>CM040129.1:102789216-103389216 GCA_022559845.1 Amorphophallus konjac | reverse complement strand
CAGGTCTTGGTGGTACAACCTGCCCGGCGTCCTAGTGGGAATCCCAGGCTCGCGGGGACTTACGAAGGTCCCGTAATGGAGGTCCTAGTCCGGCGGAAGGAGTATCCAGCGGAGAGTCCCAACCATTACAAGGAAAATAGGCTAGTAAAACATCAGAAACCAGTGTAGCGGTCAGTCAATCCTACCAGAGTAGAACGAATGTCAAACATCCCTAATATCATGGTTCATATAATCATGTTTGAATTTAACTTTATTGAAATAATAAACCAATGTCATGATAAAAATGAACAAGAAATTATAATTTTAATCTCCCATATGTTCCATTTACTTGTTTGTTGCTAGCCTATCATTAAAATTAAATAACTAAGGATGAAACAAGCTAGATTTTGAAATTAACACAGTTCTGGGAAGAAGAACGGTTCATCTAGAACCTTTCAAAGGCATGTGCGGTCGTTCCACAGGCCGTTCATGCCCTGCAGAGCAGAGGTCAGGCAGGAGATGAGCGGTTTATGGATGGCCGCATGGGTCTTTGAGCGGTTCTGATCTAGCCGCTCGTCTCATGAAAATATAATAACGCAAACAACATAGGCGGTCAGGAGTTGGCCGTGCATATAGACAAGCGGTCTATCGCGTGGCCGCTTATCCCAGAACAATCTCGGCTACCTTCGCCTTACTCGCCTCCGGCGAGTTTGGCTAGGGTTAGCTACTATAACTAAATACATACTATAGAGAGCATGAAAATTGGGGCTTTTACAACCAATAGAATGAGCACAAACTTTTATACAAGATGGCATGATCAATTGAATGTTTAGTGCCTGAAATCCCTACTTAAATCAAGGTGGAACATAGTTAACCCTAATTATGACATGCTTCCACTAAAACTAAAAATTCTCGCAGGATACTACACGAAATATAAGGCTTTTTAGATCAAAAGAAAGAGGACACAATGACGCTTCTAACCATTTATAACACTTAGAGTTTGGCCTGCTATCACCTACCTTAATCGAAGGATGAAGGTGGAAGATGGTTGCCGATCGCGCTAGGAACACACCGCAGGTAAACACCGGAATTCTCCCCCGTCCGAGGTCCTCACCGGCCGCCACAGCATCTAAACGATTCTAGGGTGGCTGAGGTTCATTTTTATAGGTTTAATTGTATCTGGAGAGTTCTGATCATGGAGATAGAGTCCACACACTGCGGACATGCGCGAATCACGCCGGATAGGGTTAACGCCGCCGTTGCGTCGCCAAATACACCTCCTAGGGTTAGGGTTTCGGAGAATAACAAGAGGGGAAATGTTCTACTAATCCTCACCATTCATTTGCATCTGGTTTGAGCTAAAATGATTAAGTATTGGGCTCAAATTTCGTGATTTAAGGTCCGATTAGCTAAGTGTTGATTCGGGCCTTAATCAGCTAATTCGGCTTATTTAAGAATTTTATTTGGTTTGGTCGTAGAAGACAATTTTACTAAACATTTTATCCACTATTAGATTATAATTTTTCTAGATTTTTATAATTTGGTCAAAATTTTACTTATCCTTTCTTTCTTAAGGAATTTTCGTATTAATTTCGCATAATTTTCTATTCATTAATAAATCAGGGTGTTACACCCTCCCCCACTTTAAGGAATTTGGTCCTCCAAATTCACTGCACTAACATAAACGGGGAGTGAGATAGCTTACCTAGAATAAGTCGGGATACTACTTTCGCATGGTATCTTCTGACTCCCAAGTAGCCTCTTCAGTTCCACGCCGACTCCACTGAACTTTAACCATAGGAATATAACGATTCCTGAGCTGCTGTTGCTTACGATCTAGAATCTTGATAGGCCTTTATCCATAAGTCAAATCTTCCTTCAACTTAAGATCCACATGCTGAATGACGTGAGTGGGGTCATATACATATTTTCGCAGCATCGATACATGGAAGACATTGTATACTCCTGATAACTGAGGTGGTAGTGCTAAACAATAAGCGACCTCCCCCACTCTTTCCAGAATCTCGAATGGACCAACATATCTTGGACTCAGCTTGCCATGAATGCTAAACCTTTGAATCCCTTTCGTGGGAGAAACCTTCTGAAACACATGCTCACCGACCTAAAATTCCAAGACTCTCCTTCTATTGTCAGCATAACTCTTCTGTCTTGATTGTGCTACTTGCAACCGGTCTCTGATAATACAGATATTCTTGGATGATTCTGAAATGAGATCTGGTCCCAGCCATTGCTTCTCACCTACCTCATCCCAACATAATGGAGATCGATAGCTCCTTCTATACAAAGCCTCAAACGGAGCCATCTGAATGCTGGACTGGTAAATGTTATTTTAGGCAAATTCAATCAAAGCCAAGTGATCACTCCAACAACCTCCAAAATCAATTATGCAGGCTCTAAGCATATCTTCCACTATCTGGTTGGTTCTTTCAGTCTGTCCGTTTGTTTGTGGATGAAAAGTAGTGCTGAAATTCAGACGGGTTCCCAAAGACTCTTGCAATCCCTTCCAAAAATGTGAAGTGAATCTGGGGTCTCTATCAGACACAATGCTGACTAGAATACTATGGAGTCTTACACCTTCTTTCATATACAAAGCATCTAAGACATCAACTGTCCACTTGGACTTAATAGACAAGAAATGAGCAAACTTTGTCAATCTGTCGATAATAACCCATATTGCATCAAATCCACTACGAGTCCTCGGTAGACCCATAATAAAATCCATGCCGATACTTTCCCACTTCCATTGAGGTATATCAAGTGGTTTCAATTTCCCTACAGGTCTGAAATGCTCAGCCTTGACCTACTGACACACCAAACACCTACTCACAAATTTTGCAATTTCCCTTTTCATATTCAGCCACCAAAAGGATCTTTTCAAATCTTTAAACATCTTAGTACCTCCAGGATGAATAGTGTATCTTGATCTATGAGCTTCCTCGAGGATCTTATTCTTTATTTTAGCTACATCAGGTACACAAGTCCTTCCCTGAAATAACAACCTGCCATCGTCGGCTACCATGAAATCAGGTTTATTACTCAAATTTTCCTTGATCTCTATCAATTCTGGGTCATTGTTTTGCAAGGACTTAATTTCTATCAATAATTCTGGTTTAAGTTGAATCTGAGCAATCATAACTCGGTCCTTTTCAACATTAAGATCCAAACTAGCTAGTTGTTCCAGCAGTCTCCATTCTTGCAACATGAGATTTGACAACTTAGCTATTGGCTTATGGCTTAAGGCATCTGCCACTACATTACCCTTTCCAGGATGATACTATATGGAGAAGTCAAAATCCTTTAAATACTCAAGCCACCTTCTCTGCCTCATATTGAGTTCCTTCTGAGAAAATAAATACTTTAAACTTTTATGGTCTGAGAACACTGTAAATGTCTCTCCATACAAGTAGTGCCTCCATATCTTCAAGGCGAACACTACAGTTGCAAGTTCTAAATCATGAACATGGTAGTTCTCTTCATGCTTCTACAATTGCCTAGAAGAATAGGCTATCACTTTCCCGTGCTACATGAGCACACAGCCCAGACCAATGGCTGAAGCATCGGTGTATACCACAAAACTTCCTTCTCCCGATGGTAAAGCCAAAACAGGGGCAGTAGTTAAACACTCCTTCAAGGTCTGAAAGCTTATCTCACAATCCTCGGACCAATCAAATTTGTTCTCCCTGCGGGTCAATCTCGTTAAAGGCACCGTAATCTTGGAGAAATCCTTAATAAACCTTCGGTAATAACCTGCTAGGCTTAGGAAACTTCTTACTTCTGGTACATTAGTAGGCCTATCCAAATTCTTCACTGCCTCTACCTTCGAAGGGTCAACAGAAATACCTTCCTTTGTAATAATATGCCCTAGAAACGACACCTCTTGCAGCCAGAATTCACACTTACTAAACTTGGCAGAATTCACACTTACTAAACTTGGCATATAGTTGATGATCTCTCAGTATTTGCAACGCCCTCCTCAGGTGTTCAACATGCTCCTCCTCACTCTTAGAATAAATTAAGATATCATCAATAAACACCATGACCCACTGATCAAGATAGGGCCGGAACACATTGTTCGTCAACTGCATGAAAGCTGCAGGTGCATTCGTTAGTCCAAAAGGCATTACTACAAATTCAAAATGCCCATACCTGCTACGGAAGGCTATCTTACAGATATCTTCCTCCTTAATCCGCAACTGATGGTACCCTGATCGAAGATCGATCTTAGAAAAATACGAAGCTCCCGCTATCTGATCAAATAATTCGTCAATCCTTGGAAATGGGTATTTGTTCTTGATAGTCAGCTAGTTCAATTGCCGATAATCGATGTACAACCTCATCGAACCATCCTTCTTCTGGACGAACAATATTGGGGCTCCCCACGGGGATGTACTTAGACGAATGAATCCCTTCTCAAGTAATTCCATCAACTGTTGCTTCAATTCCCTCAGCTCCGCAGGGGACATACGATAGGGAGCTTTAGAAATAGGGGTCGCGCCAGGAATTAAATCAATAGAAAAGATAACCTCTCTCTCCGGCGGGAGTCCTAGCAATTCCTCAGGAAAGACATCTGGAAAATCTCGAACGACAGGAATATCCTTAATCTCAATCTTCCTCTCAAGGGTCACATAAACAAAGGCTAGAAAAGCCTGACATCCTCTCCTCATCAACTTATCAGCTTGAAGAGCCGAAATAAGTGGCACAGACTTATGGTGCCTAACCCCTATAAAAGAAAGTCCAGGGTGCCCAGAAAAGGACAAAGAGCTAGAACTGCAATGGATATTGGCCTCATATTTAGCCAACCAATCCGCTCCTAGAATTACATCATAATCCTTCATATCCATACAAACTAAGTCAGCTGGCAAGTTCTGTTCATTAATCATAACCTTACTAGAAGGATAGAAATACTTAATTGCTGAACTGGAACCAATAGGAGTTGAAATTTCTAACGGAGAATTCATCAAGACTGGCTTCACAGGTATAGACTTAGCAAATTTCTGAGAAACGAAAGAATGAGTTGCTCCGGTATCGATTAAAACAAATGCCGGCTTATCATGTATAATAAGAGTACCTTCAACGAGTCCACCCTCCTCGGTGGTTCCTGCATCATCTTCTTGTAGGGCTTGGAGCTTACCCTGTTGCTTCTTATTCCCTTGCAGCTTAGTCGGGGTAGCTTGATCTGACAAAAGGGGACACTCAGGAATACGATGGTCCCTACTACCACAGCGTAGACAGGCACCCAGCTTGCGCCAGCACTCTTCCATCTTCTGACCTGGACGGTCACAATACTTACACAGGCCCTTGAATGGTACAACAGGGCCAGGCTTCTTGTCTTCACTCTTCGGCATCTTGCCCTTTTCTTGCTATTACCGGGTTTGGAATTCCCGGAACCAGTAGTTTGTTCCTTCTTAGAACCCTTTCCACGGATTCTCTCCGTCATCTCTAAGGTGTCTTCCAAGACTTGAGCTTTTCTCACCATCTCAGTATAAGTTTGAGTTTCCATTGGTGCCGATTGGTTAATATATTGTAGCTTCAATCCGTTGAGAAAACGCTTGGCCTTCATCTTCTCCGTAGATATCAAGTGAGTAGCATAACGAGATAGCCTAGAAAACTGAGCTTCATACTCGGCTACAGAAAGATTTCGCTGTTTCAGGGCAGCAAATTCTACCGCTTTCTTTTCTTGCACTCTATCAGAAAAATATTTACCATTAAAGAGTTCCTTGAACTCCTTCCATATGACTTGTCTATCTCCAAGGGTAACCTTCACTGCATCCCACCATGTTCTTGCATCACGTTCCAGCTGGAAAGTCGTTAAAAGAACACGTTCCTTATCATTGCACTACATCACCTCAAAAATCAGTTCCATCTCTTTCAGCCAGTGCTCGGCTTCATCGGGATCGGTCGAGCCAACAAAACATGGGGGATTCATCCCACAGAAGTTCCGGTGAAGGTCGCCAGCTCCGTGGTTCGCTGCTCCTCCTTGGGCCACTTGCTGCAAGGCCCGAGTAAGTCCTTGAACCGTTCGCTGCATATCTCGCCATTGGGCATGTTCTGCCGCCATTGAAAATCCTACACGTGGAATAGATTATTTTAGGATCATTTAGAAGGAATAGTTTTAGAATTAGACTATTAACTCAACCCAAGTCTCTACCCAAATCTCACTAGGTTGGGTCCTTAGACTTATAACAAGGTTATAGGTCCTACGACATCACTTAGAATCCTAGAACTTAGAAAACCTAGGAATATTAGAAACCTAGGCTATGGTACCACCTAACTGTCACGCCCCGACGCGGAATATCGGGACTGGCAGTAGAAACAATTAATAATATTATGCTTATTTTCAGACATGCTACACTAAAGCTAAAAGATCAACACAATACCATGAACAGAAAATAACTCCATTAATCTAAATAAACATTTAAATGATCCATTACATCGTTCTTATCAAACCAACTTAAGAAAGACTTCCAACATAACATTTACTTGACACTATTATAACCACTGATTCCATTATACTCTTACCAGACACACATTCTAGATCATAACTAGACACAAAACAACTCTAAATGACTCTTCAAGTTCGTCCAACAGGTTCACTCCAGGGTTGTCACTCTGGCCCATCCCCGTCAGTTTGCGAATCCTCACCTGAGCTACCTGAAAAAGGGGGGACAACTAGGTGAGCAAACGCTCAGTAGGTAATAACAGGTAAGTTTAAGTGATTAACCAATTATACTTAATATGAATGAAAAGAAAAGGAAAGACGACGTGGCAAAGTAGCATAAAAAGAAAGTGCGAGATCAAGAACATGATGTAACTGGAATTTGGCCAACAATCAAGAAATAACCAAGTCAAGCAAGATTCAAGCAATAGATTGTGTCGTAGACATCACGCTAGTCATGCACTCGGTGCAATGCCTCACCATGTCATTACAAACTCCCCGGGACATAAGTACTTTCGGGCGCTCCTCCAAGGACCAGTCCGGGCCCTTATGATGCGTTGGCATTGATTTAGTGGATCCAAGATCCCAAGTTATGTCTAGACATTAATCAAGTTAAATGGCCAATATATCCAGGTATAACTTACCTTGAAAAACCCAAGGATAAGTTGAAGAGATACTTTACCCAGAAAGTTCAAATTATCAAGAACCAACAGGTCCTTGGATTCAAAATCATGAAACACGGAAAAATCAATTCTGGGTGATACGTGGTCCAAACTGGGCCGCTCAGAGGATATACGGTCTCAACTGGGCCGTTCAGGAAAGAACTAGGCCGAAGATCAGCCTCACTGAAGTCAAGGATAAACGGACCATTCTGGGCCGCTCTTTAGAGAAGAACGGTCAGCAATGGGCCTTTCAACTAGTATAGACGGTCAAGAATGGGCCGCACATCGCCAGAAGGACTTGAAGCCCAAGAACAGGATAAACGGGCCTAGACAGTCTGCTCAACTGGGCCGGACTAGTAAACTAGAAATCCTCCCAAAATGGGCTCCGGGCTGCCATAGGTGGGGCATAATTGAACCAGGGTCCAGCCCACTTTCCACTAGTTAGTCCAGGGCTTGTTGGATTGCTCAAACCATGATTTGGTCGAAGGAAGAACAAGGTTAATTGACCATCATTAAATGGCAATTAGCCAGGGATGCACGGTCTTTAATGGGCCGCCCACTTAGACAAATGGTCCGATTCTGGCCGTTCAAGACTCAGTTGGTCCCAATTGAGCTGTGACTCACAACACATCAATCCAAGTGGTTCGATCACGTGACAGGTTCAGGTCTTGGTGGTACAACCTGCCTGGCATCCTAGTGGGAATCCCAGGCTCGCGAGGACTTACAGAGGTCCCGTAATGGAGGTCCTAGTCCGGCAGAAGGAGTATCCGGCGGAGAGTCCCAACCATTACAAGGAATAGAGGCTAGTAAAACATTAGAAACCAGTGTAGCAGTCAGTCAATCCTACTGGAGTAGAACGACTGCCAAACATCCCTAATATCATGGTTTATATAATCATGTTTGAATTTAACTTTATTGAAATAATAAACCAATGTCATGATAAAAATGAACAAGAAATTATAATTTTAATCTCCCATATGTTTCATTTACTTGTTGGTTGCTAGCCTATCATTAAGATTAAATAACTAGGGATGAAACAAGCTAGATTTCGAAATTAACACAGTTCTGGGAAGAAGAACGGTTCGTCCAGAACCTTTCAAAGGCCTGTGCGGTCATTCCACAGGCCGTTCATGCCCTGCAGAGCAGAGGTCAGGCAGGAGATGAGCGGTTTATGGATGGCCGCATGGGTCTTTGAGCGGTTCTGATCTAGCCGCTCGTCTCATGAAAATAAAATAACAAAAACAACATAGGCGGTCAAGAGTTGGCCGTGCATATAGACAAGCGGTCTATCGCATGGCTGCTTATCCCAGAATAATCTCGGCTACCTTCGCCTTACCCGCCTTCGGCGAGTTTGGCTAGGGTTAGCTACTATAACTAAATACACACTATAGAGAGCATGAAAATTGGGGCTTTTACAACCAATAGAATGAGCACAAACTTTTATACAAGATGGCATGATCAATTGAATTTTTAGTGCCTGAAATCCTTACTTAAATCAAGGTGGAACATAGTTAACCCTAATTATGAAATGCTTCCACTAAAACTAAAAATTCTCTCAGGATATTGCATGAAATTTAGGGATTTTTAGATCAAAATAAAGAGGACATGATGACGCTTCTAACCATGTATAACACTTAGAGTTTGGTCGGCTATCACCTACCTTAATCGAAGGATGGAGGTGGAAGATGGTTGTCGATCGCGCAAGGAACACACTGCCGGTAAACACCGAAATTCTCCCCTGTCCGAGGTCCTCGCTATCCGTCATAGCATCTAAATGATTCTAGGGTGGTTGAGGTTCATTTTTATAGGTTTAATTGTATCTGGAGAGTTCTGATCGTGGAGATAGAGTCCACACACTGCGGACATGCGTGAATCACGCCGGATAGGGTTAACGCCGCCGTTGCGCCGCCAAATACACCTCCTAAGGTTAGGGTTTCGGAGAATAACAAGAGGGGAAATGTTCTACTAATCCTCACCGTTCATTTGCATCTGGTTTGAGCTAAAATGATTAAGTATTGGGCTCAAATTTCACGATTTAATAGGGTCTTTGGTAACGTTTTTTCTCAATTTTCTCTCTTAAATTTAAAAAAAAGAGTATAGAACTCACTAACCATGTTTGGTATTCACTCTCATAATTTTAAGGGAGGAATTCAACTCTACTAAAATCTCTTTCCAAAAAAAACAACCCAAGACCAATTTTTTTTTAAGAGAACGCTCGTGGGAGGAGGGGTGGCGGCCCTCCCCTCCCCTCCCCGGCAGCCCCCTCCCCCCCCTCCGGCTCCCCCCTACGGCCCTCCCCTCCCCAGCAGCCCCCTTCCCCCCTCCGCCCACAGCCCCCTCCCCCCCTTCGGCTCCCCCCTACGGCCCTCCCCACCCCTCCCCGGCCGCCCCCTCCCCCCCCTCTGGTTCCCCCCTCCGCCCGTAGCCCCCTCGGCCCGCCCCTCCGGCTTCCCCCTGCGGCCCCTCCCCGACAGCCCCTCCCCCTCCGCCCCTCCCCCACCGCAGCGCCCCTCCCCCTCCAAGTAGTCCACTGGTAGAGACCTCATTCCGTCCGCCACCGTCGGCAGCTCCCCGATCTCACCACAGAGGTCGTCCTCCGCCGCGCCTCCTCCCAAGTTCTTCTCGTCTGACGCGCCATATCCTCGATTTCTTCCGCGGCTCCCTTATCTCGGACACCCACTTGCCCCACCGCCGCTTCCTCACCCTGCGATACACCTGGTGCCGCGTCCCCCCTGGACTGATGGCGACCGGTGGGAGGGCGGACTGGGAGACTGGTGAATGAATACGATTGAAGGAGATTAATTTTAATTTATGAAGAGTTGTGCCAAACGGGTCTACATATTTTTTTAAAATTTATGATGTTGCTACCAAATAGAAAGTGTCAGCTTCTATCAATTTTAAATTTTAAGTTAAAAATTATGTTGACACAATTTTTTAGATAGAAATTATTTTTTAAAAAAAACTGTTCCCAAACACCCTATAAGGTCCGATTAGCTAAGTGTTGATTTGGGCCTTAATCAGCTAATTCGACTTGTTTAAGATTTTTATTTGGGTTGGTCGTAGAAGATAATTTTACTAAACGTTTTATCCACTATAAGATTATAATTTTTTCATATTTATATAATTTGGTCAAAATTTTACTTATCCTTTCTTTCTTAAGGAATTTTCTTATTAATTTCGCATACTTTTCGATTCATTAATAAATCGGGGTGTACACCCTCCCCCACTTTAAGGAATTTAGTCCTCCAAATTCACTGCACTAACATAAAACGGTCTAGTGAATGACTATTTTTTGTGTCCTAGCGGTCTAGCAAATGACCGCTAGGCTGCTGGAGGAAAATTTCTGGGTAGACTTTGCATGACTTTGGAAATAGGACCATATCTCGAAAAAGGTGTAGAACTAGCAAAAGTGGTAGAAGAAGGAATTGTAGATAACTGAAAGATGAACAACGTTTATGAAGAGAGCAAGATGATAAAATGAGTGGAAGAGGGAGAAAAGTGGGCAAGAACATAGAGAAAGAATTCTGGGACGCAGGTAAACAGCATAACATGCCGAAAAAATGCAAATAACATGAAATCGGTGCAGAATTGGCCAACGGCGTAGAAGAGGAAATTGTAGAGATTTAAAAGATGAACAACTTTGGTGAATGACACTTAATAAATAGAGGAACATAAGAGGATGAAAAAGGACCGTTTTCAAGACTGCGCAGTGAAAAGAGAGCCGAATGCTTTATGGAAAGTCGACCAAAATGGGTCGTAAGTCAATTTGGAAGCCGAAAGTTGGTAAGATAAACTCCAGGGCTCTAAGAAAGTATGATCTCTAAGGCTCAAAAGCTAAGGAACAATGAAATGGGCTCGAAATCTATCTAAGGAAGGCTCCAAAATAATGGATAATTCGTGACATCAAAAATGATGAATAAGAGAAATAACTCAACTTATGGACTAAAAACGGGTGTCAACAGATGCCCCTCCTTGGTGTTCGCTTTGCAAGGGAATGAGCGAAAGTGACGCGGAGGTGAAATGGAAAGGAGATGGAGCGAAAATGACAGCGACGTGAAATGGAGATGAAGCAGAGATGAAGCGGAGAGAACTGATAAGCGGGCATCAAGGGAAAAGACACCCGTCACAACCAACAAGCGACAAGAATTCTCCCAAAAACGTCGAACTAACCACAAGAAATGGATGACGCGGATGAGACATGCCTGGAGAGCTAAACTAAGGGAAGGAAAACACGACCAGCCTCAATGGGGACACAATCCACGGACAACGAGTTGGTCGGAAGAAAACACAGCATTAGAGTTGGAAAGGAGAATAAAATTGAGATAAAATCTAGACAGGAATCACGCTGGCCAACCAGATTGGGCAGGTCGATCAGAGAAATCGTTCAAATTCGGAGTGGAATGAGAATTTCTTATCCAAGAGAATTAAAGTGCAATTAACCATTGCTGAGGAGAAATCTTGAGAGAATTTCGAGGCGTGAATGCTCAAAATGACATGATGCATGCTGGGCTAAAATAAAGAAATCATCAAAACGAATGCAAAGAAAGAATAAAATAGAAAGTACACAATGATACTATTGCTAGACTGAGCCAAACGGGGTCAAGAGTCTTCTTGCAACCACGGCGTGTGAGACAGAGTCCATCGTCCCCCACCCGGCTCAACTTAACGGCTTATCCAACGATTAACCGTATGCTGCTAGATCATCATCATTTTTGTTAAAGGGGAACATCAGATCCTAGAACACACGGACAACCAGTCGGTCCTTGAGAGGTTATAATAACGTAGATAACATATAGCAATGCAACAAAGAGAAGGGATAGAGAGCCATACTTGACTTACCTGCCAAGCGAAGCGGTATTTTTTTTTGAATTTTTCAAATTTTTAAATTTTTATGAATTTTCATCATAAGACAACAACGACATGAATATGATAAACAAGCGTGAACATCACGTAACGAACAAATGAACGGAAGATAACATAACACAACGAAGAATGAACGAACAAGCAACATATGCAAGACATGAACCAACAACATGTATGTATGATGAACACAGTGGGACAAGACAACAATGCAGTAGGACAACACACGATTATGACAAGAATATGTGGGATGACCACACGGTTGGGACAACACACGGGACATTGAGGGATGACTAACAACATATGCAAGACAACTAACAACACACGGTGAGGGATAAAACAACATGCGTGGGACGACACGGAGAGACATAAACACGTCACAAGGACACAACGGGACAAAAGACATGACAAATACGCTCTCCAATCAAGGCCTAAGATCAAAATGAAGCAGAACCGCCAGGTTCATAATCGTTAGACAAAAGCCCTCTCATGGACATATGATCATGTTTAATAAGTAGAGAAGGACATGAGCTTCAAAATAGATTGAGAGTGTGGATTGAAGAAGAGAGAGAACAGATCCGAAAGATGTGAACATGAACCAGATAAAATAAAACGTAGAGCAAGGAAACTCGAACACCTGCAACCTGCACACTTAGCAAACGCATTATACATGTTCTCAAGACAAAATGCATGAGAAATAAAAGACATAAATTTTTTAGACTTTTGTAATTTTTCTGATTTTTTTATTTTTAATAATATTTGATTTTTTTATTTTTGATAATATTTGATTTTTTAGATTTTCCATATTATCTGATTTTTTTGGAATTTGACAATATTTCTTTTTTTTTGAAATAGCAATCTACAGCACCCAAGGGCGAGCTCAAACTACTGGCAAGGGATCATCCCCCCCTCTCATTAAAGACTTCCATTGAGCATGGCGTGCATATGAGGGTTGTACCGACCCGAGAATCCGGTTACCGGGAAGGCCCAATAACCCGAGACTCGAACCGCCGCCCACGAGCCGGGAGGGCTCGGAAGGGCTAAAAAGGAGTGTGGAGGTACAAAGAAATAGGAAATAAAGCAGGACAATTCAACAATTAACAGAATTAAATAAATAACTACAACAGAGTCCAATCCAATAGAAGTACAATCTAAAGCAGTAAAACATACCGCATGCCAAGCGAACACTCGGCCCGGCAAGCTGGCAACTAAGAACCTCCGCATAGCACCCTCAAACCTTGAGGCAGAACCGCCGCACCTGAAAAGCAGGGGTGAGCCTCCTGTCACTAGCCCAGTAGGGATCCCACGGAACCCCAACTGAGAGACAACAGCGGCACAGAAAGTAGTAACTACGAAAGCAGGAAAGTAACTACGGTGACCGGCAAAACCTCAGCTCTACGGCTACTCCACTGTACCAGAAAACATGACCCGGTCTCCCAGTCGGGGGACAACCAAGTCACGCACCCGACATTCCGATTCCACGATCGGGGACCACCAGACACGAACCGCCCTAGCCACGCTACTAGGAAAATGCCACGATACCTCCGTAGCGGAAGCCTGCCCTCACAAAAAGGGCCCAAGCCAAAACTACATGGTCAAGGAACACGGTCATGACCTCACCGTCATGAACACAACGCTGTCTGGGGAAAGGCCCTCGGTGACGCTCACCGGAAACCCCAGACCTCGACTCTGGGAACACTCTCGAAACCACTCACGAAGTCCCGTCTAGTGGACAGAAATAGAACCTGGTACCCGACAACTCACGTCACGTGACAGGAGCACCACCCACCAGAAGAACGATCGGACGCGTCCCCTGACATCTTACACCGCGTCACAAGTGTCTAGCTACAACACCCCAGGCGGAGACTCAGACACACTCGATAACCAGTAGTACCACAAAACAAGGACTAGTTGGGGTCGCGCCTGCCGGCGTCGTCCGACGCCCCCAACCTTGTGTGCACACTAGGACCATACGCCCTAGGCCTGTCCTCTAGCTGGTAATTCCCCCTAAGCCCAGACTCGACTGTACGTGGGGGCCCTATGGTAACCCGCCTACTCACCGTCTCTCTCGGGTCAGCCGCTCCACCACTCCCAGGTGGGTCAGCATACGCGTGCCATAAGAAGGCTACGACTAGTGGACGTGTCACAGAATGTGGACACTGAAAACCACGCACGCACCCATTGCGAGTAACGCGAAGTAACAGGTGGCTCAAAGCCACCCGACTCTGGACAGCCCACTAGACCTACTAAACCCAACGGCCTTTGAGTCACAAGACTCAGGGTCAAGACCGTTGCACATGACAACACTGAGCCGTCGATCTGGCCTAATCCCTAGGTCCAAAACCACGATGCGATGACTCACAAGGCAGTTCACAACTGTCGAGACCCATCCCTCGAGGAGGGAAACTTAAGCGACCTCTAGCCCCAGGCTGGGAGATTTGACTCGCAGTCCAAGGCCACACACATGGCCCACTCGGAAACCACCTTTCAGAGAAACCACGACTTGCGAGGAAACCTCACCGCACTCACACCGATACACGGTAACTCGATCTAGTAAGAACACAAAAGCTCGAAACACCTGCGATCACCTGGACCCACCAAGCCCATGGGCACGCTTATCAAGGTAACACGGTACCTCCAAACACCCCAAAAACATGATCACGAAACTCCACGGGGTGTCCGGGACACTCACGAGGCCAAAGGTCGACCACTGGGTCTCAACCGGATCGACCGGAGACCAACACAACACAATGGGAATGCTAGAAGGTCACTCGGACCCTTAAACCCATGGGCACGTTAATCGAGATAAACAAAACCTCCGGACACCCAAAGACACGGTCACGGAACTCCACGGGGTGTCCGGGACACACACGGCCCAAGGGGAGCACGATCAGCCGTAGACTGCCCGCCCTGGGCGGCCCGGTTGGTCGCCCTCATGAACGTGCTAGCCTCCTATAGCACGTTCATAAGAACGCGCTAGCTTCCATAGCACGTTCTTCAGAACGTGCTAGCTTCCTATAGTGCGTTCTTCAGAATGTGCTAGCTGCCTATAGCGCGTTAAGAACGGCCTTACTGTTCATCTTCCCCGATGAACGCGCCCTATCAGGGCGGCACGTTCTCCAAGAACGCGCCCACTAAGGCGAGCGTGTTCTCAGTCCGCACCCGAAAATGGCAAAAACTGCGGAAAAACTCATTCCACGCCCCGTTCACCCCCAAGTAAAGGGGAAACAAAGGGAAAAATATTCCCCAACCTCTCTAGCACCGAGAGGACCCATTCTAAGCCCAAAAACACAGTCAAACCGCAAGATCCGGATCACTCCCCAAAAACATGTATTTACCCTAAAAAACCCAAACAAGCCCGCTCGGCTCACCACGGCCTACAAAACTCACGAAAAATGGAGTACACGAGTTGGGGGTCCATCTCCCTCCCTCCACCGAAGATTTGACGCGCCGTGGACGCCGATCCACGAAGAAATGTCGTTTAAACCCTCGCCGGTTCACGATCCCACGAACCACCTCCACCATCGCGATCCTCGTCCCGTGCCCGTCGCTCCACGTCCCACGAGCCACGCCGCCCCGCCCTCGCCACCTCCGTCGGCCGCCCGGAGTGAGAGGGGGAGAGGAGAGAACGTGAGAGAAGAGAGAGGGAGGGAAGAGAGAAATGAGAGATGGGGAGAGAGAAAAAGGAGGTTAATATATAGAAAATCCAAAAATTCCTGAAAATATCAAAAAATAGGAAAATATACCCTCGTGATCCTCGGAACACGTTGATCGCCGTGGTAACGTCCCGGCGTCGGAAAACGTAACGGTTCACCCTGTACGGGATTCCGAAGGTCCGACAGATGGAAAACACGCGTAAAACTCAAAACGCAACCCGGGACCCACAAAGGCACTCCGAAAATTCCAGAAAAATACCGGCGTGCTCCTCACAACACCACGGACCCAAGAAAACTCACGGGCACACCACCATTGGGTCCGATAATCCGGTATAAAAAGTCCAAAACTCACTCGGACACGGTCCGTAACCCGTGAAAAGACGATCCGAAACCCACGGATCCTGATCCAAAAAATATCTGAAAAAACCTGGGGCATTACAAGGGTGGCTTACCACAATCAACCACCTCTAAAGAACGGTGCCCCTACTAAGGCCATACTCGGGATACAACCCAGCATAAGAGGGAGAAGCCGAAGAACAATGGGGATAAGCTTTGTGCGGGATGGGAGATATTGAGGCTCGAATTCTTTCCAGGGCACTACCCCTTAAAGATATAGTTTGTTGTACCGGGGCTTTGTGTCTTTGATTTTGAGACCCATATTTACTAGGCACGCATGCGATCGGACTCATGACGTCCCGCGGGGAACTGTACTGCCACTCTTGCCATGCCTTTGATTCATAATTTTGCATTAGTTCATTGAATTTGATTTATTTTTTGACAGCCCTTATTGGCTAGATTTTACATGAAAGCTCACTTTTGAGGGTCAAGACTACCCCTATTTAAGACCTCTCTCATATTAGGGAGCCCCTAGGTTGAGCATCTCATCCATCAATCTCTTGCCCCTGCACTTGACCGAGCAGATAAGAGAAAAGACCTTCGTGCATACCCAAAGTATGGCCAAAGCAGCAACGATGTTGTCTCAGAGGAATCGACTATGGCTTGCCGTGAAGTGTCCAGAAAACCCATGCTAAAAAGGTCACCCTCAACGATCGGGGAAAGAAACTAAACTCCCAGAGCGGAGCTATCACCAGCCTAAGAATGCTACAGAAGCGAACTCATTTGACACTTATCTTAACTATGCAAATTTCTAAATGCCACTTAACCATGTTGAGGAATAGCACTATAAGCGTGTGCAGGAGTAAGAGAGATAATAGTGATGATAACATTTTCTTGCACAAAATAACGATACCTTGCATATCCACAGTATGGTAACAGCATCTTGACGCGATCTTGATCATCAAGCTTTGAGCAGCACGAGCTTTGTATTCCTTGCTTGAAATGACGAAAAGGATCAAAGATTCCTCTACACAGAGGAGCGACAGACATCAAACTGGGCAAATAAGGATAAAAAGGAAGAGAGACGAGTGCTAGAGCACCCTCTCGTTAAGGGATCGAGACCCAGATAACAAGGAACCAAAATACAGAAGAAACAAGATCAGTTGAGATCAAGGAGGGCTAAAGCCTCAAAAATAGCAAGAAAAAGGGCAAGAACCCCAAAAGGGTGAAGAGGAGTGAGTAGAAAGTGAAGAAGAAGAATCATCCGATGCAGTCAAAGAAGAGGAATGATAATCACCGGACAGGGTCGGGGAAGAAGAATTAGAATCACCCGATAGGGGTCAGGGAAGAAGAAGGAGAATCACTCGACAGAGTCGGGGAGGGAAAATTAGAACCCGGAGACACCGGAGGAGAGGAATCAGAAGATGTCCTAGGATCGGGATGTTGAGAGGGCATGGGCCGAGGCCTAGAATTGTGAGAGGAGAGAAAATCCGGAGACTCTAGATGGGAAGAAGAGGAATGGGGGTTTGCGGACTGGGGAAGAGAGGAGAAGATGATTGAAACATGATCTGAAGTGTGAAGTTACACCACCCAAGGGTGAGAGCTGAGCAAGAGAAGGGATGAATGAAAAGAAGGGGAGGAAGAGGTGGACCCCTGAATGCACAACTGGCGGCTCTTGAACCTACGCCGCCACCTCTTCTTAGCGAAAATTGACTTGTAATGGACCCGCCTGGCGCGGGCTCGAATCCTTGGGCACCTTGCCTTGCAATATCTTCTTAGATAGCGAGCCCATCTAGCAGACGGCCTGGCCCGGCTATGAACATGCTGCCTTACCGGGGCGGTTTCCCCTAGACATCCAGTTCTAACAACAGTAGGTGGACATTCTTGAACAAGTAACCCTTCAAAGTGATGAATATCACGGACCCACGGGGTTTTGTCTCTCGGCACTAGAGGCATGAGATTCGGCAACTCCACTCGGAACTCAGCCTTGAAGTACAACTCCCTTGATAGAAGGACAGGACGAAACTGAGGGAGGGTAATACACGGCGTTGACATGGTCGGCTTGCTAATAAACCAAGGGAGATTTCATAGAATGTGCAGAATGTCCTAGGAGAATATAGAAGATACATCCAATTGCCCCTTGAACATAGAGTGCATAATCTGCTTGGCAGTCGTATGAGTTAACACAATTCGGGTAGAGAGTCCTTCTTGGACTGTCACCTGAATGGCAACAGAGCGAGGAGAAATAATAGCATCAACGGTGAACTCTCTGGCGAGCAAAGAGATTGCCACCGACCTCGCTCGGGAAGAAACTGGCAACAATGCGGAGGGGCTCTTCTTAACAACTGTTCCTTGAAACATAGGTTCATTGGCCCCAAAGTATCCAGAGACCGGGACTCGGATTGACATGCGGCAGATGAAATCTTGAACCTTGAAATGAACAACCAGCAATGATGTTGGGACTCCTCTGGGTTGATAAGCAGTTCGTGCACTGCCTTGTGATGTAATGGTTTGATGATTGACAATAGTTGTTTTGATGATTAGCAACAGTGGTGTGTGACTTAGTTGACTTTATTTCTATATATGATGGTGTAAGTATTTTGATGCATTCATATCAGATAATCACATCAATGGTGTGTGCATCTTAGTCTGTGCATTGAATAGAGTTGGTGCAACACATGGTTAATTTTGCATTGAGTCTGTGCAATCCTCGTTGATGCACATGACTAAGTCGGTGCAATTCTTCTCGATGCACGCCACCGAGTCGGTGCAACCTTTGCACCAGGCACTTAGAGTCTGTGCAATATGTCTTAGGTAACTCGGTGCATAGAAGTTCATGCATTCGCCATTTACACATTAAGTCTGTGCAAGTCAAGCATTCTGTGTGAATAAGTCCGTGCAAGCTCAGGCACGGGGCATGCTAAGTTAGTACAACGTCTTCAGTGGCAAGTCATCAGGTCAGTGCAATACTTGCCCATTGCACACACCCAGCCGATGTATCCGTAGACTTTGTGTTGAAACCATGTCTGTGCATCTGCTTTTGAAGAGATGATTGAGTCTGTGCATGTGTATGTGAACACCACAATTGAGTCCAGGCATCAAAATCTCTACTTTGTGCAATCTCCTTTTTATATCGTATAATTGTCTAAATATGACCTATATCTGATGCCTTGACAGGTGCCTTTTCGTAAAGACTAAGAAGGGCACGTGATCTAAGATTGAAGAAAGTGCCAGGATCGTGACACGTGGAAAGCAGCTATGCTGTGATGCCGCCACGCGACGAAGGTGTTTGGGCGGGAATTGTGGTGACCACACGCCCTATCCTTCTACTGCTCTATAAATAAGAAGCTTCTTCCTTAGGAGAAAAGTGATCGTGAACATACTTCGAAAGAGCAGAAGCAGAGAGAGCTTGCACGATCCAGAGAGAAGAGAATAAGAAGAAAGAGAGAAGAAGAGAAGGAGAAAGTTGAAAGAGATGTGTCTGAGAGAATACTGTGAGTTCTTGTTCCTCAGTCTCTCGGTTCAGAACCGGAGCTGAAATTGCTCAGTGTTGAGCTACATTCCCATAGTGGGTTCGTTTGTTTCTTCGCTTGTTTTCTTTTTCATTTCTGAAAATGCGTTTCCAAGCTGTGTGTCAGCGGAGCAAGCTGTGAAGCTCAGCGGTTTGCAGAGGAGGATTCTTCTGGACGGGTAAAGCTGTAAGTCCCCAGCGGTTTGCAGAGGAGGATTCCTCTGGATGGCATAAGCTGTAATGCCCAGCGGTCTGTAGGGTTTTGACCCCAAAGCTGTGGATCAGCGAAGTTGTGTATCAGTAGTAGAAGCCACATTCCGGTTTGGAGTGTGGGGTGGACGTAGATCTCGGGTTTGAGATCGAACCACCTTAAAAATCTCTGACTACTGTGCGATTGCTGTGTGGATTGTGTGCATCATGTTTATTTCCTCGATCCGTAGTAGATGAATGCTTAGGACCATCTTGATTTAGATCTGTTAGGTCGACTTTCATTGATAGTGTTGTTTATCCTTCTGTCGTCCAACAACAGCTTGTTTTAATTCCGCACTTGGAGCTCTTGTTGTTGGTTTTAATTGGGTGACTGATCTATTCACCCCCTCTAGATCGTATATCGCATCCAAACACTTGGTATCAGAGCCTAACTCTTCTGCTAGGATCAACGTCCTGAAGAGAAACGACCATGGATGCATGAGGGATGACGGCTGAAGGACATTCCACCACGAAGCCCCCATATTTTGACGGGTCGAACTACGCATACTGGAAGAACCGTATGTGTAGCAACCCTAATAAATGAATAATTGAAATGAATTAAAATATATATATTACAGAAGTAATATATAAAAGGAATAGGGTTAATTGGACGAAATAAAACAAAATTAAAAATAACGCCTCTTATTAAGGCGTTAATTTATAAAGAAACGCCTCTATCCATGGCGTGAATAAAGAAAGGACGCCCACACCTGCGGTCGTCAGTTCTCACGCGACCAAATGGGTAAGTAAAATAAACGCCCCTATCTTGGGCGTGTTTTAAAACACGAAACGCCCTTTGTCAAGGCGCTTTTTAATAAACGCCCTTATGCAAGGCGTCAATTAAAGAATACACGCCCTTACCAAAGTCGTTAATTCCATTCGGAACCGTTCGAACCCAGAACTTATCCAGGGTAAGTGATAACTATGAGGAAGAGTTCGAATGTGGTAATAACTCAATCTTGGAAATATTACTTCCAATCAAACACTAACTATTGTTAGGATTCCCAAAATCCTATAAAATCTCTCGTTTGACAAACCCTAAACCTATTTGATCCAAGCCTCTGCGACGGTAAGTGAAGAACAGAACTGTTCTTCTTTCCTTTCTTCTGTTTCGAGTATATGAAGAACTAACGTTCTTCATCTCCTTCTCTTCTTACAGGTTGAAGAAGCCTGGACTTCGTGGAGAACAAGGGTAAGTTCTTCTATCTTCCATCTTCAGCCAAGCATTATAAAGAAATTTCTAACATCTCTTCATATTCCCCTGTAGGAAAGCTTTAGTGATCTACCGAAGAACAAAGGTTCTTTGACAGAACAACTCCATCCTCCGTCAAGCCCTGCCTGCTGCTATTTGCTGCTGTTAGAAGCTTCAGAGTCTAGTATTCTCAACCAGATCTTCACGTTTCTCCATCAGATAATCCTCATAAGGTAGGATCTTCTCAAGTCACTGTAGCCCAAACTAAATTGATACAGTACAATAATTATCATGCATATACATGGTTTGGTTTACTATAGTTTCTGAACGACTTTCTGTTAATTTCTGGAAAGAAACGTCCTTAGCAAGGGCGTGACTATGAAATACACGCCCCAGACTAGGGCGCTACTTTACAAGTCACGACCCTGCCAAGGTCGTCAAATTTTGGATTTGACGCCCTGCACACAGGCGTTAATTTCATTTAATCATTAATCACCCATGTTAAGAATTGAGTATCTATGAAATAATGATCCTACAATAATGCATGATCACATGTCTTCAAACTTGCTAATTTTATTGTCATGACCATACATTCGTTCTCCATGAATTCTATTATCCTGAAATTATTACTGCCCATGAAAATTCATGGTATCTCTTGAATTCACGACCTAGACTAGGTCGTTTTCCATATGTAAACGCCCCATCATAGGGCGTGAATTAAAAATAAACGCCCCTTACTAGGGCGCGTATCTATTAAAATCCTGGAATATATATTCTGTGAAAATAAGAATTTAATGATTAACGCCCCTGACAAGGACGCGTTTTTGATAATTTCTGAAAATAAATATGTTCTGAAAAAATATTGTAAATAAAAAGACGCCTGCTACTGTAGTCGTCAACTCTTGAAGAAACGCCCCTGCCGAAGGCGCGTTTTAAATAAATTATTGAATTATTGAAAATTCTGCAAAACGGACCATGTGTAAACGCCCTTCTGTTAGGCGTTAATTACTTGAGAAACGACTTGACCTAAGTCGTTATTTTACTGTAAACTGATTTTTCCTCTGATTTGCTAACCGATGGTTTATATATTATACATATATATATATATCGGCACTATTCTCCACTCCGTGAGTATAGTCCCACTTTTCACGGTGTTTTATCGATCACACTCAATTCTCATTGACATACAAGCTCTCCTTTGGACATTCCGTTCCTTTGGACTAGCGAGTTAGTCATAGAGACCTCCGTAAGACTCCTCGTAGCCTTGGATTCCCTCAAGGCCGACTGAGCTGGTTGTACCCTAAAAACCCATTACACGATCCTTGCCATGTCAATCTAAAGAAACATGGTATACCGGCCCTTATGATTATACAAAGAGTATATCATAAGAAATTCTTGATGGGATGATGATATCATGCCATATCGCGTCATTCTTGTAAACCCCAATTCTATGATAAGAATGAGGGTATCTTGCTTGATCGAATGTTCATGTGGACCTCAATTCTATATAAAGAATGTCCATATTGATTTGTCATGGTACCTAAGTTAAGGGAACCATATTCCACCTAGTTTTATCGACATCGTGATTATACCGTTATTATCGCCAATTTATGTCCTTTGTCATATTTTTGGACTCTATTCTGTCAAAGTTGTCATACATGTCTACAAGCTTGAATATTGAAATTCTATATTGGCTATATAAACAAGAGTGGATGTCAAAAATACATGATAAATGCCTGCGCATATAGGGCCCGATCTGGTCCTGGGAGGAGCACCCGAAAGTACTTGTGCCCATGGGAGTTAAAATGATAAGGTATCTGGCATTATACCGAGTACTTGACTTGCTTGATTGGACATTCCACACACATCTTGTACTTGACTCGTACTTGACATGAAATGAAATGCGTGGCCCGAAAAAGGGTAATTTACTTGCTTGATACATGATAGCCAAAGTTCTTGACATGACTTGTTAACGTGTTTGCTTGAATACCTTGAATATACTTGTCATCTTGTTGGAAGTCCATGATTAAGTTCATTATATTTCTTTGATATTACATTCTCTCTATCTTGTCGTTTCATGCGAGCATGCATAGCTTTATTGCATTCATGAAAATGTAATTACTTAAACCCCTTGCTAGTACTTGAGATATAATTTCCTACTGAGCGTTTGCTCATTTCGTTTGTCCCTTTTTACTTTTCAGGTAAGTCCGACGACGATGGAAGTCAATCGGATGGGAATGATCAAGAGTGAAAGAGATAGAGATTCTCCAAGTGTCATCTAGTCTTTTCTATAGTTTCTTGAGTCAAATCTGTATTCTTTTCCTTTTTAGTAAACAGAGTATTGGATTTGTAATAGTCTATCCATTATGAAATAAAGGATTGGGTTATCTTGCTATTTTGCGCATCTCTGTCTTTGTGTCGAATACACGACCACTCTGATTGACATGATTGATATAGACACGTCGCGCATCTCCGGGTATCTTCCGCGCTCGGGGCGTGACAGTCTTTGTGGTATCAGAGCCTAAGGTATTCAATTCCTAGGAAACCCAAGTCCAAGGATAGGTTTCAAAACCTTTAACCAAGTGAGAGTGGGTAGAACCAAGGGTTAAATGATCAATGAGTCCTTTATAAGATCATAGTGATATAATACTAACATAGCTATCGTAATTGTAGGATAATGGCTGCCGAATGTGCTCAATGGCGCAACATGCAGCGTACCCTTCAAGGGATGACCCAAGTGCTACAACAGGTAGCACAAGGTGGTGCTCCACGAGCTGGAAGCTTACACCAAGCATTCAAGAATATGAATCCCCCGAAGTTCATGGGATCGACCGATCCAGACGATGCCGAGCATTGGGTTCGGGAGATTGAACGTATATTCCGTGTCATGCAATGCACGGATCAGGACAAAGTCTTATTAGCTACTTTCCAGTTAGAAAAGGATGCTAGATGCTGGTGGGAGTCGATTGAAGCTACTATTGACCCAACTCAAGTTACATGGGGTGAATTCGTTGAATATTTCAACGCCAAATATTTCTCTGATAGGGTCCAGGAAAAGAAGGCCGCCGAATTTGCCGCATTAAAGCAAAGATCTTTATCGGTGGCTGATTATGAAGCACAGTTTTCTAGACTGTCTAGATATGCTAAGCATTTAATTAGCACGGAAAAGATGAAAGCCCGTAGATTTCTTAATGGGCTTAGGCCCCACTACATTACTCAACTGGCACCTATGGATATTCAAGTTTATACTGAAATAGTGCGCCGAGCTCAGTTGCTTGAAGATGCCACGAAACTATCTGATAGGATCCGTGGGAAAGACAAAAAGGAGCAAGTCACAAGTTCGGGTTCTTTTAAACCCAACTTTAAGAAGAGGCCCAATAATGGAGGTTCTTCCTCTCAAGATCAGAAGTTCAAGAAATCCAAGCCTTTCTCTATCACCACTACACCTTCAAACGTAGTATGCAAGCATTGCGACAAGGCTGGTCACAAAACAGAAGAATGCTGGAGGAAATTAGGAGCATGTCTCCGTTGTGGGAGTCGTGAACATCGGATTCCCGATTGTCCATTAATGAATGACCAAGACGGTGAGGGTAAACGCCCAGTGACAAGGAACGCGCATCTTCATGCAATCCAAGAGACCGAACCAGAAGAAGAAGGCGGATTGGTGGAAGGTACATTAAAAATTTGTTCCAAATATGCACATGTCTTATTTGATACGGGTGCATCGCATTCCATTATTTCCAAGAAGTTTGCTGACCCATTACCTCTAGAACCAGAATGGATGAAGTTAATATTATCTACTCCTCTCGGAAACGAGGCGGATATCACACATCATTACCAAAACTGTGAGGTATTGGTTCGAGGAAAGAATTTTCCTATTGATCTTATCTGCTTAGATCTAAAAGAGTATGATGTTATACTAGGAGCAGATTGGTTATCCAAATACCAGGCAACGGTTGATTACCGTGATAGCAAGATTGTTTTCAAGGAATTTCCGGAACTGACTTATACTAGTCCTAAGAGTCGAAGCAAATCCCCTCTTATCTCGGCTCTTCGAGCAAGCAAGCTCGTCAAGAAGGGATGTGTATCCTTCCTTGCTTTTGTCACTATTAAAGAAGCTAAAGAAACCAAGATAGAGGACATTCAGGTAGTGCGAGAATTTCCAGACGTATTTCCGGAAGAATTGCCGGGATTACCCCCTCAAAGAGAAGTGGCCTTCACCATTGACTTAGTCCCTGGTGCTGGTCCTGTTTCAAAGGCACCATATAGAATGTCCCCTGCTGAACTCAAGGAGTTGAAGGAGCAGTTGATGGAACTAATCCGAAAAGGGTTTATTAGACCAAGTACTTCCCCGTGGGGAGCACCAGTCCTATTTATAAGGAAGAAGGATGGATCCATGAGATTGTGTATCGACTATCGACAGTTGAATCATCTTACTATCAAGAACAAGTATCCACTGCCGAGAATCGATGAATTATTTGATCAGATTTCTGGATCCAAATATTTCTCCAAGATTGATCTCAGGTCTGGTATCATCAATTGAGGATTAAAGACGAAGATATTCATAAAACTGCGTTCAGAAGCAGGTATGGCCACTATGAATTTGTTGTTATGCCTTTTGGACTAACAAATGCCCCTGCTGCCTTTATGCAGTTGATGAATAGCATATTCAGGCCTTATCTAGATCAATTTGTGGTGGTTTTCATTGATGATATATTGATATATTCCAAGACTAAGGAAGAACATGAAGAGCATTTGAGGATTTCATTACAAATCTTGAGGACAAATCAATTATATGCTAAACTCAGCAAATGCGAGTTCTGGCTTGAAGAAGTGGCTTTTCTCGGACATGTCATATCCAAGGACGGTTTATCTGTAGATCCGTCAAAGGTTGAAGCTGTAAGAAACTGGGAAAGACCCACTAATGCAAGCGAGATCAGAAGCTTCTTAGGTCTTGCAGGCTATTATCGGTGATTCATCAAGGACTTCTCTAAGATCGCCGTGCCCCTTACAAGGTTAACTCGCAAGGAGATCCGATACGAATGGAGTGAGGAATGTGAAAGAAGTTTTCAAACTCTCAAAAATCATCTCACCACAGCCCCGGTCTTAGCTCTACCGATAGAAGGAGAGAAATTCGAGGTCTACACTGATGCTTCTGGCATTGGCCTCGGATGTGTCCTAATGCAACAAGGAAAGGTCATAGCATACTCTTCACGTCAGCTGAAGAAGCATGAGGAGAATTACCCCGTCCATGACTTAGAACTGGCCGCGGTAGTATTTGCCCTAAAGATATGGAAACACTACTTATATGGAGTACAGTTCACTGTCTACTCCGATCACAAAAGTCTCAAATATCTATTCTCACAAAAGGAACTAAACATGAGACAAAGACGCTGGCTAGAATATCTCAAGGACTTCGACTTCAGTATACAATACCATCCCGGAAAGGGTAATTATGTGGCTGATGCCCTTAGTCGAAAGCCGAGAGCAAGGATAGCCAATTGTATGATACAAGAATGGAGGTTACTTGAACGATTCTCTGAGCTCAATATAAGCTTGGACACGGAATCCAAATTTGTCACATTATCTCATGTAAGCATACAGTCAGACTTATTATCTGAAATACAAATACTTCAGGATGATGATCCTATATTAGTAGAAATCAAAAGCAGATTAGAAGGACAATCTGATTTTCAACTAACTTCTGATGGAAGATTATCGTTCAAAGATAGAACTTGTATACCCGATTGTCCGGAATTAAAGAAGAAGATCTTAGATGAAGCTCACTGATCCAGGTACACTATTCATCCAGGATCAACCAAAATGTACCAAGATGTAAAGAGGAACTTTTGGTGGCCTAATATGAAAAGAGAAATAGAGGACTATGTATCACGCTGTCTCACATGCCAACAGGTCAAGGCGGAACACCAAAAGCCTGCGGGAAAACTACATCCTCTAGATATTCCTAAGTGGAAATGGGAGGATATTGGTATGGACTTCATCATGGGTTTGTCTAAATCTAAAGGAGGACATGATGGAATCTGGGTTATCATTGATCGATTGACTAAATCGGCACATTTCTTGCCAATCAAAAGTCGATGGTCAATTGATGTGCTAGCTGCACTATACATCAAAGAAATAGTCCGGATACATGGAATTCCTGTCTCAATCGTGTCTGATAGAGATCCCCGTTTTACTTCTCATTTTTGGAAGGGATTACAACATTCGTTGGGGACAAGGCTCAACTTTAGTACTGCTTTTCACCCACAAACGGATGGTCAGACCGAGCGAACTAATCAAGTTGTTGAAGATATGCTGAGAGCATGCATTATTGACTTTGGAGGAAGCTGGCATGACCACTTACCTTTAGTTGAATTTGCATATAATAATAGCTACCAAGCTAGTATCCAAATGGCACCTTTCGAAGCCTTATACGGAAGGAGTTGCCGATCTCCCATATGTTGGAACGAAGTTGGAGAAAAACAACTATTAGGTCCAGACATGGTAAGGGATACAACCGAGAAGATACAAGTAATCAGAGAAAGATTACAAGTTGCTCAGACAAGGCAAAAGGCTTATGCTGATACCAGGAAAAGAGATCTTGAATTCCAGGTTGGAGATCATGTATTTCTTAAAATATCCCCTGGACGTGGCATACGAAGATTTGGTGTTAAGGGCAAGCTTACGCCAAGATTCATCGGACCATTTGAGGTACTCGAAAGAGTTGGCGAGGTTGCTTATCGCATCGCGTTGCCTCCTCAGTTGTCCGAGGTACACAATGTATTTCACATATCTATGTTGAAGAAGTATGTGCACGATCCGTCACATATTATTGAGCATGGAGATCTGATGATCCAGAAAGATCTCACATATGAACAGAGGCCCTTGAAGATATTAGATCGAGAAATACGAGCTCTAAGGAATAAGGTTATTCCCATGCTCAAGGTGCAATGGAATAAGAATCCTGAACGCGAAGCGACATGGGAGACCGAGGAATCTATGAAGAAACGATTTCCCGAGTTATTCTAAGAGGTATATGTCCTACACTCTCCGCGTGTATAATTATATATATATTGAATTTGGGGACCAAATTCTTTTAAGTGGGGGAGGGTGTAGCAACCCTAATAAATGAATAATTGAAATGAATTAAAACATATATATTACAGAAGTAATATATAAAATGAATAGGGTTAATTGGACGAAATAAAACAAAATTAAAAATAACGCCTCTTATTAAGGCGTTAATTTATAAAGAAACGCCTCTATCCATGGCGTGAATAAAGAAAGGACGCCCACACCTGCGGTCGTCAGTTCTCACGCGACCAAATGGGTAAGTAAAATAAACGCCCCTATCTTGGGCGTGTTTTAAAACACGAAACGCCCTTTGTCAAGGCGCTTTTTAATAAACGCCCTTATGCAAGGCGTCAATTAAAGAATACACGCCCTTACCAAAGTCGTTAATTCCATTCGGAACCGTTCGAACCCAGAACTTATCCAGGGTAAGTGATAACTATGAGGAAGAGTTCGAATGTGGTAATAACTCAATCTTGGAAATATTACTTCCAATCAAACACTAACTATTGTTAGGATTCCCAAAATCCTATAAAATCTCTCGTTTGACAAACCCTAAACCTATTTGATCCAAGCCTCTGCGACGGTAAGTGAAGAACAGAACTGTTCTTCTTTCCTTTCTTCTGTTTCGAGTATATGAAGAACTAACGTTCTTCATCTCCTTCTCTTCTTACAGGTTGAAGAAGCCTGGACTTCGTGGAGAACAAGGGTAAGTTCTTCTATCTTCCATCTTCAGCCAAGCATTATAAAGAAATTTCTAACATCTCTTCATATTCCCCTGTAGGAAAGCTTTAGTGATCTACCGAAGAACAAAGGTTCTTTGACAGAACAACTCCATCCTCCGTCAAGCCCTGCCTGCTGCTATTTGCTGCTGTTAGAAGCTTCAGAGTCTAGTATTCTCAACCAGATCTTCACGTTTCTCCATCAGATAATCCTCATAAGGTAGGATCTTCTCAAGTCACTGTAGCCCAAACTAAATTGATACAGTACAATAATTATCATGCATATACATGGTTTGGTTTACTATAGTTTCTGAACGACTTTCTGTTAATTTCTGGAAAGAAACGTCCTTAGCAAGGGCGTGACTATGAAATACACGCCCCAGACTAGGGCGCTACTTTACAAGTCACGACCCTGCCAAGGTCGTCAAATTTTGGATTTGACGCCCTGCACACAGGCGTTAATTTCATTTAATCATTAATCACCCATGTTAAGAATTGAGTATCTATGAAATAATGATCCTACAATAATGCATGATCACATGTCTTCAAACTTGCTAATTTTATTGTCATGACCATACATTCGTTCTCCATGAATTCTATTATCCTGAAATTATTACTGCCCATGAAAATTCATGGTATCTCTTGAATTCACGACCTAGACTAGGTCGTTTTCCATATGTAAACGCCCCATCATAGGGCGTGAATTAAAAATAAACGCCCCTTACTAGGGCGCGTATCTGTTAAAATCCTGGAATATATATTCTGTGAAAATAAGAATTTAATGATTAACGCCCCTGACAATGGCGCGTTTTTGATAATTTCTGAAAATAAATATGTTCTGAAAAAATATTGTAAATAAAAAGACGCCTGCTACTGTAGTCGTCAACTCTTGAAGAAACGCCCCTGCCGAAGGCGCGTTTTAAATAAATTATTGAATTATTGAAAATTCTGCAAAACGGACCATGTGTAAACGCCCTTCTGTTAGGCGTTAATTACTTGAGAAACGACTTGACCTAAGTCGTTATTTTACTGTAAACTGATTTTTCCTCTGATTTGCTAACCGATGGTTTATATATTATACATATATATATATCGGCACTATTCTCCACTCCGTGAGTATAGTCCCACTTTTCACGGTGTTTTATCGATCACACTCAATTCTCATTGACATATAAGCTCTCCTTTGGACATTCCGTTCCTTTGGACTAGCGAGTTAGTCATAGAGACCTCCGTAAGACTCCTCGTAGCCTTGGATTCCCTCAAGGCCGACTGAGCTGGTTGTACCCTAAAAACCCATTACACGATCCTTGCCATGTCAATCTAAAGAAACATGGTATACCGGCCCTTATGATTATACAAAGAGTATATCATAAGAAATTCTTGATGGGATGATGATATCATGCCATATCGCGTCATTCTTGTAAACCCCAATTCTATGATAAGAATGAGGGTATCTTGCTTGATCGAATGTTCATGTGGACCTCAATTCTATATAAAGAATGTCCATATTGATTTGTCATGGTACCTAAGTTAAGGGAACCATATTCCACCTAGTTTTATCGACATCGTGATTATACCGTTATTATCGCCAATTTATGTCCTTTGTCATATTTTTGGACTCTATTCTGTCAAAGTTGTCATACATGTCTACAAGCTTGAATATTGAAATTCTATATTGGCTATATAAACAAGAGTGGATGTCAAAAATACATGATAAATGCCTGCGCATATAGGGCCCGATCTGGTCCTGGGAGGAGCACCCGAAAGTACTTGTGCCCATGGGAGTTAAAATGATAAGGTATCTGGCATTATACCGAGTACTTGACTTGCTTGATTGGACATTCCACACACATCTTGTACTTGACTCGTACTTGACATGAAATGAAATGCGTGGCCCGAAAAAGGGTAATTTACTTGCTTGATACATGATAGCCAAAGTTCTTGACATGACTTGTTAACGTGCTTGCTTGAATACCTTGAATATACTTGTCATCTTGTTGGAAGTCCATGATTAAGTTCATCTTATTTCTTTGATATTACATTCTCTCTATCTTGTCGTTTCATGCGAGCATGCATAGCTTTATTGCATTCATGAAAATGTAATTACTTAAACCCCTTGCTAGTACTTGAGATATAATTTCCTACTGAGCGTTCGCTCATTTCGTTTGTCCCTTTTTACTTTTCAGGTAAGTCCGACGACGATGGAAGTCAATCGGATGGGAATGATCAAAAGTGAAAGAGATAGAGATTCTCCAAGTGTCATCTAGTCTTTTCTATAGTTTCTTGAGTCAAATCTGTATTCTTTTCCTTTTTAGTAAACAGAGTATTGGATTTGTAATAGTCTATCCATTATGAAATAAAGGATTGGGTTATCTTGCTATTTTGCGCATCTCTGTCTTTGTGTCGAATACACGACCACTCTGATTGACATGATTGATATAGACACATCGCGCATCTCCGGGTATCTTCCGCGCTCGGGGCGTGACAGTATGCAAGTTTTTCTGCGGGCAAAAGACTATGAAATTTGGAAGGTGGTCAGTAAAGGACCATTCAAGCTGCATCCTATTGAGGATATATGGACGAGAGAGGAGATCAGGAAATATACTCTCAACTGGAGTGCCATTAATGCCATACAGTGTGCCTTACATCCCACTAAATTTGTAAGAGTCTCTTCGTGTGCCACAGCGAAAGAGATGTGGAATAAGCTGGAGGTTATCTACGAGGGAACCTCTCAGGTGAGAGAGACCAAGGCTAATTTACTAGTTTCAGAGTATGAAGCCTTCGGGATGAAGCCCAGCGAGACCATCACTGAGATGTACGCGTGTCTTACCCTCATAACTAATGGTCTCAGAAATCTGGGGAAAAACTATTCTGATTATGAAATCGTGAGAAAGATACTGCGATCCCTGACTCTAATATGGCATACAAAAGTGACAGTTATTAAGGAGTCGAGGGATCTCCAGAACACCAAAGTGGACGAGTTGATAGGTTCATTGATGACTTACGAAATGAATCTGCCAAAGACAGAGGAGCTCGAGAAAAAGAAGCAGCCTATCGCTCTGAAGGCAAGCGCCAGTCGTTCCAGTCGATCCAGCCACAATGGATCGTCTAGTGATCAGAGTCTCTCTGGATCAGAAATTGAAGGAGATCAGATAGCAATGCTGACCAGAGAGTTCAGAAGATTTCTCAGGAAGGAAGGAAGAAATTTCAGCCGAAGACAATATGGCTGCAAGAGATAAAACCGGTACAAATCTAATTCTGCCAAGAAAATTGACACTAATGTCTGCTACCATTGCAGGAAGGTTGGTCATATGAAGGCCGACTGTCCAGAGCTCCAGAAGCTGAAAGAAAAAGCCAAGAAGAAAGATCCCAAAGGAAGAGCAATGGTGAGCACATGGAGCGACGAGGACGAGGGCCCTTTGAGCAGCATATTAGAAAGTGAAGATGAAGAAAAGCCCATCTGTCTGATGGCCAGAAATGATGAAAAAGAAGTGGAAGACTCCGACGAGGTATCATCTCCTTTTGAGCATTACACTATTTCAGATTGGGAAGATGCTTACGAAGATTTGCTAGATAAGGTAGATGATATCAGAAAAGAGAACATGCACTTGAAGAAGAAAGTAAATTCTCTTATGAATGACAAAACTATGTCAGATAAATTTGCCTGCTTGCAATCTGAAAATGACATGTTAAAAAATTCATGTGCTGAAGTTGATAATGTTAAGCATACATTGATAGATTCTAGAAGAGAAAATGATAATTTGAAAAATGTAATTGATGAATTAAAATTGAAATTGCAAAATTATGAAAATGAAATGAAAATTGTAAATGAGAAATATGAAGTTGTACTATGTGTTATCTATGAACTAAAAAATTCAATAGATCACCTAGAAAAAGAGAATGAAGATAAAAAGAAAATAAGCGACGAAACAAACAAACCCACTAGGGGAATGTAGCTCAACACTGAGCAATTTTAGCTCCGATTCTGAATCGAGAGACTGAGGAACAAGCACTCACAGTATTCTCTCAGACACCTCTCTTTCAACTTTCTCCTTCTCTTCTTCTCTCTTTCTTCTTGTTCTCTTCTCTCTGGATCGTGCAAGCTCTCTCTACTTCTGCTCTTTCGAAGTATGTTCACGATCACTTTTCTCCTGAGGAAGAAGCTTCTTAATTATAGAGCAGTAGAAGGATAGGGCGTGTGGTCACCATAATTCCCACCCAAACACCTTCGTCACGTGGCGGCATCACAGCATAGCTGCTTTCCACGTGTCACGATCCTGACACTTTCTTCAATCTTGGATCACGTGCCCTTCTTAGTCTTTACGAAAAGGCACCTGTCAAGGCATCAGATATAGGTCATATTCAGACAATTATACGATATAAAAAGGAGATTACACAGAGTAGAGATTTTGATGCACGGACTCAATTGTGGTGTTCACATACACATGCACAGACTCAATCATCTCTTCAAAAGCAGATGCACAGACATGGTTTCAACACAAAGCCTACGGATACATCGGCTGGGTGTGTGCAATGGGCAAGTATTGCACTGACCTGATGACTTGCCACTGAAGACGTTGTACTGACTTAGCATGCCCCGTGCCTGAGCTTGCACGGACTTATTCACACAGAATGCTTGACTTGCATAGACTTAATGTGTAAATGGCGAATGCATGAACTTCTATGCACCGAGTTACCTAAGACATATTGCACAGACTCTAAGTGCCTGGTGCAGAGGTTGCACCAACTCGGTGGCATGCATCGAGAAGAATTGCACCGACTTAGTCGTGTGCATCAGCGAGGATTGCACAGACTCAATGCAAAATTAACCATGTGTTGCACCGACTCTATTCAATGCACAGACTAAGATGCACACACCATTGATGTGATTATCTGACATATGAATGCATCAAAATACTTACACCATCATATATAGAAATAAAGTCAACTAAGTCACACACCACTGTTGCTAATCATCAAAATAACTATTGTCAATCATCAAACCATTACATCACAATTCAGTGCATGAACTGCTTATCAACCCAGAGGAGTCCCAACAATCTCCCCCTTTTTGATGATGGCAACCCATAGAATGAATACAATGAGATGATATATTTTGATGAGACATGAATGATAATCAAGTGTCATGCATGCAACAACACAAGTTATGCACAGACTTACTCCCTGAGTGAGTCCTTTGACTTTTTGCTTTGAAAATAATTTCATTTGTTGCTGAGAAAGAAAAGGGGTCCCTCATCAAGATGAGCAATGTAAAGTCTGCTGTTAAAGTTGTTGATTCCAAATTGCCCAGTGCTAAGGACAAGGGCAAGCAGAAAATGGGTGAGTCTAGCCATGATAGTACACACTGTCCTACTTCTCAGGGTAGAGTTCAGATTAGGGTCAACCTTCACGCACACCAAAACCCCGGGCTAGGGTTAACAAGTCACCACCAGCAGTTCAGAGGAAGACTCAACCCTCACCCATGAAGAAGTCAAGTGAGTCTATGGTGCAAGGTAGAAACACTTCTGCCAGAAGTCAATCGAGCCACTTCCACCAGCGTAGAGTCCAGACCTACCATCATGTGGAGCCACAACAATTCTATAAGTCTGGATGGGATAGAGCTCAAGGGAGGTCTAGATATCAGTCATGTACCACACAGACATACAGACCTCAGGCTAGAAATTGGGTTGGGCAGTCTAGAATATGGGCTTCTAGGAAACAAACCACCTACAGTTAGCCAAGGACCAACGTTGGCCACTATTTCATGAATGCTAATTGGCCTAGGCACTGGCACAAAAATAATCAAATTGCAAGGAACAATGGTGGCAGGACAAATAACAAGTCAAAAAAAAATTCAGCCTACTAATGTTGAGAAGAAGAGAGACAATAGAAAAAATGTCAAAAAATCCTCCAACCAACCAGCTCTCAAACAAGCGTGGATCCCAAAAATCTTGTTGTCATGTATGAATTGTTCTATTTCTGCTTCGGAGCCCAAACAGTTTTGGGTTACAAAATTTTCTCCGTGACTATGATTGCAGGTATGCCTAGCAGCCAAGCACAACATGTGGTACCTGGATAGTGGTTGCTCCAGGCATATGATAGGGGACAATGATAAATTTTGCTTGCTGACAGAGAAGAATGGAGGCCTTGTCACCTTCGGAGGAAACACTAAGGGTAAAATGATCGGATCAGGTAAAGTAGGTAAGTGCACTACCTGTTGCATTGATGAAGTCTTACTGGTGGATGGATTAGCATATAATCTTTTAAGTATCAGCCAGCTTTGTGATAAAGGACACAAGGTAGTATTTGATGCACTTTGCTATAAAATTTTTGAACCTGATTCTGATGTGGTTAAATTCTCTGGAAAAAGAATGAATAATATTTACATGGTAAATCTAGATGATATTGCACACTCTAACCTATGCCTCACTGCTAACAAAGAGGACTTAGCTTTTCTGTGGCATCGTAGGTTAGGCCATGCTAGCTACACTGTCTTACATAAATTGAATAAACACAGATGGTTAGATGACTCCCTGAAATATCTTTTAAGAAGGAAAATAAGGTGTGTGATGCTTGTACACAGTCAAAGCAGACTAGAAAGTCATTTAAATCGAGAACTGAAAACATGTCCCTCAAACCTTATGAGCTGTTACATATGGATCTATTTGGACCCACACGATCAGTCAGCTTGTCAGGGAGGAGATATGGATATGTCCTAGTTGATGACTTCTCTAGGTATACTTGGGTCATTTTCATCACTCATAAGAATGATGTTTTTTCTGAATTTCAGGAGTTCTATTTAAATATCAAACAGAAAAATGAACATTTGATTAAAAATATTCTGTCTGATCATGGAGGTGAGTTTGAAAACTCACAATTTGAAAACTTCTGCAGGGACAATGGGATTACTCATCGATTCTCCTCCCCAAGAACACCTGAGCAGAATGGAATAGTAGAGAGGAGGAACCTGACACTTGTAGAGATGGCCCGTACACTGCTTGTTGAAGGTGGCTTACCAAGAAAATTTTGGGCAGAGGTAGTTAATACTACATGCCATGTAATCAATAGAGCCATGGTAAGGCCTTTCACTCAGAAAACTCCTTATGAGATTCTGAAAGGTAAGAAGCCTTCAATTGCTTATTTCAAGGTCTTTGGCTGTAAATGTTTCATTCATGTTAATGATAAAAGAGATCTTGATAAATTTGAACCTAAAAGTGATCCAGGAATCTTTCTTGGATATTCTGAATACACTAGAGCATATAGATTGTACAACCATAATTCTAAAACTGTTGAGGAATCTCCACATATTGTCTTTGATGAGTCCCTAAATAACTTTGAGGTTGGTCAATGCAGGAAAGAAGATGATGGAGAAATTCTTAAGAAAGAAAAACCTGAAGATCAATCAGACCAAGAAGAAGAAGCTGAAGAAGTTAATGCAGAGGATCATGTTGTTCAGGGGGAGGTAAATGAAGGTCAAGGTAACCAAGTTATAAATGTCAGATTTTTAAGAGATCATCCTATTGAAAATATCATTGGTGACTTGCATGAACCCCCTAGGACTAGAGGCTTCATTAGAGCTCAAAATGAAATAAATGCATATGCATTGGTTTCTCATGTTGAACCCAAAATCATTGATAGTGCTCTCAAAGATGTGCATTGGATCAATGCCATGCACAAAGAGCTTAATCAGTTTGACAGGAACAAGGTGTGGCATCTGGTCCCACCTCCGGATCATGGGACTGTCATTGGAACAAAATGGGTTTTTAGGAATAAAACTGATGAGCTAGGTAATGTAGTTAAAAATAAAGCTAGACTTGTTGCTCAGGGGTACAATCAAGAATTCAGAATTGACTTTGAATAGTCATTTGCCCCTGTAGTCAGGTTAGAAGCAATTAGAATACTTTTGGCCTATGCATGCTCATTAGGAATAACTCTCCAGCAGATGGACGTTAAATATGCTTTTCTCAATGGGGAAATAAAAGAGGATGTCTTTGTGAGACAACCTCCGGGCTTTGAATGCTTAGATTTTCCTAATCATGTTTATAAGTTAAATAAAGCTCTTTATGGCTTGAAGCAAGCCCCTAGAGCTTGGAATGATAGGCTCAACAAATTCCTTACCGAAAAGAAGTTCACCAGAGGTGAGGTTGACCAAACGTTGTTCACCAAGGTAAGTCAACTAAGTCACACTTCATGACTTAAGGTACTCTGAAATGATTGACAATAGTTGTTTTGATGATTAGCAACAGTGGTGTGTGACTTAGTTGACTTTATTTCTATATATGATGGTGTAAGTATTTTGATGCATTCATATGTCAGATAATCACATCAATGGTATGTGCATCTTAGTCTGTGCATTGAATAGAGTCGGTGCAACACATGGTTAATTTTGCATTGAGTCTGTGCAATCCTCGCTGATGCACACGACTAAGTCGGTGCAATTCTTCTCGATGCACGCCACCGAGTCGGTGCAACCTCTGCACCAGGCACTTAGAGTCTGTGCAATATGTCTTAGGTAACTCGGTGCATAGAAGTTCATGCATTCGCCATTTACACATTATGTCTGTGCAAGTCAAGCATTCTGTGTGAATAAGTCCGTGCAAGCTCAGGCACGGGGCATGCTAAGTTAGTACAACGTCTTCAGTGGCAAGTCATCAGGTCAGTGCAATACTTGCCCATTCCACACACCCAGCCGATGTATCCGTAGGCTTTGTGTTGAAACCATGTTTGTGCATCTGCTTTTGAAGAGATGATTGAGTCTGTGCATGTGTATGTGAACACCACAATTGAGTCCGTGCATCAAAATCTCTACTTTGTGCAATCTCCTTTTTATATCGTATAATTGTCTGAATATGACCTATATCTGATGCCTTGACCGGTGCCTTTTCGTAAAGACTAAGAAGGGCACGTGATCCAAGATTGAAGAAAGTGCTAGGATCGTGACATGTGGAAAGCAGCTATGCTGTGATGCCGCCACGTGACGAAGGTGTTTGGGCGGGAATTGTGGTGACCACACACCCTATCCTTCTACTGCTCTATAAATAAGAAGCTTCTTCCTTAGGAGAAAAGTGATCGTGAACATACTTCGAAAGAGCAGAAGCAGAGAGAGCTTGCATGATCCAGAGAGAAGAGAACAAGAAGAAAGAGAGAAGAAGAGAAGGAGAAAGTTGAAAGAGAGGTGTCTGAGAAAATACTGTGAGTGCTTGTTCCTCAGTCTCTCGGTTCAGAACCGGAGCTGAAATTGCTCAGTGTTGAGCTACATTCCCCTAGTGGGTTCGTTTGTTTCTTCGCTTGTTTTCTTCTTCGTTTCTGAAAATGCGTTTCCAAGCTGTGTGTCAGCGGAGCAAACTGTGAAGCTCAGCGGTTTGCAGAGGAGGATTCCTCTAGATGGGTAAAGCTGTAAGTCCCCAGCGGTTTACAGAGGAGGATTCCTCTGGACGGCATAAGCTGTAACGCCCAGGGGTCTGTAGGGTTTTGACCCCAAAGCTGTGGATCAGCGAAGCTGTGTATCAGCAGTAGAAGCCACATTCCGGTTTGGAGTGTGGGGTGGACGTAGATCTCGGGTTTGAGATCGAACCACCTTAAAAATCTCTGACTACTGTGTGATTGATGTGTGGATTGTGTGCATCCTATTTATTTCTTCAATCCGTAGCAGATGAATGCTTAGGACCGTCTTGATTTAGATCTGTTAGGTCAGATTTCATTGATAGTGTTGTTTATCCTTCTATCGTCCAACAGCAGCTTGTTTTAATTCCGCACTTGGAGCTGTTGTTGTTGGTTTTAATTGGGTGACTGATCTACTCACCCTCTCTAGATCGTATATCGCATCCTAACAAATGAATCGTCCTGACTCGGCTTATCGTATCCCTGGGTACCAGACCCAAAGGGAACCAATGGCAATGCACACCCGCTCCGTGGGGTGGAAGTAGAAGTGGAGGGAATAGGTTCAAATGGCGTGGAGGGCTGAGGGTTAGAGGTGATGACAGGCTCGGGTGGTGGCGAAGGCAAAGGTAACGACGTTGCTTGCTCAGGCTCTGGCAACGATGGGGAAGGGGATGGCAAAGGCAGTGGAGACAGTGGAGGTGATGGAGGCACTGGTGGTAATGGGTTAGGCGATGCAGGCAATGGGGGTAGTGGAGATGGGGATGGAGAGGGTGAAGAGGGAGGTCGTGGTGCCCATCTTTGACGTATCGGCACCACGCGACGAGCGGCATTGGGGGTAGGAGTAATGCAGGGGGAAGTGGCAGAAGCGGTGGTACCGGCCTGAGCAAGAGCTTGGGTTGGTGGAGGTTGTGAAGATGTGGTGGGAGACGGTGAAGGTAACGAGATAGGTGAGGGAATAGGTGGAGAAGATAGGGCAGGTGATGGCCTAGGTGAGGGAACGGGTGATGGAATAGATGACGGAGCGGGAACAATGCCAGATGAAAAATCACAGGGGTGCCCCTGGCCTTGTAGTAATGGAGACGGCTGCTTGGGCGGCGCCTGCTGCTGCTGTTGCTTGCTGCGAAGATGTAGAACAACCTTACGAATGGCGGCCCAATCAATCCTTTTCTTGGCTTCCAAGTCATAAAAAAACTCCCAGAACTCAGGGCAATCCTCGACCAAATGCCCCTGCTGGCGGTGGAAATTGCAGAACTGAAGCATATCCCCGACCGCAGGTCGACAAGGCACAACTGGAGGGAGCGACAACGCATGAGTGGCCATCAAAGCCTGGAAAATATCAGTAAAACACTCCGGCAACGGAGGAGGAGGAGCCCCCTTCGGGCAAGGTGGATGCTGAGGGATATGGGAAGGTAATGAAGATGGTTGTGGAGCTTGCATAGGCAATGATGCGTGGTAACTAGAAGGACTAGGGAATGCTATAGGAGTAGCAATGTAGTGGACGGCTTCCACCTGCTCGGGGTGGGATGTTTCCTTGACCGGCGGCGGAGACGGATGTGCGGAAGCGGAAGGCTGACTCATGGCAGGTTGACATGTGGGAGGGTACGGGTATGTTGAAGTAGAAGGTTGACTTGTGGAAGGATATGTGGCAGAAGGGTGACTCATGGGAGCATAGAGTTGGCTCGTGGAGGGTGAAGGTTGATATGTGGAGGTGGATGTCGGTGGCGGGGTGTGTGGAGACGTAGAAGGCAGGGAAGACTCGTGGTCAAGGGAATCTCAGAGTTGTTGGTGGATGAAGTGGGCTCAGCTATAAAGTTGTTGCCAGGAGGTGATGTCATTGAGGGCCAAGATGAAGCGATACTCGGGTGTTGCATTAGAAATGAGCGTCTTGATCTGCTCCTGCTCTGGAATGTGCCCCGGGACATGCGCGGCAAGGCGACGCCAGCGGTCAGCAAAGGTGCAGAATTCCTCATCGGGCTTCATCTTCTCATAGGCCAAATCCACAACAGAGAACTTGGGCCCAACCTGGTCCTAATACTGCTGAATGAACTTGTCTTGAACCATCTGAAAATTCACAACCTGGTCCTGCAGAAGAGAGAAGAACTAATCCCGAGCCGGACCTTCCAATGATAAACCAAATAGATAAGCCATCAAGCATTGGTCGTGTCGAAACTGGGCCGACTCATAAAGAAACTCCTTTAAGTGCACGTAGGGATCACCAACTCCACCATAATAGCGATATGCGGGAATTTGTGAAGATGGCGAAAGCCGAAGACCTTGAAATGCGAATGGAATAGTTAAGGAGAACTTAGGATCGATCCGACGTTGAAGTTCATCAAGCTGGTGTTGGGCTTGAGCAATCATCTCCTGGGTAGGGAGAGATCGAGAAGAAAATGGGCCAGCCTGAGCAAGAGGTTGTGAATTTGGACTAGGATGATGGTAATGGGCCGGATAAGAGGATCCGGGTTGAGAAGAGGAAGGGCCCATTCCGGGAATGGAAGGATATGCGGGCCTGGAAGAGATGTTGGAATATGGGTTGAATGGGCTAGCAATAACATGGGCAGAAGAATGAGACCCATTAAGAGAATAAGGCCCATTAGAAATTGGGCCAGTAGCATATGAAGGGGAAGAAAGAGGCCCATGAAGGGAAGAGGGTCCATTATGAGAAGAAGACCCATTAAGATGAGATGCAATGAGATGTGGGCCTGGGACGGGTCCATTTGGCGAACAAGGCTTGAAAGATGGGTTATGAGATTAGCCTGTTCCTCGGATGGATCAGAAGGACCACGGAAAGATGGGCCCGCATGGAAAGAGGATTCCACGCGGGAATAGGAAGAAGATTGGGAAGAAGAATGATACAAGGGGTTGGAATGATGCTGCATGAGGGCAAATTGAGACTTAATACAAGGCTATCAAGGATAATACAGGTGGGGAAGCAATGGCTTAATGGGCTTGAGGACAAGAGGGGGCTGACCCACTAATGCAAAGACGAATAGAGAACATAACTGGACAATGGACACACAAAATGGGCTAACCTAAATGGGCCTAACAACAACAAAACATGTGGATGATGATGGAAATGCAATACAAACAGCACTAATGGGCTTGGACAAGCCCAAACAACACAAATAATGCAATTTGAGAGTTTTCACCCAAGTCAAACAAGTTAATATGATGGGAAATATTTTAGAAGTTTTTAATGGACCTTTTAATGATTTGAGTTTAAGAATAATTCCCTCAAGATAGGAATCCTATGGGAATAAGGTCCAAACTTTGGGTTGACTAAGGTTAATTCTCTCACACGTATACAAATGCAAGCCTAAGAGGTGGAAAGGTACAATCGGCTCGGCGTCCGTGTAGGAATCCACGTCTCAAGGGGACTTACGGAGGTCCCAGATAAGATCACCTAGTCGACCCCAAGGAATATGGGAGCGAGAGGATCACTTACCAAGGGGGGATGCAACTATGATATGCAATGCATGGCCCTATGTACGCCGGAGTGCAGGCAAAAATCTATCATAAAAGTGAAAAATGAAGGCAAGATTTAATTATGCAAACATCATGATATGAATGCAAACAAAGTGGGAAATCTAAGACAATATGAAGGACAATAATTCAAGGCCAAAAATATGCACAATCAGACACTAAAAGATATGAAAAATCATAAATAAGCGACGTACCTTTGCATTTGCCCTCTGACCTGTATGCAGATTTTATGCACAAAATGTAAACAGGATGACAAATTTTAGGTACGCAAACGTCACCCAAATGATGCAAATGAGATATGGATGGAAAGACAACACATAGGTCTATCCAACGAGCTCAAGAACAGAGTAATCCGACCCCGAGAGGTCAGTTAAATCGTCCAAGAAAGTTGCCTCCGTGAACCTGTCCCTGGGTCTGTATGCAGATTTCATGCACAAAATGCTAAAATGATGACAATATTTAACTATGCAAATGTGACCCAAATGATGTAAATAGTATATGGATGGAAAGATAATATAAAGGGCTATCTAATGGAATAAAAATCAGGGAATTAGATGTCAGGAAGGCAATCAATTCATCAATCAAAGTCGTACCTATGAACTTGTCCCTGAGCCTTCCTGCAGACCGTATGTAGAAAACTCAAAACGTATGACAATATTAGACTATGCAAATGTGAGCCAAATCATACAAATGATATATGGATGGAAAGACAATACAAAGGACTATCCAATGGAACAAAAATCAGCGCAATCGGACTTCGGGATCAAAAGTTATGCCTCAATGAATAGGGCCCCGTGAGCACGTGCGTAGGCTTGCCAGAATTCACAAGCGGTCCACCAAATGACCGTTTTTGCCCCTTGCGGTCTACCAGAAGACCGCCAGGCTACCAGAGCCCTTAAAATGCCTGAAATAGTGGGAGAAAGAAGAAAATACTACCTAAACATGGATATGCACACACCCAACTCACAAAAGAGCATGAAAACAAACGCGATGGGCACTAGTTATCCCACCGTGATCGCCAAAAAATTATAGATTATTTATTGTGGTCTACCCCGCCCCCTTTAAGCTAATATGCCTAAACATGTGAGACAAAGAAAAGGGGGATGAAAGGATGAGAAATACTAACCGTGATTGCCACCAAAGTTCCAACAACGTCGAAAGGATGAAGAGATATGAGAACAGCGCCGTGTACCTTGGAAAAGGATGGAAACTTGATCGCACTTGAAACGCGGTGTGGTGGATGATGTGGATTCAAACCTCCTCATCCTCCAGCCGGCTAGAAGAAGAGGGCCTCACGTCCATATCATGCTCTCCTACAAAATAAAGATCAAACCATAAAGGCAAAACCCATTAGAAACATGAAGTGTAGCATCAATCCCAAAGGGATAAAATAGCATGAATAAAAGGGGAAGAGCGCACCGGGGGGAGGTTTTTAACCCCTGTGGAAGGGTGGAAAAGATAGGTGTGTGTGTTGTGCATGCATAGGATTTGAAATCATGAAATTTGATTGAGAGAATAGAGAGAAAATGATGATGCAAAATGGGGGGAAATGCATATGTAGCAGAAAGTGCAGAAACTGTGATGATTTGTGATTTTGAGAGGAAGAGAACTAAGAGAAGGGACCACGAAATTAAGCCCAAAAGGAGGGAATAGAAAGCCAATACTTCCCTCTTCTAGCCAGGGTCAAAGGATTGAGTTGGCGGTGCAGCATGGCTTCGCCCTGAACCAAGAAAGACCCCCCCATCGCGACTGCAAACTGGGCAGTTTATATAGAGTTTTCAGAAAAAGTCCCAACTTCCTCTCACGATTCTTGGAGATATAGTCCAAGATAAATCGAGTTCTCTAGATCAAACTCGAGATAATACTAAGGATAAAAGATAGAAATAAATGAGACTTGATTTGGAGGAGTATTCTAGAAGATATGCTCGCCGCAAGGTAGGCCCATCGCACAGAAAAATATAGTTTGAGTTGTGCTAGGACACCTAAATCCCAATCTTTCGACCAAGATTCTGAGAGATATATCCAATAAAAATTCGAGTTCTATAGATCAAACTCGAGATAATACTAAGGGCAAGAGATAGAAACAAACGAGGGTCATATTCTAGAAGATATGGGCGCTTGAAGATGGACACGGTGGATGGATTTTAAGATAGAGTCCAGCGCAACCTAGACTCTTGGGCTAGCCTAGCGGTCTATCGTAGGGCCGCAAGGGGATGGAAAACGGTCTAGGGGGTGACCGCAAGGCTCCAGGGGTGAAACGGGATGATTTCGGACAAGTTTCTAGAAAATGGTCTAGTGAATGACCGTTTTTGTGTCCTAGCGGTCTAGCAAATGACCGCTAGGCTGCTGGAGGAAAATTTCTGGGCAAACTTTATGCGACCTTGGAAATTGGATCATATCTTGAAAACGGTGCAGAACTAGTGAAAGTGGTAGAAAAAGAAATTGTAGATAATAGAAAGATGAACAACTTTCATGAAGAGAGCAAGATGAGAAAATGAGTGGAAGAGGGAGAAAATGGGGCGAGAATAGAGAGAAAGAATTCTGGGACGCAGGTGAACAGCATAACACGCCGATAAAATGCAAATAACATGAAATCGATGCAGAACTGGTCAACGGGGTAGAATAAGAAATTGTAGAGATTTAAAAGATAAACAACTTTGTTGAAGGACACTTAATGAGTAAAGGAACGGAAGAGGATGAAAAAGGCCCATTTTCAAGACTGCGCAACGAAAAGAAAGCCGAATGCTTGATGGAAAGTCGACCAAAATGGGTCGTAAGTCAATTTAGAAGCCGAAAGTTGGTAAGATAAACTCCAGGGCTCTAAGAAATCATGATCTCTAAGGCTCAAAAGGTAAGGAACAATGAAATAGACTCGAAATCCGTCCAAGGAAGGCTCCAAAATAATGGATAATTCAGGACATCAAAAATGATGAATAAGAGAAATAACACAACTTGTAGGCTAAAAACGGGTGTCAACAGGCACATGATAGCTGGATCCATAACAGCAATAATGACAATAATGAGTCCTCGGCCTCAAAGCCGCACAATGGACTCACCATTATGTATAACATAAAACACGGAACATGAGGGATCACCAAAAAGCCCCTAAATCACATGGCACACAAACTGAGGTAGGATAACACCTCCAAGCACCCAAAACCATGTCTCTATCCTCACAGGATAGACCAGACACTCACGAGGTCACGTGTCAACCACTGGATCACAATCGAGTTGACCAGAAAACATAATGACCCTCGAAATAAAACAAAACACTACTCGGTACAATGGCCCTCTCAGACACCCTATAACACGGTCACAGCCCTCATAGGACGTCCAAGACATCCACGGAACAATGGGCTAACCAAGGGAAAAGCCACATCAACCAAAAATCAAACCAACACAAAGGAGCACTCTGGGCCGGTGGTAGTCTCACCCCTGGCTGCTAGACCAACCTGGCGGTCATCCAAAGGGCCGCTACCTTCAAGAAAGTCCCAGATATATAAAAATCACAAAAGCAAGAGCCTTGTGGTCTGCCAGAGGCCGCTACTGGCAGCAGACAATCTCCTCAGGGCCACAATGCTGAGCCTAGCGGTGACGACCTGGCCACTATGCCCAGTCAAACCCCAAACTGTTAAACCGACTTCACCGGTCAAAACCACCAAGCGGTCTACCTAGGACCATTTCTCCAAGCCTTGCGGTCACCCCAAGGCCGCCAAGGACCCCATGCAATCGGAGCTAGACCGCTAGGCCGAACCGACTTAAAACCGAAACTGACATAAAACGTCGCCTAGCGGTCGCCCAAGGGCCGCTAAGACCAGCCGTGCGGTCAATCGTGTGATCGCTAAGCCAAACTGACATACTCCCCTAACGGTCTCCAGTGGACCGCCAAGCACCCCTTGCGGTCTCTGGTAAGGCCGCTAGGCCGATACGTCTGGAAAACCGTAGAACTACCTAAAACCTGATTTTTCCACGCCCCAATCGCATCTAAACGACGGGGAAACAACCCTAATCATAAAACCATTCTTCCACAAGCCGGAAGGGATCAAACCATGTGTAAAAATGCAAGAAACATGTGATTCCTACGAATTGACCCAAAATGACTCACATGGACAAACGGGCTCATACCGACTCCGATTCTCAACCAAATGCAATAAAATTGGTGAGAAAAGATTCCCAACATGCCCAGGGTTCAAATGAAACCATTTAAACAACAAACCATCGCTTGGAACGGCGAACATGGCTCACACCCCCCAAACATGTATTTCACCCAAACAAGGCAAAGCCCGCTCAAACTCACACCGTTCGGCTCCAAATCGCGAGAGAACACAGGAAAAGAGTAATGCATCTGTTTACCTACCTCCACCGAAGATCTCAAGCGCTAAAAATGCCAAACCATGCCGAAAACCATCACACGTGCAACCCACATCGGCTTTGAATCCACGATTGGGATCGCGCCAATGTCACGCTCCGATACTTGCATCATCACGCTCCACGTCAGCTCCACGCCGTCACCACCTCACCCAACTCCGCATCGGTGGTACTCCTTGGGGGAGAGGAGAAGAGAGGAAAGAGAACGGAGGGAGAGAAAGTGAGAGACGTAAGGGAAGAGAGAGGAGAGAGAAAGGGTTAAAAGAAAATAGGAAATTATGCAATTTTCCTAAAATCTGATTTCCTGTACGAAAATCTGTAGATTTAGAAAAATATGAAAAAATAGTCTTCGCGATCCTCGGAACTAGCACAATGCACCTGTAGCGTCCATGAGTCGTAAAACTCAACGGCTAACTCTCCATAGGGTTCCGCAAGTTATACAAGGGAAAAACCCGCGTGGATCGTAAAATATGTTTCAGGACCCACGAAAGCGATCCGAAAGCTCTCTGATTCTGATTCGAAGAATCCAGGATATTACATTCCTCCCCCCTTAAAGGAATTTAGTCCTCGAAATTCAAGGAGCCAACATGTGAACAAGGGAAGAACAAACCCAAACCACTGGCCAAGAAAAATAGCTACCGATAAAACAACACTTGGCAGACACAACAAGCATCTGCTTAAACAAGGAAACATAGTCCTCTCAGCTGACAGCTCTAATTCATAGGCTTCCACGCCAAGAACAACAATGAAACTGGCACGCAGAACGCCAACGACAGCACTGGACCACGAACACAATCAAGTCAGTCCTTACTCAGACATTACATCTGATTCAAGTCTCATGCCAACTCTATCACAACAGAAGAGTACAGCAGAACCAACCGACAAGACCTCGGTCCACACAATGCCAAATCAGACTCACAGGGAACTCCTCCCAAGCTGAACACAACCACAACCTCAAACAGCACCTGCAGAAACCTGGCTCCGTTCTCATCACAGAACCACGGGACACAACTACAAGCTGGGTCACATCAAGGCATAATTATAGCTGAACACATGACTAACATATACAAGCCATTCGCAGCGTACCAACAAGGACCCACAACAACAACAACAATAATAATAATCTCGGAGAATGCATCTCAAGAACCACGATCACGTCCCGAGAACATAACTCCCAAGCAAAATACAGAAGAAAAGAAAAGGGTACTCAACCAGCATATACACCGACATATTTCCCCAATCCTCAAACCTGCCAGTGCCAACAACCACAAAGCTTCAAGCAACGGCACGACAACTAACAGCATCAAGGCACACATAGCCAAGATGATGTCACACCAAGGAAACAAACCTCTCGACCGGCCAGAATCTTCCAACCAATGATCCTCGACATGTGGTTTATAAGCCCACACGCTTCCACTGTGCACCCACACAATGCACATAGGCATCACAATTAACTCGACATCCGCATCTCAGCACACACTCGGTGCCATGGCGATTCATGAAAAACTACAATGTACCACGCTTCGAGTACCGATCCTGCTAATAGCCGATCACAAGTCGCCTAAGTGCAAATCATGAAGAGCACCAACTTCAGCACAAAGAACGCTAATCTCAGCTTATCCTCTCATCCTGGAACAATCACTGAACCTTCACAGCACAACAATCGCCAAACACGGCACGTCGAACACGGTGCACGACGGCCCCCAAACACAAACTGGGTCCAAAGCCAAGCAACCGTCGAACAAGAGCATATCAGGTTTAGAACTAACATAGTCCACACATAAGTAGACACAGGACAAAGGCTTCACTGAGACAGCACTCCCAAAGCTTACCTCGAAAAGGCACCACAAGACAAGATGAGAAGAATCAAGCTCGACTAACAGTAGCTCACCAGGAAGGAAAATCCTAGGTTCGCCCGAGTATTCTCTCAAACAAGGCATGCAATCGACCATCACAACACAACCGTAACACCTCAGGGGCTGACTGTTAAGGGGAGTTTATAGGGAAGAATGATTTGTCTTCTCTGATTTATTATCCTCTGAATGTAATGTGTTTTGATGCTGGCAATAGTATATACTATGCTAAATTTTGATATTGGTAACAATGCATTATGTTCATAATTTTTATGATTGGCTATTGTGTTTCTACTTTACATAAGGTCGGTGCACATGTCTTTTGTTACATAAGGTTGGTGCACATGTATATTGCTTTTTTAGGTCAGTACACATTCACATCATATGTATGTAGGTCGGTGCACATTCAATATTTCATTCAATAGGTCGGTGCACAATCAAGCTTTCATTCATATAGGTCAGTGCACTTTTTCTTCTGCACATAACAAAAGTCGATGCACATTGACTAGGCATAGTAGATAAGGTCGATGCTAGTGTGTAGTCTTCACACACAAGGTCAATGCACATTTGCCTTATGCTATATAAGGTCGATGCACATTGCTCCTTGTGCAAGAGCAAGGTTGATGCACATCTTGGCATCGCAGAACAAAGTTTGACAGCGATGCAAGTTTGACAGCGATCTTGGCATCTCACACCATAAGGTCGATGCTAGTTTGACAGCGATCACTAGAAAGTCGATGCACATTTGTATCTTGCATAGAGCAAGGTCAGTGCACATGCAAGGCCCGTGCACATATAGGTCTGTGCACATTGGGAATTCAGGTTTACGCATGTATAGAAGTCCATGCTTTGTCTGGTGACTAAGGTCTATGCATATGCAAGTTTCAAGTCTGTGCACATGAATTACCAGCTTGCATGAGGTCCAAGCATGTGCATACACGAGTCTGAGCATATGTACAAATTGCATAGTCAAGTCAGTGCACATGCACTGCTTTGCTCAGACAGATCAGTACATCTCTTACACTTACCTAAAATATATTAATGCATCTTTGTCTGACTTATACCATGATCATACTTTCTTATAAGTCAGAACACATTGACTATTCACTCATGATTACAATCTGTTTGATGAAATACATTTTATACTTGTGATAGGAACTTAAACACCTTAAGTGCACATCGAAGTCATGTGCCTCGAGGCTCAACTTAAAGAGGCACATGATCCAAGAAGGAGCCGTGCCTGGAGATTCAAACACGTGGACAGCTCACCTTTATATTCTGACACATGGACTTTCAGCGGAGCACCTTGTTTCGAATCTCCTTGGGCAGGAACGTGTTTCCCACGCGCTCGTGAGGCTATAAATAGAGGCCTGATCACTCTGAAGAAGAGGGTGAAGAAAAGAAGAAAAAGAGGAAGCACAGTGAAGAAGCGAGAGGGTCTAAGTGTCTCCAGAGTTCAGTGGAGTTCAGTTGAGAGAAAAGAGTGAGAGTGAAGAGCTGAGATAAAAATAGGGGATCGAAAAGTGGAGGAACACTCTGAGAGCTGTGAGCGTTCAAGAGATCTGTAAGTGGAGTCTTGTATGTCTTGATCTCTAGATCAAATCCAGAAGTCGTTCTGCTCGAAGTGAGCTACAGATTGTTTTAAATTTTTCATTTATTTTTGCTCTTGATATTTTCTGTTCACTACGATTTCTGTAAGCTGTGTGTCAGGAGGTTTTTAAACTGTGTGTCAGCGGCAAGGAAGTAATTCCTTGGAAGCAAGCTGTGAGGCTCAGCTATCTGGGATCTATTCCCCAAAGCTGTGGATCAGCGATTTGTAGGGATATATTCCCCAAAGTTGTGGATTAGCGATTTTTAAGCTGTGTGTCAACGGAAGCCTTACTCAATTGAGTAAGGGGTGGACGTAGATCTCTGGATTGAGATCGAACCACCTTAAAAACCATCTTGCAGTGCGTGTGATCTTATTGTGCTCTTCTTCTTGCTTATATTGCAATTCATTGAATGTGCATTACAAATTTCTAAATTCCTGATATTTCGTTTCAACTTGAACTTTCAACCAGTGTTGTATATCAAAAGGTTTAGTCTGAACGATAGGTTACAACTATCTGAAATACTTAACCATGTGTGAGGAGATTCTGATTCCAACCTCCACCTAGTACAGCTTCATCTGGTTGACCGTTTTTTAATCTTGAGTGAAATTTTGTTAAATTGGTTGTGTTAGCTGTAGCATTTTACTTCCGCATTTTAAGTGCTTAAAATTGGCTAGTATTAGGGTTAGATCTATTCACCCCCCATGAGATCTATCAGTCATCCGAAACAACACCGACCAAACCTCAAGCTGGGACGACCAACACAACATAAGAATGTGCACGGCCATCACATGAATGATAAAGTCACCAGCCACTGGACAAACCACAGATAAATCTCGAACACTGCACCGTAAATTTATGCCTACCGACGAACTCTGCCAAGTATAGCATAACCGAGACAAACACCATGACAACAGAAAAACACTCCGTCAGATCCTGACGAGAGCAAAATCATCTCGCACAGTGCCAACACAACACACACAAGACCACACACAAAAAGCAAAGCGATAATCAATCGCAAAACCTATGCGAGCTGCCGACTGTACTGGACCTTAAGGACTCTGAACACTGCAATATCTTGAATCCCCATGTACTTCACAAACACAAGCTCAGCTAGCTCAAAAAAACTCCGAACAACTCTGAACTCTGCTCTGATACCAACTGTGATGACCCAGATTCGGATACCAGGTAAACCCGATACCACTTGGAACCTGCGAGTCCTCCCAAGAGTAGAAAAGCTCCGAAGGGATAGAACAGTATGTGATAGTACATTGAACTTCTAGATAAAGTAGTAAGCAATTAAATTTCAATGATCATGATTGCTAAAGTAGTAAAAATAAAATTACATTTTCTATAATAATTAGACTAACAGAGTCTAGTCCAATAGAAAGACAAGTATAGTCTAATGGGAAAGAGAATGTACTCTCAAGTCAGGGGAAGCCCGACACTGGCAACGTTGGCACTAAGAACAACGCAGTAGGTACCGCCTAGCAGGAGGAAGAACTGCTACTCCTGAAAGGTCAGGGGTGAGCCTCATGTCACTGGCTCAGTAGGGATCCCGCAGAACCCTACCATAAAACAACGCAGTAATAGCAGTGCTACACTAAAGTAAAGTAGTAACAACATGAGTAACAATAGTAAAAGTAAAGAGGAAAGCCGTAACAAGGAGACATGGCAGCCGAAGGAACCTTGACCCTCTAAACTACTCCAACAGCAACAGAAAGGTGAACCCCTATCTCACAAAGTTGGGCGTTACCTATCCATTGCCAAATCATGAAACCCTATCGTGAAAAGCCTACCAAAATAGTAAAGGCCTACCAAAGACCTACACAGTCAAAGGCGCAAGACATGCACAATCTCACCATCCTGTATGCTACAGAACCCGTAACCTCGAGTGAAGCCACGCACAGGCTACTCGAAAAAGTCACGAAAACACAAGTCATTGTGTCATGTGACAGAAGCACTTCCTTACTAGAAGAACATCCAGCATCCACTGACGTCTTACACTGTGCCTCAAGTATCATGCACTCACCTAGAACGGCAGTGACTGAGACACTCAGAAAGAACCAAGGAACTACAGTAACAAGTGACTAGTCAGGGTCACGCCCGTCGGCGCTCGTCCAACCGCCCCTGACCATGTGTGCACACACAAGCCCAATGCCTTGATCCATGCCTCTAGCAAGTTTCCCCCCAGTAGCACGCTACCGTAAAGCAAGGGGGCCCATAAAACTAGCCTAAAAATCATCTGTCGGGAACTGCCCCACCACCACTCCCAAGTGGGCTGACACACCGGAAGGTGCCATCAGGATATGACTAGTGGAGGTTCACTAGACACCGAGACTCTAAAATAGCAAACACCGAAGTACAAACAGGGTAAGCACACACCTGGCGCATGTACTACCAAGCATAATGTAGTATACAACTGCTACCAGACTCAGGACAGTCAACTAGACCTGCTGACAACGATCCTTGAGTCACAAGACTCGGGTCAAGGTCGTCGCACATATCACCACACACACTGTTAATCATCCTAGTCCCTAAGCCAAAATCACGGTAAAACACATTATGGAAGACAACACATGACAACCGGATCCATAACAACAATAATGACATTAATGAGTCCTCGGCCTTCGAGCCGCACAATGGACTCACCATTCCGTATAACATGAAACATGGAACATGAGGGATCACCAAAAAGCCCTCAAACCACATGGCATGCAAACCGAGGTAGGATAACACCTCCAAGCGCCCAAAACTATGTCTTGATCCTCACATGATAGACAAGACACTCACGAGGTCACGTGTCAACCATGTTGTGTCCCTTAGGCACAAGCATGTGCTATGTTGCTTTGATGATAGCAATGCTATTTGGTTTTGATGATAGCAAGACAGTGAGTGCATTTGAGTGCATTTGATATTTTATTTTCATGATAGCAATGCTATTGTGTTTTGATGATTGTAATAAACAAAGTGCATTTCTGGGCATTCTTATCCTTTAGCATTCTGCATATGATAGCAACATGAATGATGATGTTTAGCATTGATGGCATTTGTTCTTTATATATCTGAATTGTATTTTGTCAGATATCATGTCTCTGCATGTATCTGCATAGTCTGAATGTCTCTGCATGTATCTGCATAGTCTGAATAGCAGTAAGTGCTAGTCTCTACATTGGAAGTGTGCATCATTTGCATTCAAGCCTTGAAGTCTGTACATCATGTTCATTCAGTTCACTTCAAGTCTGTCAGCCGTGTGCATTGGATTCAAAGTCTATACTGCCTCTGCGTGTTCTTTGCATTCCATTCACATTCCATTCACTGCTGTTTACATTTCTCATATGTCATGGGTCGACACATCCTCTGATGGGTCGACTCCTTCAGCAGTCATGCTTAAGAACTCAAGTCCATACACTGGAAACTCTTCAATTGATTGAGTCTATACATTATCCTAGGCTAAGTGTGTACAGCGTCTCATTCATGCTTTGATTAATGAAGTCTGTACATCAGTCTTCACATTCTAAGTCTGTACAGCCGTTGGGTTTGGACTCAGAGTCTGTACACTCGATTCGCCTTTGAATTGGTCAAGTGTGTACACTCCTTCACTGTAGCTTTCACGTATCCAAAGTCTACACATCGTGAAAGTCTATACATTCTTCACTGACTTTCGTTCAAGGTAAAGTCAATACATTGGGGTCTTTCCCTACGTTTCATAAGTGAAGGCTGTACATCCACAGTGAAATCCAAAGTCTATACATTGGTCTTCACATTGAAAGCCTATACATTGCTGGATGATCAAGTCTGTACATTGGGGGGCTTTTCCTACGCTTGGCCAAGTCTATACACTCATACCTTTCCCTACGTTTTGCTGGCCAAGTCTATACATCCTTGAGTCTGTACATTGCTTACAGCTCACACGTTCAAAGCCTAAAGTCTGTACAGCGTGAAGTCTATACATTGGGTTCAACTCTTCAAAGTCTGTACAGTGGCTTCGCATCGGCAAGTCTGTACATCGGCTTCACTCATTCAAGTCTATACATCCACAGTGGATCTTCAAGTCTGTACATCCACAGTGGAACTTTGAAGTCTGTACATCGGCTTCACTCATTCAAGTCTATACATCCACAGTGGATCTTCAAGTCTGTACATCCACAGTGGAACTTCGAAGTCTGTACATCGGCTTCACTCATTCAAGTCTATACATCCACAGTGGATCTTCAAGTCTGTACATCCACAGTGGAACTTCGAAGTCTGTACACTACTTGAGCCTCAACAAGTCTGTACATCGCCTTAAGCGTTTCAAGTCTATTCATTGGCTCAAGCTTCCAAGTCTGTACACTGGTTCAAAGTCTACACAACGCCTCTTTGATTCTAAGTCTATACATTCATTTTAAGGCAAAGTCTGTACATTACCTTTGTGCTTCAAAGTTTGTACACTGCTTGAGCCTCAACAAGTATGTACAGCGAGTCCCTTCTCATCTGAAGTCTGAACATTGCTTTACACTATAGCAACTCCATACACTGCTTCAGATCTGATTCATAACGTCTATACATTGGTTCTCAATGTACACACTTATTCCTTGTGCTGCTTCATGCATAAAGTCTATACACTGGCTTTGTACACTGCTTGAGCCTCAACAAGTATGTACAGCGAGTCCCTTCTCATCTGAAGTCTGAACATTGCTTTACACTATAGCAACTCCATACACTGCTTCAGATCTGATTCATAACGTCTATACATTGGTTCTCAATGTACACACTTATTCCTTGTGCTGCTTCACGCATAAAGTCTATACACTGGCTTTGATGCCAAGTCTATACGTCGACTGGCAGTCTTCAGCTAAGTGAATCCTTTGCTTCATAACATGAAGTCTCTGCATTGCATTCTCATTCAGCGAAGTCTCTACATTGCATACAAGCATCACAAAGTCTGTACAGTCCAATGTCTACACAATGCCTTTGGGATTTAAAGTCTATACAACCATTGTCTGCACTGCATTGCATTCATTAGTTGTAAAGTCTGCACTCGAGTCCAGTGTCTTCAGTAAAGTCTATACATTGTCATCGGGCTTCACTTTGAGTCTGTACAGCAGCTGCTAAGAAGTATGTACAGCCGTTGCCTCCTCATATGAAGTCTATACTTTGGGCAAGTCTATACACTGGATTCCTTTTATGAAGCCTATACATTCACTAAGTCTGTACACTGCATTCCTTCTTATGAAGCCTTTATATTCATTAAGTCTATACACTGCGTTGTGCACACTTTACATTGCTTTCGCCTTCACAGCAAAGTCTATACAATGCAATGCATATACTTAGAACTGATGACTTCGTTTCATCTGTCTGATAGAGACTGAAGAGGCTAATGAAGGGCACGTGATCCAAGGTGCCTGGCTCGTGATCCAAGGATGGACGAGATACCAGGATGCTGCCACGTGGTCCGAATTTTTAGGGCAGGAAATGTGGAAGCCACACGCGCCCAGTGTGCCTGCTGCTGTTGCTGCTGTATATATACAAGCCTTCTTCCACAGAAGAAGCTGATCGACATAGAGGAGAGAAGCTGTCGATCTAGCACAAGAGAGGAAAGAAAAGAGAGAGAAGAGAAGCGCAGAGAGTGAGAGATTAGCGAAAGAAGAAGAGCAAGAGAGAGATTGAGAGCTCGAGTTGAGAAAGAGAGAGAGTTTGAGGTTGTCTGGCTTTTGGATCAAATCCAAGCTAGAGCTGCTCCTTCGAGAGCTATATTTGTGCTTCATTGTTTCAGCTTTATGTTGCTGCTATTTCCTGTCCTTTATTTTATCTTTTACATCTTTCTTCAAGCTGTTAGTCAGCGGATTGCAGAGGTGCTGCCTCTGGACGGCTAAGCTGTATTGCCCAGCGGTTTGCAGTGGAGGATTCCACTAGACAGCAAGCTGTGTTGCTCAGCGGGGTGAGGAGGATTCCTCAGACGGCAAGCTGTGTTGCCCAGCGGTTGTATGGCAAGCTGTGATGCCCAGCTGTTCAAGATGTGAGTCAACGGAATCCACACTTGTTTGAGTGTGGGGTGGATGTAGGTCTACTGGACCGAACCACCTAAAAACCCCTTGTGCATTGTGGTTTGTTTTGTTCTATTGTGCTTCCGCTAGATGAATGCATAGGGGCGCTCCATGTGTTTGGCTTCTGGTTGAGCAGACGAGTTAATTAGTCTTCTTAGAGTATTTTAATTTGTCAAGAGAGCAAAATTATAGTTGAGCTATACTTTGTCTAAATCTGTCTTGTTAGCACTCTAGTGATCTTACTGTGTGTTTGTTTAGTTCCGCATCTGCCCATTAGCTTTTAAGCTTGTCTAGTTTGCGAACTAGTAACTTTAGTGAGCATCATATTTTAATTGGGTGAAAGATTTTTAAAGGGCTATATTCATTCACCCCCCTCTGAATACTGCATCGAACCCAACACTTGGTATCAGAGCGGGTCTCTGACTGAACAGATCTAACAATCTGTAGAGGATCCTGCTAATTGTTGGTGCATTTCAGAGTGGGTCTTTTGGAATCATATTTTGATTTATTGTCTTAGTGCTTTACATTGATCATCTGGTTTAGTGCATTTCTGTTTGGTGCATTTTATAAGTGTGCTTCTTGTGTTCTGTATTAAGTTTCACTGAGTTAGTTCCTTGCCTTGCTTATCTGGTTGTGGTGCTTTGTTGTCGATTGCTTCGTGCCTTGAATCTGCTTGTCATCTGTTCTGATGGCTCATCCTCTGATATACAGAGGTGATGACATTGGCCCATGGCTGGAAAAGTTGCATCGGTATGTAAACACAACCGATCCTGATTTGTGGAAGGTAATAACTCATGGTCCATACAAACTGTCGAAGGATAAATCTAAATGGACCAAGAAGGATAAGCTGAAAGACTCTGTCAATAATAGAGCTGTAGTTTTATTAAAAGAATCAATTGACAGATCTCTAATTGAATGCATTTCTTCTTGCAGGTCTGCCAAAGACATTTTGGATAAACTGAAGCTAATTAGGAATCACAGCAAGTGCTTAATGGCTGATCGTAGAAATGCTGATGATGAAACTTCATCTGAGGTAAGCTCTGAATCAGAAGGATACTCTTTCGATGAATTGATAGAGATGTATGAAAACTTGTTAGAAGTTTCCAAGAAATTGAAATCTGAAAATAAAAAATTGAAAAAGAAATGTGATAGAATAAATCTGAAAGATTCCTGTGAAAACTGTCCAAATATGAAAAAGTCTTATGATGCTTGCATGCTAGATGTTCAGAATCTTAAGAAATAAAATGATTCTCTAAAAATTGAAAAACAAACATGGTTGGATAAAATGTCAGAAATAGAGAATCAGTTGAATGATAAGAAAAAGGAGCATCTAAAAGGCATGTAGGAACTCACTGAAGTTAATACTGGAATGGACAAACTGAAATTGGAGAATGAAGATCTTCAAAAGAAAAATAAAACTGTTATGGTCAGAATGAATGAAATCAATGAGGAGGTTTCACAGTCCTCTTCTGCTAAATCAAACTGTAAAATATGCTCAGCTTTAAGAGAACGTAATGAAGATCTCTTTAGTGAGAATTAATGGCTAAATAAATAAATTTCCTCACTTAAAGATGATCACAAAAACCTGCTCACTGAGAAAATTAAAGCAGAAGAAAGAGAAAATGAACTGATTGAAAAATTGGAGCACATGTCTGGAAGAGAGAGATGTGCTAATAATGAAATTCGGGATAAAAATCTTGAGGAAGAAAACACTGAATTAAAAGCTGAAGTTGAGAAACTGAAATGGCTAAATACTGGACTATCTGAAAAACTTCTCACTACCGAAAAGGGAAAAGCTGTTTGTAATGAAGAATCAGAAATGTTGAACAGTCTAGAATAAGAAATTGAGAAGTATAAAACTGCTAACCAAGTTCTAAGCGAATGTGTACACTATAGTGAACAGGAGATAGCCAGTTATGAACTTCACATTGCTAGCTTGGAAGATAAAATTTATAATCTGGAAAATTCAGCTATTGAGTCTGCCAAGATTAAAGGAAAAATGAAAACTGTTGGGAAGAGGAAGGATGATAACTCAGAAGGGGGAACAAATTGCTGTTCTGATGTTAAGAAAATCACTAAAAACCAGCTATATACCACTTTTGTCCAAAGCACTGATGTAGCTGGTACTTCAAGGTAATCCCCAAAACAAAATGAAAATCAGAAGTCACCTTCAAAATCTGTCTTTCAGTTTAAAGCTCAGAAAATTGAAAAGCAAACAAAACCTGTTGAGGATAATCAGAAATTGAAAAGAAAGAGTCAAACAAAAAGGGCAAAGAATAATTCTGGTTATACTCTAAAATTTGTTAGCTCTACTGAATCTGATGGGTCCATGCAAAATACTCATGCTTCTTGTACTCATTCACATGCATCTGTGAATTCATCTGATAGAAACCATGCCCCTAGGAAATCTGATACTTCTTGCTATTACTGTGTTAAGCATGGGCATATCATGGATGATTACATAATATTAAAAGAGGATGAGCATGCAAATAAAACAATGCATTCTAGGAATCTATCTGGAAGAAACCATCCCTTCACGAAATCTAATGCTTCATGCTATTATTGTGGTAGGCGTGGTCATGTAATGAATGCATGTTTTAAACTGAAAGAAGATAACAATGTGAATCCTAGATCTTTCACACATGCTCATAACCCATATAGATATAGATCTATTCGAGGCCAGCATATCATTTGTTTCACTTGCAACAAGCCTGGGCATAAGGCTAATGAGTGCTGGTCAGGAAATCATTGGGGTAAAAATGAATCAAGAAGTAAGCATCTTAAATGCTTTGAATGTGGTAAGTATGGGCATGCAGACAAAGATTGCTGGCATGCTCAGGGAAATAGATTAAACTCTAAACCTGTCAAATTCCCTGCTTTCTATGATTCTGCTAGAAATAACTTGAGAGATAAAAGGAAAAACTTTGCATGTTTTGAATGTGGTAAGCTAGGCCACAAAGCTGCCAACTGTCGGCTGGCTGAGCATGGAAAGAAAAATTTTCATGTCAATAAAAGAAATACTCATGCTCATAAACATAATTTTCATACTCATATGCATGCACATGGGCATCATGTTTCTGCTAACATGAAGAATAAAAACAAAAATTCTGTGGCTTCATGTTATTATTGTGGAAAAACTGGACATTCAATGTTTGAGTGTAAACTGATGGAATATAATGATCATGTTGCTAAAAGATTATTTAGAACACTTGTTAGGGCTCATACAAGACCCAAGGCAGCTTGGGTTCCTGCAGGATCAAAATAATCCAGTTGTTGCAGGTGTGCCTTGGAAATGAATAAAAGGGGTTAACCAAGGCACTCAACAAGAAAACCCCAGGATACTACAATTCAGGTCAGTTATGAACTTTGCTTTAAATTCCATTATCTGAAATTGTGAGCATGAAAATTGTGAGTTTCATATTGATTTGCTTGATTGATTGTTGATGATCTCTTCATGTCTAGCTGATCAGTCTGCATTCCAGACTCAGCTACTGAATTTTACTTTACATATATCTGATGCTCTTCTCTCACTGATTATTGCACTGAATAAATGGGCTGTTAGATGCTCTGCACAATCATTTTTACAGTCGATGCTTTATATGAACCTTGTGTCAATGGACTGCATGCTTGTTGTTGAATGCATAACTTGCTGATTGTGAATAGTTCTTCAGTGTATAGAGTCAATGCATGTGTCTTGTGTCAATGCATTGCATGCTTGATTACATACTTGGACAGAGCTTGAATGGGCCAGTTAGTGCATACAGTCAATGCATGTGTCTAGTACTTGCATATATAATCTGCATGATTGTCAATGAAATTGATCAATACATAAAGGACTGATTTGCATGACTGTCATTTGCCTATTGTCGAAGACTGCATGTTTTTCAATGCATAATAGGGCTGCTTTGCACTACATTATCATTTGCTTAACCCTGGTATATCAAATTGTATGTTACTAAAAGGCAAGGAAATCTACCCGGAGGTTTCTACCATGTGTGAGATGGTCTTTGAGACCAGGTTCTCCGCCGAGTACCATGGGTCCTGTCTTCATGTAGAACAGTGCACTGCATCATATGTTGAAAAATCTGAAAAAGGATCAAAATGCTTATAACTTGGATGCATAAACCTAAATTGATTGCATACTTGTCTCATGTATCCTTGGTGCATAGTCTGCATGTAGGACAATATGTTGCATAGCATATCTCTTGCATCATGATGTCAGGGGGAGCTGAGAGTTCTATTCAATTCATTGAATCCTATTCACTTCTCAGTGTTCTCATTCAAATGATTCATATTCTTTGACATCAGTTGCTCATTGAACCATATTGCCAATTGCTATCTTTTCCCCATCATTTTCACTAAACAATAGCTTTGCATCTGGTTTAGTACATTGAATGGTGATTATTGTAATTGTTCACTTATAAGAATCACACTTACAAATTGAAAGGAACTAAAGGTTTAACCTTTATAAATTAGAGAGTTAAGTGTCTGCACTTCAGAATTTGAGATAAAAGAAAACTTTTATAGCTCTTAATCTTTGTCTCATGGCTAAAATAGAAAAAGTTTTGTAATGCCTAAATGTGTTGAACTGGATATGTCTAGAACATGCTAATAAGAGTGTGTACAGATTTTTTAAACAATCACTCTAAAGAATTAAGGGCAGCAGTAAATAAGATCATTAATGTTAAAAACTGAACACAGTGACAGAGCAATGGCTGATTGCACTGAGAAACTGTGAACTCCTCCAAAGAAGCAGAAGAATTCACATGTCATGAGGTGATTCAGAATATCTCTGTTCATAGGGTCAAATCTATAGGGGGAGTCCTCACCAAGTAATTGAGGGTACTGGCCTCTAATCAAGGTGTACCCTTAATGTCAAAAGTGAAGACTATCCTTTGTGGGTTCTGATCTGAAATAGGTCTAGTAGTTTATGCCTAGTAACTGGGGGTACCTGCCTCTGATCAAGGTGTACACCTAATGTCAACAGCATAAATGCCACTGATCTATTTACTTAGTTCAAGTTCTGAAAAATTCAAAAGTGAAAATCAAACTGCTGTAACCCTTCTAAAAATCAAAAGTCAATGAGTGAAAATTATTTTCAATACATATTCAAACTGTCATTTTTGATCTTCCATGTTTAATCACAAAAGGGTATTATTTCTGACTTATCTATTAATACTATGTGCCCTAGATTTATTGCTATAAATGGAATCTATAAACTCTTTTTCAGGGGTCAGATGTTTTACTCTAGATTTATCACTGTTAAACCTGAATTTTTGTCAAAATTGTATGTTGCTGATTCTTATACTTTAACAGTTGTTTATAATCATGCTTCCTTTCTGAACCTATGATTCAGCTGTTGTCAAGTGACCCTCCTACCTTCTCTACCTTTGTTTATCTGTTCATATTCCTTCTCAAAGGGGGAGCATTTATTTAGGGGGAGAAATAATTCAGGGGGAGTCATACCTTCAGGGGGAGTTTATTGCTCGAGAAGTCACTTGCATGCATACTGCCATGTTGCACACATATTTTTTTTATTGTTCTTCCCTTTTCGATTATGTCAAGGGGGGGGGGGGAATTTTGTGTGTGACTCACTGTCACTGTTTATTGCCATCATCAAAAAGGGGGAGAATGTTGTGCCCCTTAGGCACAAGCATGTACTATGTTGCTTTGATGATAGCAACGTTATTTGGTTTTGATGATAGCAAGACAGTGAGTGCATTTGAGTGCATTTAATATTATATTTTGATGATAGCAATGCTATTATGTTTTGATGATTGCAATAAACAAAGTGCATTTCTGTGCATTCTTATCCTTGAGCATTCTGCATATGATAGCAACATGAATGATGATGTTTAGCATTCATGGCATTTGTTCTTTATATATCTGAATTACATTTTGTCAGATATCATGTCTCTACATGTATCTGCATAGTCTGAATGTCTCTGCATGTATCTGCATAGTCTGAATAGCAGTAAGTGCTAGTCTCTACATTGGAAGTGTGCATCATTTGCATTCAAGCCTTGAAGTCTATACATCATGTTCATTCAGTTCACTTCAAGTCTGTCAGCCGTGTGCATTGGATTCAAAGTCTATACTGCCTCTGCGTGTTCTTTGCATTCCATTCACATTCCATTCACTGCTGTTTACATTTCCCATATGTCATGGGTCGACACATCCTCTGATGGGTCGACTCCTTCAACAGTCATGCTTAAGAACTCAAGTCCATACACTGGAAACTCTTCAATTAATTGAGTCTATACATTGTCCTAGGCTAAGTGTGTACATCATCTCATTCATGCTTTGATTAATGAAGTCTGTACATCAGTCTTCACATTCTAAGTCTGTACAGCCGTTGGGTTTGGACTCAGAGTCTGTACACTCGATTCGCCTTTGAATTGGTCAAGTGTGTACACTCCTTCACTGTAGCTTTCACGTATCCAAAGTCTACACATCGTGAAAGTCTATACATTCTTCACTGACTTTCGTTCAAGGCAAAGTCTATACATTGGGGTCTTTCCCTACGTTTCATAAGTGAAGTCTGTACATCCACAGTGAAATCCAAAGTCTATACATTGGTCTTCACATTGAAAGCCTATACATTGCTGGATGATCAAGTCTGTACATTGGGGGGCTTTTCCTACGCTTGGCCAAGTCTATACACTCATACCTTTCCCTACATTTTGCTGGCCAAGTCTATACATCGCTGAGTCTGTACATTGCTTACAGCTCACACGTTCAAAGCCTAAAGTCTGTACAGCGTGAAGTCTATATATTGGGTTCAACTCTTCAAAGTCTGTACAGTGGCTTCGCATCGGCAAGTCTGTACATCGGCTTCACTCATTCAAGTCTATACATCCACAGTGGATCTTCAAGTCTGTACATCCACAGTGGAACTTCGAAGTCTGTACATCGGCTTCACTCATTCAAGTCTATACATCCACAGTGGATCTTCAAGTCTGTACATCCACAGTGGAACTTCGAAGTCTGTACATCAACTTCACTCATTCAAGTCTATACATCCACAGTGGATCTTCAAGTCTGTACATCCACAGTGGAACTTCGAAGTCTATACACTGCTTGAGCCTCAACAAGTCTGTACATCGCCTTAAGCATTTCAAGTTTATTCATTGGCTCAAGCTTCCAAGTCTGTACACTGGTTCAAAGTCTACACAACGCCTCTTTGATTCCAAGTCTATACATTCGTTTTAAGGCAAAGTCTGTACATTACCTTTGTGCTTCAAAGTTTGTACACTGCTTGAGCCTCAACAAGTATGTACAACGAGTCCCTTCTCATCTGAAGTCTGAACATTGCTTTATACTATAGCAACTCCATACACTGCTTCAGATCTGATTCATAACGTCTATACATTGGTTCTCAATGTACACACTTATTCCTTGTGCTGCTTCACGCATAAAGTCTATACACTGGCTTTGATGCCAAGTCTATACGTCGACTGGCAGTCTTTAGCTAAGTGTATCCTTTGCTTCATAACATGAAGTCTCTGCATTGCATTCTCATTCAGCGAAGTCTCTACATTGCATACAAGCATCACAAAGTCTGTACAGTCCAATGTCTACACAATGCCTTTGGGATTTAAAGTCTATACAACCATTGTCAGCACTGCATTGCATTCATTAGTTGTAAAGTCTGCACTCGAGTCCAGTGTCTTCAGTAAAGTCTATACATTGGCATCGGGCTTCACTTTGAGTCTGTACAGCGGCTGCTGGGAAGTATGTACAACCGTTGCCTCCTCATATGAAGTCTATACTTTGGGCAAGTCTGTACACTGGATTCCTTTTATGAAGCCTATACATTCACTAAGTCTGTACACTGCATTCCTTCTTATGAAGCCTTTATATTCATTAAGTCTATACACTACGTTGTGCACACTTTACATTCCTTTCGCCTTCACAGCAAAGTCTATACAATGCAATGCATATACTTAGAACTGATGACTTCGTTTCATCTGTCTGACAGGGACTGAAGAGGCTAATGAAGGGCACGTGATCCGAGGTGCTTGGCTCGTGATCCAAGGATGGATGAGATACCAGGATGCTGCCACGTGGTCCGAATTTTTAGGGCAGGAAATGTGGAAGCCACACACGCCCAGTGTGCCTGCTGCTGCTACTGCTGTATATATACAAGCCTTCTTCCACAGAAGAAGCTGATCGACATAGAGGAGAGAAGCTGTCGATCCAACACAAGAGAGGAAAGAAAATAGAGAGAAGAGAAGAGCAGAGAGTGAGAGATTAGCGAAAGAAGAAGAGAAGAAGAGCAAGAGAGAGATTGAGAGCTCGAGTTGAGAAAGAGAGAGAGTTTGAGGTTGTCTGGCTTTTGGATCGAATCCAAGCTAGGGCTGCTCCTTCGAGAGCTATATTTGTGCTTCATTGTTTCAGCTTTCTGTTGCTGCTATTTTCTGTCCTTTATTTTATCTTTTACATCTTTCTTCAAGCTGTTAGTCAGCGGATTGCAGAGGTGCTGCCTCTGGACGGCTAAGCTGTATTGCCCAGCGGTTTGCAGTGGAGGATTCCACTGGACAGCAAGCTGTGTTGCTCAGCGGGGCGAGGAGGATTCCTCGGACGGCAAGCTGTGTTGCCCAGCGGTTGTATGGCAAGCTGTGATGCCCAGCTGTTCAAGCTGTGAGTCAGCGAAATCCACACACGGTTTGAGTGTGGGGTGGATGTAGGTCTGCTGGACAGAACCACCTAAAAACCCCTTGTGCATTGTGGTTTGTTTTGTTCTATTGTGCTTCCGCTAGATGAATGCATATGGGCGCTCCATGTGTTTGGCTTCTGGTTGAGCAGAAGAGTTAATTAGTCTTCTTAGAGTATTTTAATTTGTCAAGAGAGCGAAATTCTAGTTGAGCTATACTTTGTCTAAATCTGTCTTGTTAGCACTCTAGTGATCTTACTGTGTGTTTGTTTAGTTCCGCATCTGCCCATTAGCTTTTAAGCTTGTCTAGTTTGTGAACTAGTAACTTTAGTGAGCATCATATTTTAATTGGGTGAAAGATTTTTAAAGGGCTATATTCATTCACCCCCCCTCTGAATACTGCACCGAACCCAACAAACCACTGGATCACAACCAGGTTAACCAGAAATCATAATGACCCTCGAAATAATGCAAAACACTGCTCAGCACAATGGCCCTCTCAGACACCCTATAACATGGTCACAACCCTCATAGGAAGTCCAAGACATCCACGGAACAATGGACTAACCAAGGGGTCAAGCCACATCAACCGGAAACCAAACCAACACAAAGGAACACTCTGGGCAGGTGGCGATCTCACCCCTGGCCGCTAGACCAACCTGGCGATCATCCAAAGCGCCGCTACCTTCAAGAAAGTACCATCTATATAAAATTACAAAAGAAGGAGCCTTGTGGTCTGCCTGAGGCTGCTACTTGCACCAGACGGTCTCCTCAGGGCCGCAACGCTGAACCTAGTGGTCACGACCTGGTTGCTATGCCCAGTCAAACCCCAAACACTTAAACTGACTTAATTGGTCAAAACCACATAACGGTCTACCTAGGACCATTTCTCCAAGCCTTACGGTCACCCCAAGGCCGCCGAGGACACCATGCGGTCGGAGCTAGACCACTTGTCCAAACCGACTTAAAACCGAAACCGACATAAAACGTTGCCTAGCGGTCTCCCAAGGGCCGCTAAGACCAGCCTTGGGGTCAGTCACACGACCGCTAAGCCAAACCGACATACACTCCTAACAGTCTCTAGTGGACCGCCAAGCACCCCTTGCGGTCTCTGGTAAGGCCGCTAGGCCGATACAGCGGGAAAATCACAGAGCTACCCGAAACCTGATTTTTCCATGCCCCAATCGCGTCTAAACGACTGGAAAACAACCCTAATCATAAAACCATCCTTCCAAAATCCGGAAGCAATCAAACCATCCATAAAAACACAAGAAATGGGCAATTCCTACGAATCGACCCAAAATGACTCACATGGACAGCCGGGCTTATACCGACTCCGATTCTCAACCAAATGTAATGAAACTGGCGGGAAAAGATTCCCAACATACCAGGGGTTCAAATGAAACCATTTAAACCACAAACCGTCACCTGGAACGACGAACACCGCTCACACCCCCCGAACATGCATTTCACCCAAACAAGGCAAAGCCCGCTCAAACTCACATCGTTCGGCTCCAAATCGTGAGAGAACGCAGGAAAAGAGTAGGGCATCTGTCCCCCTACCTCCACCGAAGATCTCAGGCACTGAAAACGCCAAACCACGTCGAAAACCATCACACGAGCAACGTACATCGGCTTTGAATCCACGAATGGGATCGTGCCAATGCCACGCTCCGATACTCGCGCCATCACGCTCCACGTCAGCTCCATGCCGTCACCACCTCACCCAGCTCTGCACCGGTGGTACGCCCCGGGGGAGAGGAGAAGAGAGGATAGAGAACGGAGGGAGAGAAAGTGAGAGACGTGAGGGAAGTGAGAGGAGTGAGAAAGGGTTAAAAGAAAAAGGAAAATAGGAAATTATGTAATTTTCCTAAAATTTGATTTCCTACACGAAAATGCATAAATTCAAAAAAATATAGAAAAATAGTCTTCGCGATCTTCAGAACGAGCACAATGCACCTGTAGTGTCCTTGAGTCGCAAAAATCAATAGTCAACTCTCCATAGGGTTCCACAAGTTATATAAGGGGAAAACCCATGTGGATCGTAAAACACGTTTTAGGAGCCACGAAAGTGATCCGAAAGCTCTCCGATTCCGATCCAAAGAATCTAGAATATTACAACTTATGTTTGTCGCAGGTGTCTTATATACTTTGGAGGAGGGCGAGCACCCTTCCGATGTTGCTTGTGCTTCGGATGAGGTCCCTGTAGCTGCGGCCTCAACAGGAGGGGTCGAAGAGGCAGTCGACAAAGAGGGTGTCTCCGACGAGGGTACCCCTACTGGTATGCCTCATTTATACTTTTTAACTGGCTAGCTCACCTTATAGGGCCATGTATTAGGCTCACTTTGCTGATTTTGGCAATCAACAATGTAACGACCCAAGATCTGGATACCGGGAAGAACCTGATACCATTCGAATCCTGGTCTGCCGCCCATGAGTCGGAGGGCTCGGAAGGGCTAAAAGGTGTGTGTGAGTGGCAGTATTCACAAAAATAAGACATAAAGTAGGAACTACAATTAAATAAACTAACTACAGAGTCTAGTCCAAAAAGTACAATCTATAGAAAACAAAACGTACCCAATGCCGAGTGAACACTCAGCCTGGCGAGCTGGCACCTAGAAACCTCCGCGCAGCACCCTCGAACCTCGAGGAAGAACTGCCTCAGCAGAAAAGCAGGGGTGAGCCTCCTATCATTGGTACAGTAGGGGTCTCGCGAAACCCCAACCGTAAACAATGGTGACAGTGGAAAGCAATTACAAAAGCAGGAGCGGCAATCACGGCGGCCGATAAAACCTCAGATCTACAGTTACTCCTACTGTACCGGGAAACACACCCTGATCTCCTAGTTGGGGGACCACCGGACTACCTAACACCATAGCAACTGAGGGAAACTCCACTGCAACTCTGCCGTGGAGGCCTGTCACAAGACGGGGCCAAACCTAGACCACACGGTCCACGGGTACCATCACGACCTTGCTATCATGAACCCGACCCAACCAAGGGGTAAAGCCCCGGTAACTCTACCGAGCGCCCCTGGCCTCAGCCTCGGAAAACACATAGAACCGGTCCGAGAAACCATGCCTCTTGGTCAGAAAATGGACTCTCGAGTCACGGAAACTCGCATCCCGTGACGGGGGAACCTGCCCACTAAATGCATGGCTAGAAGCATCCACCGACGACTTAGTCCACGCCTCAAGTATCTCTCTCACCCTAGGCGGAAACTGAGAGATAACACAAGCAACAGTAGAAAACAAGGGTCTAGTCGGGGTCGTGCTCGTCATCACGCGTCCGAAGCCCCCGACCATGTGTGCACACACTGACTTGTTGTGTCCCTGAAGTTTCATGCTATTTTAACATCTTGAGTCATTGGCATTCTGAGGGTTTGAGGTTGTCTAACACCATGAATCATTGACTTTCTAATGACACTTTGATATTCTCAAGGTAGTTCAAGCAAAAAGCTCAAATGAATAGAAAGAAATCAAGTGCACAGAAATCGAGGAAATTAGTTGCATAGAAAATAAACCAAGGTGGATTGGGAAACAACTTCAAGCAAAGACAGATCCAACAGCAATCAAACAAGGCTAAAGATAACATGAAAAGCAATTGTCACAAGGGAAGTGTCGACACCTTATTACAGAATGTCGACACCACAACTCTTCCAGAGAGCATTATATTGGCAAGTTCTCCTAAGACGTGTCGACACCTTGCTGTAGGAGGTCCACACTATGGCATTCTAGAGAGCGCTATATTGGCAGTTTTCTTAAGGAGTGTCGACACGTCCTCTACAAGAGGTCGACACTATGGGCTTCTAGAGACCGTTATATAAGAAGTTTTTATCAGACGTGTCGACACCTCCATCTCAACAGGTCAACACCTCTATTCTTCCAGAAGCTTTTTAAGTCCTTCTGTCAGATTCGCCAGATCTTCCAGGGATTAATAATACATACCGCAAATCCCCAAAAATATGGATTTCGAGGTATGGAGGAAGGTTCCAAGACTGTTACATGTCCCAGCCATCATCATCACATCTTACACACCTTTTGAGGCTGCTGTGACAGGGTTCACATCTGGGAAAAGTCTTCTAACAGGTCTGCTACCTTTTGCTGTCAGCCAATGGGATATGCTCCTAGGAAAGTACACTAAGCAGCGAATTGACATGAACCAATGAGAATGCAAACAGCCAATATCTCTTCCATGAGGTTCATTAAATGCTCAGATTTGGAGCTGCACAAATGTCCCTTTTAAACATCTCCTTAAAGCTATCAAAAGAAGACCTTGCATGAATATGTCTTTGATGTCCCTGCTGGGCCAATGAAATGGACAATATTTTTGGAGGGAATGCTCCCTCTACTAGGCGACCTAAGTGACGCAATTCCATGCACATAGGGAGCTGTGCAGGCGCCAAAAGCGATTGTGATGCTGCTGATTCAAGGGGGAGATAGACATACAAAAAGAGGAAGGAGAAGTTGTTGCTACTGCGGTCGGGGCACCTAGGAGAAGTAGAAGAAATCTAAGCCAGCTGCGTCCAGAACAAGAAGAGAAGAAGAAAGAAGAAGGAGAATAGCCCAAGGCCATCGCCTGGAGATTTGAAGCTGATAGCAAGCTCCTCTTCCACCTGCTCCTCGTCCTGCAAGGAAAAGCCATCATGAAGGAAGCAAGGGTTCTACAAGCAGCCGTCCAAGCTCTCCATCTTTCAGATATAAACCTTTCTCATGGCCTGAGTTTCACTAACTCTGTCTGGAGTTTTTCATTGTTCTTTTTCATTTGCTCTTATCATAAACTGTGAACCTTCCCTACCAGTGTTGTAGGAAGACAGGTGAAGGTGTTGTCAGGTCTGTGGTGTTTCAGTCCCTACTTGGTTTTGTAGGAAGATAGACAGAGGGCTTCTCGTGTCTGTTGTTGGCAGGTTGTGCCATTTGTTGTGTGTACAGCGGGTTAGTGCGGTGGCACTAGTGAAGCTTCACTTGGTTTAAGTGAGGGGTGGACGTAGAACTCGGGGTTGAGTTCGAACCACCTAAAAATCCATGTTCTTGTGGTTTGCATGTGCTTGATCGTCCTATGCTAGATGCTTGCTTAGGCTCGTTGTCTATTTACACTTCATCATCTTGCGTATAGGTTCTTGTTCCATGTGATAGTAATTTTATTCCACTGCAATCTCTTTTTTTATCTAGAAAAAGAGGGGTAGATCTATTCACCCCTCCCCTCTAGATCAGCCATTCCTACATATCACGTGGTATCAGAGCCAAACTCTCATGATGGTCCAACGACCTTGAGAGAAATGGTGGAATGGCATCCAAGGGTCTCATGCCCAAAGGACATTCTGTTAACAGACTGCCCTACTTCACTGGATCTAACTACCATTATTGGAAAAATCGTATGCAGGTGTTCATCCGCGCCCAAGACTATGAGCTCTGGTGAGTTATTAGCAAGGGCCCCTACGAGCTTCCAGAAGATGAAGACGTCTGGACTAAGGAACATATATGAAGATCAACAGTCAATTAGAGTGCCAAACACATCATGCAGTGCCCTCTTCATCCAGTAGAATTTTGAAGAGTATCAACCTGTGCAACAGCAAAAGAGATGTGGGATCGTTTAGAGGTAATATATGAAGGCACATCTCAGGTGCGTGAAACTAAAGCCAACATTTTAATTTTTGAGTATGAAATGTTCAGAATGAAGCATGACGAGTCCATTTAGGATATGTATGCTTGTTTAACTACGCTCACAAATAGTTTAACTGATCTGGGAAAGAAATATATAGAGCAGAACGTAGTGAGAAAAATTCTCCAATCATTAACCCCGACATGGCATACCAAGGCTACAGTGCTTGAAGAGTCCAGAGATTTATCAACCACCAAGGTAGAAGGACTCATAGGGTCACTCATGACCTATGAGATTAATTTGAAGAACAAGGAGATAGAAGTGACCAAGAAGAAGCCTTTGGCTCTAAAGGCCAGACCTAGTCACCAAACTACCACCGAGGAAGGTGAGACTTCTACCAGTGAGCAAGATGAGGATCAAGTGGCCATGCTCACACGTAAGTTCAGAAGTTTTTTGAGAAAAGAAGGTAAGGGCTTCATGAAAAGAAAACCACAGGTAAAGAAAGGTTATAGATCGAGTTCTAAAAATTTTAAGAAAGTTGACAAGATTATTTGTTACTCTTGCAACAAACCAGGACATATCAAGATAGAGTGTCCTAAAAGGGTAAAGAAGGTTGGCCAATGGAAAGGGAAAAAGAAGAACAAAGCCATGGTATGCACGTGGAGCGATTAGGAGGAAGATGACGATGAAACAAGCTCCACTGAGAAGGAAAATGAAGTCTTCTGCCTAATGGCCAAAGGAGACGAAGACTCTGTGGTAAATTCTCCTTTTGAGCACTACACTGCTTGTGATTGGGAAGAAGCTTACATAGAACTCATGGATAAGTATGACAGGTATAAGAAGGAAAACAAAGTCTTGAAAAGGAAAATTAACTCAACTATGCATGATCAAAGCATGAATGATAAAATTCTCTCCCTGGAATCTGAGATTGAAGACCTAAAAAAATTGATTGAAAATTTGGAAGATGGTAGAAAAGAAATGGTTGACTTAGAAGTTGAAAATGAAGACTTAAGAAATGAAATTGATGAAATAAAAATGAAGATGGAAAGTTATGAAAATGATAGCAAACTGTGCAATGAAAAATATGAAGCTGTCAAGCAAGTCAATTCTCAACTTCTTGAAAACATTGAAAAACTACAGAAAGAACTAAATGACAAACAATAATCCTTGGAAAAATTTGTAGATGGCAAGGAAAACCTAGATGCATTGCTAGGTACAAAGATGAACTTCAACAAGGAAGGGTTGGGTTTCAATCCCACCAACAAAAAACAACTTGGTTTGAAAACTGTCACCTTTGTATCCTCCACAAGTGCTTCCACCTTAAATACAAAACCCATCCAAAACTAAGAAAAATCCACCATCAAGGGAAAAGAGAAGGTTGAATTAGCTGAAGTCATAACTCCTGGAACTCCCAAGAAAATCTTTCAAAACAACCAGGCAGGTCAACCTCATTCATAGCACAGGTCTGCACATCTACAAAATAGAAATGACATAGGCCGACACTTCACCTAGCACAGGTCGACACACCCGTGGTCATCACCCGGTCAAGCCGCCAGACACTACCCAACAGGCCGACACTCCACTTACAGGATGTCGACTCTTCAACCAGACAGAAACCATTATAACTGGGGAAAATAGAGCACAGGTCAACACTTCAGTCACAGGAGGTCGACACCTCAGTCATCCAGAGGCAGTTATGAGTGGGTAGCACATAGAATAGGTCGACACTTCCATACACATAGGTCGACACCATCGTATGGTAGGCCCTATTATGCCTCACACATACACCGGCCTAGTCAGGATCATTTTCCCATGAACCATACAACCTTCCATCAATTGAAAATAATGTATTGGAATAAAAAACAACCATTTTCACACATCCACCATCAAAAGGAATGAAACAAAGGAAGAATGTGAAAATGAACAAAAAGAACAATACAATGGTAGCAAGCAAGAAAATCAAAAATAAAAAGAAAATGTGGATTTTAAATAGTATGGTATCATGTTTTGAAGAATTGAAGAGTTTGATGGGACCCAAACTCTGTTGGGGTCTAAACATTGTCGCTTACTTCTTGGTGTAAGAGTGTCTTACAGCCGTACATAATTGATGGTACTTGGATAGTGTCTGCTCAAGACACATGACTGGGGACAGAACCAAATTCTATCTTCTGATGGACAAAGGAGGTGGACACGTCACATTTGGAGGGAACAACAAAGGAAAAATCATCGGTACAGGTAATGTGGGTAAGAGTCTCTCCAACTCCATTGAAAATGTATTGTTAGTTTAAAGTTTGGAATACAACCTACTGAGTATAAGTCAATTATGTGATAAAGGCTATAGAGTGATTTTTGACTCTCTTGAATGCAAAATTCTGGAACCAAAATCTGACGTTGTAAAATTTTCTTGTAAGAGAGTCAATAATGTATGCATGATTGACCTAGATGATCCTGCACATTTGAATCTATGTCTTGCCTCATCAAAATCTGAACTTGCATGGTTATAGCATCGTGGACTAGGACATGCTAGCTACAATGTCATGTATAAACTCATGAAGCATTCAATGGTGAAAGGGCTGCCTGAGCTCTCCTTCAAACAGGATAAAAAAATTTCTGATACATGCACCTTAGGGAAACAAACAAGAAAATCATTCAAAATCTGAACTAAAAATTTATCTTATAAACCACTTGAACTAATTCATATGGACTTGTTTGGGCCAACAAGAACTGCTAGGTTAAGTGGTAAAAGATATGACTATGTGCTAGTAGCTGATTTTTCAAGGTTCACATGGGTATTCTTCCTTACGCATAAAAATGATGTTTTTGATGAGTTTCAGGCACTCTACATGAAGATAAAGCAAGACGGTGAGTTCAAAGTTTTCAACATTCAATCAGATCATGGTGGTGAATTTGACAATACTGACTTCTATGATTTTTGTAGGACTAAGGAATATCACACAGATTCTCATCACCTAAGACCCTTGAGCAAAATGGGATAGTCGAGAGGAGAAACCAAACACTCATAGAAATGGCTAGAACCATATTGGCAGAGAGACAACTTCCTAGGAAATTTTGGGCTGAGGCGGTAAATACAGCATGCTACATCATTGACTGATCTATGGTAAGGCCTCACACCAAAAAGACACCTTATGAACTATACAAAGGTAAAAAGTCTTCTCTCTCTCATATGAAAGTATTCGGTTCTAAGTGCTTTATACATAATAATGACAAAAGATAATTGGATAAGTTTGAGCCCAAAAGTGATCATGGTGTATTTCTTGGCTATTCTGATAGATCTAGGGCTTTAAGAATTTACAATACTAAAACTCTAGTTGTGGAAGAATCACCCCATGTCACTTTTGATGAACTGAATGATGATGCTAAAAGTGACAAACCTTGCAGGAATGATGACGACGATGGGGAGTTCCTATCCAACAAGGAAAAACATGATCCTCCACAAGAAGAGACAAGAGGAAATGATGACCTGGGGGAATCAAGCAAAACAAGAGATCAAGCTACCGGTGAAGGTAATGATTCTATCGATATTAGAGTCCTTAAAGATCATCCTTTGGAAAAAGTCATAGGTAGCCTGAATGACCCACCAAGAACTAGGTCACATTTTAGAATAGTTGAAGCATTAGATCAAATTGCTCTTGTCTCACAAACTGAACCAAAAAATATTGAAGAAGTTTTGAAAGATGAAAACTGGATAAACTCCATGCAAGATGAACTAAACCAGTTTGAAAGAAATAATGTTTGGCATCTTGTTCCTAGACCATCATTAAAATCTGTCATAGGTACCAAATGGGTCTTTAGGAACAAACTCAGTGAAGATGGAAAGAGAGTGAGAAATACAGCTAGATTGGTGGCTCAGGGTTACAATCAAGAATTTGGAATAGACTTTGAAGAGCCTTTCACCCCAGTAGCTAGACTTGAAGCCATTAGAATTTTACTTACATTTGCATGTTCACATAAAATAAAATTACAACAAATGGATGTAAAGAGTGCTTTCTTGAATGCCTTACTAAAGGAAGAAGTTTATGTGGAGCAGCCACCCGACTTTGAAAATTTTGATCATGAAGATTATGTGTACAAGCTGGACAGGGCTCTCTATGGCTTGAAGCAAGCACCTAAAGCTTGGTATGAAAGGTTAAGCTCTTTCCTCACCGAAAATAGATATACAAGAGGTAAAGTAGATCAAACACTTTTCACCAAAAAGAAAGGTAAGAACATCTTGATTGTTCAAATCTATGTTGATGATATCATGTTTGGATCTATAAAATTTGAAATGTGCGAGGAATTTGCTAACCTTATGACTAGTGAGTTTGAGATGAGTTTAATGGGTGAACTTCAATTTTTTCTCGGCTTAGAGGTCAATCAAGGTGAAGATGAGTGCTTTATAAGCCAAGCCAAATACATCAGGGAGCTGCTAAAAAGGTTTGACATGAAAGAATGTAAATACATTGTAACTCCTATGGGGACCAAAACATCACTGGATACGGATGAGAAAGGTAAATTTGTAGATGCAAATATTTATAGAGGTATGATTGGCTCATTACTCTATTTAACTGCATCTAGACCAGACATTCAGTTTAGTGTATGCCTATGTGCTAGATTTCAAACTAATCCTAGAGAATCCCACTTGATTGCCGTCAAGCGTAACTTTAGATATCTTGTCGGAGCTCAAGATTTGGGATTTTGGTATCCGTCATCCTGTGACTTATCTCTTATCTCTTATTCAGATGCGGACTACGCTGGGTGCAAGTTGGATCGCTAGAGCACTAATGGGTATTGTCAATTTCTGGGCGGGTGTTTGGTTTCTTAGACCTCCAAGAAACAACACTCGATTGCCCTCTCAACCGCAGAGGCAGAATATGTTGCTGCGGGGAGTTGTGGCACCCAAGTGTTGTGAATTAAGCACCAACTCCAAGACTACTTAGTGGATCTTGGGTGTGTCCCGATTCTGTGTGATAACACAAGTGCAATCAATCTTGCCAAAAATCCAGTCCAGCACTCCAGGACTAAGCACATTGAAATTAGGCATCATTTTCTTAGAGATGAGGTCCTCAAGAAAAATTTTGAATTGCATTTTGTTGACACTTTGAATCAAATTGCTGACATCTTTACCAAGCCCTTGTGTAATGACATGTTTTCTACACTTAGAAGGGAGCTTGGTCTGTGCAGACCTCAAATAAATAAGGATTGAAGTGTTCAATATCTCTCACTATTGTTGTTCGTTAATTGAGCTGAACTGCAATAAAAAGGCTGTACAGAAAAACTGATCCATATACTTTTTAAAAAAATAATACATGTCTTTATGGATTGGCATGCAAGGTTTGATAGGTATGTGATCATGATGCATTGTTTTGGTTGCTGCATTATTTTTGTTTAACCATCATCATCATCATCAGAGCCTTATCCCAATTATTTGGGGTCGGCTACATGAATCCTATTCCGCCAAAGATTTCTATCAAGTGCTATATTCATAATTAAACCCAAGAAACTAATGTCCTTCCTAATAACATCGCACCATCTCATTTTAGGCCTTCCCCGAGCTCTTTTACTAGCATCCACTAAGATTCAGTCACATCTTTTAACCGGCGCTGAGTTAGTGCGATGAAGCACATGACCAAACCACCTGAGTCTATTTTCTCTCATTTTACTATCAATTGGGGCTATCCCTTAGTCCTTACGGATACGCTCATTCCTAATTTTATCTTTTTTAGTCTTGCCACACATCCATCTCAACATCATCATCTCTGTTACACACATTTTGTGAATGTGTTCCTTTCGTACTGCTTAACACTCGGTACTATATAACAAAGCTGGTCTCACATCCATTCTATAAAATCTCCCTTTGAGTTTCACAGGCATACGATGATCACAGAGGACTCCTGATGCGCTTCTCCATCTTAACCAGCCTGCCTTAATCCTATGTGTAACGTCGTCATAAATCTCCCCATTCTCTTGTATGATAGACCCTAAGTATCGAAAGCTACTACTCTTCGGAATGTTATGCCCATCAATTAGAACCTTATCTTCATGTACAACTCTCCCATTACTAAAATTATAATGCATAAACTCTGACTTACTCCTACTAATTTTAAAACCTTTAGACTCCAAGGCACGTCTACAACGCTCTAACTTAACATTTAAAGCATCAATACTCTCATCAATTAAGACAATATCATCTGCAAATAACATACACCAAGGGATATCCTCATGCAATTATTTTGTTACTTCATCCATAACTAAGGCAAAGAGATACGGACTTAGTGCACAACCTTGATGCAAACCTATAGAAACTAAAAATTCACCAGTCTCTCCAGCAATAGTTCGAACACTAGTAATAGCACCGTCGTACATATCCTTAATCAAATCAATATATCCTTGAGAGATTCTTTTCTTTCTTAATGTCCACCAAATCAAATCTCTCGGTACTCGATCATACGCCTTCTCTAAATCAAGAAAAACCATATACAAATCTTTTCTCATCTCTCTATACTTCTCCATTACCTGCCGTAGTAAGAAAATAGCTTATGTAGTAGATCTATTCCGCATAAAACCGAACTGATTTTCCGATACAGTAGTCATATATCGGAGGCATTTTTTGATTACTCTTTCCCAAAGTTTCATAGTATGACTCATAAGATTAATTCCACGATAATTATTGTAGCTTTCAATATCTCCTTTGTTTTTATAGAAAGGAACTTCAACACTTTTCCTCCAAACTTCTGGCATTCTCCGTTCCTTTAAAATTTTATTAAAAAGTTTAGTTAGCCACTGAATACAAATTATTTTTGTTTAACCATGGTATATCAAATGGTGATTTGTGGAGAGGTAGGTCATGCTTGCCTGAAAGCATTCACATTGCGTGAGGATACATCTCCGCCAAGTACCATGAGTCGACACTGCATTTAGGCCATAGTGTCAGGGGGAGCACCTTCTTTGAATCATTCTTGCATACACGCTGTCTTCATTTTGTCAACTTTAATAAGTGTACAACCATTGGCATGAATTTCCAAATTATACTTTGATATCTTGCTGATGACCATTGCATATCCTCAGGGGAAGTGTTCACTACTCATCATCCTAACTTGATAATCATGCTTATCTGAAAATTCATTGGCTCAATTCATGTTGCTGCTAATGGTTGTTCTGATCACATTTTTGAAAATTCTGAAATTCAGTAGTTTCTAATCAGGGTACCATGATCATAAAACTGAATGGAATTCAAATTAAGAATCATCTATTATATGACCTTGTGCTTGTCCATCCAATAAAACTGGTTCAGGTTTAATAACTTCAGTGAGTTTTGAGAGAAATTTTATGAAATATCTGTACTCAATGCTTTTAATAGACCTTAACCTGTATTTACATGTTGTGCCCTGAATGATACTTCCTGAAATCTGAAAATTCCCACTTCAATGCAACTTTGGTTAAATTACTCAAGCTTAGTATTATTTTTAAACACCATGAGTAGCCGGGATTCTTAACTGATAAATCTTTTTTCAAAGCAATGATGTTGGTTCACTGAGAAACCATGTCCTTTGTCCAAGAAGACAAGTGGGTTGTGTCATGAAGTGCCTTTGTTAACTCTGCTATAAAGTGAAGAAAAATCTAAGGCAGTGCAATGGCTCAGTTGCTGAGAAATATGTCCTCTCATCAAAGAAATGAGGTGACAATGCTATCTCTGTTCTAATTGAGGCATGATAGTCAGTCACACCAAGTATCTAGGGATACTGACGTCTAAACAACGTGTATCCTCAAGATATACAGCATGATTGGGCTTAATTGCTCGTAAAAATTCTCTGTGCTCAAAGAAAATTATGAGCTAGATAGCATAAGATGAAAAAATTGTTGTAACTCTGAATTCTATAAGAACTTCATGAGTGTTTAACCTCAATACCAGCTGTGTAACTCTTAAATAAGTCATTGATTCTGTGTAAACCAGGCAAAGGAAGGTCAAACATGATTTCGACATGCAATTCTGGTTCACTTCTATTAAAACATGCATGCAGTTGCTTTTCAAATTCCTTTCATGAACTCTGATATCATTAGATCTGAACCACGCATCTTGAATAAGGATCATGTCATAAGGTTTGTATAATGGTCGGCTCTGAATATAAATACTCTCTTTGGTATGAGATTAGTATCAGATTGTGAAAATTCTTGCATTTTCAGATCCGCAACTCCGCATACAGGTTGTATTTCTCCAAAAATTTATCATAATAATACCTTTTATGACACATTCATCCTGTCTCTGATCTTCTTTCTCTTCACCGTTTCTCGTACCAGCCTTTTGCCAATGTAAAAGGGGGAGAAGATATTTTCCTGAGTCTTTTAAAGGGGAGAAAGTCATGAGTCATTTCTTTTGTCATGCTCCATCTCTATATGCATGTATCTCTATGTCTCAAACATGCTTGAATTGCATCATATTGACATACAATGACTCACTGTGTTGCCATCATCAAAAAGGGGGAGAATGTTGTGTCCCTGAAGTTTGATGCTATTTTAACATCTTGAGTCATGGCATTCTGAGGTTTTGAGGTTGTCTAACACCATGAATCTTTGACTTTCTAATGACACTTTGATATTCTCAAGGTAGTTCAAGCAAAAAGCTCAAATGAATAGAAAGAAATCAAGTGCATAGAAATCAAGAAAATTGGTTGCACAGAAAATAAACCAAGGTGGATTGGGAAACAACTTCAAGCAAAGACAGATCCAGTAGCAATCAAGCAAGGCTAAAGATAACATGAAAAGCAATTGTTACAAGGGAAGTGTCGACACCTTGTTATAGAATGTCGACACCACAGCTCTTCCAGAGAGCGTTATATTGGCAAGTTTTCCTAAGACGTGTCGACACCTTGCTCCAGGAGGTCAACACTATGGTCTTCCAGAGAGCGCTATATTGGTAGTTTTCTTAAGAAGTGTCGACACGTCCTCTACAGGAGGTCGACACTATGGGCTTCCAGAGACCATTATATAAGAAGTTTTCATTAGACGTGTCGACACCTCCATCTCAACAGGTCGACACCTCTGTTCTTCCTGAAGTTTTTTAAGTCCTTCTGTCAGATTCGCCAGATCTTCTAGGGATTAAAAATACATACCGCAAATCCCCAAAAACTCAGATTTCGAGGTATGGAGGAAGGTTCCAAGACTGTCACATGTCCTAGCCATCATCATCACTTCTGACACACCTTTTGAGGCTGCTGTGACAAGGAGGCTACTGTGACAGGGTTCACATGTGGGAAAAGTCTTCTAACAGGTCTGCTACCTTTTGCTGTCAGCCAATGGGATATGCTCCTAGGAAAGTACACTGAGCAGCGAATTGACATGAACCAATGAGAATGCAAACAACCAAGATCTCTTCCATGAGATTCATTAAATGCTCAGATTTGGAGTTGCACAAATGTCCCTTTTAAACATCTCCTTAAAGCTATCAAAAGAAGACCTTGCGTGAATATGTCTTTGATGTCTCTGCTGGGCCAATGAAATGGACAGGATTTTTGGAGGGAAAGCTCCCTCTATTGGGCGACCTAAGTGACGCAATTCCATGCACATAGGGAGCTGTGCAGGCGCCAAAAGTGAGCGTGCTGCTGCTGAGTCATGGGGAAGATAGACAGACAAAAAGAGGAAGGAGAAGCTGCTGCTACTGTGGCAGGGGCACCGAGGAGAAGACGAAGAAATCTAAGCCAGCTGCGTCCAGAACAAGAAGAGAAGAAGAAATAAGAAGGAGATTAGCCTAAGGCTATCGCCTGGAGATTTGAAGGTGATCGCAAGCTCCTCTTCCACCTGCTCCTCGTCCTACAAGGAAAAGCCATCGTGGAGGAAGCAAGGGTTCTGCAAGCAGCCATCCAAGCTCTCCATCTTTTAGGCAGAAACCTTTCTCATGGCCTGAGTTTCACTAACTCTTTCTGGAGTTTTCCATTGTTCTTTTTCGTTTGTTCTTATCATAAACTATGAACCTTCCCTACCGGTGTTGTAGGAAGATAGACGGGGGTGTTCTCCGGTCTGTGGTGTTTCAGTCCCTACCTGGTTCTGTAGGAAGACAGACAGAGGGCTTCTCGTGTCTGTGGTTGGCAAGTTGTGCCATTTGCTGTGTGTACCGCGGGTTAGTGCGGTGGCACTAGTGAAGCCTCACTTGGTTTAAGTGAGGGGTGGATGTAGAACTCGGGGTAGAGTTCGAACCACCTAAAAATCCTTATTCTTGTGGTTTGCATGTGCTTGATCGTCCTACGCTAGATGCTTGCTTATGCTCGTTGTCTATTTACACTTCATCATCTTGCATATAGGTTCTTGTTCCATGTAATAGTAATTTTATTCTACTGCAATCTCTTTTTTATCTAGAAAAAGAGGGGCCGATCTATTCACCCCTCCCTTCTAGATCAGCCATTCCCACACATTACGACTGACTGTATAGTGCCAGGCCCTCTACCTGATTTTCCTCCCGGCTCAGACTCGAGTCACTATAGGGGAGGCCCTACGGTAACCAGCCTAAAAATTGTCTCTAACGGGTGTAGCTCTCCACCTACCCCCTAGGTGGGTTAGCATACGCGTGCCCAGGCAAGCTACTGTAGCTCTCCACCTACGCTCAAGTGGGTTGGCACAAGCGTGCCCAAGAAGCTACTACTAGTGGGGGTCACCACAGAAACGACCCTTGGTGGAAACCACGGTAACACGGATAGGCCACGCACAAGCCCTGCCACGTCCAGCTCGGGAAACAGGTGGCACGCTGCCACCGGAATCCAGGCAGTCCGCTAAACCTATTAAACCAATGGTCCTTGAGTCACAGGACTAAGGGTCAAAACCGTTGTACAGGACAACTCTAGGCCGTCAATCTGGGTTATCCCTAGGTCAGAAACCATGGTAATATAATGCTCAAGGCGGCTCGTGACTGCCAAGCTCAATCCCTTCCAAAGGGATGCGAAGAAGACCCTCCAGCCCTAGGCTGGGTAATTGGACTCACAGTCCATAGGCCATACGCACGGCCTACAAGGAAACCACGTTCCAAAGAGGCTAATGATGTGCAGGAATAACCCACCGCACTCATGCCAACCCGTGGCGACTCGATCTAGCATAAACGCAGAAGCCCAAAACACAAAGGGTCACCCGAACCCCTAAAACCCACAGGCATGCTAATCGAGGTCAAATGGTATCTTCGGACACCCAAAAACGCGGTCATGTTACCCACGAGGTGTCTGAGACACTCATGTAGCCAAAGGTCGGTCATTGGGTCTCAACCGGACCGCCCGGTACCCAAAACGGGCAAGAGGGGCAGGGGTCGGTCGACCAATGGGCTGGGGTCGGTCGACCAAGGCGCCCTGCGCCTGTCGGTCGATCGGACCAGCCCGGTCGGTCGACCGGCGCGACCGAGCAGCGTCAACGCAGTGCAGCTGCGTCTAGCTCCCTTAGCAGTGGTCGGTCGACCGACTCGCTGCAGTCGGTCGATGAAATCGAAGAGCTCACGCCCCCTCTGCGAACGCTGGTCGGTCGACCGAACTGCCTGAGTCGGTCGACCGATTATGGTAGAAATTCAACCAGAGGTGCCCTAGGGCTCCGATTTCCACGCCCTCTCGACCCCAGTCGAGGGGGAAAACAACGGGGATCATCCCTTGGGTCCCAAAACCCAAAAGGGGAAGGAAGAAAGCGAGAAAACCTCGCACGATCCTACGAATCCGTCGCACGCCCTAAAATGCATTCAAAACCCCCCAACGGCAATAAACTCATGCTCGGCTCACCACGGGCTACCAAAATCACGGGAAAGGAAGTACAGGGGTTAAGGATCCGTCCCCCTACCTCCATCGAAAATTTGACGCATCATGGACACCGTTCCATCGCGAAACGCCTCACGAACCACCGCCGACACCCCGAGCTCACGAATGATGAACGCCGCGCCTCCACGTCGATCCTCGCTCCATGCTTGCCGCTCCACGCCCCACGATCCTCGCCGCCTCGCCCCCGTCCACCTCCATCGGCCATCGGAGAAGAGAGGAGAGAGCGTGAGAAGAGAGAGGGAGAGAAGAGAGAAATGAGAGTGAGGGAGAGGGAGAAGGGGGTGGGGGGTTAAATAGAAAATACGGAAAATAGGGAAAAATACTCTCCATGATCCTTGAAAAATGCACAACGCGCTGGTAACGTCTCGGAGTCGGACAACACATCAGTTCACTCTATACGGAGTTTCGAATGTCCGACATGCAAAAATACACTTAAAGCCCAAAACAGTCTCCGGGACTCACCAAGGCGCTCCGAACTCACAGATCCTGATCCGGAAAAATAAAAAAAATCTGGGATGTTACAGTCCTCCCCTCCTTACATAAATTTCATCCTCAAAATTTAAGGCAACCACAACAACAAGGGGAAGAACAATACACCCAGCTGGCAACGCTCCCAAAGCTTCAGCCAAACCTCGACACTCACGAGGACACAAATCCTGAGGGATGTAGCCAAACCGTGATCACAACAACATGCCTCGCTTAACACCCAACACTTATCGATCATCAGAGCAGGCATATACAAAAAGGGCACAAGTCTGGCATCACCTCAGCCACGACGAAAACCAATCACGACATTGCTTCCATGATATCGCTCACCGAGGAACCGCAATCCTCATTACGAGAAATAGCCACCGATCAAAACCCATTCTCGACGGACCAATCACGCATCAGCTCCGCCACTAGCTGACTAATCTCGCGCCCCGCACAAGGGACAACAACCGCTGAGCTTCAACCAGCTCACACAGTCATTCCAACTAACTGAGACAAATCCGTCGGCTCCACACCATGGACCATATCATACCTGGCAAGCCAAATGCCAATAACTGCACTGGACCAGCTCTGTCAGAACTCAAACATCGACAAAGCCCGGATCCCCTCCAGGAAAGAGGCACATCACAGAAACGGCCACCAGAGGCCTCGTTGGCACACGGCGCTCACCATTCTCGATGCGCAACCACCAACATCTTTTGTCTGTGAAAGACCATTGATGTGGCACAGCCCAAGAGTGATAAGGGATGACTTGTTAAACCTAAGACCTAGACCCGCAAGCATACAAAGTGAAGTCGGACTCACGCTAGTGGCTCACTCGCACGGCGCACACGATCTCCCGATGGTGACCAGGGGATGATGGCGAGGGTCCGAGGTGGGACCCAATCGATTCTAAAGACCTAGCAGGCTTAGGCTGACCCCTAAGGGCCTGGGGTTCCCAACTTTGTGGGTGGCTGGCAAGCCGGGGCATGGGTTGGGGGGCACTCACGCATGGTCCGCGGTGGGCACACTTAAGGTGGTGTGCGAGTCCGGGCTCTCGTCTCACCGACCGACGGCAAGTAAAGACTATACTAAATAAGAAAAGATTGCAACCAGACAAGGGGGTATCAGATGCTCACCTGACCGGTGTGCAAACACCGATCTCGACCGGAGATGAGGGCACGCCGAGAAGCGTGGGCATACGCCCGCACGCCGCGGTGATGGCGCTTGACCTGAAAATAAGTGGGTTACAACACTACTCCTCTCACAGGAGGGGGGATCTCGGGGTGGGGGTTAGGAGATTTACAACCAAATACTATCTCCACACAGGGAGGGGCTGTAAGTCGGCCAGGCGGGGAGGGGAAGTGAAGCTAGAAATCGTCGTGCCGAGTTCCGCTGATGCTGCCAGCTTCTGGTACCACCGGACAGATAGTTGAAGATGTCGCCGCCATGGTCATCACCGAACTTCAAATGGGATGAAACCAGTGCTGAAAGTCTCGTACTTTACCCAGGAGAAAGCCTGAATTTTCTTGAATTCCCTTGACGATGTTGCTGGGCAGGGTAGGACCTGGAATAGGGCAAGACTGCTATTGTTCTGGCTACTTCAGCACCACTGCAGTAGAAAGACAAAGTCACCCCGGGTGCTGCTGGGCTCTGATTCAGGCGTGGCTAGAATCTTTGGATCCGATGTCGAGTCCTCTTCGAAACAGGACCCACGGGGATGCCAGAGGAAGTCGGAGTAGATTGGAAGAGCCCGAACAGTGGACAGGGGTCGGTTCAGTCCCAGAGGGGACAGAACTGCATACCGTGGGGAGGAAATTAAGAACTCACTTGTCCGGGGTCCAATCGGGAAGCCGCTTCTTGGTACTAGAAAGTGAGTCATCGTAGAAGATCTCGGCCATGCCCCGCCTCTAAATCCTCAGATGGCCGGCTGTGGGAGCTTCTGCAAGCAGCTTCAGGTTGGCAGTCTGGAGGAATACACGCAGTCGGGGGAGATCGACTCCACCGGGCAGCCACGAGCTTAGAACGGGACAAGACCACCGCCGTTGCGAAGAAAACAGGGAGACGCTTCCAACGGTATCTCTTGGGCTTTCAGAAACGCCCAGATGACATCATGGATGGAGCTGCAAGTGACTGATTCTCTGTAGGTCCACAGCTGCGAACAGGCCTCCGGTGTATCTCCAAGAGGACAAGAGAAGGGGGTGAAGGGTTGATGCCAAAATGGTGAAGGGGGTGGAGGGGGGACCAGAGGGGGATGTGTGGAGGGTGTGGAGGGGGCTAGAGTTACTGGAAAGGGGGTTGGGCTGGGTGTGCACTAGAGAAGGGGGGAATGGGGGGAATTAGGGTGTGGGGGATGAAATTCAAATTTGAATTGGACATAGGGAGGGATTTAATTGGTGTATAGGGAAGGGTGAGGATGCCTTGGGAAGAGGGAGGGTTCTATTGGGAAGTGGGAAGGGGTCTTGGGGAGTGGGAATAGAGGGAGATACAAATTTGAATTTTGAGTTGGGGATAGGGTGGGGAGTTAGTGGGTGCCTTGAGAAGGGTGGAGGAGACCTAGGGAAGAGAGAAGGGTGCCTAGGGAAGGGTGGAGGAGACCTTGGGAAGAGGGAAAGTGTCTTGGGAAGTGAGAGTGGAGGGAGAATCAAATTTAAATTCATCTTGGGAAGTGGGAGTGGAGGGAGATTCAAATTTAAATTCATCTTGGGAGAGGGGAGTGGAGGGATATTCGAATTTGAATTCGTCTTGGGAGAGGGGAGTAGAGAGAGAGAGAGAGGAGAGTCACACTCCAACTAGGGGGAGGGAGGATTCACTCAAAATGGACTTCAATCTCTCAAGCATCAAGTGTTACAAATGGGAGGGGGTTGGGTCCTATTTATAGGCACCCAACTCTTTACATTACCGAAATGCCCTTAGAATTTGCACAAAAGACCAAAGCTATCCTAAACAACCAACATGGGCCCAAACTAGGATACAAAAGCCCAATTAATACAAAACAAGGGAAATTGGACTCATGACCATGTGACTCAATAAAGAAAATACATAAATAAGACCTCAAAGAAATGAAGATAACATGCGATCATTATAGTCGGACATCCTCAAAGTGATGCAGGCGATCCGAGTCAAAGAGAGCGCTGTGAGATGCCCTCATCAAATCCCCTGCGGTGGGGAGAACTCGACCCCGTCGAGTATGGGTTCGCCTGGCTGTGGTAGCGCTCCAAAATGTCTGGGTCAAGGCGCAGCAGATCCTCCCGGCTCACCCAAGTGTCCTCTGTCGGGGGACGGTTCTTCCACCTCACCAGGTAGCGCTTATACACCTTGTGCCTGGTAATGGTACTCTGCTCATCCAGTATTGCCTCTACCTGCTCACGTCGGCCTCTCAAGCTAGGTAGTGGTGTCCCACCGTGGGTGTCTCTCTCAAGGGGGGGTAAAGGCTCAAGCTCCTTACTGGGTCCCACCGCGGGGCCCTTGTAGGGTACCAGGTCTGCCACGTTGAAGGTAGGGTGTATCTCAAAACTCTCAGGTAGTTTCATCTCATAAGCGTTACTGCCAAGTCGTTTCAGAACTTGAAAGGGTCCCAAACCTCGTGCCCTCAACTTGGAGGCAGGCCCCGAAAGGAGCCGCTCCATCCTCACCATCACCGAGTCTCCCACTTAGAACTCACAGTGACGCCGTCGAACATCTGCTTGCCTTTTGTAAGCCTCATTGCATTTCCCTATATGCTTGCAGATGTCATCATGCAACTCTTTGATATGTTATGCAAAGGACTCTGCTGAGACTGACACTCTAGCATGTGGGGGAAGGGGAATAAGATTTGAAGGCTTCTAGGCCTATAACCATGCACGACCTCAAATGGACTCTTGCCTATGGACCTATTGACGGAATCATTATATGCAAACTCGGCCTGGGGCAAGAGGAGATCCCAATTCCCTAGGTGGTCCCCAACTAGACAACGGAGCAAATACCCAAGACTTCGGTTGACAACCTCAGTTTAGCCGTCGGTTTGAGGGTGGTAAGCAGTGGAGAATTTGAGGAGGGTTCCCATCAGATGCCAGAGGGTTTTCCAAAAGTAACTGGTGAACTTCACATCTCGGTCGGACACAATGGTCTTAGGTAATCCATGGAGTCAGACTACCTCATCAAAGAATAAACGGGCGATCCTAGAAGCATCCGAAGTCTTCGAGCATGGGATAAAGTGGGCCATCTTAGAGAACCTATCAACAACTACAAAGATTGAATCATGTTTGCGCAAGGTCCTAGGCAGGCCAAGGATAAAGTCCATGCTCAAGTCCTCCCAAGGTTGTTCTGGGATGGGAAGGGGTGTGTAAAGCCCAGTGTTTTATCTCACTTGCTTGGCCGAGGCACAAATGCGACACTGTCCCACAATGTTGGCCACATCCTTCTTGAGACTGGACCAATGGAATTGCCTCTCAACTAGCTCTATGGTCTTTTGGACCCCAAAGTGACCAGCTAGGCCACCACTGTGCAACTCCCAAACTAAGAAGTCCCGAAGTGAAGTTCGAGATATGCATTGCCTAGCTCCCTTGAAAAGATATCCCTATTGGAGTTTGAATCCCTCATGTTCCCTGTGGTGTTGAGTGGAGAGGGTGCTGTAGTGAGTCCCAAAGTCGGGGCAATTTGGATATTCCCCTTTGATTCTCTTAAACCCCGTGACTTCCTCCTGAACAGTGGAAAGCAAGGCTACCCGCCTACTCAGCGCATGGGCGGCGCGATTCTCACTACCCATCTTGTATTTGAGGACAAAGGTATTGGCCTGAATGTATTCTACCCAACGGGCATGACGGGCATTGAGCTTTTGTTGGGTATTGAGGTACTTCAAGGTCTCGTGGTCCGAGAAGATCATAAAATCTTTGGGTAGGAGATAGTGCCTCCAATGCCGAAGGGATTGAACCACAGCATAAAGCTCTTTGTCATATGTGGAGTACTTAGTCCTAGCCTCACAAAGTTTCTCACTAAAATAGGCTATTGGGTGACCCTCTTGGCTAAGAATGCCTCCAATCCCTACCCCGGATGCATCACAAGTGACCTCGAAGACTTTAGAGAAGTCAGGTAGGCAAAGGACCGGGGCTTGGGTCATCTTTTCCTTGAGCTCTAGGAATGCTTTGGAGGCTGCCCTAGTCCACACAAAAGTGCCATTCTTGAGGCAATCCGTGATAGGAGCGGTGATAGTGCTAAACCCACGAATGAATCTCCTATAGAAAGTGGCTAGCCCGTGAAAGCTTCGGGCCTCATTGAGGGTCTTGGGCTCGGGCCACTCAAGAATGGCTTGGACCTTCTCGGGGTCCATGGATACTCCTTGGGATGAGACAATAAATTCTAGGAAGGCTAGTTGATTGGTCAAGAAATGACAATTCCTGGGGTTGGCAAAGAGGCTCTCTTTCCTAAGAACGGTGCACACTTGTTTAAGGTGATCGAGGTGGGCTTCCTTGGACTGGCTATATATGATAATGTCATCAAAGTAGACGACAAGGAAGATACCAATGAAGGGCCAGAGAGCCTCGGTCATGAGACGCATGAAGGTGCTTGGTGCATTGGAAAGGCCAAAGGGCATCACAAGTCACTCATAGAGACCGTCCTTGGTCTTAAAGGCGGTCTTCCACTCGTCTCCGGGCCTAATGCGAACTTGGTGATAGCCACTCTTGAGGTCAATCTTGGAGAAGATGGTGGCTCCAGCAAGCATGTCTAACATGTCAGCTAGCCGAGGGATGGGGAACCTATACTTGACCGTTATCTTGTTGATGGCTCGGCTATCCACACACATGCGCCAAGTTCTGTCCTTTTTGGGTGTGAGAAGAGCCGGGACGGCACATGGGCTCTTGCTAATGCGGAGGAATCCCTTCCTGATGAGCTCCTCAATTTGCCTCCTAAGCTTGGCATGCTCGGTGGGGTTGAGGCGGTAGTGGGGGAGGTTGGGTAAGGTAGCTCCGGGCACAAAGTCGATGGCATGTCGCACATCGCGCATGGGTGGTATCTTATCCGGAAGCTCATCGGGGAACACATCATGGAAGTCCTCAAGGAGTTGTTGGATTTCTATTGGGTGTGGGTCAGTTGGGGTGGATTCCCCAAGGCAAATGACAATGGCACACACTTGCCCCCCTTGGTTGACTTATTCCTCAAGTTCTTTCCTAGTGATGAGGTGTAGGCTCCTAGTAGTCCCAATGGTCAAACTTGGGCTAGGATTTGATGGGGTGGGGTGTGGGGTAGAGGGAGGGGTTGAAGATTCCTCAATGGGAGGAGGTGTCTTCTTGGGGAGGGAGTGGGGTGGTGAAGGGTTGAGTTGGATTCTCTTTCCCTCATGGGTGAAAATGCAAGTGTTCGCCCTCTCTAGGAAGGTGGCATCTACATCATAGATCCAAGGCCGCCCTAGGAGTATGCTCCCTACTTCCATTGGTAGAATGTCACACCAAACTTGTCCTTGGTAGGATTGAAATGTGATGGGGACAAGGCAACAAGTGCTAACGGGTATGGATGTAGGATGAATCCAAGCTACCCGATAAGGTTTTGGGTGTGAGGAAATGGTGAGGCCTAGAAGTTTGATGGTGTCGGGGGACACCACATTCACACTACTCCTGTTGTCCAAGATGACCTTCCTAGCATGACTCCCTATCCGGATGTAGGTATGGAAGATGGTGTTTCTTCTCCAATCATGTTCTTGGGCTTGAGTGAGGGTACACCTAACCACTCCAAGATGAGGGTCGGTGGGTGGAGGAGGTTGTTCTTGATTGGCCTCCATGTAGTGGGTCTCATATTCTTCCTCCCAGTCGGGAGAGGCCTCATACACCTCAACCTCTTCTTCAACTCCAGCTTGTGGTAGGAGATTAGCCTCCTCAATGAGCAAGCTAGATGCTCCCTTGGTGGATCATTGATTGGTGAAGTGTCCATACCCAAGGCACCTAAAGCATTGTTGCCCGCTTTGGTGGTTGGGGTTGGCCCTAGTGTGAAGGGGGGTGGGTCCCGGATTGGGTCTATTGGGAGTGGGGTTGGGAGGACCATTTGTGGGGCGATGGAGAAGGGTGCCACTAGGAAGGGCTGCCCGGGTGGGAGGAGCTCCCATGGGGTTGGGAAGGAGACCTCGTTCAGGAGGTGGGGTGTTGGTCTGAGGTGCCAAGGATTTGGGATCCATCCCCCGAGGGGGAACCATTCGGGTATATCAAGAGAATTTCTCGGCATCCCGGGCTATTTGGTAGGCTTGCTCTAGGGTGGTCACTTGATGCATGAAGAGCTCCTTCTTTATGTGGAATTGAATCCCATTCCTAAAGCGAGACAGTATGACCACAGGATCCTCTTGGACTCCACACTTAAGAAGGTAGTAATCAAAATTTTCAATGTACTCCATCACGGTCTTCCCTTCTTGGGTTAGGGCTTGCCACTCATCTAGGAGGTTTTGATGGTAGGAGGGAGGGACATATTTGAGTTTGAGTTGTTCTTTCATGGCCCCCCATGTGGTGATGGGAGGTTCCCTCCTAACTATCCTCAATCCCTCAACATTCAACCAATGGGACTTTGCTAACTTAGTAAGTTGCATTTTGGCAAGTCGGACTTTCCTATCCTCGGTCATGGGGTACCAATCAAAATATTGGTCCATGGCCACTTCCCAATCTAAGTAGATGCTCGGGTGATGGGACCCATCAAAGGTGGGGGCATCAACTTTCACAAGCCTTACAAGGTGTTCATCCGGATTATCCCGGGGGGGTCTATCATCTCTCCTTGGCGGTGGGTCCCTTTCCAGCTCGGGTGGGTGGTAACGGTTGAGCTCTCTTATGGTTGGTCCCTCACGTGGAGGAGGTGCCCTTCTATCATCCGCCCTTGGGGCGGGCCTATTCTCCTCAAGTTGCTCAAGCCGGGCCGTTATGTCATAAAGCCGCCCTAAGATACTAGCCATACCCTCCACAAAGAATCTCATGTGATCGGGAAGCTCATGCTCGTTGGGGGCGGGATTCCCTTGGGGATTGGGATTCATTGTGGAACTCGAAGAGGATGGATTGGATTGATAATGAGCTCCACTACGAGTGGTCATGCAAAGTTTGGTGGGTTATGCACGGGTGTGAGTGGGCACCTATGAATGACCTAGTGTGAAGACGCCCCAAGACTGCACTTGTGAGAACAAGCCTATGACCGCTTTGATACCAGTTGATGTGGCACAGCCCTGTTGAGTTAGATGGACGCAGTCTATCTCCACAAAATGTGGATCTAGAGGGGGGTGAATAGATCTAATACCTATTTAAAAACCAATGTAAGGTTCAAATGCGGAATATAGGTAAATCTGCTAAATCACTAACCCTGATACTAGATTTCAACAGAAGCGAATCAAGCTCTTAAAATAAACAAGACAACCAGTCACACACAATTCATAGACAATCACACAAACACAAGACACCCACGATTTTAGGTGGTTCGGTCAAGGACCTACGTCCACCCCACACTCAACCGAGTATGGCTTACTGCTGCGCAGTACAGCTTGCGTCTACTAGGCACTATAGCTTGGCCAACAACCGCTGATACACAGCTTCGCTGGGCACTACAGCTTGCCGACCAGAGGAACAGATCCTCTGCAACTGCTGGGGAAATACAGCTTAACCCGTCCAGTGGAGACTTCCACTGCAAATCCGCTGACTCACAGCTTGAAGAAACAGGAATTCGAAAATGAAAGACAGAAGCAAAACGAAAATGAAAACCCAAATGGGAATGTAGCTCGAATGAGCAATGCTCAACTCGGGTTTCTGAACCAAGAGACTGAGATACAACCTCTCAAACAAAAACTCTCACAATCTCACTCTCTCGATCAAGCTCTCTCAACTCATCTCTCTTGATCTTCTCTTCTCTCTTTTTCTTCTTCTCTGTTTCTTTTCTCACAGTGGATCGATGGCGCTCTGCTGCTTTCAGACTGGCTGTATAGACTTTGCTCTCTTCAGTTTTCGATCAGCCTCCATCTGAACACCAAGGCTTCAATATATACTGGCAGCATGTGGATAAGGGCACGTGGTTTCCACGTTTTCCCGCCCAAGGAATTCGCCAGATCCGAGGCAACTTTATCCACGTGTCATCATCTGATCACCTCGTCCTCCTGGGATCACGAGCCATGTCAGCAATCCCTGTAGAGAATCCCTGTCAGACAGAGTATCGGATCATCAACTGTAAGTATATACATTACAGTGTATAGACTTCGGTTTATATGAAGGGCTGTACATACTTGCTGAATTGTAAAGTAATGTGCAGACTATGAAGAACCTCACCCAATGTATGGACTTTAGATTAAGGCCGATGTATAGACTTTGAAGCCCAAAGGCAATGTATAGGCTTGCCTTAGAAGCGTAGGGAAAGACTCCAATGTATAGACTTGAGTGAAGTGAACAGATGTTCAGACTTTGAAGATCCACTGTGGATGTATAGACTTCGGAGTCTTGAAGCCAATGTAACGACTTGCCACCGACCAATGTATAGACTTGGTGGAAGTCATGCTACAGTGAATGAATGTATAGACTTCGAAGACTAAAACATGTGACGCTGCACTGTACGCTGTACAGACTTGCCGATCAACAGTGGATGTATAGACTTGAATAGACCCAAGGTGAGACGATCGGATGTACAGACTTTGAATATGAAGACCAATGTATGGACTTCACATGATGCACGAAGACACAGTCCAATGTACAGACTTCATGAACAATGCATGAATGAGACGCTGTACAGACTTTGAATGAAGGTCCAATGTGCAGACTTACCTTAGACTCTAAATGAGACGTACCTGGCTATACAGACTTTGATTGATGCATGAAGATAGACACTGTACAGACTTGGATAGCGTGAGACGCTGGAAGAGACGGTGGAGTCTGTATAGACTTTGCCCAAAGCCTTAGACGTAACAGAGACGGACTGATGTACACACTTAGCCAATGCAATGCAATGTATGGACCTGTACAGTGAAACGATGTATAGACTTCACCAAGACACTGCATGAACAATATGATGCGATGTACAGACTTTGAAGAACAGCATCCAATGTATATACTTGATGAAACACTCACGAGTGTATAGACTTAGAGTGAAGCATGCAATGTATAGACTTTACGAAATGCATGCTACAGTGTCGATGTGTAGACTTGAATATCATTCAACAGCCAATGTGAAGACTTCCCGATGTATAGACTTTCAAAATGAAAGGCTGTATAGGCTTGAACAAAGAAGCAGCGAATGTATAGACTTCCAATGGAAACGACGGTAAAGCGATCAGTGTATAGACTTCAAGGGAAACGACGGTAAAATTACCGATGTATAGACTTGAAGGAAAACGTAGGTGAAACTTCCAATGTACAGACTTCGAAGATGAACAGTTGGATGTATATACTTGGAAGATCACTGATGGCTATACATACTTTGCTTCAATGTATAGACTTTCCACTGACCAATGTGTAGACTTTGCAAGCCTAGGATGCTGAATGAGACGGTGGCTGAGACGGTGCAGCTACAGTGGTGTACAGACTTCATGAGACGCTCACTGTATATACTTACCACCGACAAATGTATAGACTTTGCGAAGCACAGTCCATTGTACAGACTTTCAAGCCTGAAGGCCAATGTGTGGACTTGCACAGTAGCTCAATGTATAGACTTGATATGTGTGCTTCGGCTGTACAGACTTCACTCTAGCAGGTAATGTAGCAATGTATATACTTTAAACTTGAACGTGCAGTGTATAGACTATGCAATGCACTGTGGATGTATGGACTTTGCAACGACGGGCAATGTATAGACTATGCACAGTCCAATGAATGGACTTTAACTAAGGTGGATAATGTACACACATGTAAAGATGATGCAATGCGTTGACGCTGCAATGTATGCCAATGTATAGAGTTTCATGCTGCAAAGCACTGTGAAGACTTGTGAGTGTGTGCAGAACACAGTATAGACTCTGACTGCATTATGTACACAAACAACCTGATAAAAGCAATTTCATCAAAATAGGAACTGTTGCCAATCAATCAAAACAAACAATCAATCAAGATAAGGTGTTGCCAAAGAAATGAAGCAAATGTCAACATCATCAACACAAAGGAGTCACAACAATCTCCCCCTTTTTGATGATGGCAACCCCTTATTAAATAGAATAGCAACATCCTGTCAAACAGATGTATTTTTATGTATTTTGATGAAAAACATGATTTGTTATTCAGATTGACATGCAGATGCTATGAATGCATGCTACACAATGCAAGCAACTTACTGCCCCAGACTCCCCCTGTAAATGAATTCAGAATTCAGATAACATAATCTCCCCCTAGACAATATTCTCCCCCTTTGCCATCAACAAAGAGGAGGGAAAGGGAATGAAAGGGAAAGATCAAGAAGTTAGCTGACTGACATTCTGAACAAGTAGTTCATGAATAAGCATTCTAAAGCACAGAGTCTTCAGGTATATGAATTTAGAAACTACTTTCAGATAGAGTGCTAGTTTAAAGACTATAAAATGTTGAGTTCATGCACTACAATCAATATATAAGTTCGCTGTGCATGATAAAACAATAAACCAGAATTACATTTGCATGAGAGAGTCAGTTTCAGAATATCTTACTTTCATAGTCAAAAAAAATGATTGAGAGATACCAAGTCATGTATTGAAACTAAACAAATTGACATTCATGAAATTTCTTTCGATGGAGCAGCATTTTCAATACAAGTTCATTAAGGGCATTCATGTGCCATTGTCTTTTTACATAAGGGTATACGTTTATCAGACACAAATATCCCTAGATACTCAACATGATGGACCATTCTGCCATGATCAAACTCAATAAAAGTGATTTACACCTTTTTGTGTGAGGGTACACGTTTATCAGACGCCAGTTACCCCCAGGTACTCAATGAAACCACCCTACTATTTTGATCATTTTATACAGAGATAGCTGATACACCTCATGACATAAGTGTTGTCCACTTCTTTGATGGATCACTCAGTTTCTCAGTGATTTACCAGACATTGCTCTGCCAATTTTATTCTGCAATGATTTTCAATGTTTTTTCAATATCTTTCTTAGCTGTCCTTTACTCCTTTATATGTTTCAGAATGACTTGTTTAAGAACAATACACATATTTAGCTTCTCTAACATGATTTCAGATATGATTAGCTTTGTCTGACATGAAATAAGATAAGGGTTGAGAGTTTTATCAATTTTCAACTTACTCCTATACTGATTGCAATTTTTAAACTCCAAAAAGTTATAAAATTTAAACCATTAGGTCAGTCCTTAAGCAATTCAAATTCTTACAACTGAAGAAGTCCATTTTCTATTGCTTAGAAATCAGAACTGACTAACAGATTGCCATAATATCAGAATCGACATTCAGAATTAAAGGATGAATGAATTCAAGAAAGTTGAAGACACTCTGAATTTCTAGCAGAAACTCCCCCTGTCTATATGCATGCAATTTTGCAAATGAATGGCAAGAATTGAATGAGAGAGAGCTTAGACACAATCATGACTAAATGATATGCAATGATGATCATGAGTGTGATGCCACATTCAACATCCACAGGTTTATTCAAGCTATCAGATGCAAGTCCAAATCATAAATATCATTCAAGGCAGCTGAACATATCATTCATCATGCTGAAATTTACATAAGCCAAGTTCTCTTCAAAGAAATTTAAATCTTTCATTCTCAAGAGGCTTAGTAAAAATATCAGCAATTTAGTTTACAGTTTCTATGAAATTCATTTCAATCTCCTTTTTATTTACAGCATCTCTAAGAAAATGATGTTTTATCTCTATGTGCTTAGTCCTAGAATGATGAACAGGATTTTTAGCAAGGCATAAAGCACTAGTATTATCACATAAAAGTGGAATACATCCCAAATTTATCTGATAATCAGTCAGTTGGTGCTTAATCCAAAGTACTTGGGTAGCATAATTACATGCTACAACATACTCAGCTTCAGCTGTAGATAATGCTACAGTGTGTTGCTTCTTAGATGCCCAAGTCACTAGACAGCCACCAAGGAATTGACAATAGCCACTAGTACTTTTTCTATCTACTCGACACCCAGCATAGTCTGCATCAGTGTAGGCTAGAAGCTCTAACTCACACATAGCAGGATACCAAAGACCTAGCTCTTGGGTGCCTAGTAAATATCTAAAAATCCTTTTCACAGCTTTAAAATGGGTTTCTTTAGGACTAGCCTGAAATCTAGAGCATAAACACACTACAAATTGAATATCAGGCCTAGATGTTGTAAGATAAAGAAGGGATCCGATCATACCTCTATATAGCTTTTGGTCCACTGGTTTACCTTTAGGATCTTCATCTAAATTTGTTGAGGTACCCATTGAAGCAGCTATTTCCTTGAGGTTGTCCATTTTATACTTCTTTAATAGATCTTTATGTACTTGGACTGAGAGATAAAGTTACCATCCTTTGATTGTGTAACCTGCAGTCCAAGAAACAATTTGAGCTCACCCATTGAGCTCATTTCAAACTCATCAGTCATAATTTGAGAGAATTCCTCACACAATTTGGGGTTAGTTGACCCAAATACAATGTCATCCACATAAATCTGAATAATAAGAATGTCTGGATGACTCACCTTGGTAAACAATGTTTGATCAACTATACCTCTTGTGAAATTCTTGTCGGTGAGGAATTTGCTCAACCTGTCATACCAAGCTCTAGGAGCTTGCTTTAAACCATATAGAGCTTTATTGAGTTTGTAAACATGATTAGGGAAGTCTAAACATTCAAACCCAGGAGGTTGTCTCACATAGACATCCTCATTAATTTCCCCATTCAGAAAAGCAGATTTCACATCCATCTGCTGAAGATTTATTCCTAGGGAACATGCATAAGCTAATAAGATTCTGATTGCTTCTAACCTAGCTACAAGGGCAAAAGACTATTCAAAGTCTATTCCAAATTCCTGATTGTACCCCTGAGCTACAAGTCTGGCTTTATTTTTAATAACATTCCCTGATTCATCAGTTTTATTTCTAAACACCCATTTAGTCCCAATGACTGTTTCATGATCAGGAGGTGGAACCAAATGCCACACCTTATTCCTGTCAAATTGATTGAGCTCCTCATGCATGGCATTTATCCAATGTACGTCTTGGAGAGCACAGTCAATGGACTTGGGTTCTGTGTTTGATACAAAAGCATAAGCATTCAGTTCATGTTGAATTCTCAGGTGTCCTCTAGTCCTCGGGGGGTCATGCAGATTTCTAATTACATTATCTACATGATGATCTTTAAGATATCTAATGTTAACAATTGAATTATCATGTGTTTGATTTACCTCCCCTTGAACTGTAGGCTCCTCTTCATTAAGCTCTGTATGTCCTTCTTCATCCTCGGATTTGTCTGCAGGATCTCCTTCCTTCAAAATTTCACCATTGTCTTCATTCCTGCATTGACCAACATTAGAATTTACCAAGGATTCATCAAAGACTATGTGTGGAGATTCTTCAACAGTTTTAGAGTTCAGATTGTACACTCTATATGCTCGGGTGTTTTCAGAATAACCAAGAAAGATTCCTGGTTCACCTTTAGGTTCAAATTTATCAAGGTCTCTTTTATCATTTATATGAATAAAACATTTATATCCAAAAATCTTGAAATGAGCAATAGAAGGTTTCTTACCCTTTAAGATCTCATATGGTGTTTGCTGAGTAGAAGGTCTTACCATGGCTCTGTTAATTACATAACAGGCAGTGTTCACTGCTTCAGCCCAAAATTTCCTTGGTAGACCACCTTCAACAAGAAGTGTACGACCCATCTCCACTAGGGTTCTGTTCCTTCTCTCCACAACTCCATTCTGCTCAGGTGTCCTTGGTGAGGAGTACCTATGGTTGATTCCATTTGACCTGTAGAATTCATCAAACTGTGAGTTTTCAAACTCACCTCCATGATCAGTCAAAATGTTTTCAATTTTCTGATTTACTTTAACATAGAACTCCTGAAATTCTGAGAAGGCATCACTCTTATTAGATAAGAAATAAACCCAAGTATACCTAGAAAAGTCATCTACCATGACAAACCCATACATCCTCCCTGATAAGCTGACAGATCTGGTTGGCCCAAAAAGGTCCATGTGTATCAGCTCATAGGGTTTGGAAGACAGATTTTCAGTTCTAGACTTAAATGACTTTCTAGTTATCTTTGATTGAGTGCATGCATCACAGATTTTATTTTCTTTCTTGAAGGAAACTTCAGGAAGTCCTCTAACCATGCCATGCTTATTTAGTTTGTGCAAAATAGTGTAACTAGCATGACCTAACCTACGATGCCATAAAAATGCTAAGTCTTCTCTACTGGTAGTAAGGCAAAGGTTAGTATGTTGAATGTCATCTAAATCTATCATGTATGTATTATTTATTCTTTTTCCAAAAAATTTTACACTTTCAGAATCAGGTTCAAAAACCTTGCAGCATTGAGAATCAAATAAAACATTGTATCCTTTATCACACAACTGGCTGATGCTAAGTAGATTATAAGCTAACCCTTCAACCAGCATAACATCATCAATGCAGCAGGTAGAGCACTTACCTATTTTACCTGATCCAATAATCCTACCCTTTGTGTTGCTTCCAAAGGTGACAAGGCCTCCTAGTTTCTCAGTCAGCATGTAGAACTTGGCCTTATCTCCTGTCATATGCCTGGAGCAGCCGCTATCCAAGTACCACAAGTTGTTCTTGGCTGCCAGGCATGCCTGCATACACAATTAGGTAAAGAGGTTTGGAACCCAAGACTGATTGGGCTCCATAACAGATGAAATAGAAGCAAAGCAAGAAAGCAGGCTTTTCAGAATCCACATTTGTTTAAATGAATTTTGTTCAGTGGATCCTACAGATTTTCTTCTGTTGTTGTTCCTCTTCTTATTGGCAGTAGCATGATTATTGACAGTGTTGTTACTTCTGTGCCAGTGCCTTGGCCAGGGTGTGTTCACAAAGTTTTGGCCATAGTAGTTCCTGGGTTGGCTAAAGAATTGTTGGTTCCTAGGTGTCCAGTTGCCATACCCATTAACCCAATTGCTAGTGTAAGGTCTTTGATATTGTGCAGCCTGATATGCAAGACCTGAATGCCTCCCCGGAGTTCTAGTCCAATCTGACCTGTTGAAGTAGGTTGACTGTGCATTGTGATAGGTCTGAACTCTGGGTTAGTAAAAATGTTTGGGTTGACTCCTAGCAGCATTCTATCTCCCCTGCACCTTGGACCCTGCTGTCCTATTCATAGGTTTGTTTTGGGTCTTCTTCAGAGGTGGTGATGATGGTGGAGACTTAGTGACTTTAACCTGGGGTTTATGAGACTGTGTAGGTTGACCCCTAACCTGAGTCTGAGCCCTAGGATTTTGCTTGGATGTGCTAGCTCTACTAGGCTCACTGACTTTTTGTTTACCCTTCTCCTCAGCACTGATCTTTTTCAGATTAGCAGCTTTATTCACAGAAATGTTTGAATTCATGCTAATTAGAGGTCCTTTTTCTTTTTGTGCAACAAATGAAATAGTTTTCATTCCAAAGGTTTTAGTTGCACTTGAATTAAATCCTAGGCCCTCTTTTCTGAAATTAACTTTTGACCCTAACAAAGCATTTAGATTATCTGTTCCTTGGGTCATTTTCTCAATGGTTTTTAGCTTATCCTCATTGTCTTTCTGAATTTCATCAATAGACTTTTTCAGTTCATTATTTACATTGAGGACAACTTCATATTTTTCAGAAACAATTTTTACTTCACTCTCACATTTCTGAATTTTCAGCTTCCATTCATCAATTTCTTTTTCAAGCCTCACATTCTCTTCCCTAGTAGCTTTTAACTCATTTTTGATTTTGTCTAATTCAGAACATGCGAGTTTCAATTTTTTTTCTCAGAATCTAAGCATGCAATCTTATCAGTCAGAGTTGTATCATTTTGCATGGAGTTAATTTTTCTTCTAAGATGCCTATTCTCTTTTCTGATATCATCTGCCTTATCAACTATGTCATGATAAGCATCTATCCAATCATTGATAGTAAAATCATCGAATCTAGTGATTACCTCATCTGATTCCTCTTCTCTATCTTCTGAGCTTGTTGCTGTTGCCATGAGACAAATGGGCTTCTCAGATTCGGCTTCACTGACTGAACTGCTACTGAAGGAGCCTTCATCTTCATCACTCCAGGTGCTAATCATAGCTCTCCTTTTCTTATTTTTCTTCTTTGACTTGTCCTTGTATTTCTGATTGTCTGGACAGTCAGCTTTCAGATGGCCCGATTTCCTGCATTGGTAACAGACGTTAGGTTCAGTTTTCTTAGCAGGTTTAGATTTATACCTTTTATCCTTTCGGCCGCCACTGTATTTCTTTTGGCCGAATCCTCCTGCTCCTTTTCTGAGAAATCGCCTGAACTCTCTGGTCATCATGGCCATCTCAGAACGAGTCATATCTTCTTCATTCGGGCTCTCCTCTGATGATGAAGAACTGCTGGAGCTGGATTTGTTGGAATTGCTTGAACCAGCCTTCAGTGCTATCGGCTTCTTCTTCCTCTCAGCTTCTTCTGTTCTTGGCATATTAATCTCATATGCCATTAGCGAGCCAATCAGCTCATCAACTCTTGTATTACGCAAATCCCATGACTCCTCCATCACTGTAGCTTTTGTGTGCCAAGCATGAGTCAAGGACCGCAGAATCTTCCTCACCACATCATATTCTGTCTGAGGTTTCCCTAGACCTCTAATACCATTGGTAATGACAGTCAACCGAGCATACATTTCGCTGATGGTCTCGTTCTGCTTCATCTTGAAGGCTTCGTATTCGGATACAAGAAGATTGGTCTTCTGCTCTCTTACTTGAGATGTACCCTCATGAATGACTTCCAATGCATCCCACATCTCCTTGGCTGATTTGCAGGCTGACACGCGGGAGAATTCGGTAGGGTGCAGAGAGCACTGGATGGCGTTTACGGCACTCCAATTTAGCGTGGACCTTCTGATCTCCTCCTTGGTCCAGACATCTTCATTCGGGGACAGCTCATAAGGTCCCTTGCTTACAACTTTCCAGATCTCGTAATCCTTAGCCCTCAGAAACACTTGCATACGATTCTTCCAGTATGCGTAGTTAGATCCATCGAAGAATGGGGGCTTCGTTGTTGAGTGACCTTCAGCTATCATCCCTCGAGCATCCATCTCTGCCTATCCTCTTCGGGCGATGAGTCCCTGTAGAAGAGTGTGGCTCTGATACCAAGTGTTGAGTTAGATGGACGCAGTCTATCTCCACGAAATGTGGATCTAGAGGGGGGTGAATAGATCTAATACCTATTTAAAAACCAATGTAAGGTTCAAATGCGGAATACAAGCAAATCTGCTAAATCACTAACCCTGATACTAGATTTCAACAGAAGCGAATCAAGCTCTTAAAATAAACAAGACAACCAGTCGCACACAATTCATAGACAATCACACAAACACAAGACACCCACGATTTTAGGTGGTTCGGTCAAGGACCTACGTCCACCCCACACTCAACCGAGTATGGCTTACTGCTGCGCAGTACAGCTTGCGTCTGCTGGGCACTACAGCTTGGCCAACAACCGCTGATACACAGCTTCGCTGGGCACTACAGCTTGCCGACCAAAGGAACAGATCCTCTGCAACTGCTGGGGAAATACAGCTTAACCCGTCCAGTGGAGACTTCCACTGCAAATCCCCTGACTCACAGCTTGAAGAAATAGGAATTCGGAAATGAAAGACAGAAGCAAAACGAAAATGAAAACCCAAATGGGAATGTAGCTCGAATGAGCAATGCTCAGCTCTGGTTTCTGAACCAAGAGACTGAGATACAACCTCTCAAACAAAAACTCTCACAATCTCACTCTCTCGATCAAGCTCTCTCAACTCATCTCTCTTGATCTTCTCTTATCTCTTTTTCTTCTTCTCTGTTTCTCTTCTCACAGTGGATCGATGGCGCTCTGCTGCTTTCAGACTGGCTGTATAAACTTTGCTCTCTTCAGTTTTCGATCAGCCTCCATCTGAACACCAAGGCTTCAATATATACTGGCAGCATGTGGATAAGGGCGCGTGGTTTCCACGTTTTCCCGCCCAAGGAATTCGCCAGATCCGAGGCAACTTTATCCACGTGTCATCATCTGATCACCTCGTCCTCCTGGGATCACGAGCCATGTCAGCAATCCCTGTAGAGAATCCCTGTCAGACAGAGTATCGGATCATCAACTGTAAGTATATACATTGCAGTGTATAGACTTCGGTTTATATGAAGGGCTGTACATACTTGCTGAATTGTAAAGTAATGTGCAGACTATGAAGAACCTCACCCAATGTATGGACTTTAGATTAAGGCCGATGTATAGACTTTGAAGCCCAAAGGCAATGTATAGGCTTCGCCTTAGAAGCGTAGGGAAAGACTCCATTGTATAGACTTGAGTGAAGTGAACGGATGTTCAGACTTTGAAGATCCACTGTGGATGTATAGACTTCGGAGTCTTGAAGCCAATGTAACGACTTGCCACCGACCAATGTATAGACTTGGTGGAAGTCATGCTACAGTGAATGAATGTATAGACTTCGAAGACTAATACATGAGACGCTGCACTGTACGCTGTACAGACTTGCCGATCAACAGTGGATGTATAGACTTGAATAGACCCAAGGTGAGACGATCGGATGTACAGACTTTGAATATGAAGACCAATGTATGGACTTCACATGATGCACGAAGACACAGTCCAATGTACAGACTTCATGAACAATGCATGAATGAGACGCTGTACAGACTTTGAATGAAGGTCCAATGTGCAAACTTGCCTTAGACTCTAAATGAGACGTACCTGGCTGTACAGACTTTGACTGATGCATGAAGACAGACACTGTACAGACTTGGATAGCGTGAGACGCTGGAAGAGACGGTGGAGTCTGTATAGACTTTGCCCAAAGCCTTAGACGTAACAGAGACGGACAGATGTACACACTTAGCCAATGCAATGCAATGTATGGACCTGTACAGTGAAACGATGTATAGACTTCACCAAGACACTGCATGAACAATATGATGCGATGTACAGACTTTGAAGAACAGCATCCAATGTATAGACTTGATGAAACACTCACGAGTGTATAGACTTAGAGTGAAGCATGCAATGTATAGACTTTACGAAATGCATGCTACAGTGTCGATGTGTAGACTTGAATATCATTCAGCAGCCAATGTGAAGACTTCCCGATGTATAGACTTTCAAAATGAAAGGCTGTATAGGCTTGAACAAAGAAGCAGCGAATGTATGGACTTCCAATGGAAACGACGGTAAAGCGATCAGTGTATAGACTTCAAGGGAAAGTACGGTAAAATTACCGATGTATAGACTTGAAGGAAAACGTAGGTGAAACTTCCAATGTACAGACTTCGAAGATGAACAGTTGGATGTACATACTTGGAAGATCACTGATGGCTATACATAATTTACTTCAATGTATAGACTTTCCACCGACCAATGTGTAGACTTTGCAAGCCTAAGATGCTGAATGAGACGGTGGCTGAGACGGTGCAGCTACAGTGGTGTACAGACTTCATGAGACGCTCACTGTATATACTTACCACCGACAAATGTATAGACTTTGCGAAGCACAGTCCATTGTACAGACTTTCAAGCCTGAAGGCCAATGTGTGGACTTACACAGTAGCTCAATGTATAGACTTGATATGTGTACTTCGGCTGTACAGACTTCACTCTAGCAGGTAATGCAGCAATGTATATACTTTGAACTTGAACGTGCAGTGTATAGACTATGCAATGCACTGTGGATGTATGGACTTTGCAACGACGGGTAATATATAGACTATGCACAGTCCAATGAATGGACTTTAACTAAGGTGGACAATGTACACACATGTAAAGATGATGCAATGCATTGACGCTACAATGTATGCCAATGTATAGAGTTTCATGCTGCAAAGCACTATGAAGACTTGTGAGTGTGTGTAGAACACAGTATAGACTCTGACTGCATTATGTACACAGACAACCTGATAAAAGTAATTTCATCAAAATAGGAACTGTTGCCAATCAATCAAAACAAACAATCAATCAAGATAAGGTGTTGCCAAAGAAATGAAGCAAATGTCAACATCATCAACACAGAGGAGTCACAACAAGCCCAAGGGTGATAAGGGATGACTTGTTAAACCTAAGACCTAGACCCGCAAGCATACAAAGTAGAAGTCGGACTCACGCTAGCGGCTCACTCGCACGGCGCACACGATCTCCCTATGGTGACCGAGGGATGATGGCGAGGGTCCGAGGTGGGACCCAATTGATTCTAAAGACCTAGCGGGCTTAGGCTAACCCCTGAGGGCCTGGGGTTGCCAACTTTTCGGGTGGCTGGCACGCCGGGGCGTGGGTTGGGGGGCACTCACGCACGGTCCGCGGTGGGCACACTTAAGGTGGTGTGCATGTCCGGGCTCTCGTCTCACCGACCGACGGCAAGTAAAGACTATACTAAATAAGCAAAGATTGCAACTAGACAAGGGGGTATCCGATGCTTACCTGATCGGTGTGAAAACACCGATCCCGACCGGAGATGAGGGTGCGCCGGGAAGCGTGGGCATACGCCCGCACGCCGCGGCGATGGCGCTTGACCTAAAAATAAGTGGGTTACAACACTACTCCTCTCGCAGGAGGGGGGATCTCGTGGTGGGGGTTAGGAGATTTACAACCAAATACTACCTCCACAAAGGGAGGGGCTGTAAGCCGGCCAGGCGGGGAGGGGAAGTGAAGCTAGAAATCGTCGTGCCGAGTTCCGCCGATGCTGCCAGCTTCTGTTAACACCGCATAGACAGTCGAAGATGTCGCTGCCACGGTCGTCACCAAACTCAAAATGGGCTGAAACAAGTGCCGAAAGTCTCATACTTTACCCAGGAGGACGCCTGAATTTTCTTGAATTCCCCTGACGATGTTGCTGGGCATGGTAGGACCAAGAATAGGGCTAGACTGCTCTGGTTCTGGCTGCTTCAGCACCACTGCAGTAGGAAGACAAGGTCACCCGGGGTGCTTCTGGGCTCTGATTCAGGCGTGGATAGAATCGTTGGATCCATTGTCAAGTCCTCTTCGAAACAGGACCTGCAGGGATGCCAGAGAAAGTCGGAGTAGATTGGGAGAGCCCAAATAGTGGACATTGGTTGGTTCAGTCCCAGAGGGGACAAAACTGCATACCATGGGGAGGAAATTAAGAACTCACTTGTCCAGGGTCCAATCGGGAAGCCGCTTCTTGGTACTGGAAGGTGACTCGTCCTATAAGATCTCGGCCAAGCCCCGCCTCTAAATCCTCAGATGGCTGGCTGTGGGAGCTTCTGCAAGCAGCTTCAGGTTGGCAGTCTTGAGGAAGACGCACAGTCGGGGGAGATCGGCTCCACCGGGCAGCCACGAGCTCAGAACGGGACAAGACCACCGCCGTTGCGAAGATGATAGGGAGACGCTTCCAACAGTACCTCTTGAACTTTCAGAAACGCCGAGATGACATCGTGGCTGGAGCTGCAAGTGACTGATTCTCTGTAGGTCCACAGCTGCGAACAGGCCTCCGGTGTATCTCCAAGAGGACAAGAGAAGGGGGTGAAGGGATGATGCCAAAATGGTGAAGGGGGTGGAGGGAGACCAGAGCGGGATGTGTGGAGGGTGTGGAGGGGGCTAGAGTTGCTGGAAAGGGGGCTGGGCTGGGTGTGCACTAGAGAGGGAGGGAATGGGGGGAATTGGTGGGTTCTATCTTGGGGTGTGGGGGATGAAATTCAAATTTGAATTGGAATAGGGAGGGATTTAATTGGTGTCTAGGGAAGGGTGAGAATGTTTTGGGAAGAGGGAGGGTTCTCTTGGGAAGTGGGAAGGGGTCTTGGGGAGTGGGAATAGATGGAGCTACAAATTTGAATTTTGAGTTGGGGATAGGGTGGGGAGTTAGTGGGTGCCTAGGGAAGGGTGGAGGAGACATTGGGAAGAGAGAAGGGTGCCTAGGGAAGGCTGAAGGAGACCTTGGGAAAAGGGAAGGGTGCCTAGGGAAGGGTGGAGGAGACCTTGGGAAGAGGGAAAGTGTCTTGGGAAGTGAGAGTGGAGGGAGAATCGAATTTAAAGTCATCTTGGGAAGTGAGAGTGGAGGGAGATTCGAATTTAAATTCGTCTTGGGAGAGAGGAGTGGAGGGATATTCGAATTTGAATTCGTCTTGGGAGAGGGGAGTAGAGAGAGAGAGAGAGAGAGAGAGAGAGTCACACTCCAACTAGGGGGAGGGAGGATTCACTCAAAATGGGCTTCAATCTCTCAAGCATCAAGTGTTACAAATGGGAGGGGGTTGGGTCCTATTTATAGGCACCCAACTCTTTACATGGCCGAAATGCCCTTAGCATTTACACAAAAGACCAAAGCTATCCTAAACAACCAACATGGGCCCAAACTAGGATACAAAAGCCCAATTAATACAAAACAAGGGAAATTGGACTCCTGACCACGTGACTCAATAAAGAAAATACATAAATAAGACCTCAAAGAAATGAAGATAACATGCGATCATTATAGCCGGACATCCTCAAAGTGATGTAGGCGATCTGAGCAACAGAGAGCGATGTGAGATGCCCTCATCAACCATCCATTGGTCACCAGACGCTCGTCAATGGGAAGCCTTCACTCGCTTGATTTCTTCCTTCTGTCCTGGTCCACAACTAGATCCGAAGGGAACATTACAATTCTCGAGGCCATCCACTGACTCTCGCACAGACCGTCACTGCAACTCGAGCCTATCCTCACTCGGACACCACATCCAGACCTATCCCCATGCCAACTCTACCCTCTCAGGGGAGTACGGCAAAACTGAATGACAAGGTTCTGGAATCAGCGGTCCTTACCTCACACGGCTCAGACTTATAGGGAAATCATCCCATGCGGGTCACCGACCAAGGACCACTATCCAACGCCAACGTCCCTCCAAGGACCTTAATACGCAAGCATCATCCATCATCATGTCTCATCAAATCCTATCTCATCTCAAACGCTCCAAATGGATGCCTGCCAATTCTTGGCAACCTGGTCGACGACGCCGCGACCAATGCAAACGTGTCCGCAACCCTCGCAGATTCTTACCACAGCTGAGTCCTCTTCCACTTCAATCTGAATCTTTCGGACTCAACTAGGCCTTTTGATAATACAGACCTTGCCATAGCCGATCATACGACTAGCATCACCAGCCGCTCACAGCTACCAATTGGGACTCATAATCTCTCAGAGATCACTTCTCGAGAATTGCATTCTCAACCGAGGACACAGCTTCCAACGCAAGTCGGGCACCAAGCCACTAACTTTAGACTCATATCCTCAACCACTATCAGGGTGATATCCTTAGCAACCTTATCCAGGTCTAGAACCCAAACACCTGACACGGATTCTAATGCATGGATAGGGAACTCATGTGGCAAACTTGCCAACATATTTCCCCAACTCTCCACCTGCAAGTGCCACAACCCATAATGCCTCAAGCAATGGCACGGCAACAACACGTCTCACATAGTCGGAGACAACGCATATCGAGGAACCAATCCTCCAATGCTCTTCAACACAGCCTCATGAATCCGCCCGTAGCAACCAACGCTTCGACCTCGGAGCTATGGGTTATAGGCCCACTAGGCTTCTGCTACGCACTCTGATCCATGTGCACAGGCACCATAACAACGACTCGGGATCTGCCATCCTGACAATCCTCAACTCGACTGGCCAACACCAAAAAACAAGGTGAGGAAAAGCTTCATTACCTCGAATCCAAGCACAGATTCTCTCTCCAAATCTGGAAAACCTCTACAACTCTGTAGGCTCTGATCCAACGCATCGGGAACCACAACACCAGCCAAGGATCTTTACAAGCACTGCCCAAACGGCACACATCCTTCCAGAATAGTGCCAACCCTCAAGCATCAAGGGAAACAGCCAACGCTTCTCACAAGCAACTTCATTGCCAAAACACCAAACATGTCTCGCACGAACTTCATGGCACACGAAGACCAACCAATCCGAACACATAATGCAAGATGACGAACTTGGCAAAACGTGATCTCTCCGACCAAGGAGAAACCAACGTGCTTCCGACCACATGGAAGAACTTCACGCTCGACCTGACCTTGAGCCTCGCATACGCTGGGAACCGCACCTTCCAGCATCAAGAAAATCATAACCACCGTTAGGTCAGCTCCTCCGACAACACTCGCCAAGTGTCTCATCGGACCACGATCACAGCATCTCTCGATGCACCACCGCTGCAATTCCACGAACTGCAACTCGCCACGCCTTGAGCGCCGACTCTGCTGATCGCCAGCGACACTCGTCACCATAGCAGTTAGGCTAGCCGCTGCCACACGCTCCTTACCTATGCTTTCCTCTAATCTCGAAACCATTAATACGCCAAAACACTTACCGAGGAGCGAAGAAATCATAAAAGATGCCAGGCTCGAAGGCTACTACACCTCTAGCCATCGGACATCATTTCCTTGAATCTGTCCATGCTAACACCAATCCATTCCCGAATCTTGGATCCTCACAATATCCATCGTCTGAGCTACCACCGCGCGGACCACCATGCCAAGAGCCACGACACGAACCGCGATCGGTACTTGCCAACGCTCATACTCCATCCCAAATCTACTGTAAAACCTTCACATCTCGCCTGCAATCTCATACAGCGTGTCCAAGGCAGTGCATAATGGCCCCAAATTCCATAATATGGGCCAAAAACAAGCCACCGCCACACAATCTCAGACCCAATCTAGGACTAAGATAGTCCATTAACGGGCAAAAACACAGGACTTAGAGTTCGCGGGGACATCTCTGCCCAATCCAACCTCAAAATTTGCAAAATAATCGGGACTGGCATGTCATTTTTGACGTCACAGCGCATAATAGGAACGCTGGGCTCGACAATCAGCAGCTCATCTAGAAGATCCTCTACTCATCTGAGCACATTTCTAGATCAGAACACCTATTCTGACACCTCAAACCATGATCTTAATGCCTCAGGGGCTGGATAAACCTCGAATCAGGGTGACCAAAACCGATAACAGCTCTCTCAAAGCACAATCATGGCCACTTAACCATAAATAATCCTCACCAGCCACCTTACCTCGCTGTCGATTCCTCGAATGTAGCACTGTAGCAACGCACCTGTCGGCAACCTCTGCCCAACGCAGCACAACTGCGGCCATCACCCATCCGGAAGAAATCCTCTATCTCATTCCTAGGGCCCCACACCAGCACTCCAACGAAACAACAACCGCCTTCACAGCGCCAACATAGTGCACTCAAGCTCTCAAGCGAGAAACAAAAGTGAAAAATAAACACAAAACCCTATGCCAACTGCTGACTATACTGGACCTCATAGACTCTGATCACTGCAATCATCTCGAATTCCCTTGTACACATGATAATTACACTGGCTCTGATACCATCTGTAACGACCCAAGATCCGGATACAGAGAAGAACCCGATACCATTCGAACCCTGGTCTGCCGCCCACGAGCCGGAGGGCTCAGAAGGGTTAAAAGGTGTGTGTGAGTGGCAGTATACATAGAAATAAGAAATAAAGTAGGAACTACAATTAAATAAACTAACTATAGAGTCTAGTCCAAAAAGTACAGTCTACAGAAAATAAAATGTACCCAATGTCGAGTGAACACTCGGCCCGGTGAGCTGGCACCTAGAAACCTCCATGTAGCACCCTCGAACTTCGAGGAAGAACTACCTCACCTGAAAAGCAAGGGTGAGTCTCCTATCACTGGCTCAGTAGGGGTCCTACGGAACCCCAACCGTAAATAACGGCGACAGCGGAAAGCAGTAACAAAAGCATGAGCGGCAATCACGGCGGCCAGTAAAACCTCGGCTCTACAGCTACTCCTACTATACCGGGAAACACACCCCGATCTCTCAGTCAGGGGACCACCAGACTACCTAACACCATAGCTACCGAGGGAAAATCCACTGCAACTCTGCCTTGGAGGCCTGTCACAAGACGGGGCCTAACCTGGACCACACAGTCCACGGGTACCATCACGACCTTGCCATCGTGAACCCAACCCAGCCAAGGGGTAAAGCCCCGGTAACTCTACCGAGCGCCCCTAGCCTCAGCCTCGAAAAACATATAGAACCAGTCTGAGAAACCACGCCTCGCGGTCAGAAAATGGACTCTCGAGTCAAAGAAACTCGCGTCCCGTGATGGGGGCACCTGCCCACTAAAAGCACGGCTGGAAGCATCCACCGATGACTTAGTCCACGCCTCAGGTGCCTCTCTCACCCCAGGCGGAAATCGAGACATAACACAAGCAACAGTAGAAAATAAGTGTCTAGTCGGGGTGGTGCTCGTCAGCGCGCGTCTGATGCCCCTGTAGACACGCTAAAAATGACATTGGCATGTGCAAATCTCATGTTGCCATGTGATGCCCCATTTGGATTCCATCTTAGGATTAAACGGGACGAATATTTCTATTTTCTGGATATTCTATCTGAATGGCACCCTTTGTAATGAACGCTATTTGCTTTTAGAGCCTTCTTAGGCAGACGCTTATTCTGGGAGCATTTATCTATCTTTAATAAATAACAGTTAAGAATGGGCGCCCCTCTTTCGGGACGCCATTTTAATTAGTGCCTGATAATGTGAACGCTATTTATTTTAGAAAGTTTGGACATTACCAAATACGCTCCAAGAATTGGCGTTCTCCTTATTGGGCGCTATTTCAAATAACGCCCATATTTTTGGGCGCCATTTCCCATTCCGTTTTTGACGATCGAGATCTCCTTCCCCAGTTGACTGTTGCCGCTTCTCGTAGCCTGCCATTTCTCAGAGGAAGGAATCTTGCCATTTCTCACTTCTTTCCAATTTTCTTTGGAGGAAATCCTGACTGCCTTTGACCCTTCCTGATCGAGCAAACACGTTCCTATAAGCACTCTTTCTTTTGAGCGCTCACGAGAGAGAAAAGGGTGACATACAGAGATACGAGAGGAACAACCAGAAAGACAGTAAGAAGGGGATCTCATAGCCTATGTTGGTTGTGATTTCTTCCACTTCTCCTTGCCGGAAGCTTTCTTTCCCCGCTCTGTAGTGCAGCCCAGTGGAGGGAGATCACCCTCATTTCTCTCCTCTGTCACTCATTTTGATTTTCAGTCTTTGCATGCTCACAGCGTTTCATCATCCATAATCATCACAGCACTTTACATCTGGCCGCGCCAGACCACTTAGGCTTCACTTCTCATTGCATGCATTCCCCATCCCTTAACATTTAAGGGGTTTAAAAACCACCACCCAGGTGTGTTCCGACCTATGATTGCATGTTTTTATTTCTTGTTTGAGCATATACTACACGGTTCACTCAACTAATCCGGAGTTCCATTTATTTGTTTTCTCTTTACATTTCAGGGTAATCAAAGCTTAAGAGGAACCCTCTTGGTCGGTCGGCCATTTCAAGAGGAAGCAAGAACCCCACATCTCCCCATTCACAGGTACACGCGATCCTTCCTTTTACTTTAGTGTTATTTTATTTTGAGGAGTTTCCCTCCTCTGGCGATCACGATCCATTAGAGCACCACGTGCTCCCTTCCCTTTGCGAGCACCACGTGCTCAATCTTAGTCACATCTTTAGTGTTGCCCTTAACACTCTTTTATCCACACAATCGTCTCCAAGTGACGGCATTCACAGATTGGCAATCACGGTGGGACACTTGGTGTTCCTTATTGTGATTACCCTTTCATCAGCACCCACGTGTGCCACTCCTCGTTTGCCCCACGTGGTAGTCTTTTCTTTAGTCCTTTGGTGCACCACGTGCACTTCACTATGATTGTTTGAATCTGTGAGCCTTGCCTGATCAAGTGTTGACTGATTTTGTGTTTTTACTGCTATTGAGGGATTGGCGTCCATCATCCTAGGCGCAATTTGTTTTTAGCGTCCTCTCCTGTAGGCGCTATTTAGTTTATTATCTTAAAATTGCATGATCTGTGTCTGTCTTGAGTGACGCTGTTATATTTTAATTTCTAAAATTTCTGCCATCTGCGTCCTCTTAGGAAGGCGTTGTTTTCTTTTGCATCATTTTAAAAACAAAACAAAAACAACAAAAAAAATCATTTGAATAAGCATCTGCCTGCGCAGGCGCGATTGCATTTTACGTTCGGTCTTCCGGACGCCATTTCCCTATTCATCCGTTGCACACTGTGACGCCCTCCTTTGCTGTCTGCTTACGTCCAGTACCTGTGATGCTTATTTGAGACCCTGTTGTTCCTGCTACTTTTGCCATTGTCCGTGAATCTGTTGCTGTTCCATCACTGTTCCTGTTATCATCTTGTTATCACATCACTGTTTATTATCACACTCTTGTTTGCTTTGTTGTCAGCTATTTGCTGCTCTCATACACTTGCTTTCACCTATTGTTTGCTGGCTGTGCATACACTATTGCTGTTGAGCAATCTATCTCTCTGCCTATTGTCGCCATTTTACTGTTGTATTGAGATATCCTGTTATTATCATTGTTGCATCTCGGCCGGGGGACCTCCTCCCTCTACCCTCTTTAGGATTCCTACCCTTCTTGGACTTATAGGGGCCCTCCATTGAGCATTCCGTCTCTTTGGATTGGCACCTATTTGTCTAAGACCTCCATAAGCCATCGCACCCATGGACTCCCTCATGGAAGCTAGACAGGTTGTACCCTGGAGCACCCCGGAGTTTAGTTGACCTATTTGCGGTTGAGAGAGTGAAATTTAGGTTCCTGGCGGAAAATTCAAATTGGAATTTAGCTCATCACAGTGTGTGAAAAACCCCTTGTCTATGTGCAATTGAAGACATCTTTAATTAGATAAAAGCCCTAAAATCTGGGCGTTTAATGCATCACAACCTCTTTGTTGCATAGTTTAGACTTGGATGTTTGATTAGATTTGGTCATGTTGGATTTTGGGTGATCATACTATTGTCATTTTATTGACTCTAGTCTTTGACCAATTGCATTTATTTGAGTTAGACAATTTTCTACACAGTCATTGTAGACATGATGCTCAGGTCAGGTAAAACACTAGAGATGGCTAGCTTGGAGCAGTTCCAAGATGAGGAAGTCGGTGAGTACGAGCAAACCGTGGACCTCTCCCAGCAGCAGTACCAGGCTGAGGGGAGCTATGTCCCTATTTATTATCCACCCTCTCCCCGTCAGTAGGTCCAGTACCAGGCGGACAATGCTCACACTCACTATTTCACTCCCCAACCTCAGAACCCTCAAGTCTATGTGGTCGACACCAACCGGGTGGGAGACCCTTCTTCGTCCCTAGTCCAACCCCAATCTACTTCTGGAGGGGCCGCATCCTCCCTTAATGTCGATGATTTGATTAATGCACTTTCTCATCTGGATGAGGCACATCGCCAAAAGATCCATGCTGCTTTGAAGGGAAAGTCTGTCCCTTCCTCTTCCTCTAATCCCCTACACGCCGCGGGTGGCCTCCGAATCAATTCTCCTGGGGACCAGGCGGTCCATCAAGCTAACCAGGCTGTCATTTCTTCCCGTCTGACAACCCCTGCCCCTGCTCCGGCAGCTTATTCTTTTGCTAAACCCCAAAATCCACCAGCTCAGTCGCTTTTGAGAAAGCCCTTGCCAAATCAGTTCCCCTCTAATCCGGTCCCAGTCGAGTCCAACACAGACGTCTTGCTGAAAAAGATAGCCAGTATGGAAGAACAAATCAAGAAGATGTCCATTCCGAAAGATGCTCCAGAGATTGCTGTACCAACTGTGCCAGTATTTCATTTGCTGCCGTCAGAAATGTCGACCTTCTGCCGGTATAATGGAACAGGAAGTCCGTTCATCCATTTGAAGGACTTTTTATATGAAAACTCCTTCTGGCAAAATAATAAGGCATCATTGGCCTATTTGTTCAGGAGATCTCTAGATGGCCCGGCTCTCGAATGGTTCTATTCTTTGGAGCCAACCGAGGCCGGTGATTTTGACATTGTCAAGAGAAGGTTTTTGCAGAAGTATAGGGACCGTGTGGGCCCTTCTTTGTCCGTCACCGACCTAGTTGCTGAAAAGATGAAGCTGGAAGAAGATTTTGTTCAATTTGCTGATAGATGGAGGTCGATGGTTGAAAAGTTGAGGGACACACTCTCGGAGACGGAACAGGTTAAGATGATAGTCTCAAATGCTACTCCACAGTTCCGTCACATTCTGGCAATGAACAAGCTAAACACAATGGAGGAATTGTATGAGAGGGTGAGGTATATTCAAATGTAAATGAGATACTCGCCTATTCTCTCTATGTTTGACCAGAAGCTGAGAGCGCCCAGGAAAGGCAATTTGGTGAATAGCGGAGGCCCCACTACTGAGGGTGTCGTTGTAAACGAGCAGGTCAGTGCGGTCGGCCATCCTATGAAACCACGCAACCTCACAAACCAAAGGCCACCACAACAGTTCCAGCAACCCCCTTTTGCTAACCCAGCACCGCACCAACAGCCCTTCCAACCTCAACCTCCTCCGTAAAACCCGAATCCTCCGGCGCCCCAGCAATACCATAATGTGTCCCCACCGGCCAACTATGACCCGCAAAAACCTAGAAGATCGGTAGGCCCGAAAAGAGCCCAGTATCCCCCCTTGCCCGAAAGCCTCCCTGACATATTCAACGCCCTCATGGCCGCCAACCTGCCCGTTCTACCAAGAGAAAGAGTGACTTGGGCGCCGAATGCCGACACCTCTCGATATTGTGTCTATCACCGGTAGCCCGGGCATAACATAGATTATTGCTTCCAGTTTAAAGATTACATTTATGATTTGAATGATCAAGGAGGCATCGACTGGGATGAGATGAGGAAAGCCATCAGTGCTATGAAGGCAAGGAGGCCGCCACGTCAGCAGCAACCAGCTCCGCAAGGTCAGCAGCCGGTACAGCAGGTTCCACAGTAGTAGGCGCAAGCAGCACAGCCGGAGATGGGTATCGTCCAGAACCCACTGCCGGAGCACCAAAATCAACAGGTCAGCCCTGTCACCACTTTCCATGAAGTGGAGAGAGGCCAGGGTTGGTACCTAGAAAGTGCCTCTGTCTCCTCTATTAATCACCAAGATTCCAATCAATTCCCCCGTTTGTTGAGAACCAACCAACCTCCAATTCCGCAAAACTCCAGACCACTAATCCGAACAACCAAACAAGCTCCTTCTTACTCAACTCCTCCACCATAAAGGCCTCTGCTCGTTCGTCCTCTCTCTTCTTCACTCGCTCCACAAGCCCCGCCTGTTTTCACCACCTCCATGCCTTCTAGGCCCCTTCTTCTTCGTCCCTCACCTCTATCTCCTTTTACACCAAACGCCCCTACCCCGAGGCCTTTGTTAATCCGAACCCCAGCTCCTACCAACCATTTGGCATCCCACATGCCCCCTTCTACACACTCTTCATCAGCTCCCGTTCACTCTAATCCACTTCTTGCTCCAGCCCCCGCTTACACTCAGCAGAGAAGGCCCCTTGTCAGAATGCCCCGACCGGCTCCTCCTGTTCAAATCTCCAATTCTGACATACCCTCTTCTTCTACCAACCCTCCACCCATTTCCAGCCCGACAGAGGCGCAGCCCTCAAAGACTATGGTGCTCCGCAGTGGGCAGATGTTTCATCGGGTTTTCCCCCAACAGAGATAGCAAGAGCCCATGCAGGTGCAGGAAGAGCAGCAGGTACAAGAGCCAGAGCCCGTCCCAGGGACGGAATATGATTTGTTAAAGCACTTGGATAGAACATCGGCCAGGATCTCCATTTTAGAGCTGATCAGGAGATCGACCACTCACCAGTTGTCTTTGCAGCAATATTTGGAGAAGGTGATGGTCAACGAGGACATCTCGGCCGAGCAAATCACTTCAGTGTTGACACCAGCAGGGGACCAGCCCGCGATTGTGTTTCATGAACATGAGCTAGCACCAAAACCAGCGAGAACGTATGCCATGTGCATCACGGTTGATATAAACAAAGTGGCTGTCAGCCAGTGTTTGGTAGACACTGGTGCATCTATTAATGTCTTGCCGCCCAGTACATTGAAGAAATGTGGCATTACAGAGTCAGAAGTCTGCCTGTAATCCATCACAGTGACGGCATATGATAACACTAAGAAGCCGCCGATGGGTATGGTCACATTGAAAGTAGGGCTGGGCCCTTCATCTGCCACCGTAAACTTCCATGTGCTTGATATGGACCCCACCTTCAATGCTATCTTGGGGCATCCTTATATTTTGGCACTCGACGTCGTCCCTTCTACCAACCACCAGTGTATTAAATTCCCACATAAGGGGCGCATCGTTAAGGTGACTAGTATGCCCATCCTACCCACGATAGATATTTTGTCAGCTACTTCAGTACCATCCATTTGGCCGTCAAACATGCCGTTGCTATCAGTCCTGGACCTTGCCGATCAACATCATGATGTTTTGAAGCCACAAGCTGCAGTATGCACATCAGCATCGACTCCAAAGAAGAAGAAAAGCTTATTAACTACCCCAGGATGGAACATTATGATGAAAATGAGGTACAGGTCCGGCAAGGGCCTTCGAGTCAATTTACAAGGCAGAACCAAGGCTGTTAGGAACCAGAAGCTTATCCCCCCAGGCAGCCTTGGTTACAAAGGGCAAGATAAGAAAAACCCAGCTTAGACTGAGGAAGAGCTATGGACCACCATGACGTCCACATTTAAACCAAACAGATGGCCTCTTACGTGGTCCCTTTATACGCATTTTGTGAAGGGACCTACTGAGCAGATAGGAGAACAGGCCGCGATTCACACTTCCATTTTGGATTGTCAAGATGTGCATGCCAGATAGTTTGCCATGTTGCATCCCTATGGTTTTGATGATGTCTCACACTATAAATCAATCTGTCTATTTCTAGATCAATTCATGCTTCATCATTTAGGATAATGAAGTTCATGTGGCTATCAGTGCATCACTTAGCAAGTCCATACATCACTGCACATGCCTTCCATCAAGTCTGTATAGTGAGAGTGGCCTTCATTCATGTGCATAGTCCAAGCATTCTCATAAAGTATATACATTGGCATATGCACACACACACACAGCATAGTCTGGACAGAAGTTGGTCGACCCCCCCTTCCAGATGGGTCGACTCCCTCAAGATTCTCAAGTCTGTACATTGCCCTCATGAATACACTGCATTGTCAAGTCTGCACATCAGTTTCTAAGTCTGTACATTGCTTGGCGCTCACCAAGTCTGTACATCGCTTCAAGCGTTCCAAAGTCTATACATCGCGTGCATCATTAAGTCTAGACATTGCACTGTAGCTTACTTAGTTGAAGTTGATACATTGCTGATCGAACGTAAGTCTATACATTCCAACCTTTTCCTACGTTCGTTGCTTTAGCTACACACCAAGTCTATACATTGTCCTTCGTCTCATGCATCATCTTCCAAAGTCCATACAGCCATTCCCAAAGTCTGAACATCCATCGTCTCATGCTGCGTCTCATCTCAAGTCTATACATTCACGTGCAGGCAAAGTCAGCACACTGCCAAAGTCTGAACATCCACCGTCTCTTTCAGCGTCTCACACTTGCAAGTCTATACATTGCCTTTGGGCATCCAAGTCTATACATTGGCAGCACTGTGCAAGTCTATACATTGGCAGCGTGTCTGTGTGTCAAGCCATTCATCAAGTCTATACATTGGCTTCGGTTCTTCAAGTCTATACATTGGCTTCGGTTCTTCAAGTCTATACATTGGCCTCAAGCTTCACAAGTCTACACACTGTTTTCATGGCATCGCAAGTCTATACAGCCTGCATGCCTCATAACGCCAAGCCTATACATCGTGGGCTTCGGTTCTTCAAGTATGTACATCCTTCAAGGGCCAAGTGTATACATCGTTCACAACACACACGTTCAAAGTCTGAAGTCTGTACAGCCTTGGCATGTGCTTCGTAAAGTCTATACAATGCTCAAAGTCTGTACATCAGGCTTTGTCATTCAAAGTACAAAGCCTATACATTGGCTTGCTACTTCATACGTTTGCTAGTCTATTCAGCCACATCATGTCTATACAGTCTTTTAAGCTCGAAATCTGACGCCCACCAGAAGTGGCGTCACTTCTCAAATAAACGCCTAGGAAAGAGGCGTCTTCTTCCATTGTGCATACTTTGATAGACGCAGAGTCTATACATCTCCCACAGCAAGCATAACAGGTCTGAACATCGGTTGCATAGCAACTAAGTATATACATTGTGTTGTACTACATGCATCACCTAAACTCTATACATTGCTAGTGTAGCTCAAGCCTTTACATCAAAGTCTATACACTGGTTATGCTTGTGCATCACAAAGTCTGTACACTGCTGTCCTTGTTTTCATGTCTATACATTCGTTTGCTTCATGAACTGCACTGAAGTCTACACTTTCCCCTCTGATATGTTAATGCAACACTCTGCAAGTCTATACACTAAGGTCGCATGAAGGCTTTTCAAGTCTATAGACTAAGGTCGCTGAAAGGCTTTCAAGTCTATACATTCTGACGTTGTATATACTTGCCTATATGCTGTTCTAAAGTCTATACACGCCTTGTTAGAAGCTTGAACTGAACTAATTCGATTCATTCCTTTTGTCTCTGCCTACAGATGATTCAAGCTGATGATTGGGCACGTCATCCGAGGTGGTACCTAGCACATGATCTGAGGTGCTCTCTGGGCGGGAACCTGAAGGACACACGCCCAACATCTGCTATATATATGGAGCATCCTCTTTCAGTAGAAGCTTGATCGTGAAGGAAAGAGTAGAAGGCATTCTTGTGAGGCTGCATGATCCAGAAAAGAGAGAGAGCAGAGAATTCTATTTCATCCAGATCTGAGTGAAATATTGTTGAGAGAGAGAGAGAGAGAGCAGTGTATGTGGCTTGAAGATTTGCTTCTTCGGAAGCTACATTGTTTCCTATTTTCAGAGAGGATTTTTGTTCTTTGATTTTTGTGTTTTCATTTTTCATTTCATCTTCCTTTTCGTATATTGTTACCCTCCTGTGATCGGAGGAAGGGAGGATTGATCCTCCAGTTTGCAAGTGACAGGGAGTCGCTTGTGGGTTCCCTCCTGGGTGGAGGAAGAGAGACCTTGGTCTCTAGTTTGCTAGTGACTGGTGTCACTGGTTGTGTCCCTCCGGTGTGGAGGAAGAGGGGAGGCTGTTCCCCTGGTCAAGCGGTGTGGCAGCATCCTGTTCGCAGATTGAGTCTGTAGGTTCTAGCCGTGGCTAGTGGAAGCCTCACTCTAGTTGGAGTGAGGGGTGGATGTAGATTGTGGACTACAATCGAACCACCTTAAAAATTCTTGTCTCCATTTGTGGTTTGCTGTTATCGTTTGTGCTCTCCATCTGCTTGACATTGTGGTTGACTGTGGACAACTCGTTCAATCGCTCTTACTCTTTCTGTCTTGGTTAGTGACTACGTTAGCAATACTATTTGTGCCATTTCTGAAGGGTTTCAAACCGTTGAACTAATATTCCGCTGAAGTTTTTAAAATCGGGAGTGATCTATTCATCCCCCCCTTCTATATCACTATTCGCTGCGCTAACATTTGGTATCAGAGTAGGTTTGCATCATGTGGGCAAACGGTCAGGGAAATGCTAATGGTCCTCGAAGTTTCATGCCTGAAGGTCAATCCATTAGTCGCCCTCCATACTTTGATGGTAATAACTATCTCTTTTGGAAAAACAGGATGGAGGTGTTCATCAGGGCACAGAGTCACAAGCTGTGGAGGGTAATCACTACTGGGCCGTATGATCTGCCACCGAATGAGGACGCGTGGACAGATGATCATGTCAAGCTATCTTCACTCAACTGGACGGCGCTGAACATCATCCAGTGTGCTATTCACCCAGATGAATATGCACGCATATCTGCCTACAAGACTGCCAAGCGAATGTGGGACGAGCTGCAACTAATCTACGAAGGCACAACTCAAGTGAGAGCCTCGAAGGTAAATCTCTACACCTCTGAATATGAATTGTTTAAGATGAAACTAGAGGAGAACATTACTGAAATGTATGCCAGGTTGTCCTTGATCACGAATACTCTTAATGGGCTAGGGAAAGAGCTAGCTGAGGTAGATATAGTCAAGAAAATTCTTAGATCCCTATCCCCAGCATGGCACACTAAGGCCATCGTGATTGAAGAGTCAAAGGATCTGACGACTTTGACAGTGAATGAACTCATAGGATCCCTCATGACCTATGAGATGAATTTCAAAGGAGGTTGTGAAGGAAGTGACAGGAAGGCTAGGAATGTAGCTCTCAAGGCATCCCGTAACAAGAGTAGCAGTAGCAGCAGCAGCAGCAGTAGTGGTGAGTCCGATGGTTTTTCCGATCTCGACCAGAAGGAGCAGGCAATGCTCACTCGACAGTTCAGCAAATTTTTAAGGAAAAAGGGGAAAACCTTTAGGAGGAAGAAGCCATACTTCTTTAGTAAGAATGTTGAATCTAGCAATCATAAGGAAAGAAATAATAAGAGACTGACTTGTTTTAATTGTAACAAACAGGGACACATGAAAGGGGAATGCCCAGATCTCCAGAAGAAGGGTCCCTACTTTCAGAAGAATGGCTCAAAGGTGCAGAAAAAGAAGAAGCCACAGGCAATGGTCTGCACGTGGAGCGATGAGGAAAAAGATTCGGAAAGCACTTCCTCAGAGGAGTATGAAGAAGGAATTTGCCTAATGGCAAACAGTGAAGAGGAGCTAACAAATGTTTTTGAAAATTTTTCTATTGATGACTGGGAGGATGCCTATGCTGAATTATTAGATAAGTTCAATTCACTTAGTAAAGAGCATAGGGTTCTGAAAAGAAAATTCAATACCACTGTTGAAGAACAAACCCAAATCTGTGTAGAAAATCAGAAACTAAAAGAAGAATTGGACGAAGTAACTTCCCTAAGAAAAGAAAATGAAAAGCTCAAGGGAGAAAACCAGGACAGTCAAAACCAGCTCAATGAACTCAAAATCAAATTTGAAGAAAGCCTGAATGAAAGTAGAGTGAATTCAGAAAAATATGAAGCTGTTAAGAAAGTCAATGCTGAACTTCTAAAAAATTCTGAATCTCTTCAAAAAGAGCTGGAAGACAAACAGAAAGTTTTGGAAAAATTTGTCCAAGGAAAAACTAGTCTGGATGCTATACTAGGGACTAGGGTTAACTTCAATAAGGAGGGTCTAGGCTATGACCCAACTAACAAGAGACCCCTACAATTCAAAACCATCACCTTCTGCCCAGAGAAGGGAAAAGAGAAGCTAGACACACCATCCAGCTCAAACAGCAGTCAAGGAGCTCAATGTCAGAAAGAAACATTAAAAACCAGTGCTGGTCAACCATTTAAAATGGGAATGAATTTTGTGAAGAACTTCACTAAGCCCACTCATCAGAATATAGATGGTAAATGGACCAAGCAAATGGATCAGGATAGAAAATGGAATTACTACAAACAGACGGGTCCAAACAGAAACTACTGGAGAAACAACCATCATTCTCAAAAATCTGTCAATCAACAAGCTTATAGGAGATATCCTAGGAATGGGAAGCCAAATGAATGGAATAGAACTTATTTCTCCAGACCAGTTGGACAGAACCCCGGCTATAATTTCAACAAATCAGAAGTAAAGGTACTAGAGAAAACCATGCTGAAGCAAATCTGGATACCTAAACATTTGATTAGAGATTTGAATAATGTCCTTGGATCCAACTCATCTTGGGTTCCAAATCACTTTGCTTGATTTTGTTTATGTAGGTCGGCCTGGCAGCTGAAGACAACAAATGGTACCTCGACAGTGGCTGCTCCAGGCACATGACAGGAGACCGATCCAAGTTCAGCAAGATAGAGATGAAGGTAGGGGGTCTGGTCAAGTTTGGAGGAAAGAACAGAGGTAAGATAATTGGAGTTGGCACAGTAGGTAAGTCTTCCACAAACTCCATTGAAAAAGTTCTACTTGTGGAAGGTCTTCAACACAACATGATCAGCATTAGTCAGTTATGTGACAAGGGTCACAGGGTTGTGTTTGATGATAGTTCATGCAAAATCTTTGAAATAAATTCTGATGTGGTTAAATTTGTAGCCAACAGGATTAATAATGTCTACATGGTAGACTTAGATGCAGAATCTGAATCAAATCTTTGTTTATCTGCTAATTCTGAAAATGATGCTTTTAAATGGCATAGACGTCTAGGTCATGCTAGCTTCTCTACTTTAAATAAATTGGTCAAGCATGATTTAGTTAGAGGCATGCCTAGAATTAAATTAAATTCTATTTCAAAATCATGTGATGCCTGTGCTCTAGGCAAACAGACCAGGAATTCTTTCAAGCTAAGATCTGAGCCATTGTCCACTAGACCAATGGAACTTCTCCATATGGACCTCTTTGGTCCCACTAGAACTCAGAGTCTTAATGGGAATAGGTTTGGCTATGTGATTGTTGATGACCATTCTAGATATTCATGGATCTTTTTCTTAGCCAATAAAAGTGATGCTTTTCAAAAGTTTAATCAGTTTTTCAATAAGGTCAAACAAGAAGGAAAACATAAAATTTGCTCTATTCAATCTGACCATGGAGGTGAGTTTGAAAACTCCATATTTTCTGATCTTTGTGAAAGAGAGGGACTAACACACAGGTTTTCTTCTCCCAGGACACCTGAACAGAATGGAATTGTGGAGAGAAGAAATAGAACTATTGTGGAGATGGCCCGAACCATGCTGATTGAAAGTCAATTACCAAGGAGGTTTTGGGCAGAGGCGGCCAATACAGCAACTTACATAATCAACAGGGCCATGGTAAGATCCATTCACAAGAAAACACCATATGAGCTACTAAAAGGTAAGAAACCAAACTTGTTTCATTTCAGAATTTTCGGAGCTAAATATTTTATTCACAATAATGACAAGAAAGATTTAGATAAGTTTGAAGCTAAAAGCTCCCCTAGAATATTCTTAGGATACTCTGAAGTGTCTAGGGCATATAGGGTCTTTAACAAAACAGACCAGAAAGTTGAATAGTCTCCACACATCATTTTTAGTGAAAAGAAAGGTGTTTCTAACATTGAAAATTTTGACAGGGATTCCAATCATGATGGGAAATTCCTAGAAGACCAAGAAGAAGAAAAGACTCAGCCGAGTGGAACATCAAATCCTCCCAACCAGGAAGAACCAAGAGAAACATGTGAGTCTTCAATAAATGTTAGATTTCTTAAAGACCATCCGATAGATAATGTCATAGGCAACCCTGAAGATCCTCTTCGGACTAGGTCTCACTTTAGGAATGTGAATAATGATGATCTAATTGCTTTAGTCTCACAAATTGAACCCAAATCTGTAGAAGAGGCCTTGGCTGATCAAGCTTGGGTCAATGCTATGAGTGAGGAATTAGGTCAGTTCGAAAGAAATAATGTCTGGGAGCTTGTCCCAAGACCAGATAGTGTTAATATCATAGGAACTAAGTGGGTGTTCAAAAACAAAATGAATGAAGATGGAATCATTTCCAGGAATAAGGCCAGACTAGTAGCCAAGGGCTACTGTCAAGAATTTGGTGTAGACTTCGATGAATCCTATGCACCTGTTGCTAGGATGGAGGCAATAAGAATATTGCTAGCTTTTGCATGCTCTAAGGAAATAAAACTCCAGCAAATGGATGTGAAGAGTGCCTTTTTGAATGGCATCATCAAGTAAGAAGTGTTTGTTGAACAACCCCCAGGTTTTCAGTTTTCTCCTCAATCTAACCAAGTTTTCAGGTTAAACAAAGCCGTGTATGGTCTAAAGCAAGCCCCTCGAGCTTGGTATGAAAGACTGACTGAATTTCTGATCAGCAAGGGCTACAAGACAGGTAAAGTTGATCAAACCTTATTTACCAAGAGTACAAATACCGATCTCATCATAGCTCAGGTATATGTAGATGACATTGTGTTTGGATCAACTAGCTGTGAATTATGTGCTGAATTCTCTAAAATGATGTCTGCTGAATTTGAGATGAGTTTGGTAGGTGAACTAAATTATTTTCTTGGCTTACAGATACAACAATTGGAGGATGGATGCTTCATCAACCAGACCAAATACACAATGGAACAATTTAAGAGGTTTGGTATAGAAAACCTGAAGCACATAACAACACCTATGAGTACCAACACCTCACTGGATGCTGATGAGACAGGTAAAGAAGTAAATGCCAAACTCTATCGAGGTATGATTGGTTCTTTACTTTACTTGACAGCTTCTAGACCTGATATACAGTTCAGTGTGGGTATGTGTGCAAGGTATCAGTCTAGACCCACTGAATTACATTTAGCTGCAGTGAAAAGAATTTTTAGATATTTGTCAGCTACACCCTCACTTGGTCTATGGTTTCCTACTACACACTCACTAGATTTAATTGCATACACAGATGCAGATTATGCAGGATGTAAACTAGACCGAAAAAGCACTAGTGGTCACTGAATTTTTAGGTGGGTGTTTAGTCTCTTGGGGATCCAAGAAACAACACTCTGTGGCCCTCTCCACTGCAGAGGCTGAATATGTGGCTGCAGGGAGCTATGGTACACAAGTCATATGGATTAAACACCAGCTTTAGGACTACCAAGTAGACCTGGGGTGCACACCTATCTATTGTGATGATACCAGTGCCATCAATCTTGCCAAGAATCCTGTTTTGCATTCACGCACCAAACACATTGAGATAAGGCATCATTTCATAAGAGATGAGGTTTCTAAGAATAATTTTGAACTGATTCATGTAGGCACTGATAATCAGATTGCAGACATCTTCACTAAACCTCTGGATAATGAAAAATTCACTACACTGAGAAGAGAATTAGGCTTATACAAATTGTCTTAAATGTGAAGTCTATTCTTTTTGTGAGGGGGAGTTCTGTATGTCTGATGGTTAGCTTTTTGTAATGCTATGTTTGAGGGGGAGCTGGTTGAGCTATGAAAGGGAGAGTTCTTTGACAGATTCAAAAAGATTGACCAGATGTGTGTCATTGCTGGTTTTCATGACTGATCTTGTGTGGTTCTCTTAGATAGTAGAATTTCACTAATCTCTTAAGTCTATAAGTCAGTGATACTAAAGTCCAGCAAGAATCTTCCCTCTGGTAGTCTATCAGAGATCTGAATTAATTGTTAAAGTTTATCTTCCTACATTGTCAGTTATTACAATTCAGGCCAAAACCTGTATGTCTTGATATCTGACCAAAACAACTAGAAATCTAGACTTCAAGATTCACTTCAAGAAATAGTCCTTCTGGTATTGTTTTCAATCATTCCATCTTCTCTACACAAGGGTAATCTGAATTAACAAAGGTCTTGATTAGTTCACTGAGAAACTGGGAGCTTCATCAATGAAAGGAAGTTTTCTCCCATGTCATGAGGTGTCAAATGCTTAAAATGAATTAAAAGACATGACAGAGCAATGGTGGCTAACTGGTGAGTAACTGGGGACTCTGGCCTCTAATCAAGGTGTTTCCTCATGTCAAAAGCCACAGTTACTAACTCTGTTCCTTTAAAAAAAAAAGGAGGAGGTAATGAGGTACTCACACTGAGTAACTGGGGATTCAGGCCTCTAATCAAGGTGTCTCCCTAATGTCAAAAGAGTGAATTACCAACTTACTCATTGGTCTTCTTAAAAATCATCTCAAACATCCCTTGTAGTTATGCAACTAATGGATTGCTTGTCCTCAATACCTTGAGAACACCTTCTCTGACATTGTCTCTTGTTGTCTTTTGGGATAGTTGCCAGTTCAGCTAAATCATGCCATACTTGTTAACTCCTGTTCTAAATCACACACTATGTATGCTGATAAACTTTTCTATCACTTTATTTCTCTACTGTTTACTGGAGTTCAAGAATCTTCACTTGAGTTTAGCACCTCACTTATTCTCTTAAGATTTGCTCGTGCCTTTCTACACTAAGATGTTAACTGTACTTCCTCCTCATGTCTCCAGCACTTTCATATATTCTGCATTTCCTTTTGCTGATGTCAAAGGGGGAGAGAGGTTTTGCAATATCTGTAAGTCATGGATTGCCATGAGTTTAGGGGGAGTTTTTTGTGAGTTTTGTTCATGAGCTGTGGGGGAGAATTCATGTCATGGAAATATCTGAGAGTGAGTTGTGGGGAGTGGTGTTGGAGAAAGAAGTGTTTCAGCAGCTATATTTAATTTCTCTGCATGAGCTTGCCTTGAATTTGCTTTGATTGTTAAAGCTGCAGTTGATTTCCTTTAAGCCTTGATATTGCTTGATTCATAGTGTTGCCATCATCAAAAAGGGGGAGATTGTTGCATCCCTACGGTTTTGATGATGTCTCACACTATAAATCAATCTGTCTATTTCTAGATCAATTCATGCTTCATCATTTAGGACAGTGAAGTTCATGTGGCTATCAGTGCATCACTTAGCAAGTCCATACATCACTGCACATGCCTTCCATCAAGTCTGTACAGCGAGAGTGGCCTTCATTCATGTGCATAGTCCAAGCATTCTCATAAAGTATATACATTGGCATATGCACACACACACACAGCATAGTCTGGATAGAAGTGGGTCGACCCCCCTTCCAGATGGGTTGACTCCCTCAAGATTCTCAAGTCTGTACATTGCCCTCATGAATACACTGCATTGTCAAGTCTGCACATCGGTTTCCAAGTATGTACATTGCTTGGCGCTCACCAAGTCTGTACATCGCTTCAAGCGTTCCAAAGTCTATACATCGCGTGCATCATTAAGTCTAGACATTGCACTGTAGCTTGCTTAGTTGAAGTCGATACATTGCTGATCGAACGTAAGTCTATACATTCCAACCTTTTCCTATGTTCGTTGCTTTAGCTACACACCAAGTCTATACATTGTCCTTCGTCTCATGCATCATCTTCCAATGTCCATACAGCCATTCCCAAAGTCTGAACATCCATCGTCTCATGCTGTGTCTCATCTCAAGTCTATACATTCACGTGTAGGCAAAGTCAGCACACTGCCAAAGTCTGAACATCCACCGTCTCTTTCAGCGTCTCACACTTGCAAGTCTATACATTGCCTTTGGGCATCCAAGTCTATACATTGGCAGCACTGTGCAAGTCTATACATTGGCAGCGTGTCTGTGTGTCAAGCCATTCGTCAAGTCTATACATTGGCTTCGGTTCTTCAAGTCTATACATTGGCTTCGGTTCTTCAAGTCTGTACATTGGCCTCAAGCTTCACAAGTCTACACACTATTTTCATGGCATCGCAAGTCTATACAGCCTGCATGCCTCATAACGCCAAGCCTATACATCGTGGGCTTCGGTTCTTCAAGTCTGTACATCCTTCAAGGGCCAAGTGTATACATCGTTCACAGCACACACGTTCAAAGTCTGAAGTCTGTACAGCCTTAGCATGTGCTTCGTAAAGTCTATACAACGCTCAAAGTCTATACAGCAGGCTTTGTCGTTCAAAGTACAAAGCCTATACATTGGCTTGCTACTTCATACGTTTGCTAGTCTATTCAGCCACATCATGTCTATATAGTCTTTTAAGCTCGAAATCTGACGCCCACCAGAAGTGGCGTCACTTCTCAAATAAACGCCTAGGAAAGAGGCGTCTTCTTCCATTGTGCATACTTTGATAGACGCAGAGTCTATACATCTCCCACAGCAAGCATAACATGTCTGAACATCGGTTGCACAGCAACTAAGTATATACATTGTGTTGCATTACATGCATAACCTAAACTCTATACATTGCTAGTGTAGCTCAAGCCTTTACATCAAAGTCTATACACTGGTTATGCTTGTGCATCACAAAGTCTGTACACTGTTGTCCTTGTTTTCATGTCTATACATTCGTTTGCTTCATGAACTGCACTAAAGTCTACACTTTCCCCTCTTCTATGTTAATGCAACACTCTGTAAGTCTATACACTAAGGTCGCATGAAGGCTTTTCAAGTCTATACACTAAGGTCGCTGAAAGGCTTTCAAGTCTATACATTCTGATGTTGTATATACTTGCCTATATGCTGTTCTAAAGTCTATACACGCCTTGTTAGAAGCTTGAACTGAACTAATTCGATTCATTCCTTTTGTCTCTGCTTGCAGATGATTCAAGCTGATGATTGGACACGTCATCCGAGGTGGTACCTGGCACGTGATTCGAGGTGCTCTCTGGGCGGGAACCTGTAGGACACACGCCCAACATCTGCTATATATATGGAGCATCCTCTTTCAGTAGAAGCTTGATCATGAAGGAGAGAATAGAAGGCATTCTTGTGAGGCTGCACGATCCATAAAAGAGAGAGAGCAGAGAATTCTATTTCATCCAGATCTGAGTGAAATATTATTGAGAGAGAGAGAGAGAGCAGTGTATGTGGCTTGAAGATTTGCTTCTTCGGAAGCTACATTGTTTCCTATTTTCAGAGAGGATTTTTGTTCTTTGATTTTCGTGTTTTCATTTTTCATTTCATCTTCCTTATCATATATTGTTACCCTCCTGTGATCGGAGGAAGGGAGGATTGATCCTCCAGTTTGCAAGTGACAGGGAGTCGCTTGTGGGTTCCCTCCTGGGTGGAGGAAGAGAGACCTCGGTCTCTAGTTTGCTAGTGACTGGTGTCAGGGGTTGTGTCCCTCCGATGTGAAGGAAGAGGGGAGGTTGTTCCCTTGGTCAAGCTGTGTGGCAGCATCCTGTTCGAAGATTGAGTCTACAGGTTCTAGCCGTGGCTAGTGGAAGCCTCACTCTAGTTGGAGTGAGGGGTGGATGTAGATTGTGGACTACAATCGAACCACCTTAAAAATTCTTGTCTCCATTTGTGGTTTGCTGTTATCGTTTGTGCTCTCCATCTGCTTGACATTGTGGTTGACTGTGGACAGCTCGTTCAATCGCTCTTACTCTTTCTGTCTTGGTTAGTGACTGCGTTAGCAATACTATTTGTGCTGTTTCTGAAGGGTTTCAAACCGTTGAACTAATATTCCGCTGAAGTTTTTAAAATCGGGAGTGATCTATTCATCCCCCCTTCTATATCACTCTTCGCTGCGCTAACATGCTAGGCATGTGGCCCCGCTGGTGTCATATAAAGCTCTAGAGGCCTTGAGGCCCGATAAAAGAAGGAAGATGGATGATCCAGAGTGCGAATGGTATAGATGGTTCGACATGGATGATATTGTTGTATCTTTGAGTCGACTGTTTATGCCGATAGATTCAGAATGGCCGCCGCTGGTGCATGATGTGTTAGAGTAGCCGGCAGTGATAACAGATAAGAGGCAGCTACTAAGTAACTATACAGACACGGGCGAGCCGGATGTGCCCTATGAAGAGGGCTTCACTGTGGACAGGCTGTGGGCCAGCCTTTTCTCTCTACATTCCATTCATCCATCTTTGATCCGTTCAGCTTGTTCCAGGCTGTTCAGCAATGTTCCTAGACCGCCTGCGGTCATGATATCCATCAGTCCAGATTCTTCTCAGATTTCACTCACTATTCCTCTGCTCAATGAGCAGTTCTCTCGACTTACTATCATGTCCCCACGTGGGCAATTGATCAATTCCAACCCAGATTTGCTCCAACAATTTTCCAACCTTTCTATTTCCTCAACATCATCCGATTCTCCTTCCGCCTATTGCTTCGTTATCTCTGAAAACCAAAACAAAAAATAAAAACAAAAAAATGCCAATTTCCCAACTATTCAATCCACCTCCCACATTTTCATTGAGGAAACCTCCTACCTTCTCCACGAGTGCGCCCCGATCCAAGGGCCACCCGTTCAAGGCCCCCTTGTGGACCTCTTCTACCCCTCTGGCGAGGGGTCCTCCTCTGTACCTCCCTCTGTATCCGGTTCCTTCCTTTCTTCCTCCTCTTCGTCAGAGTCTAGGAGTCAGGTTAGTTATTCTTCTGCTTCTAGTATTAAGGGTTCAAGGGTAGTTGCTAGGAAAGCCAAGGGTAAGCAGATTCCTCGCAGGTTTTTGAGAGAGCTGGCCAGGAGGTGCCAGGCAATCTTAGCCATCCATGAATTTCTTGAGGATCCAGTCATCTTGCCAGAAATTGAATATGAGGTTTCAGACGTCTTCAATGAAGGTTTCAGTGTCTATGAAATCATGAATGAAGAAGACCCTGTTGAAGAGGGGGATGAGGAATATGAAGAATATGAGGACGAGGCTGACCCTTTTGCCAGTGGCATGAGGAGATTTGATGAACCGTCAGCCTCAGTAGAAGAACCAACCAAAGAAATTAATCTGGGTACTGAGGAAGAGCCTAGGATTGTCCTCATTAGTGAAAATTTGCCGCCTTCTGAAGAGGAGGCGCTCGTTTTAGTTCTCCAAGAGTATAAGGACACGTTCGCGTGGAGTTATGAGGATATGCCAGGATTAGACCTTACGCTTGTAGAACATCGACTCACGCTTAAGCCAGGGTCCATTCCGGTCAAGCAGCGGTTGAGGCGTTTCCACCCAAACATGGCATTGAAAATGAAAGAAGAGGTTGATAAGTTCCATAAGGCTAGATTTGTTAGAGTCGTCCTCTATCCCAACTAGGTGGCTAACATTGTCCCGGTCATGAAGAAGGATGGTAAAGTCAAGATTTGCATTGCTTTTCGAGCCCTCAATCGCGCGTGTCCTAAGGATGATTTCTCGCTCCCTCATATTGATGTCTTGATTGATAATATGGCAGGATATGAGACCGTATCTTTTATGGATGACTTCTCAGGGTACAATCAGATCTGCTTGGCTAAAGAAGATCAGGAGAAGACCTCATTTACTACACCTTGGGGCACTTATTGTTACGTGGTCATGCCCTTTGGGCTTAAGAATGCCGGAGCTACATACTAGAGGGCTATGATGGCAATTTTTCATGACATGATCCATATCTACATTGAGGTGTATGTTGATGACCTGGTAGTGAAGTCAAGGACGAGGATCGAGCATCTTGGGGTTCTAGCTAAGGTCCTACAGAGATCACGAGAATATAAATTGAAGATAAACCCCAAGAAGTGTGTATTTGGCATTTCATCGAGGAAGTTGTTAGGATTTATCGTCAGTAAGAGGGGTATCGAGATTGACCCCAACAAGGCAAAAGCTATCAGGGAAATGCCTCCTCCCAAGAATTTAAAGGAAGTTCGAGGACTGATCAGGAGGTTGCGGTTTATACACCGGTTTATCTCCCAGTATTCACAAAGGTGTAGGCCGTTCTACGAGCTTACTAAGCCGGGAGTTAAATTTAGTTGGGATGACAAGTGTCAGGCGGCTTTTGATGGACTAAAAGACTATCTGTCCAGTCCTCCTATCCTGAGGCCGCCAGTTCTAGGCAAACCATTAGTTCTTTATATTTCGGTCCTGGATGACTCAGTAGGTGCTGTCCTTGCGCAGGTTAACGAAGAAGGTAAGGAGAGGGCAGCCTACTACTTGTCAAAGCTTCTCAACCCCTGTGAGCAGAAGTATACAGCTATGGAGAAGACCTGCGTAGCTTTAGTCTAGGTAGTTCAGAAACTTAAGCACTATTTTTTAGCTCACGAGGTTCACTTAATTGCACGTATGAATCCTATCAAATTCCTTCTTGAAAAATCTATCCTCACTGATCGATTAGCACGATGGCAAAGCGTCCTCTCCCAGTTTGACATCATTTACATTCAACAAAAGGCGATTAAAGGCTATGCCATCGCAGAACATCTTGCTCATCATCCCATACCCCATTTTGATCATGTTCAGTCAGAGTTTCCAGATGAAGAATTAATGTCCATCAATCAACTTTCTGACCCCATGTGGACGTTACGTTTTGATGGGGCTTTTAATTCTCTTGGTAGGGGTGTCGGCATGGTCCTTCTAACGCCCGAGGGTGTCACCATCCCACTTGCTGCTCAGCTTGCCTTTCCTATCACCAATAACATAGCTGAGTATGAAGCTCTTCTAGCCGGTCTCCAGGTCACACATCAATTTGGTGTCACCCAATTACGGATTGTGGGCGATAGTCAACTGATTCTCCGCCAGGTGCTTGTCAAATGCCGCACTATTGATCCTAAACTCAAGCCCTACCAGGAATTGGTCTCCGCTTATGCCATGCTCTTCACCAAGTTAATCTTTGTCCACGTTCCTCGCAGCCAGAACATTTTAGCTGACGCTCTTGCTTCCCTTGCTTCCTCTTTGGTTTTCCTCCCTGAACGGGACTTCCATTCCTTTATCGTCCATAAGCGCCACATTTCAACTATTCATGATCTAACTTTTCTTAGTGTTTAGGAGAAGGTGCTTAAGAAGGTTAGGGAAGGTGAAATCATTGAGACCAAGGAGATTATGTTGATGGATTGGGAAGAAGAACTGGTTAATGAAGAGAAGCCGTGGTACTATGAGATTGCGAGGTATTGCCACGATCAGTCCTATCCCAAAGAAGCCACTGCAGAAGAGAAGAAGGCAATCAAGAGAGTGGCTCAGAGATATACTTTGGTTGGTGGTGTGCTCTACAGAAGGGGTCTCACCGGTGTTTTGCTAAGGTGCCTTGACGATGATGAATCCTGGAAGATTGTGGAAAAGGCACATTTAGGAGTGTGTGGTGGCCATGTGAATAGTCAGATGCTAGCTAAGATGATTCTTAGGCTAGGTTTTTATTGGCCCACTCTAGAAGAGGATTGCTCGATTTATGTTCGAAGGTGTGTCAAGTGCCAACTGCACGCCGGCAAGATTCATTCTCCTGCTTCTTCACTCCACCCTATGTCCTCCCCATGGCCTTTCTCCATGTGGGCTTTTGACATCATTGGACCCCTTGGTGACCTTAACCTCCTTACCAAACCCAAATCCTTCATACTGATAGCCATAGAGTACTTCACCAAGTGGGCGGAAGCAGAAGCTTATGTGGAGATTAAAGTGTCAACAGTGTGCAAATTCATCATGAGGAACATCATTGCAAGGTTCGTCATCCCAAGTACCATCGTCACCAACAACGGACCATAATTCATCTCTCAAGAGCTCCAGGACCTCTGCAACATGTATAACATTGTATTGCATCATTCATCTCCTTATTATCCGCAGGGCAATGGACAAGCAGAGGCAATAAACAAAACGCTCATTAAAATCATTAAGAAAACCTGTGAAGCTAACAAATTTACGGATTAGCCAGAGAAGCTAATTGAAGCTCTATGGGCCTATCGCACTTCCATTCGTACACCCACTGGGTAGACTCCCTTTGCCCTCACATATGGAATGGAGGTGATAGTCCCATATGAGATTCACATACCCTCTCTTAGGGTTCAATTGGACAAGGAGTTATCAGTTGACGAGCACCGCGAGTCTCTCCTTGAACAGTTGGAACTCCTAGACGAAAGGCATCTAGCCGCCGCCGAACACGCGAGAGTATATCAAAACATGCTTTCACGATTTTATCAAAAGAAAGTAATTGAGAGAAAATTTAAAGTCAGTGAAGTGGTAATTAAGAGAATCTTTGTAAAATCTGGTGGATCCCGTTCAAAACTCCAACCAAACTGGGAAGGGCCATATGTGATAAAAGAAGCATACCCTGGTAATGCATATCAACTGGTTAACGCATAAGGGGAAGAACTAGCTCACCCTTGGAATGGCTTGTACCTAAAGAAATATTACCCCTGATAAAATCCCTAAAAAAATGAATGAAAAAGAAAAGAAAAGAAAAACCCAAAAAGTAAAAAGTAAAAAAAAAAGACAAAAAAACAAAAAAACAAAAAAAACAAAAAAGCAAAAAAAATCAGAAAGGAAAAGGGTGATATCGTGCGTGTATCACGACAAACAGAAAGGTCAATACCTTTAATTCATTTTTCACTCTTGATAATTTAACAGGTGGGTCAACACCCGCACACACTGCACACTTAACCCTCGAACCTCGTGCGGTACGGAATCCGAGGAAAGTCCAAACCAAACCAACAGTGGAAAGTGTAACTCATTCTCTTCTCTTCGGTTTACGAGGGGGGGAGACAGGGTTTAGTCAGACTACCGAACCTACCCGCCGCCCTAGTAGGTAGAAGTCAAGGCCAAAAGGGGTGCATCTGCCAAAAGCCTTAAGTCATCTCAAGTCAAAATAGCATGTCAAGAGGGCAAAATCCCCACAGGGAAAACCTTGGGCATAAGCATGCACGAGGAAATTCTTTCAAAATCTTAAACATGTCAAGAGGGCAAAGTCCCCACAGGGAAAACCCTGGGCGTAAGCATGTATTAGTTAAGGCATGGGCAACTAAAATTACCCTAAGCCACAGACCGAAACCCAACGGGCAATAGGGTGAGGTAAGGACATCCGCTAACCCTTTCGACCCACCTCGTGAACTTTCCTCACTATGGTCTTCCGTCTCCCTCTGCGGTGCGCTCAAAGCTCAAGGGGCGGTAAAAGATAAGTTTAGGAAGAAGTGCCGTATGAGGGGACTGGGCAAAAGTAACACTTGAGCACGTTGACCCTTTGTTAAATTCTTTAAGAATGACTAATGAATTTTAGGTAATGAACGAGTAAGATTTCATAATATGCACACTTTATTATCCAAAAAAAAGAGGGGGGAGGAAGAATAGAAGAACCAAAAATAAAAACAAAAAAAATGAAAACAAAACAACAAAAGAAAAAAAATGAAAACAAAAAACAAAAAACAAAAAAAAAGAAGAAAAGAAAACAAACAAAAATATCATTTGCTTGGTTGCACGATGCTTGATCATCCTTTAGTTTCCGTGTTCATTTGCTTGCTTGCATGTTGTATTTTATCCTTATCCTTGCTTCATTTATTTTGTCTTCATTGATTAAAGGCTTGGCCCCTTGACCCCTTATCAAGGTCAAAGAAGAGCAGCCCCCTTGCTTATTGAGCAAGGGGCCAAGCCGAACAGATTAACTAACCTGTTTAATCTGAGTGAATGCAAAAAGTACAAGTGCACAAGAACGCAAAGGACGCAAGTATAGAAAGAACAGCTGACTCAGGTAACAAAGTATGTATCCCATTTCCATAAACTATCATGCATAAGTACAAAAGCTGTAACTGTCATAAACATCAAGTATAAAAGTGAAAAAGAGGAAGAGTACAAGTCAAACACTCTCTAGCTTTCTCCTTCTCCCTCCTCTTCTCCATTTCTCTCTTCTTCCTCACCGTCGCCGTCGTCCGTGGCCGTCTCCTCCCCTTCACCCTCTTCTTCCACCACCGGTGACAGGATCACCGCAGCCGCCGCTGGGGCTTCCACCGCCATTTCCTCTTTAGCCATCGAAGCGCCCTGCTCCTCCACCGCCGCCGTAGCTTCACCGTCGTCCTCGAGGTCGACGACCTCGGGTGTGGTCACCCGTCGCCGCTTCCTCACGCTTGAGCCGTCGGTGTGCATCGTCGGAGGAAAAGAGAGAAAATGGGGGTTCTGGGGAGAGAAGGAGAAAGGGGGGTTTCGTGGGTTGCAGAGAAAGTGAAGAAGGAGAGAATGAAGAGAAGAATGAAGAAGGAAGAAGAAGAAGAAGAGGGAAGGGCGCCCGTTAAGTTTTCAGTTACGAAAAGAATTAGCGTTCTCGTTGCAGGACGCTCATTTCGTATTCTTTGGAAATTAAAATGATTTAGCGCCTTTTTGTGAGGACGCCATTTGTACACTGGCGCGGTTTAAAAATGAAATAATTTGAAGAATGAGCGTCTGGTTTGAGAGGCGTTATTTATGGAAATTGTATTTTTGTGTGGACATTGATTTTGGAAATTCAGGAAATGGCAAAGAATTGGCGGCTGACGTAATGAACGCCCTTTGAAAGAACGGCTAAATTATGGGACGCCATTTTTCTGAGAGTACTAATTTCAAAAATTGCAGAAGGTAAGCCATGATTTCGGGAATTCTCAGTCATTGATTCTGGCTCAAGGAAATAAACGACTGAATTTTATTGATAGCATGAAATGAAAGATACATCATGAGCCAACTAGGCCCTCATCTTCTTAAGTTCTCTCACATAAGAATCTCTCATCTCGTTGTCCTCTTCCGCTACATTTTCTATTGATTTGTGCATCTTGCACACCCTCCAGAGAGCTTTGATTGTGTTGACCTCTTCCTCATCCTCCCGGCTAGGTAAGGTCCTCTTCTTGATAGGTGGAAGGTGTGACGGGTCCTCCATGTGGTGCCGAGGCAATCCAAGCTGAGGGAGGCATCTGTGAGAGTTATACAAGAAGAAACATGTGCTGCCAATGAGTCTAAGCTCGACGCCTGGGGAGAGTCGGGCACGGAGATCATGAGTCTTGAGAAAGCCCGGCGCACATGTGAACATATCAAGAGGCATGGCCTAGAAGTGCTCTCTCCAATCAACTCGCCTCTTTAGTTTGGGCACCCTGTTGATCACTCTGTCGCTCAGCCCCAGAACACCTGTCATGTAGTGGAGTGGACTCCTAGAGAAGATTCTGGACGACTGCTGAGTCTCGTCGCATGGGTCGAATTTAAGGTGGAGATCCACCCAGCAAGTAAGAAGAAGCATAGACCCATGTAGGGGCCGACCTAATGAAGCTGAGGTAAGCCCACTGTAAAGATAGGCCAGGACTGTGGGGCCAATCCTCTTCCCTTCCCAGATCGAGCTGATAGCACTCAACTGCTCCTCCTCTAGGAAATCTTCAATTGTAGGGAACAGTAAGGCTCCTGCTAGGTAGATCACGAAAGCCTTCATCACGCCCTCCATGTCCTCCCCTTTGGCTTGGCCCAATTGCTTGTATACCCACGCTGCTAGCTTCTTCAAATCAACCCCTTTGTTCATTCTGATTTGGCTCACAATATGTGAACTAGGAATCAGGCCGGTGAGGATTTCTGTCACACCTATAGGTTGAGTCATGCCCGCCATCTTTTCCTCAATCCCAGGTTTCAACCTTTTCAGCCCAAGCAGCATCTCTGTCTCCTCCAATAGCACCGTAGCTTCAAAGGTGGGAAATAAGAATGTATGGGTGTCTGGGTGCCAAATTTCTACAAGGGCGCCATTCACGGCCCAGTCAAGGTGAACATCCTGATAGTGATTGGCATGGGTGATCAGTCCCAGAAGGTGCCATTTAGACAGATAAGACCGCATTTCTAGAGTAATCCTGGACATGAGAAGCATGAGCCATTTATTTTTGGCAAATCTTCTTGCTCCCAGGATGTTAGGATAATCCTGAGAATAGAAGAAGGAAGGACGGTCAAAGGGGGGAAGTTCGCGAGGCAAAGGTGAGAATAAAACTACATGCATAGCAGTAAGTAGAAAAGAAATTTTGACGAGATTGAACTAACTTGGTTGAGCATGAACCTTCTGCAGACATGACCTGCGATATCTGTGATTTTGGGCAGGGTGATCTTAAGCCTTTTCTCTTGACGCTGAAGCAAGCGATCCATAGTGACAAAGGGTTTGTGAGCAGGGAGGATGAGGAGCTTCGGTGAACCCCTATGCCTGGCAGAATAAGAAAGAAACTTTTGGCAGTTTAAATCACGGAGATTTGGAAAGTTTTCTTATAGGGAAGGCTCAGATAATAGCAAGGCTCAGGGAAGGTACTGGGGGCTATTTCTAGGAAAGTTTTTAAGCTGTGAAGTGGTAAGGGAATCCACGTCCATGGATGTGGGCGTAGTTTCAATGAGCGGCTGCTATAGAAGACGCTATTTCGTGATTTCCCTATTTGGATTTTCAAAAAAAAGTGGGCAATGAGCGCCTTTCTTAATGGACGCTATTTCTTATTTCGCTTAAATTTGGCAACTTAATCTTAAGAATTCATGTTCCTAATCTCAGCCGCTAATTACAATTGGTACCCAAGTACGTGGATGCCATTTGTTCCCTGAGATTTGATTGGTTTTGATATATTCTCAAATGATTGCTGAATGACTATTTCAATATTTGTGAGCATCACTGACTGTTTACGAGTGCAGGAAGGATAAATTCTATAGGTTTAAGGCACTTGGGTGACATCTTGGTAACATCACTCCATTGTATGCATTTTTACTATATGGTATCTACGCTATTATAGTATATCAAGGACCTTGTGGTTCAGATGAACCTGGAATTTGAGTTCCCCTTTACCAAAAACAATGATAATCTCAGGAAGTCTTGATCACACGGATAGGCCGTTGAGTCATCTAAGATTCGGGATGATAGTTCCAATTTCTAAGTTGATACGTGGATAAACGAGCTTCGGCTTAGTGTCAACTTAAAGATTTGATTTCTTGACTAAGTTTGGATGGTTTAACAATATTATCCTTGATTATTCTCTATCCTTTTAGTTTGTTTTAATTTTTCTTTTAGCCCAGCATGCATCATGTAGGACTTTCAGCTTCATGGCTAGAGATATTCCCTTGTTCAGCTCTTAGTGGAATCCATTCACTCTCAATTAATGCCAACATGAGATACTCCATTCTGAATCAAGTACTACGTTCTCTTTGAAGTCGTTGAGGTCCATTCCTTGAAAGCATTGTTGATCGGATCCCTATCCTACCTTCTTTTTTTTATTTCACTTTGGTTGCAGCACGTCCACATTAGCTGGTAATCACTCTCCAACGGTGTCCTTTGTGCACCACGTGCATGTTTTTTTTTCTAGTTAACTTCATCCGAGCAACTGATCATTTCTTGTAATCATCCGAGGTTGTTTCACTCTGAGCTGATGGAAAGATTCCTAACAGTTAGTGTCATGAGCATGTCACATCACACCTTGATGCCCGCTTTTCAGTTCGCTCTCACTTCATTTCCCTTCGTCTCCACTACACTCCATTCCGTCTCACTCCCTTGCAAAGCAGACGTCATGGCGGGGCAACTGTAGACACGCTAAAAATGACATTGACATGTGCAAATCTCATGTTACAATGCGATGCCCCATTTGGATTCCATCTTAGGATTAAACAAGATGAATATTTCTATTTTCTGGATATTCTATCTGAATGGCACCCTTTGTAATAAACGCTATTTGCTTTTAGAGCCTTCTTAGGCGGACGCTTATTCTGGGAGCATTTATCTATCTGTAATAAATAACAGTTAAGAATGGGCGCCCCTCTTCTGGGATGCCATTTTAATTAGCGCCTGATAATGTGAACGCTATTTATTTTAGAAAGTCCGGACATTACCAAATACGCTCCAAGAATTGGCGTTCTCTTTATTGGGAGCTATTTCAAATAACGCACATATTTCTGGGCGCCATTTCTCATTCCATTTTTGACGATCGAGATCTCCTTCCCTAGTTGATTGTTGTCGCTTCTCGTAGCCTGCCATTTCTCAGAGGAAGGAATCTTGCCATTTCTTACTTCTCCAATTTTCTTTGGAGGAAATCCTGCCTGCCTTTGACCCTTCCTGATTGAGCAAACACGTTCCTATAAGCACCCTTTCTTTTGAGCGCTCGTGAGAGAGAAAAGGGGGACATACAGAGATACGAGAGGAACAGCCAGAAAGACAGTAAGAAGGGGATCTCATAGCCTATATTGGTTGTGATTTCCTCCACTTCTCCTTGCCAGAAGATTTCTTTCCCCTCTCTGCAGTGCAGCCCGGTGGAGGGAGATCACCCTCATTTCTCTCCTCTGTCACTCATTTTGATTTTCAGCCTTTGCATGCTCATAGCGTTTCATCATCCATAATCATCACAGCACTTTACATCTGGCCGCGCCAGACCACTTAGGCTTCACTTCTCATTGCATGCATTCCCCATCCCTTAACATTTAAGGGGTTTAAAAACCACCACCCAGGTGTGTTCCGACCTATGATTGCATGTTTTTATTTCTTGTTTGAGCATATACTACACTATTCACTCAACTAATCCGGAGTTCCATTTATTTGTTTTCTCTTTACATTTCAGGGTAATCAAAGCTTAAGAGGAACCTTCTTGGTCGGCCGGCCAATTCAAGAGGAAGCAATAACCCCTCGTCTCCCCATTCACAGGTACACGTGATCCTTCTTTTCCTTTAGTGTTATTTTATTTTGAGGAGTTTCCCTCCTCTGGCGATCACGATCCATTAGAGCACCACGTGCTCCCTTCCCTTTGCGAGCACCACGTGCTCAATCTTAGTCACATCTTTAGTGTTGCCCTTAACACTCTTTTATCCACACAATCGTCTCCAAGTGACGGTGTTCACAGCCCCCGACCATGTGTGCACACACTGACTGACTGTATAATGCCAAGCCCTCTAGCTGGTTTTCCTTCTGGCTCGGACTCGAGTCACTACAGGGGAGGCCCTACGGTAACCAGCCTAAAAATTATCTCTAACGGGTTTAGCTCTCCACCTATCACCTAGGTCGGTTAGCACACGGGTGCCCAGGCAAGCTACTGTAGCTCTCCACCTATGCTCAAGTGGGTTGGCACAAGCGTGCCCAGGAAGCTACTACCAGTGGGGGTCACCAAAGAAACGACCCTCGTTGAAACCACCGAAACATGGACAGGCCACGCACAGGCCCTGTCACGTCCAGCTCGAGAAACAGGTGGCACGCTGCCACCGGACTCCAGGCAGTTCGCTAAACCTATTGAACCAACGGTCCTTGAGTCACAGGACTCAGGGTCAAGATTGTTGTACAGGACAGCTCCAGGCCGTCAATCTGGCCTATCCCTAGGTCAGAAACCACGATCATATAATGCTCATGGAGGCTCGTGACCGTCGAGCTCAATCCCTTCCAAAGGGAAGTGAAGAAAACCCTCCATCCCTAGGCTGGGTAATTGGACTCACACTCCACAGGCCATACGCACAGCCTACAAGGAAACCACGTTCCAAAGAGGCTAATGATGTGCGGGAATAATGCACCACACTCATGCCAACCCGTGGCGACTCGATCTAGCATAAGCGTAGAAGCCCAGAACACGAAGGGTCACCCGAACCCCAAAAACATATGGGCACGCTAATTGAGATAAAATGGTACCTCTAGACACCCAAAAACATTGTCACAGTACCCACGAGGTGTCTGGGACACTCACGTTGCCAAAGGTCGGTCATTGGGTCTCAACCGGACCGACCGGGACCCAAAACGGGCAATAGGGGCAGGGGTCTGTCGACGAATGGGCTGGGGTCGGTTGACCAAGGCGCCCTGCGCCGGTCAGTCGACCGGACCAGCCCGGTCGGTCGACCGGCATGACCGAGCAGTGTTGACGTAGCGCAGCTGCGTCGACCTCCCTTAGCTGCGGTCGATCGACCGGCCCGCTAGTGAAGATGATTTCTGCCAGAGACCTCCATCTATCAGCATAACAGACAAAAATGGTCAGCGTACATGCTTGGTCTCTCGGAGCCCGAACAAGTGAAGATGATTGTGTCCAATGCAACCCCACAGTTCAGGCACGTCCTGGCCATGAACAAGCTGACCACAATGGAAGAGCTCTATGAGAGGGCCCGGTATATCCAAACCCAGTTAAAAGATTCCCCTATCATGAACATGTTTGAGCCGCCGAAGCCCAAGGTGGTCAGAAAGATAGGCACTGGTGTCCCGAGTGGAGCGACAGAAGGGGTCGTAACAAATGAGCAAGTGAGTGCAGTCAACAATGCCAACTATGCAGCCAACCCAAGGTTCCCACAAATGCCTCGACTTCCCCTCCAGCAAGGTCCTTTTCCCTCTCGTCCTACACCCCAAAACAATCCACCCCAGAACAACATGCCTCCACCATTTCACCCCTAGCAACAACCCCAACTCCAGCAACAACAACCACCACCTCCATACCACCAAGTTCCACCCCCAGGGAATTATGGACCCCTACAGCAACAAAGGAGACCAATCGACCCCAAGAGAGCCCATTACCCACAGTTGCCAGAAACCTTAGCAGATATTTTCAATGCCCTCATGGCCTCAAATACACTCGTCTTACCCAGGGAGAGGCTCGCATGGCCCCCGAATGTCGACACTTCCAGATACTGTGTCTACCACAGGCAGCCAAGACACACAATAGAGAATTGTTTTCACTTTAAGGACTACATCTATGATATGAATGATGAGGGTGGGATTGACTGGGATGAAATGAGACGATACGTTGCCACTCTCAAAGCCAGGAGACCCCCTCCTAGACCATAGTTCCAACAGCAATAGTAATTACAACAGCAGCAACAACCACAGCAACAGTAACAGCCTCAGCAGGCACAACAACAACAATAGCCCAACATGGGTATAATTCAGAATCTATTGCCGGAGCACCAACAGCCCAATCACCTGGTCAACCCCATCTCCTCCTTCCCGGAAGTCGGGAGAGAGCAGGTGTGGCACCCAGAAAGTACCTCTATTCTTTCTATCACCAACCCTATCGTCATGCAACCCTCTCGCCTTGCCCGGGTAGCACCTCTCTCTCCTCAATCCGCATCAGTACCGCCTTCACCATTTCCACTGCCATTACGCCCTCTCATTCGCACCCCGATGACCTATCAGCCGACACCCTCCACTACGCCCTCACACCCTCTCATCTTCTCTCACTCCCCCACTTTACCATCCACCTCTACTGCATTTGCCCCTATACCTTCTAAGCCCCTTATCATCCGTCAACCGTACGTAACCCCGTCTGTCTCCACCATACCACAACCAATGCCTTCCCACTCATCACCCACCATCCACCTCAAAACCATTACCCGTTTCAAACCTTACCCACTTCCACTTTTCCTCCACCTCCACCTTCCAGACCCCTTTTCCTTCATAACCCGTGTGATATCCCCTCTACCTCCACCATGCCTCCACCTAACAAACCCCTCATCAGAATCCCCGCTCCCATCATCACCCCTGCTTCATCGACCATTCCTCCACCACTACCCCTCAAATCTCTGTTAAAACCCACTGTTACCCCTATAGAGATACAAAAGCCGCAGGTGATGGTGCTCCGGAGTGGAAGGATTTTCCACAGGGTTTTCCCCCAGAACAGTCAGAATCTCGAGCAGTCTCAGCCAGAGAGGGACGATGGAGAACAACCGGAAAGATCTATCCCTGGAACACAGTATGATCTATTGAAACACTTGGATAAGACGCCTGCTTGGATCTCCATCCTGGAGCTGCTTCAGAGATCCACATCTCATCAGGCAGCCTTAATGGAGTATCTTCAAAAGGTCATGGTGAATGAGGACCTCCCTGTAAAAAAGATTTCTGCCGTCCTGACCCCAACGGACACACAACCGGCCATCATGTTCCACAACTATGAGCTCGCTCCCAAGGAAGCTCGAAAATATGCATTGTGCATTTCAATAAAAATTAATGGGGTATCCATAAACCCGTGCCTTGTAGACACGGGTGCGTCCATAAATGTGATCTCCATGAGCACCCTTCAGTTGTGTGGGATCGACGAGGAACAAATAAGACCTTCCTCGATCACAGTCACGGCTTATGACAATAGCAAAAGGCCGCCACAAGGGATGATTATTCTGAGGGCAGAGCTAGGCCCTATGTCAGTCCCCACGGAATTCCATGTCCTCGACATGGACCCCACATTCAAGGACATACTGGGTCGCCCCTACATTGAAGCCATGGATGCTGTGCCTTCCACTAACCATCAATGCTTGAAGTTTCCTTACAATGGAAGAATTATTAAAGTAGTCAGCACACATGTCCTTCACACAGTGGATGCTATCAACACCTCTCTGCCCTCTGTTTGGTCGTCTCATCGGCCCATATTGTCATTGCTGGACGTGTGTGATTCATCTCACATTCTGCTAGCACCAAAGAAGCCGATCAAGGCAACAACGCCATATCTCCCTTTTCACTCCAAAGGTTGGGAGATTATGAGAAACATCGGCTATCAACAGGGCAAAGGTCTGGGTGCACAGCTACAAGGTAGGTTGAAACCACCAAAGGAGATTAGGCCGAACCGCAGGTTTGGCCTAGGCTTCAAAGGACCATTCAAGGCGGATTGGAAGCCCCTCACATGGACCCTATCAAACCACTTCAACAAAGGGCTCGTTATTCAGATGGGGGATTATCCGCAAGAAGCACATGGGGGGTCGCATGTTGTGTATTCAGTCGAAAAATGTCCGAGGGTCACCAAAAGAGGCAAGATCAAAGACCCGGAATGCGAATGGGACAAATGGTTTGATATATGGGACGTTTCCGTTGCACTAGAAAGGATGTTCTCGTCTCCACAGCTTGAAGGACCGCCATTGATCTCCGAAATGCCAGAGAATATCATTACTGTTGCCAAGGTTCCAAACTATCCTCATCCTCGTCAGAAGGACCCTGTCACCAGCGGATCTTCATCCGCCATCACCATCACCACCGACGACACATTAGCCATCATCTTCTCCATTCACTCGTCACAGCCTTTGTTGCTGTCATCTTCCTGGGCCAGACGGTTGTCTGATGATCTTCCCAGATCTCCTTCTTTAATTACATACCTGCGCAGGTTTCTCAATCCGTGCCAGGTTTTCAATCATGATTTGCTCTACGAGCCTCCCAATCCCCTAGCCATAACCACTTTTCTCTCTCCTCCGATCTCTTTTCACTATTTTGTCATCAAAAATGAAAACGAAAAAAAATGTCAATTTTTAAACTCCCCAACATCACATCTTCGTTGAGGAAACCTCCTACATCTCCCACGGGTGCGTCCCGCCCTGCGGACCACCCGTCCAAGGTCCGATGAGCGACCTTTTCTACCCCTCCCCTGAGGTGTCTTTCCCTGTACATTCTTCACCATCCTCTTCATCTTTTTCTTCTTCTGTAAATAATGTCAGTCAATCTAGGAATAATAAGTCAAAGGTAGTACCTAGGAAGAAATCCAAGGGTAGGCAGATCCCTCATCGATTTCTTCTAGATTTAGCCGCCAGGTGTCAGGCCCTTCTTGTCATCCCTCAGTTGCTAGAAAATCCCATCCAGCTACCGGAAATAGAATGTGAGGGCAACTGTGCAATTGATGAGGGGTATGGAGTCTACGAGATCACGGATGAAGAATACCCTACTGAAGATGAGGGTGAAGAATATGAGGATGCGGCTAGCGCATATGCTAGTGGAATAAGGAGATTCGACTAGTCGTCAATCACCTTAGAAGAGCCCATCAAAGAAGTCAACTTGGGAACTGAGGAAGACCCTAGGATCATCCTCATAAGTGATAATCTACCACCCTCTGAAGAAGAGGCATTAATTGAAGTTCTCAAGAAATATAAGGACACGTTTGCATGGAGCTACGAGGATATGCCGGGGCTGGATTCAACCTTGGTCGAACACCGTTTAACCCTAAAACCAGGGTCCGTCTCGATAAAACAAAGGTTAAGGCGTTTCCACCCTCAAATGGCTTTGAAAATGAAAAAAGAAGTCGACAAGCTCCATAAAGTCAGATTTATTAGAGTCGTCCTTTATCCTCAATGGGTGGCAAACATTGTCCCGGTCATGAAGAAAGATGGGAAAGTCAGGATTTGCATCGACTTCCGGGACCTTAACCGCGCGTGTCCAAAGGATGATTTTCCCTTGCCTCACATTGATGTGTTAATCGACAACACAGCAGGATATTAGACCCTCTCATTCATGGATGGATTTTCAGGATATAATCAAATTCGTTTGGCAGAAGAGGATCAAGAGAAGACATCATTCACTACACCTTGGGGAACATATTGTTATGTGGTCATGCCGTTTGGGTTAAAGAATGCTGGAGCTACTTACCAAAGAGCTATGATGGCCATATTTCACTACATGATGCACATATATTTGGAGGTGTATGTGGATGATCTATTGGTGAAATCAAGGACCAGGATGGAACATCCAAGGGTTTTGGCTAAGGTCTTGCAGAGATCAAGGGAGTTCCAATTGAAAATGAACCCGAAGAAGTGTGTGTTTGGTGTATCATCGGGCAAATTACTGGGCTTCATTGTGAGTAAAAGAGGGATCAAGATAGATCCCGACAAAGCTAAGGCCATCAGGGATATGCCGCCTCCCAAGAATTTGAGGGAAGTTTGAGGTTTAATCGGGAGGTTGCAGTTTATTCATCGGTTTGTGTCTCAGCACTCACAAAGGTGTAGACCTTTCTATGAGTTGACCAAGCCAGGAGTAGAATTCCACTGGGATTCTAAATGCCAAAAAGCTTTTGAAGGGTTAAAGGAATATCTGGCTAGTCCACCCGTTCTCATTCCACCAAACCAGAAAAACCTCTGATCCTCTACATCTCAGTCTTGGACGACTCCGTGGGAGCTGTCCTCGCACAAGCTGATGTAGAAGGCAAGGAACGAGCAACCTATTACTTGTCCAAACTTCTCAATCCCTGTGAGCAGAAGTACACAGTCATGGAGAAAACCTGTGCTGCCCTCGTTTGGGTAGTGCAGAAATTGAAGCACTACTTCTTGGCTCATGAGGTCCACTTGATTGCTCGCATGAACCCTATCAAGTTCTTTCTGGAGAAATCCATCCTTACGGATAGGCTAGCACGCTGGTAAAGTTTTCTTTCCCAGTTCGACATCACCTACACCCAGCAAAAGGTAATTAAAGGCTATGCCATAGCCGAGCATCTCGCCCACCATCCTCTTCCCAAGTTCGATCCTGTCCAATCAGAGTTTCCAGATGAGGAACTAATGTCCATCACCCAATCTGATGAGCCAATGTGGACGTTATATTTTGATGGAGCTCTGAATTCCCAAGGGAAGGGTATCGGCATTGTCCTTCTAACGCCTGAAGGCGTTACCATCCCAGAGGCATTTCAGCTCGCGTTCCCAGTCACCAACAACATCGCTGAATACGAGGCTCTTCTAGCTGGCCTGGAACTAGCCCATTCTTTCTATATCACTGAGTTGCGAGTCATGGGTGACAGTCAACTTGTTCTCCGCCAGGTGCTTACCAAATATCACACCCTCGATCCCAAGCTCAAACCCTATCAGGAGCTGGTCTCCGCCTATGCCAAATTGTTCACCAAGCTGATCTTTGTCCATGTTCCTCGCGAACAGAACATTCTGGCCGATGCCCTTGCCTCCTTGGCGTCATCCTTCAAATTCCCTTTAGGTGCATGGTTTAGATCCATCATTCTCTACAAGCGTCTTGTCCCTGCCGTCTAGGACCCTTACCTCTTAAAGATCAAGGAACGAGTCCTTCAGAAGATCCAGAAGGGAGAAATTCTTGAGAAGAGGGAGATCATGCTGGCAGAAGTTGAAGAAGAGCTGGCTGACGAGGAGAAACCATGGTTCTATGAAATTGTCAAATACTATAAAGATCAGTCTTATCCTGAAGGAGCCACTACAGAAGATAAGAAAGCCATAAGAAGGGTGGCTCAGAAATAGACATTGGTTGGAGGTCTACTCTATAGGAGGAGCCTTACTGGCGTTCTGTTAAAGTGTCTTGACGATAATGAGGTTTGGAAATGCGTAGAGGAAGCACACTCGGGTGTGTGCGGTGGCCACGTGAATAGCCAGATACTCGCTAAGAAGATCATTCAGCAAGGCTTTTACTGGCCCACTATAGAAGAGGATTGTGCCATCTATGTCCGTAGGTGTGTCAAGTGTCAGCTTCACGCCGATAAAATTCATTCACCATCCTCCTCACTTCATCCAATATCCTCCCCATGGCCCTTCTCCATGTGAGCATTCGACATCATCGGTCCCCTAGGTGATCCCAATTCCCTCACCAAGCAGAAATCTTTCATCCTTACTGCGACGGAATACTTCACCAAATGGGCCGAAGCCAAAGCTTACGCGAAAATCAAGGCGTCAACAGTCTGCAAGTTCATCATGAAGAACATCCTTGCCAGGTTCGGCGTCCCAAGCACAATCATCACCGACAATGGGCCACAGTTCATTTCTCATGACCTTCAGGACCTCTGCAAAAGGTACACAATTGCATTGCATCATTCATCACCTTATTACCCACAAGGTAATGGCCAAGCGGAGGCCACCAATAAAACATTGATCAAAATCATCAAGAAAACCTGCGAGTCCAGTAAGTTTTCAGACTGGCCAGAAAAGCTTATCGAAGCTGTATGGGCCTATCGCACTTCAATCCGTACCCCCACCGGGCAAACTCCGTTTGCCCTTACTTATGGGACGGAAGCGGTAGTCCCGTACGAGACTCTGATCCCTTCTCTCAGAGTACAATTGGATAAGGAATTTTCCCTCGACGAACGTCGCAATTCACTCCTTGCCCAGTTGGAACTCTTAGACGAGAAGCGGCTGGCCGCTGCCGAGCATGCGCGTGTGTATCAAAATAGACTCGCTCGCTTTTACCAAAAGAAAGTCGTTGAGAGAAAATTCAAAGTCAGTGAGATGGTCGTAAAGAGAATTTTTGTCAAACCTGGAGGGCCGCGTTCTAAGCTCCAATCAAATTGGGAAGGACCTTACGTAATTCAAGCCGTGTACCCTGGCAATGCCTACAAGCTAGTCAACGCCGAAGGGACCGAGTTATCCCACCCTTGGAATGGGCTTTATCTTAAAAAGTACTACCCTTAGCATAGTGTCAAAACAAAAAAATAAAAAAAATATTGAAAATCACTAAAAATATATAAAATCTTAAAGTGCCGATGCCTGGTGGTCACCATGTAGTTAAGTCGATGCATCCAACCTCCATGTTAGGATAGGGCCCATTAAGGCTTGGTAGGCACCGGGTCTTGGTCTGCCAGAACCGTGGAGATCCCTGTCCGGCCACATCGGCCTATGCACGCTCAAAGGAAGCCAACATGTACTCACTTATGTATTTTATCCAAAAAAAGTTGGTAGCATCACCTACGGTGGGGCCTCACCTAGAAGATCTCCAGAAGCTGTAATCTTTATTCTTTTCTCTTCGACCAAATGAGACAGTCGGCGCCCTTAAAACGCTGAGCATGAGAAACCAAAACTCAAACCCCTTAAGGCAAGAGTAGGATCCATTTCCTCGAGCATCGATCAGAGCACGAGAAGAGGGCAGTGTCCCCGCAGGCATACAAAAGGAAGCCCACAACGTCAAACGACTATATCTCCCTCGTAAAAAGAAACACAAAATCAAAATCAAGAGAAAAGCCTGGTCGTGACCGTGCTTGATGCGATAAATGGAACCCCTCAAAGCAAAAGTCTGAATCCACAAAAGGGGCCATGGAATATAAATGCTCGAGATTTGGTCCGAAGTTGTTCGAAAGAGGAGAGTTAATGGGCCCTTATTGGCTCGCCGGGTTAACCGTTTTGCCTGTCCTCTCAGGAGGTTTACCCCATGCACTCTTCCTTCCTCCTCTAAAGATGAAAGCTAGATGGAGTTTCTAAAGGGCGAAACCCGCCAAGGTTTGTGACCTTATTTTAATATACACATATGGTTGCCTACTTTGAAAAGCAAAAGCTATCGCTGCGAAGGAGTCTCTGTGTTTCTGGCCGGTCAAGACCCCTGTTTACCACCTTGATGTCTTCTTATTTAACCTTGGGCTTAGGCTAATGCAAGCGCGTCACCTATGGGTGCGACGGCGTCTGATTCTGGGTCAGCGTCGCGCGGTTGGTCGTTAGGGTTTCAGGGTGTTCCATCATATACCACCTAGAGTTGTGAGGAAATAGACCCAGGTCGGGCAAATCATTTACCTCGAAAACCTTTTGGGTGAATCCCTGTGGTCGGAAGCGACTGGGAGCCTAAGCATGGCATGACGGTATTGTCATCAGGATAAGTCTTAGCCGACGGGATTATCATTCGAGGGGTCTAGAGGCCCAAATCAACCTAGATGTGCACTTAGGATACCTGGGAGGTTAGTAAGAAACCCCTGTTCTCATATAGGTTAGGTGCCATTTGGGTGCTTGCCAGGCGTTAGCAACAAAAAAATTGAAATGATGAAAAATAACAACAAAAAAGGAAAAGAGAAAATGAACATATTTGCAAAATTTTTTTGAATATAACAAAACAACAAAAAAATGCCAAATATAAAAAGAAAAACAAATCAATTTTGTATGATTGCATTTGTATGCAGCATTTCACTTTTTAATATCGCTTGCATTCGTGTGCTTGTCTGTCGCATCCATCATCACCGCATCTTTCCCTTGCCTTCGTTAATAAAGGCTTGGCCCCTTGACCCGTTATCAAGGACAGTCAAAGTGACCATCTGCTTATTGAGCAAGGGGCCAAGTCAGAGCAGAAATTCTGACTTGTTTGTTTCAATGATGTGTGTAGCGATTCGAGGCAACAAGAGCAAAGGTGAAAACCAACAAAACCTTTTATTCTATTCCAAAAATAAAAAAAAAGTACATCAAGTTCCACCCTCTCTCTCTGCATTACTCGTCTCGCTACTCTCCGGGCAAAACGCTCTCAAGGGTGTTACCCAACTAAGAAAAGCGGTACTCCTACCGCTATGTACTACTCTTTCTATTCCCACGCCCCGACGTTGATCCGTGGGGGCAGCAAAAAAGGTACTAACACGAAAGCCACACTCTCATGCTCTTCGGTAGTGCTCCTCACCATATCTCAATCACTATTCAACAAGACCAAGGCTGGTTCGGAGTTCGAATAGCTGGGCCTCTATGGCCCTTCGTTCCTCCCTTTCAGCCAATCTGTCGGCTCTTTCTCTCTCTCTATCTCTTTCTCTCTCCGCCCGTTCTCTCTCACGGTCTTCCCTCTCTAACTGGAGAGTGATCCTAAGCTCTATGGCATCCCTAGAAGAGTCATCATCTGGACGACGTCGCAGTTCCTCCTCCAGCTCTGCTATTCTGGCCTCCCTCCGCGCAGCATGGGCAAGTGCCTCTTGTGTCTCCTTTTCCTGCCAAATGTATCATATCAGATATGTGGCAAGGATAATTCAATAGTGAAACTCTTACCTGTATAGAGAGCATTCCTTCTGCCTCCGCGGCACGCTGCGTGGCACGAGCGAGTTGCTCGTGAAGCAAGTCAAGTTCTGAGGTAGGGATCCATAAGCTGGAAGAGACTCCACCGGCCCCTATCGCCGATGAGGCCGCGTCAATCTGGGCACGCTGTAATCATGAGATGATAATTAATGGCCGAACACCATGAATCTAGGGCCGTGATTCGGAGCGTACAATGTACACCTACCGAGGCACTCAAGGCTTCACGTGTGTCACCCAATTGTTGCTCTGTCTCTGCTAGGCGAGATCACAAGTTCGCTACCATGGTATCACGAACATCCTGCAGCCATAAGGGTCAGCATTTCCACAACAAAAAAGCCAAAAAGAGAGAGGGAGAAAAGAGGAGAAAAGGGAGATCTACCTCCACAAGTCTCTGGGGTTGGAGCCGCTCTGCTTACATTGTCTTATACAGACGTAGATAGTCTTCACTATCCTGCGCATGCGATTCCACAATTGTGCCACCCCGTTGCCAATCTTCATACTGTTCGGGGAACCGCACACGCCAATCAATGCAGGTTGCCAGTCCCCGTGTCTTTCTCCCAACGCGAGGTGGCGCAGCCGTATCCACCCATTCCTGAGCTAGTCCTAAAGTCCTCATAACCAATCATAGCCGAAGCGGCTCGATTTCATTCAGGCAGTGCATCCACAGTTCCCGTCCGAACCGGGCACGACTTGTTAGAACCCATGGTTGGTCGACATCGACCATGCCTAAGTAGGGTCTCCAGTTTACCTAGGTTAGGTTGTACATACATGTTTAGCTGGTCAGAACCAAATAAAAATGAAAAAGAAAAAACCCCACCATTGCTGCAGGGAACTCCTGTATCTCCCACCTTAGCACCATCAATTGGTAGGTTAGGGGTGCCGCACTCATGATGGGTTGCCACCGCTTGGCTAGCGGCATCGTCACTGGTCTCCAATGTCTAGCTCTCCCCATCGGGAGGTAATAATAGCTCCACAGCTGCTTTAGCGCATGTCATCAGTACCTCAAGTGGGCTATCACAAAAACAAACAAAAAAATACAAAATAAAATCAAAAATACCTGGATAAGTGGTGTGAAACCACTCACAATCATCTCACGGTCTGCCTCTTGGGACAGACCTGTAAATAGGTGTGCCAGCATGGCAGCTCCCCAGGCGTAGTGCCCTACTCTTTCGAGGTCTGATAGCAGCTCCAGGAAACGACAATGGATACCATCTCCTTTCGAGCTTAGTATCAATCTTTCCAGCAAGAAGAGGAGAAATCTCCTCAAATCCATGTTGGATCTTTCCCAATTGCCAAACTATGTGCAGTACACAGCACGACATCCTCTTTCCATCCTGTCCATGAATTCTTTTGAGGACTCATCGTCCCGTCGATGAGTATCAGTGAGCCCTAATGCCTCTATGATAGATGTTCTGGCTACTGACATGTTCTTCCGTCCATCTAGGTCCAAACCCAGTAGCTTCTGGGCACCTTCTCGGTAGTCCGCGTAAGTGACTCCGGTCACTGCCTCACCATCCACCTTGAGGCTCATGATTCGGACCACATCTTCCAGGCTGGGCACCATGTGCCCCCAGGGCATCAAGAATGCCCGACTCACTGGGTCCCATCTTTCACGCAACGCTTGGATCAGGACCAGGTCGAGTTTGATCGGCTCGATCCGCAAGAAGGTGCCAAATCCCATCACGTCTAGCCTGGCCTTCTGAAAATCCGGGAGACCCCTGTATGCTGCCGCTACTAACTCCCATGAAATGTGCGATTTCATCACACTCTGCGCATGCACAAGGGGTGGAGAAGGGTTTTGTCAGAAGAAAGGGAGAAAGGAAGAATGAGAAAAAGGGTAGGGGAGCTCAGCTTACGAGTTGCGATTGGGTCCTTTCACTGAAATGCCCTTCAAGGTACGAAAGCTTCCTAGAACTGCTACCACTGGACCTGCTCCTCTTCAAGGAATGGGAAGATTCGCCCTCCATCCCGATCTCAGAACTCTGAGTTCCTTCTCTTTTGTAAGAATTTGTACTCTCCAAGTTGGCTCTCGATGTCCCTGGAGTAACGAAAGAGGCAGGTATTTATAGAAATGGGAGAAGTGCAGGCCAAGATTTCCTCCATCACCTTTAACGATAGCCCTCGCGATAGGGCGCCTGCCCTGCGGTCCTATGTGTCACTTCACCGCTCGCGCAGGGTGACTGTTTAGACGGTGTAATATGACGACCCGCTCCCTATGTTATCTAGGGATGCCCTATCTTGCTTTTGAAGTCGTCCGCAAAGTTTGAAACATCGTCCGGGAAAAGGGACTGGAGCCGTCATTATTGAATTTGACGGCAGATTCCCGTGGAAAATAGTCACATCGAGATGCGATTCTCCGTTTAGGGCGGAGTCTCGGCAGACACATCACATGGGAACAGTGCAATTGAGAAGGAGCGTAGGGAAGAAGGAACGCACAAGAGGACGAACAAGTAGCAGAAAGTCAAATCACTCCATTCATAAGTCTACATAAGCTGTCATAAACATCACAATCATAGAGAGGAAGCGGGTCCACTGGCTCGCCAACTCTCGCCATTATCTTCATGCTCGTCCCCCTAGGCATCCCTCTCCTCTCCCCTGAGGTCAGGGTCCCTCAAAAGCCTCCTGGATCCCCATGCAGCAGCACCCACCTCGTCTCGTGGCGCCTGCTCTACGGCAATGGCTCGCTGCTCCTCCCCTGGCGTGGCGAAGAAACCACCAATAGAAAAGCGGCCAGACTGGCGGAGTCGCTCCCCGAACTCTCGCGCTCTCTCGTAGCGCGTCTCCATCGCTCCTAGCCTCTGCACCACGACCTGAAGGCCTAGCTGGAGCTCCCTCACCTGGGCCTCCAAGGCCTTCCTCTCGGCCTGATCTCGCTGTCGCTCGGCCCTTCTCTCCTCTCTCTCTCTGCCTCTCTCCTCGTCACCTGAAGAAGGACCCTTAACTCCAGGATGTCTTAAGCAGGCCTCTACTCACCACGACGCCGCAGCTCCACTACAGTCGCTACCCAGGCATCACGTTCCTCTTCCGCCCGGGCCAATGCACCGGCGAGTTGCTCCCGGAGGGAGGCAATCTCAAGAAAAGGGGCCGACGAGCTGGAAGATGCACCGTCGGCCATTCCCACTGTCGCTGTCTGCTGGGCACGCTGGAGCAAACAAACAACGGCCGTCAGCTAAGCTCTAAACAAAAAACAAAAAAAAACAAAAAAAAGAATGCAGTACTTAACTTACCAGGATCGACAGTTCTTGTTGAGTGATGGCCAGCTGTCGCCTGGCCTCTGCCAGTTGGGCACGCAAGCCGTTAATGTCGCACGCATCCCCGGCCTGGGGAAGTCCCACATAACTCTCTCTCTGCTGCCGAAGGAAGTCGGCACTGTCCTGCACTAATACGCTCCCTTGCTGCCCAGGGAGACGTATACGCCAGTCCTCAAACTTCGCCTTGCCGCGACTCTCCTTCTTGACACGGCTCGGCTCGTCTGCACTCACCCATTCATCGGCCAAGCCCGGGGCCCTCGCCATGCCCTGCATCAAGAAAGAAGGGTCTTACGACAAAACATGAGAACACGTCTCCTATCAAGGACGTGTCCATCATTTGAGTGCAACACTCGCCGAACCCTTTTCCCTCTCGCGTGGCTCGCTCAAAACTCAAAATAGATCAAAAAGGAGAAGATCGAAGGACATACCAGGCCGTGTTCACCTCCCTCCGTACTATCAGGCCCCTCGGGTCCCTCAAGTACCCGAAGGGGTCCTTCCTCTTCCATGGATGCCTCTCCGTGCTCTGGCGCGTCCCTCCTCGGGCGAGGAGTTCCTCGCCCCTCTCTCCCTTCACCACGATTTAGCCCACCGAGCTCCATCGATCGAGAGTGGAAGAAGACAAGGAGGGGCGAGCAAATCTCGACGGGAGGCGGGCTCGTTTGAGGGTAAGGCACGGGAGAAGAAAGGCCGCCTGGCGCTTTAAATTTGAATTCAAAAGATAAGACGCGTCCCCGCGCCTAGACGCGCCCAAAAAAGAGAGAGAGAAGAAGGAAGAAACAGGTTCCTCCATGCAAAGCGTAATTCCCTACTTCTTAGGATAAGATCTCATGAAATGTGCCTCGAAAGAACAAGTGCAAGGAAAGAAGCATGGGAGAGAGAAAGTACACACAACACAAGGAACCATTTCATTTCGCATAAGCAAATAGTCAAAGTACATCATACAGTGAGGAAGGTGGGGTGTACAAGTAACTCTCTAACTCTCACTACCACCCTCCTGATCATCTCTCTCCTCCCTCCTCTGACGGGGATCCCTAGGGGGCCTCTACGAACCCTGAGAGGCCATGCTCGTCTCACCAGGTGGCACCATGCTAGCTTCTAAGGTGCGATGACGCTCCTCAGTAGAAGAAACTAGAAGCTACCTATGGAGAACGAACCAGACTGACGAAGCCACACGCCGCGCTCCTTCGCCCTCTGATACCGCTCCTCTCTCTCCCGAAGCCTCCCCTCCGCCGTGCCAAGGCTCAGTCGGAGCTCCATCACCTGGGCCTCCAGAGCCCTCCTCTCGTCCCAATCTTGATGTCGCTCTGCCCTCCTATACTCCCTCTCTCTCTCTCTATGCTCTCCCTATCCCTCTCCCTCTCCTCTCTCTCCCTCATCGCCTCTCTCCTCGATAGCTCGAGGGTGATCCGCAGATCCAGCACGTCACAAGGGAGCTCCTAGCCTCCCGTCGTCGCTCCTCCTCGAGCTCTGCTATCCGGGCGTCACGCTCTGCCGCCCAGGCGTCGCGCTCCTGCTCGGCACGGACCGCACGGGCCAGGGCATCCCGAATCTCCGCCACTTGCCAAGGGCCACGTACCCCATAAGAGAACAGTGAAGGAAGAAGAGCAACTAGAAAGAGAGTCGGGGTCAGGCAGACACTCACTCGAGCCTCGCGGTCACGCTCGGCCTCCTCAGCCCGGGCCACCGCGTACGCCAGCTGCTCCTGAAGGGCAGAAACCTCCGGAGGAGGGCCCCACGAACTGGAACCCGCTCCACCAGCCATCCCAGCTGCCTCTGCCTGGTGGGCCCGCTGAAACACAGAGCAAACGACAGTCAGAGGCTAAGTATAAAAAATTTAGTTCACAAATAATGCATTGCATAGACTCACCAGGATCTCCAACTCCTGTCGAATGGCCACCAACTGTCGCCTAGCGTCTGCCAGCTGGGCCCACAGGTCGGCAATCATGTTATCACGAGCATCCTACATCGCATATAAGTTAGTGTCACATGCATATACATATAGGAAAGGGAAACATTTTTTTCACGCTTACCCCTGCCGCGCCACCAAGGAAGAGACGCTCCCCGTACGTGGCTCGATACCGTCTCAGGTAGTCGGTGCTGTCTGGTACATGGGACACCACTGGGACCCCGCCTTGCTGCCAGTCCTGGTACTGTGCAGGGAAGCGCGTACGCCAGTCCATGATCTTTGCCTTCCCCTTGGTCTTCAGCCTGACACGGACCGGCTCATCTACGTTGACCCACTCCTGGGCTAGCCCCAACGTCCTCATGACCAGCCTGAGCCGCAGTTGCTCGATCTCGTTCAGGCAATGGACCCACACGTCCCGCCCGAAACGAGGACGGCCGACTACGACCCAAGGCTGGCCAGCATCGGCCATGCCCAGGTAGGGCCTCCAAACCACCTGCATCACCATACATACGTCATGTTAATTGCCATTTTACTCAATTAAGTCGCATGCATAAAAACACAAAAATCATACGCATCATACCATAGCCCCGGGGTACTCGCTCAGCTCCCGACGAAGCGACGCCAGCTGGTAGCCGTGGGGTGCCGCGACCATGACCGGCCTCCACCGTCGCGCCAGAGGCACGGCTCTCCTGTTCCCCTGTCTGGCTCTTCCCGTCGGGAAGTAGTAGTAGCTCCACACCTGCATCCATCATACATCATTAGCACGAATAATTACATATTTAACTATGGTAAAATGCATAAATAAAATGTTTACCTGGAGAAAAGGTGCGAAGCCGCTGACTGTCGTCTCCCTCTCTGAAGTCTGGGAGAGATCGGCGATCAAATGGGCAAGCAGAGCCGCTCCCCAAGCATAGTGCCCCACTCTGTCCAGGTCCGCCAGGATCCCGAGGAAGTGGTAGTGGATGCCGTCCCCCTTTGTCCCCAGCAGAAGGCGGCCCAGAAAGAAGAAGAGGAACCTCCGGAGATCTAGATCCACCAGCTCTCGCTCGCTCGGGTCCTGGGTGAAAGCTGTACGGGCGTCCCCCTCTAGTCATGCCAAAAACTCAGCTCCAGTCTCGCTGACCCGCTGGCGCGGGTCACCAAATCCGAGCGCCTCCATAATCTCTACCCACCCAACTACCCTGCTATCTCAGTCAGTCGTACTCGTCTCTAGCCACAGCAGGTCCAAGGCACTCTCTCGGTAATCGGGGTAAGTGACCCCGCTGACTGCCTCTCCGTCAACTCGTAGCCCGGTGATCCGAGCTACGTCCTCTAGTGTCGGCACCATGTGCCCCCAGGGCATCAGGAACGCCTGGCTCGGCGCATGCTGTTGTGTCCTTGAGGTCATTTGAGTCATTATGTGGTCTCTTGGGTCATTCGACATCATGCTATAGTCATATGAGTTCTGTGGTATTCTTAGTTTTGATAATGGCTTAACACTATGAGTCATTGTTGTTTATCACTCTCCATGTAATTAGTTTCATGATGCCCATTCACAACTTGCATTATATGTTCTCACATTACATTAATACCAAGGAACATGTGGTTCTTGAATGCTCACATCAATCTTGAAACTTTGGGTTACTTGATGATCATCCATTCGTTTAAATTCATTGTCATATGAACTTGCTCTTTTGATATGGATGGTTAATTTGGGAATGAGCTTTTCTATCCTTCTTGTTATTGAAATTCCATGAGTGTGTTTCATGGATATTTTACTTGGGGTGGTTGAGCTCTTATTTCTTGATCTTTAGCTCAGAACACTTGTGATTCAAAGTGTTCACATATAACTAATTCATGAGATTTCATATGTGTATTTCATACATTTATTATATGGATCATTGAGCTAAAGTTCTAATCCTTTTTATATGATTTTGCAGGCCAAAACACTCAATATATATTCCCCAAGATCAAAGGAGTTTGATGCCACAGAGTTCGGAAGGGTTACAATGACATTTGGGGCTGAATTGTGTTAATCTGGAATTTACTGTAGCTTTAGGTCGACCGGCGGCACTTTAGCTAGGTCGACCGAATTTCCCAGAACCAAAAGGTTCGGGGTCTGTGACATTCCGGTCGACCACCCCATGAATTCCGGTCGACCGGTTTTGCCAGAGCCGAAAAGTTCTGGCTGCAGCAGGTTCCGGTCGACCGGCCCATGAATTCTGGTCGACCGCCAGCCCCGATGCAGCCATGTTTGACTTCGAAATCCACCTCGTGGCCAGCCCCTTTCCATGGATTTGTTTAATCAAACCTTACCTAACTTCCCATGATTTGTGGATCTGGTCTGGAGGGTGTCCAAGGACCATTCCAAGGGTTATAAAACCAACATGAGAGGGTTAGAAACCCTAATTGATGGAGTTGATGAAGTGAATCAAGGGAGGCCATTTCGAGAGCACTGTAGCACCTCCGTGAACAGTGTTTCGGGCAGGAGTTCTTCATCCTTCCAAGGTGATTCAAGGTGAGATCTGAAGCCAAGCAACCTCCAATCAAGCAAGAAGCATTCAAGGCTTGCAAAGGTGATCGAAGCTACATCCATACACATCTTCATCAACTCAAGGAGATTCAAAGAAGATCAAAGCTACATCCAACAATCTCTCCATCAACACAAGGTGATTCAAGCTCATATCTCAATCCAGCAACCTCCAAGGAAGAGTAGAAGAAAGCAAGGCTAACAAGGGAAATTAAAGGAGGCTGTAAGGGTGTGTTCAAGGAAGAGGAGTTCGAGTTACTGTAGCTGTGAACAGTACTCCGGGAAGAAGTTCTTCATCAAATCCTCAAGAGATTCAAACTCCAACAAACCTCAGACAAGATCTTTTCTCTTAAGCATATTCTATATCTTGTTTGAGTGATTTCATATTTGTTCGTTTTCCATTTCATTCAAACATTTGGAATTGAGAATCGTCCCTACCGGTGGTTAGTAGGAAGGCAATCGGGAGTTCTCCGATTTGCGGTGTAGCCGTCCCTGTCGGCTTTATGTGTAGGAAGATAGAAAGAGGGGTTTCTCTGTTCTGTGGTTTGGGGCGTGTCCCCGGTTCAAGCTGTGTGTCAGCAAGGAAGCCTCACCGGGTTTTGGTGAGAGGTGGACGTAAGTTGCGGGGTTGCAACCGAACCACCTTAAAAATCCCTGTGTTGTGGGTTGTTTATCGTGTGTGATTGATCTATATCTTCTAACCCCATTCACAGGTTCGTGTGCTTTCATACTTGGTTATATTGTTCACACACATATGTACTTTGAATGATCATCATAGCACATACACACACAAGCACGGTTGTTGCAAGCTATTGCATGTTTTAGTGTTATGCTTTATGATCCCTGCACTACAAGGCTTATTTCTTTCAAGATCATAAATGTGCTTAAAGAAGTGTGGACGTTTCATAGCTTGTAATTCAAGTCTTTTCATTTGAGCCACTCTACTTAATTCCGCTGTACATTGTGCCTAAGTGATTCGTTCGCTTAATAAGAGTGGTTTAAGCTTCCGCTAGCTAATAGTTTTTAAATAGGCCAAAGCTTGTGAAAGGATCTATTCAACCCCCCCTTCTAGATCTATTTACACCTCGCGGGACCCAACAAGTGGTATCAGAGCGAGGCTCTGTCATTCCCAGATCTAACGATCTGCAGGGAAAGATCCCGGTGTTTGTTATTTAGATGGATTCACATGCTACACTTACTTCGATGGCTTCTCCACCCATTTATGATGGTTCAAATTTTTCTACATGCGTTGGAAGAATGTTCATCTATGTTAGCTCCATAGATCCACAATTGTGGACTCTCATATACAATGGTCCTCATGAGCTGTCATCAAATTCAATTGATTGGCTAGCCGAATATGAGACCAAACATAATGATAATCGTCTTGCATATAACTTAATTACAGCTGCAGTTGATCTAAGACTAACTCATCTTGTGTCCTCTTGCAGCACAGCCAAGCAAGTATTGGACAAGTTGGTTAAAATCCATGAAGGGAAGGAACAAGAACAAGAATGCTTCATGGCCGACCGTATAGAACAGTCTAGCAATGCATCTTCATCACAGGTAAACTCTGACTCTAAGGAATTCACTTTTGAAGAGCTTATGGAAGCCTATGGTGAGTTGATTACTCAATACAAAAAGGTCAAATCAGAAAATAAAAATTTGAAAAAGGATCTCAAGAAAATCAACCAAAATGAAAGCTTGTTTTGTAAAAAGTGTTCTATTGTTAAAGAGCTTAACAATACTCTCTCAGTTGATCTAGATACGCATAAACAAAGCATTACATGTCTAAGGGAAGAAAATGAAAATCTTCATGATGAAATCACTAGGTTGGAAGAAATTATAATTAAACTTCAAAACCAACCTAAGTCAATCTCTAATGATCAAACTATGGCCGATGGGCTAATCCATGATGAGAGGTTGATTGAAGAAAATAAAAATTCTGTTTCATGCTCTGCTAATTTTGTATGTGAAAAATGTTCATTCTTGAGAAACATAAATGTTGGTCTTCATGATGATCTTGAATGGCAACAAAATCTGATTGATTCTCTGAAAGAAGAGAATAGAGAGTTGTTGGAAAAGAAAATTAAACTTGAACAAGCTGAAGAAGAGTTGCATGAAAAACTAGCTGCACATGAAAAAGGCAAATCTGTCATTGATGATCACTCTGAAACTTTGCATGCTTTAGAACAACAAAATCAAAATCTTAAAGCAGTAAATGCCATGCTCAATGAGCAATTGGCAGCATGCGAAGAGGGCCTTGTTGAATCTAAACAACACATTTTCGCACTTGAAAATGAAATTCAAGGTTTGAATGATTTCCTGTCAATGTTTACCCAAATCCAAGATTCTGGATCACCGGAAGCCACCACTTCCTGTGGTCACCAAAAGGGGCATACTGCTCGAAAGAAAAGTAAAATCTAGCATGCTCATCCAAACATGCACCATAACATGCCCAATGCCAAATACCATGCCTTCCACAAAATGAATGTCAATTGTTATTATTGTGGTAAACATGGTCACACTATGCATGATTGTTTGATCTTGAGAAATGATGAGCTTAGAGCAGGACAACAAGTGAAAGGGCAAGGAAAGAAACAGGTCAACACTGGCAGAGGGCTTGCTCAACAAAATTCTGTACGGAACCACATGGAGAATCAGAAGTGTCGACATTCCTATCCAGACAGGTCTACACTCCCCATGGCCTTTAATAGAAATGCTTCTCTTTGCTGCTCTCATTGTGGTAAGTCTGGCCATACTATCCAAGAGTGTTGGCATTTGAAGGGAAAGCATCACCTTCATGCCATGAAAGGTAAATCCCATGCTCACCCACAAAAGCATAATCCACATGCACACGCACATGAACATAAAAAGAAAATCAATCTTTTGTGTGTTGTTTCTATTGTGGGAAAAATGGGCATGAGATATATGATTACCTCATAATGAAGGAGGATGATGTGATTGCCCTGAAAAAGGTGGGCCAAGATGCTAAACATGTTGCTAACCCACAAGGACCCAAGTAATCTTGGGTACCTAAAAATTCCAAATGAGAATTTTGGGTGCAGGATGCCTTGGAGCTGAACAAAGGATCATAATGTAAATAAAAGCTCAAGGCACAGGTATGTACATAAACCTCTTAAGTTTAGTCATCTTGCATGTTCAGTCTTGACATGTAGATAGTGCATCATACGTCTGCCCAATGTCATTAGATTCTGTAAACTGAACTGCTCTTTGAAATACAAAACCCCCAAGGTGTGAGATGAACTTTTGAGCTTGATAACTTGTTTACACCATGCTTGATTTCAGCTATTTAACTCATGAAAAATTTGTTATGCTGATGAAGTTAATGTGATGATGAGTTGCATAAGTCTATCAGCCACATGAAATTCTTGGACTTTGGTTTTGATGATGCATGTCATGGCTGCATTTTCAACTCGTTATTCATGTTAGCATTGTTCAAAAGGGGTATCTATTGGCATCATCATCAAGTTGCATTCATGTGTGTTTGCATCATCTTGTGATCACATATACCTTAATGCACATCATGTTTAGAAGACACAAAAATGCACAATCATTTTGCAACATCTTCATTGCATTGTGTATTCACATAAGTCTTGGGCTGCATAATTCATTACCAACCCATGCATGTATTCAGGGGGAGTCAACATCAATCTAGCTGGAATCATTGTACATCATATCATTCTTGTATGGCCATGGTATATCAAATGTTGATGTATGTAAAGGCAGGCAATGCTTATCTGGAAGCACTCAATATGCGTGAGATTTCACCTCCGCCAAGTACCATGTGTCACTGTCGCATATAGGCCATATAGCTAGGGGGATTTATCTTCATGAGACATTTGTGCATATGTTTCATATTCATTATGTTACATTTCATAAGTGTAAAATCATGCATTATGTTGGTTCATGCATTTCATGTTTGATTAGGTCAACCCCTGCATGATTCAATTAAACTTCTCATTGACATTCGTCATTCTATTTGACTGCAAACATCACTCCTTGCGTACTTTCATTGCATATTCTTAGGGGGAGTCATATTGTTCTTCTTGGTTCATTCGTCCTTTTTGCATCTGAACCTCAATGGCCTCCAGTGTGATAATAAGTTCAAGAGACAGACATCACTACAGTGTAAGAGCTTTCTATTATATGAACTGATGATTGTCCATTCAATGAAAATGGTTCAGATTTAATGATTTCCTTAAAATTCTGATGAATCTTTTGAAATCATCTATGTTCTGTAGTTTTAATAGACCTTAACTAGAGATTGCATGTTGTGCCTTGAATAACTATTCTGAAATCTGAAAATCCAAATGTCTTGACAACTTTGGTGATACTCTAGAACTTAGTATTGTTTCTAAACATCTTGATGAGCTGAAATTCTTGAAAATCAATTTGCAGAGCAATGATAGTGTTGCACGGAGAAATATGTCCCGTCATCAAATCAAGTGACGAATGATATGTCATGATGTGCCTCTGTTATCTCTGTCTTAATTCATTTGGACTCTAGGTAGAGCAATGGCATAATTACTGAGAAATATATCTTCTCATCAAATAAATGAGTTTGGATATGTCATGACGTGATGTTGCTATCTCTGTTCATTCTGAAGCATAACAGTCAGTCTTGCCAAATACCTAGGGATACTAGCATCTAAACAACATGTATTCTTACGGCTAGGAGGCATGTACTAGACTTGATTGCTCGTAACATATGAGTCATGTGCCTTCAAATTCAAACGATATTGAAAATCAAATTTGTTAAACTCATAAAATTCCATGCTTTAGTCATGCTTGTTTAGCCTCAATACTAGTTTTTGTGTTATTCCCTTTGTGGTTATTGAATATGGATGTATAAGACAAGGGAAGGTTAAACACTGTCAAGATATGTGCTTCTGGTTCATTTCTATTAAACCATGGATGTCGATGCTTTTTAAACTCTATTGATGATCTTGGTTTTCATTAGCTTTGAACCATATATATTGCTCCCGGCATGTTTCTAATTTCCATATAATGGCTTGCTCTTCCACTACCATTCCACTCTGATCTCTAGGACCTTTGTCAACCACTGTACCGTATCCCTCCTTTTTGCTATTGGCAAAGGGGGAGAATGTCTTGTTGTGAGTCCTTGCTATGGACTTGGGAGAAAGGGGGAGATGTTGCCTTTTGTTGCCTTTGTGCGTTGTCAAAGGGGGAGAGTGCATTGTGGATATGGGAGAATCCAAGGGGGAGAGAACCTTCATTTATCATGAGGGTTAATGCATAGCATTCATACACTTTACTTCTACATGCATTTGTATATCCATGCATACATATCTGCATTCACATGCTTCACTATCATGGATCTTGAGCTGCACATGTTACATAAACTTTGTTGTTTGCCTTCATCTGCCATATCTACATAAATCATTCAGGTTGCCATGATTACATCATCATACTAAACAAGTGGTATCATCTAACAAGTGGTATCATCTTGATGCACCTTTCAAGTCGCATCCAAAATCATTGGTGTCCTCTGTCAAGTGATATCACATTGCTTTCTCATTCATTGGCATGTGGCATAAGACCTAGCATCATTAGCCTCATGCTCTCATGCTAATAGGGAGGCATGCGCATCTTAACTTCATATAATTGTAGCTTGCATTTGTCATTTCCATGCATTGCATAGAAAATCCAAAAAATCTGAAAACTAAAAAATCACTAAAAATCTGCAAAATTTGAAATAAAAATTTGCTCCTTGGTTGCTCTATCCATCTCCTATTTGAGAAATTGAATCATGCTGCTGTGGCTCTACCTCTCCCACTTACATTGTCTTTGCCAAGCCACGGGACACCACCATGTTCGGTACATCCATATCATTCATTGGTATCAGTCCTATAACTGGCTTTCCATAATTGGTTGTTCTCTCTAGTTATTTTGTCAATCTTAATAAGTGTACAACCATTGGCATGTATTTCTACATCATCTTCTGGAATGTTGCTTGCAATGACATGTTTCTCCACATTATGGTTTCTTGTAATGATGTCACAGGAGATCCCGAGCATTATGTAAGTCATTTTGTGTGCGTCATTAATGTGAGTATCTCTTTCTCTTTCCTGGCTCTTTTTGATGTTGTCAAAGGGGGAGAAGTATTCATGTGAGTCATTAATCAAAGTATGTGGTAAGATTGTGTGAGTCATTAATCAGAATGTCATCTGTGCATCAAAGGGGGTGAGAACCATGTGAGTGACTCATAGTTGCCATATGAATTTATAATGACTCATAGTTCAGAATGCCTCATAGTTTCCATCATCAAAAAGGGGGAGAATGTTGTGTCCCTGAGGTCATTTGAGTCATTCTGTGGTCTCTTGGGTCATTCGACATCATGCTATAGTCATATGAGTTCTGTGGTATTCTTGGTTTTGATAATGGCTTAACACTATGAGTCATTGTTGTTTATCACTCTCCATGTAATTGGTTTCATGATGCCCATTCACAACTTGTATTATATGTTCTCACATTGCATTAATACCAAGGAACATGTGGTTCTTGAATGCTCACATCAATCTTGAAACTTTGGGTTACTTGATGATCATCCATTCGTTTAAATTCATTGTCATATGAACTTTCTCTTTTGATATGGATGGTTAATTTGGGAATGAGCTTTTCTATCCTTCTTGTTATTGAAATTCCATGAGTGTGTTTCATGGATATTTTACTTGGGGTAGTTGAGCTCTTATTTCTTGATCTTTAGCTCAGAACACTTGTGATTCAAAGTGTTCACATATAACTAATTCATGAGATTTCATATGTGTATTTCATACATTTATTATATGGATCATTGAGCTAAAGTTCTAATCCTTTTTATATGATTTTACAGGCCAAAACACTCAATATATATTCCCCAAGATCAAAGGAGTTTGATGCCACAGAGTTCGGAAGGGTTACAATGACATTTGGGGCTGAATTGTGTTAATCTGGAATTTACTGTAGCTTTAGGTCGACCGGCGGCACTGTAGCTAGGTCGACCGAATTTCCCAGAACCAAAAGGTTCGGGGTCTGTGACATTCCGGTCGACCACCCCATGAATTCCGGTCGATCGGTTTTGCCAGAGCCGAAAAGTTCTGGCTGCAGCAGGTTCCGGTCGACCGGCCCATGAATTCTGGTCGACCGCCAGCCCCGATGCAGCCATGTTTGACTTCGAAATCCACCTCGTGGCCAGCCCCTTTCCATGGATTTGTTTAATCAAACCTTACCTAACTTCCCATGATTTGTGGATCTGGTCTGGAGGGTGTCCAAGGACCATTCCAAGGGTTATAAAACCAACATGAGAGGGTTAGAAACCCTAGTTGATGGAGTTGATGAAGTGAATCAAGGGAGGCCATTTCGAGAGCACTGTAGCACCTCCGTGAACAGTGTTTCGGGCAGGAGTTCTTCATCCTTCCAAGGTGATTCAAGGTGAGATCTGAAGCCAAGCAACCTCCAATCAAGCAAGAAGCATTCAAGGCTTGCAAAGGTGATCGAAGCTACATCCATACACATCTTCATCAACTCAAGGAGATTCAAAGAAGATCAAAGCTACATCCAACAATCTCTCCATCAACACAAGGTGATTCAAGCTCATATCTCAATCCAGCAACCTCCAAGGAAGAGTAGAAGAAAGCAAGGCTAACAAGGGAAATCAAAGGAGGCTGCAAGGGTGTGTTCAAGGAAGAGGAGTTCGAGTTACTGTAGCTGTGAACAGTACTCCGGGAAGAAGTTCTTCATCAAATCCTCAAGAGATTCAAGCTCCAACAAACCTCAGACAAGATCTTTTCTCTTAAGCATATTCTATATCTTGTTTGAGTGATTTCATATTTGTTCGTTTTCCATTTCATTCAAACATTTGGAATTGAGAATCGTCCCTACCGGTGGTTAGTAGGAAGGCAATCGAGAGTTCTCCGATTTGCGGTGTAGCCGTCCCTGCCGGCTTTGTGTGTAGGAAGACGGAAAGAGGGGTTTCTCTGTTCTGTGGTTTGGGACGTGTCCCCGGGTCAAGCTGTGTGTCAGCAAGGAAGCCTCACCGGGTTTTGGTGAGGGGTGGACGTAGGTTGCGGGGTTGCAACCGAACCACCTTAAAAATCCCTGTGTTGTGGGTTGTTTATCGTGTGTGATTGATCTATATCTTCTAACCCCATTCACAGGTTCGTGTGCTTTCATACTTGGTTATATTGTTCACACACATATGTACTTTGAATGATCATCATAGCACACACACACACAAGCACGGTTGTTGCAAGCTATTGCATGTTTTAGTGTTATGCTTTATGATCCCTGCACTACAAGGCTTATTTCTTTCAAGATCACAAATGTGCTTAAAGAAGTGTGGACGTTTCATAGCTTGTAATTCAAGTCTTTTCATTTGAGCCACTCTACTTAATTCCGCTGTGCATTGTGCCTAAGTGATTCATTCGCTTAATAAGAGTGGTTTAAGCTTCCGCTAGCTAATAGTTTTTAAATAGGCCAAAGCTTGTGAAAGGATCTATTCAACCCCCCCTTCTAGATCTATTTACACCTCGCGGGACCCAACACATGCCACCGCTCCCTCAACGCCTGGATGAGAGGAAGGTCGAGCGGGAAGGGCTCGATCCTGAGGAAGGCTCCGAAACCCATGGCGTCCACCCGCGCCCTCTGAAAGTCCGACAGCCCACGGTACGCTGCCATCACCAGGGACCAGCTGATCCGGCTCTTCATCACGCCCTGCACACCATAAAACAAACAAAAGGGAACATATCAGAATCATGAATGATAAATAACAAAGACTGCACATATTTATTTTCTATTTATTTTCCCAAAAAAAAAACAAAAATATATATATATTTTTTAAAGGCTCTTCCTTATTTATTTATTTTATCTATTTTATATAAATATGTATATATATATAATAATATATGAAGGCGTCCAATCTTGTGGACGCCTCCATATTTTTCTTTTCTTTTTTAAATTTCATAATTAAAAAAAACAATACATAAAATTTTTTGAAGGCGTCCAAATAGGTGGACGCCTCTTTACATCAATATATATATTATAATTACGTAATAACCCAAAAATAATAATAATAATAAAAATAGAACAAAATAAAAAAGAAAGAATGGAGGCGTCCAGGCCCCTGGATGCCTCCTTCCCTCACTCCCCGGCCTTCTCCACACCGTCTTTCGCCCGTCTGTTTAGCCTAATAAACCAACAGAATGGAGGTCTAAGGGGCTTATCGGGTCGTGCTCATCCTCTGTAGCAATCCTAATAAAAATAAGATTTTTAAATAAATCAAATTAAGAATAAAAGATAAGTAAATAGATGACAAAGAGCCTAAATGAGTAAATCATTGATCAAGAGGAAAATAACGCCTTTTATCAAGGCGCTGATTCAAAAGGAAACGCCTCTGTGTAAGGTGTTAATTTAAAAGGGACGCCTAGACAATAGGGCGTCAAATTTCAAACGACGGGAAAAATAAAATTAAGGAAAGGAAATGAAACGCCCTCTACATGGGCGCGTTTACATAAGTAACGACGCTCGACAAGGCGTCAATTTAAATTCGACGCCCTCACTTAAGATGCTAATTCCGTTTGAGTTCCGTTCGAACCAGAACATTATCTAGGGAAAGTTTATGGATTAGTACGAGTTAGTAGAATATAGTAAGGACTCTATCATGGAAGTATTACTTCCAATACAACTCTAACCCTATTAGGATCCTCAAAATCTTATAAATATCCTTGTCCATCAAACCCTAAAATCTATTTGGTCGAAGCTCTGTTGCTGCTGTCATCGACATGAAGAACAGGTAATGCTCTTCCTCTTTATTTTTGGTTGTATGTGTTGAAAGAACGTTGATGATCTTTTCCTTCCTCATCTTCCTATACAGGTTGTCTGTGTTAAGAAGACAATCATCCTTTTGACTGAAGAACGAGCGTTCCTCGTCCATATTCTCCCTGCAGGAGGGACGTGAAGACTGTTGTCTTCCTCTCCTTCCTCCTTGCCGAACAGAAGGTAAATCTTCTGTATCGGTGGGGAACCTACTTTCAGCTGCATCAGATCAAGGACTTCTGTCTCTTTCATCTCCTGCAAGTTATCTCTGTTCGAGAACAGAGCATCGTTTTCTTCTCCAAACCTTCATCCGTTTATCAGTTAAATCTTCATAAGGTAGGTTTTCTCAAGAACGTAGCCCAAACTAGTATAAATTATGAAATAAACTCATCCATGATCTCATGCATATAGTTTTACTGCGTTTCCAAATATTTTCTGAGTGATTTTAAAGAAGCGACCCAGACAAGGGCGCTAATTCTTGTTTTGACGCCCTACCCAGGAGTCGTCAATTTCATATAATTGATAATTATCCATGTTTAAAATTCTATAACTATGAAACCATGAATCTAAATTAATGCATGATCATACCTATCGAATCCTGCTATTTTTCTTGCCCTGACCATGAAATTGTTTTCCTGAAATTTTATTATCTGAAAATTGATAAATTGTTGAATTAACGACCTGCACAAGGTCATCTCTTATTGAACTGACGCCCCATACCAGGGCGCTTATTGACAAGTAACGCCCCTGTCCAGGGCGCGTTTTTGTTAAAAATTCCAGAATATTGATTTTCTGCAGAATAGAAATATTGAAGGAACGACTATCGTATACATCGTCAAATTGTGAATGAACGCCTCTGAATAAGGCGTTAATTGGATAATTAATGACTTAGCTTAAGTCGCTATTTTCTGTATTTCTGTTTTACACTGATTACTGTCAACCGAAGGGTTATCTATATATATATATATATATATATATATATATATATATATATATATATATATATATATATATATATATGCAATCGGCACTATATTCCGTTCCGTGAATATAGTCCCACGTTTCATGATGATTTATCGTTTACCCACTAATTCTCATTGACATACAAGCTCTCCATTGGACATTCCGTTCCTTTGGACTAGCGAGTTAGTCATAGAGACCTCCGTAAGTCTCCTCGCAGCCTTGGATTCCCTCAAGGCCGACAGAGCTGGTTGTACCATAAAAACTCATTACACTATTTTGCCATGTCACTCTAAAGAAACATGGTATACCGGCCCTCATGTTATGCAAAGTGTGTATCATGAGAATTCTCTTAATGGGATGAGGTTATCATGCCATTTGATGCTGTTCTTGTAAACCCCAATTCTATATCAACATTATCATGATGTTCTTGTAAACCCCAACTCTATATCAACATTGTTATGATGTTCTTGTAAACCCCAATTCTATATTAAACTTGATGTTCTTGTGGACCTCAATTCTATTTAAAGAATGTCCATACTTGTTTGTCATGGTACCCAAGTTAGGGAACCAATTCCACCTAGTTTTATTGATAATCGTGATTGTACCGTTATTATCGCCATTCTCAAAGTGTCATATTTTGGACTCCATTCTATCAAAGTCTATCCTACGTGTCTACAAGCTTTATTCTTGAAATTCCATAATGGCTATACACAAAAGTGGATGTTAAAATACATGATTAATGCCTGCGCATATAGGGCCCGATCTGGTCCTGGGAGGAGCACCCGAAAGTACTTGTGCCCATGGGAGTTGATTGATCACGGTATTGGCATTATACCGAAGTGCATGACTAGCTTGATTGAACATTCCACAAATCTTGTACTTGTACTTGACTTGATATTACATGACTTGCGTGGCCCGAAAAAGGGTAATTTCGTACATGCGTGCTTGAAACGTGATAGCCAAATTTCCACATGACATGATGCACTCACTTGCTTGAATATCTTGATATCTTTTGATATAAGTTCTTGAAAGTTCATGACTAGTTCTTCTTGCTATCGTTTTGTTATACACTCTCTCTATCTTATCGTTTTATGCGAGCATGCATAGCTATAGTGCATTCATGAAAGATGTAATTACTTAAACCCGTTGCTAGTTCTTGAGATATAATTTCCTACTGAGCGTTCGCTCACTTAGTGTTTCTCTACTTTTCAGGTAAGTCCGACGATGAGGGAACTCAAACGGATGGGAAAAATCAAGAGTGAAAGCGATAGAGCTTCTTCCGTGTTACCTAGTCTTTTTCATATTTTCTTGAGTCAACCTTGTATTTTTCCTTTATTTTAGTTAGTGCTTCAAAGGTTTGTAATAGACATATTCTTATGAAGGAATAAAGGATTGGGTTATCTTTACTTTTGCGCATCTCTGATTTTTGGTGTCGAATACACTAATACTCTGATTGACATGATTGATATAAACTCGTCGCGCATCTCCGGGTACCTTCCGCGCTCGGGGCATGACATCCTCTCCCGCGTCGCCAGCGCCCGCAGGACCCTCCACGGCCAAGGGAGGTGCCTCCTCCTCCGCGACAACCTCCTCCTCCACGGCAGCCTGCTCTGCATGATCCCTCGACTTCCTCGGACGACGAGCAAGTCGTTTCCGCTTCTCCCCACCCTGGCTCGGGCCTCCTTGCTCCATTAGGAACTGAGAATGGGTCGGTCAAAGTAGAATGGGCCATTGGAATGAACAGTGGAGGGGGTGAAGCCCCCCTTTTATAGAGAGGCCCTTTTTTTTGGGGCGTCCAGGCGCCTGGACGCCCCCATATTTTTTAAAAAAATAAAAAATCAAAAAACTTTGGGGCGGCCAGGCCCCTGGACGCCTTCATAAAAATTTTTAAAAATAAAAAATATTCAAAAAAGTGGGGCGTCCAGGCCCCTGGACGCCCCCATTTAAAAAAAAATGTATATACATAAATATATATATATATATATATATATGATCATAATAAATAATGAAAAAGAAAAAAAGGAGAAAAATAAAAATCATAAAAATGGTAACAAGGGGAACAATGATCCAAGATGTCAAATTCTAGATTTTATTCCATCAGAAAAACAGAGTGAGCTACATCAAGGGCTTAGGCGCTTTAGGCCTTAACTTCCCCAGTTCGATTACGTAAGCCCTCCACAGCTCGCATTCTTCCCCTACATGCGCTAAGGCCTTTCCCGCAACACTTGTCTTCCAGGGTGCTTTAATGGCCTTCGCTTCCTTCGCATCCGATTCCGTGCCCAACTCCCTCTTCTTCAAAGGGATAATGCCGGTCAGCAGTGGGAACGAGTGGCGTGGAATGCCGATCTGGAGGCAGCACCGATGCGCGTTATAAAGGACAAACTCAATCGCGCTGATCAGTTGAAGTTCAACTTCGGGAGAAGACCTCATGAGGAGTTCAAGTGAGAGTAGACATGCCGGTGCGCAAGTGAAGAAGCTTTGTGTCATGGTTCGAAAGTGAGACCGCCAGTCTTCATGTTTCTTCAGCCATGGAACACGGTTCGCCATGGTGCCACCGAAGCCTAACACATCTGCTATGTGATAAAGGGGGCTTTGTTGGAAGAGCTTCGAAGCAGTCAGCATCCCCTCACGGTGGTCAAATTTGAAGTGCAAATCAATCCAGCAATTCAGAACAAGTGCGCAACCGAAAGGAGGCTTACCCATGCTCGAGGCAGTAAGGCCGTTGTAAAGGTAGGCAAGGACGGTGGGTCCCACCCTCTTTCCACTCCAAATCCCGCGGACGGCACTCAGTTGGTCCTCCTCCACTATGTTATCGATATAAGGGAACAAGAGAGCACCCGCTAGACAAATGGCGAACCCTTTCATAATTCCTTCCAAGTGGTCATCATCTGGTGACCCTCTTAGGGCATCCATAACCCATTCCACGAGCCTTTGCAAATCAATTCCCTTTTGAGTGCAGACCTTTCTGGCTGCGTCGGGCGGCATGAAGCTTCCAAGGACGCTCTCGGAAGTCCCCCTTGTCAGCATCTGCATAGCCTTTACCTTCCCGTCACTCTTGAATTTCTTCAGTCCGAGCAGAAGTTCCACCTCCTCGAGGAGGATGGTCGCCTCGAAGGTTGGGAAGATGAAAGTGTGGGTCTGGGGATGCCAGATCTCCACTAGTGCGCCCATAGCCGCCCAGTCCATGCGAATCCTCTCATAGTGCTTGGCATGAATAAGGAGCCCCTGAAGGTGCCACCTTGAGAGTATGCCCCTCATGCCGATGGAGATGTTGGAAGTTAACTTTGAAAGCCATGGCAGTTCGAAAAACTTCCTCGGGCCTGGGAAGAGTGGATATGGCTGGAAAGAAGAAAGGAAAGGAAAAGAAGTGAAAAGAGGGTTCACGCAGAGAATTTGAAATGAATCAACTTACCATATGCGACTGGATCGTCCCACTCAGATGACCCTCGAGGTCAGAAAGTCGCCTGATCTCGCTGCTAGGCCTGCTCCTCTTCATAAGGCGGGAAGACTCTCCCTCCATCCTGAAATCCCTAGATTCTCCTCTCCTTCTCTTCCTGAGCTTTCAAAACTCTCCTTGGTGCATTTGGATGAACTAGCCTAAGGGAGGTACTTATAGGAAAGGAGAGGCGCTACAGGACGGAACGCGTCACATCAGTGGTCAGTCATCAGAGTTTTGTCTGGATCTCCTTGTACTGTGGTGCGATTCTGTTGTAATTTTACTGATTTTAATCTATGTTGGTCTGTGCAGGTTTTACTAACGGACGTCTTTGTCCTATCTTGTGTACCATCCTTTGGTGTTTGGTCCCCCCGTGTCATGCATCACACTATACGATATCTACGCTATTAGAACATGTCAAGGACCTTGCGACCCGAACGAATATGGGATTTGAGTTCCCCTTCAACAAAAATGGTGATAATTCCAGAAGAATTTGGGTTGTACGGATAGGCCGTTAACTTGTGGTAGCATGGGGACGACGGTTCCATTCAGTGGGTTGGTGCGTGGATAAACGGGCCCCAGCTCAGTATCAGCTCACCGGATCGGTATCCTGACCCATTCTTAACGAGTTGACAATATTATCCTTGGCTATTTTCTATTTTAGTTTGTTTTAAATTTTTCTTTAAACCCAGCATGCATTCACGTAGGACTTTGATCTTATTGCAGAAGATTATTCAAGGCGATTCGATTATGAAAGCCGATGTGCTTCAATTCTTATAATATGAGATATTCCATTCAGAATGAAATACTGAGTTTCCTTAAGATAGCCCTACGCTACTCTTCCAAAGGAGACCCTTGTTTGGACAGACCCTCAGATATTCCTTTACTTTTTACCTTATTTGACCCACCTTGGCCGCAGCACATCCACATTGGCTGGTAACTGCTCCACAAAGGTGAAACCTGCAGGTTTATGACCCAGGTACTTCCACACCGAGAAGTTTGTCTCCTTTATTTTCGTGCCTGAGCGCACATCTCACCCTCCCTTATTTGATCTCTGTCCAAGCAATCGTCAAAATTTGAAAGACCTTCTTCAAGGTCGCCTCATTGAAACTACAGGAAAGATTCCAAACAGTAATGTCAAAAGCGTGTCTCATCACACCTTGGCATCAACTTATCAGTCCATTCGCACTCCATTTCACTCCACTTCGATACCACTCCATTACGTGTCACTCCCTTCCAAAGCAGACGCCAAGGCGGGGCAGCTGTAGACACGCTATTCCTAACGTCCCCTGAGAAAATCTCATATTACTATGCGACGCCCTGCAGCGGCTTTCACATTTTGAATTGCTTGAGTGCTTCCTATTCTTGAGTCTTCTTCCTCCTTTTCGGCATCCGGAAACCGCCTCGTTGCAGAAGTCATACGGCATTCGGACGGCATCCCCCCCAATCGGACGCATCAGAAGTTTTCGGGACCAGGGAAGTGTCTGGCAGGCGGCTGCCGATGCCTTTTCGGGGAACCCGGTGGGTCTTCATGCTGGACGCCTCCATAATTTCCACATTTACAAAACACAAAAAATAAAAAATATAATAAAATCATGGAGCCGTCCACTTGGCTTGACGCCTCCATCAATACAAAATAATAAAAAATAAATAATATTAATAATGATAAAAAAACAAAAAAAAACAAAATATTAATTTCATGGAGGCGTGCGGCTTTCGGCGGGAGTTCGGTGGGCTTTTATTGCCTGGACGCCTCCATGAAAATATTCAAAATTTTGGCCCTGATGAAGGCGTCCAGGGTCCTGGACGCCTCCATCCTCCGGAGCCCTATAAATAGAGACCCCCCCTCAGTCCGGAGAGGGGGGGGGCTTTTAAGAGATCCGATAGGCTGCTGGAGCCGAGAGGCTGCCGGAGCCATTTCTAACCCGTGGGTTCTTTTTCAGGAGGAGGTTCTGCCGGCTTCTCGGGTGCCCACGCTCGCGAGAGGAAGGTCGTCTTCGTCCACCGCACTTCCACGTCGTCCCTACGCTGCCGAAGCTCCACCGGATCTCGCCACCGGCACATCCAATAAGCCGATTCTATCCCCTTTTTCTCCGTAGTTCTTTGCATTCATCATCTCGCATCCTTTATTCCCCTTCATAAGGGCGCCTTCTCTTATATACTTCTTGCATTCATCATTACATTTTCCTCCTACTCGAATCCGAGAGGGGTTTAAAAACCACACCAACCAGGTGTGTGTCCTGCCACGATTTCGTTATTTTTATTGCAAGAGATTGATACTGCACTACCCTTTTCTAATTCCTTTTATTCGCTGTCTGTTGTTTTGCAAGGGTAACCGAGGAAAGCTCTCTCCGTCGGCCGGCCGAAAGAAGAGGAAGAAGCAACCCGCCATCTCCCGCTCTTGAGGTAGGCGCGATCACTCTTTCATTTTGGGGTCCTCGACCCCTGACGATCACCTTATATTCTCGAGGCCGCGGCGAGTCACTTCCCGCAATGGCCGTTTAAATTTCTGTTACTCATATTCTGCCTTGTGCCCATATCTGTCTCTCATAACTGTTATATTCTCGAGGCCACGGCGAGTTACTTCCCGCAATGGCCGTTTAAATTTCTGTTACTCATATTCTGCCTTGTTCTCATACATGTCCCTTATAACTGTTATATTCTCGAGGCCGCAGCGAGTCACTTCCCGCAATGGCCGTTTAAAATTCTGTTATTTATACTCTGCATTGTTCTCATATCTGTCTCTTATATCTGCTATATTCTCGAGGCCGCGGCGAGTCACTTCCCCAATGGCCGTTTGAATTCCCATTCTTTACATTCTTTGTTTTATATATTCTGTTATACTCTTATATGCTCATATTCTCGAGGCCGCGGCGAGTCACTTCCCACAATGGCCGTTTGAGTTCTGTCTTTTCTTTTGTATATCTTGAATTGCTTCTATATCTGCCTGTTATATTCTCGAGGCCGCGGCGAGTCATTTCCCGCAATGGCCGTTTCAATTTCTGTTATTTAATTTCCGCACCATTCCCATCTCCATATCTCGTTATATTGCAACTGTCCCGCACGCCCCGCCGGAGCAATCTCCCGTGGTGGCCTCTTCTCTCTTCTCTTATTTCTTGTTGCAGCAAACAAAATGAGCCCGCGCGCTCCGCATTTTCACTCCTCAAACCGCGTGACGTCGCTCACACCCGCGTGCCGGGTCACCTTCCGGAGGAAGAGAAGGTTAAGTTGGTCATATCGAATGCTACCCCAACTTTCCACAACATTTTTACTATGAATGACATTTCAAACATGCATCAACTATACAGACGGGTGCGCTTTATTCAAACTCAATTTAAAGACTCCCCCATACACTCACATTTTGAAGCCCAAAAGCCCAAATATCACAAGAAACCTCAAGGGCCTATCACCGAAGGAGTCCAAACCAATGAGCAGGTGTAAGCCATTGCGTTCCCCTTCCAATCTGCACCATTCCGCTTTCCACAAAACCCCCGCAATCCCCAATTCTCCACACCACAAAACGCCCAACCCGCTTTCTCCGCTCCATAAAATCCTCACCCTACCTTCGCCGCTCCACAAAACACATTCCCCTCTCCACAACAACCTCCGCAAACTTCGCAATACCATAATGTCCCTCCCCCCAACGGCTACACCAACAACAATAAGTGCCAGTGTCCGAAGAGAGCCCAATATCCTTTTTTGCCCGAGTCCCTCACAGACATTTTCGGCTCTCATGTCCATCAATGCCATTCAACTTCCTCCGGAACGGCCTAATTGGAATCCGGCCATTGATCAGACGAAGTACTGCATGTTCCACAGGCAGCTTGGCCATACAATTGAAAGTTGTTTCCAATTCAGAGATCTGGTATACGACTTGCATGAAGGGCAGCGTATAATTTGGGCCGAGATGCACAAGGCCATTGTTGAAATTAAAGAGAAGAGAAGGCAGCCGCAGAGGCAGCAAGTGCAGCAGCAACAAGCACCGCCGCCACAGTAGCAGCCGCAACAGCAACAACAACAACCTGCTCAAGACTTGGGGATCCACCAGAACCCCATGCCGAACCATCCTCCCGCTCCGCAGCCACAACCACCGGCACCAGCTCAAGTCAACCTTGTCCAACCCCTGGCTCTCGATGCCAGGTGGTCTTATGATGATGATGCATCCGTGCAACGGCTCATGGCCCTCCACCACAACCACCGTAGCCCTGCTCCCTCCGTCATTCTCCCGCTTAGCCAACAAACCCCACTACCCTCCGCATCCACCAAACCTCTCATTCTACCGTCCGCATTCCCCATAAACACGTCTACCCCCACTCCACCACTGTCTATTCTTGCGACCACGACACCACTAGCCAATCATTCACCCATCATCCTCCTTCCAACTACCCCTACCCCGTCGCTGAAACCCGCACCAATCAGTACTCCACCTCCATCAAACCCTTTGCCTATCATCCCTATTACACCTTCCCCCACGCCACTTATTCACCCCACCGGGCCAGGTAAGCCACTTGTTTTGAGCCCATCCTAGGCCGTGTCGGCCCATAACCTTGCCCTCCGGAGTGGGCGTTTGTTCCACAGGAATTATCCTTCCACTGGTGCACCCGCACCTAATCCCCTGTCTTCTCAGCAGACTGTTGATCAAGAGGAGGCAAATCCACTGCCGGGGACACAATATGATCTGTTACACCATTTGGACAGGGTGCCCGCCAATATCTCCATGTTCGAGCTGATAAAGAGATCTACCCTTCATCAAGATGCACTCAGGAATTTTCTGCAGAAGGTAATTGTTAATGAAGACATGGCAGTGGATAGCCTGCCGACAGCTCTGGCTACAATCTCAACACATTTTCTGAGACAGAACTTGCACCCCCAGAAAATCGACAAATGCCGCTATGCATTTCCATAACTCTGAACAAAGTCAGCATAGATGCGTCGCTTGTAGATATAGGGGCATCTATCAATGTCTGCCCTCTCAGCACATTAAGAGCCTGCAACCTATCAGAAGATCTGTTAAGGCCGACCCCGACAACCATAGCAGCATATGATAATTCTCGAAGGGCGTGTCATGGGGTGGTCACTATTCGGACTGAGCTTGGGCTTCTCACTATGCTGGTTGAATTCCACGTACTAGACATCGACCCTATGTTCAAGGCTATCTTGGGCCGTCCGTGGATCAATAACCTAAACGTCGTACCATCCACTGCCCACCAATGTCTCAAATTCCCTTTTCAAGGGAGGGTGGTTAAGCTGAAGAGTATGTCCACGGTCCAGTCTGTGAAGGCCATATCAGAGAAAATTCTGCCCACATTATGGCCCAGCACACGGCCGGTTTATTTCAGTACTAGATCTAGATTTTCCATAGGCTTATGCATCACGCAAGCCCGTCTCGGTAGTAGTAAACATCAAGGTGATGCCCCAGATTCGAGATTCGAAAGGCTAGGACATAATATTGAAATTGGGCTATCAGCCAGGGAGAGGCCTCGGCGCACAACTATAGGGTCGGACCAAACCGGTGCCCAAAGGAAGAAAGATGAATAGAAGGGGCCTTGGCTATCGAGAGTCCGCATTATCAATTCTGGGCGATTCTGGGCCCTTGACCTGGGACTATCGTCAACATTTTATTAAAGGTCCTCTCCAGCCCGACACCTTGAAAGCACAACCGAGTCAGCCTAGGAAAGAAGAAGATACAGCTCAGGTATTTGCCAGCCCACCGTTGCTTCCAAAAGGGCCAGTTGATGACATGGTTGATTATAGTCAGGCTTTTGAAAGGCTATTCTATGAAGATGAAAGCTCCCAGAAACATCAAGAGGTACGGCTTGTGCAGTTTGAGCCATAGAAACCAGCTCACCATCCGCGGGAAAAGGGGAGCTCTCCTATTGTCTTTGCTTGGTCTCCCTCCCGTCTTATGTCTCTTTTCCAGCAGCTGGAATCTATACCCCGCTCGCCTCTGATCATGATTGATCCGTTCTTAACGGAACTGCCGACTCAGGTGTTGATTATACCATGTGCATGTGGGCAATGCCCACCTATTGATCTCTCTATAATGTGGACCCCCTCATCCAATCTCACCGATATGTGGTTCTCTTCTTTCGATCCTTTCTTCGATGTCTTATTCCCGTCTCTCTTCCTTCTCCAACTTCCTCCTAAACCATCCTCTCCCTCTTGTTGCATGATCTCCACTGATCTCCAAAAAAAACGTCAAATTTGAAACAGAGATTTCGGTGGAAGATTACGCTGTCTTGTCTCCCTCCTCCTCCCAGGGGCATGAGGCCCCTGCTACCGCCTTCCCATTAGATTTCCTTTCTCCTAGGTTAGATGTAGGGTCCGTCGAGTCTAGGAAAGAAGAGTCTATTAGGTGTAGAGAACTAGGGTCTTGTTCTAGGTCATTCAACCCTTCCTCACTTGAGCCGCGCCCGCTTGCGCGTCATTCCAAATCTGTTCCTAATAGGTTCTTGCAGGATCTAGCTCAGTGATGTCACGCTCTTCTGAAGTGTCCATAGTTCGTAGCTACGGCGATTGTGATAGAAGAAGATGAGGAGCAAGAAGGGGTGTTGAGCGACGACGGATTAGGAGTTTATGAAATCATGCATGAAAAAGACCCGGTCGATGATGAGGACAGCAGCGTAGATGACACCATCGATCTATATGCGCAAGGATTAAAGAGATTCGACGAGCCATCGTCAGCAGTGGATGAACCTACAAAGGAAATAAATCTGGGAATCGAAGAAGACCCTAGGCCCATCATCATTGCTGCTAATCTCCCTTCAGCATTTGAAGAATATTTAATCAAGGTTCTAAGGGAGTACAATGATTCTTTTGCCTGGTCTTATGAGGACATGCCGGGTCTTGACCCCTCTTTAGTGGAACATCGACTTGTGCTTAAACCAGGGGCAACACCCATAAAACAAAGATCATAAAGATTTCACCCCCACATGGCCTTGAGGATTAAGGAAGAGGTCGATAAATTGTACAAGGCCAAGTTTATTAGAGTTATCTTATATCCCCAGTGGGTGGCGAACATAGTCCATGTTATCAACAAGGATGGAAAGGTGCGTATTTGCATTGATTTCAGGGATCTTAACAAAGCATGTCCCAAAGATGATTTCTCGCTGCCTCACATAGACGTCTTGGTGGACAGCACCACCGGGTACGAAGCATTGTCATTCATGGATGGTTATTCAGGATACAACCAAATCCGTCTTGCTCCCGAGGATCAAGAGAAAATCTCCTTCACCACGCCCTGGGGCACGTATTGCTATGTGGTTATGCCGTTTGGTTTGAAGAATGCTGGCGCCACCTATCAAAGGGCAATGATGGCTATATTCCACGACATGATGCATGTCTATATGGAAGCCTACGTGGATGACATCTTGGTGAAATCGAGGACCAAAGAAGAACACCCCTCCATTCTGGCTAAGGTGCTCCAGAGAGCTAGGGAGTACCAGTTAAAAATGAATCCAAAGAAATGTGTGTTCGAAGTCTCTTCAGGGAAGTTGCTAGGCTTTATTGTTAGCAAACGGGGGATTCAGATTGATCCTAATAAAGCAAAGGCCGTCATGGACATGCCTCCGCCAAAGAATATCACAAAACTCCGAGGACTGATTGGTCGATTGCAATTCATTAAAAGATCTATATCCCAACATTCTCAGAGGTGCCGCCCGTTTTACGAATTGCTAAAGGCAGGAGTCAAATTTGAATGGAAGCAAGACTGTCAAAAGGCCTATGAGGAGCTAAAGGAATATTTGACCAATCCCCCGGTATTGCAACCTCATGTCCCTGGGAAACCCCTAATCCTATACATTTCTGTCATTGAGGACTCCCTAGGGGCGGTCTTAGCACAAGTAGATGATGAAGGCAAAGAGCGGGCAGCTTATTACCTCTCCAGGTTATTTAACCCAGCGGAGACCAAATACACCGCTATGGAAAAGACTTATGCCACCTTAGTGTGGGTTGCTCAGAAACTGAAACACTATTTTCTAGCCCACCCGATTAGGTTAATCTCTATAATGGACCCGATCTATTATCTCTTAGAAAAGCCTATCCTTTCTTGTAGGTTAGCTCGCTGGCAGAGCTTCCTATCTCAGTTTGATATCACATTCGTCGTTCAGAAGGCTATCAAAGGATATGCCATCGCTGAGTATCTTGCCCATCTTCCTATCCCATGCACAGACTCTATTCAGGATGATTTCCCTAATGAGCATCTCTCTGTCCTTACCCATCATCCCTTTTGGTCTCTACACTTCGATGGTGCACTCAATTCTCAAGGTCGAGGGATAGGTGATGTTCTCCTCACTCCAGAAGGGGTAACGATTCTCTTTGCTTACCAGCTCCGTTTTCCTGCTACCAACAACATTGCTAAGTATGAGGCTCTCCTGGCCGGATTGAAGCACGCTTACCTCTTGGGTGCGCGCTACTTGAATATCATAGGAGACTCTCAGCTCGTCCTGCGACAAGTTATGTCCACTTACCGCACCCGTGACCCGAAGCTCAAGCCATATCAAGATTTGGTCACTCTTTTGGCTCGGCAATTTCGCAAGTTGATCTACATCCATACCCCTCGATCTCAGAATATTCTCACTGATGCACTGGCATCACTTGCTTCCACTTTATCTTTTCCTTTCAGTCGAAGCACTAAGACTATCGTCATCCAGAGGTTAGATGCTCCTTCTCTTCAAGATCCTTGGTATCACAACCTTAGGAAGACTGTAGAGGCTATCGCTGAGAAGGAAGATATGAAGGAAGTATCTTTAACAGAATTAGAGGAGATCTTGGAAGAAGAAGAATTACCATGGTACCATGAAATAGAGCTATACTGCAAAGATGGGTCGTTCCCTGAAGGGGCAAACGCCGAGCAACGCAAAGTAATAAGAAGAGCCGCCTCAAAGTATACTATTATTGCAGGAGAACTATACAGACGCGCTACTAATGGGATGCTCATGAGATGCTTAGACGATGATGAAGCTTGGAAGGTGGCCGAAGCAGCCCATTCTAGTGAGTGTGGAGGTCATGTTAATGGCCAGGCTCTAGCGAAGAAGATCCTTAGGCAGGGTTATTATTGGCCCACTCTAGAAGAAGATTGCTCCCTCTACGTCCGGAGGTGTCATAAGTGCCAACTCCACGCTGATAAAATCCATGCTCCAGCTTCATCTCTTCATCCTCTCTCTGCTCCTTGGCCATTCTCCATGTGGGCTTTCGACGTTGTTGGCCCACTCGATGATCCTAACTCTGAAACCAAGTAAAAATCCTTCATCCTTACCGCCACCGAGTACTTCACCAAGTGGGCCGAAGCGGAGGCGTACGTGGAGATCAAAGCAATAATGGTATGCCACTTTATCATGCAGAATATTATCTCATAGTTCGGAGTGCCAAGTAGCATCGTCACCGACAACGGACCCCAGTTCATCTCTCAGGAGCTCCAGGACCTATGTAAGAAGTTTAATATTGCATTGCATCATTCATCTACATATTATCCTCAAGGCAACGGTCAAGCCTAGGCCACTAATAAAACCCTTCTTAAAATCATAAAGAAAATATGTGAATCTCACAAATTTTTTGATTCGCATGAACGATTAGTGGAAGCTCTATGAGCTTATCGCACCTCCGTCCGTACTCCTACGGGGCAAACCCCCTATGCTCTTACCTACGGGATGGAGGCGATACTCCCATATGAGATCTTGGTCCCTTCCCTAAGGGTGCAGCTCGATAAGGAACTTAATCTTGATGAACGTCGAGAGGCGTTGCTCGTCTAGTTGGAACTCCTAGATGAGAAGAGGATGAATGCGGCCGATCACGTGTGTGTTTATCAAAAGAGAGTTTCGCGGTATTTTCAAAAAAAGGTAATCGAACGTAAATTTCAAATAGGAGATATGGTTTTGAAACGAAAATTTATTAGGTCTGGAGGTCCTAGGTCCAAATTGTAACCTAACTGGGAAGGTCCGTTTTTTGTCAGAGAGGCTTATTCAGGGAACGCTTATCGCTTAGTCAACGCAGAAGGTGAGGACTTGTCTCACTCTTGGAATGGGTTGTATCTTAAGTGATTTTATCCTTAGAGTCAGGCTAATGAAGCCCAGTAGCAAGCTGTCCTTTTCCTCGATTACGAAGGAGGATCCGGAGTTTGGCAAAGTCACACACTTCATGACGTCCCTGGTCAGGTTCTCCAGTTATATAAATACCGTGTCTCCTTGGCCATGCTTGGGAGAAGTCAGTCCATGTCTGTTTCTCTCCTCGGCTAAATCTAGGGGCAAGAAGGTATATAAGGGGGCAATGACTAATCTAGACACCCTGACGAGAGGAGGTCTCAAACAGGGGCAATCCATTATGACCTGATTCCACAAGAAAAAAGTAATTGCATCAAAAAAGAGAAAAAGGAGCAAGCCAAAGGTAAAATTAAAAGACCATCTCAAAAGTTAGAGTTCTCAAAGCCTATAGCTCCGACAAAATAAGACTAGGCATGGCAAGAGTGGTAGTACAGTTTTCCTGCAGGACGTTATGAGCCCGGCCGTATGCGTGCCTAGGGTGGATGAAGGTTCGATGACGGACACAAAGCCCCGACTCAACTGTCCGAATCTCTGAAAGGGTCGTTGTGAGAAGGACTCGAACTTTGAAAAACCTCTATACCTGGCCTAAGCTTATCCTCATATTCTATTTTCTCCTTTTTAGGACTAGATAGTACCTTGGGTATGGCCTCGGTAGAAGCACCATCATGCAGATTGGCCCTGGCCAGGGATTGTCATTTCAAAAGCTCGCCGGTCTCAGGAGATTCCGAGTGGGACAAGTAGGGCCCTTGTTGCTGGGATAAAATTGGCTTTTAAAATTCCAAAAAAATCATATATTTAAAATTCTAAAAAAATCATATATTACAAAACCAACAAAAAATCATATATTTCAAAATCTAAAAAAAATCATATATTTCAAAACCAACAAAAATATCATATATTTTAAAATAAAAAAATCATATATTTCAAAGCCAACAAAAAAATGATATATTGCAAAAAAAAACACACAAAAATCAGATATTTCAAAACTCCACAAAAATCAAATACTTTCAAAATCCAAAAATACCATCATGTTGCATTGGATGCATCGCATTTTCTCATTATATTTTTGCCTATTTAAATAAGGCTCCACCCCTTGACCAAAATATCAAGAACTGGTCATTTTTCTAACTTGCTTCAGGCAAGGGGTTGAATCTAAGAACAGATTTAACTTATTTTCTTGTCTAAGTGTGTGCAGACGTAGGTTCAAGCGCCCAAGATTTAAAGCTCGCAAGTCTTATGTCTCTGGCTCTCTAACGGTCTATCCTTAGACCGCTAGCCATCTCTAGCGGTTCATAATTGGATCGTTTTCCTTCCTGAAAGGATTAGAATCAACTCTCAGTAAAACTGTCTCTAGCGGTCTTACGATAGACCGTCATAGCCTTCTGGCGGCCCATGATTGAACCACTTTCGTCTCCCGAGGGTTGAAAACACTTAGTTTTTCCTGAGCGCTGTCTCTGGCGGTCTCTCCTTGGACCGTTAGGTGTGGTTAGCGGCCCTATAATGGACCGTTTGTCAGACAGAGAATCTTGTTTTAAGTTGATTTGTTCATCCATTCGAGGCCGATCAAGCCATTCATTGCATATTTCTCAACACAAATCTTTTATTCTATTCAATCAAGTTCATTGAAACATTATTTCATTGATAATTTCAAGTACATCAAAAAAGAAAAAGCTCAAATTACATTCATTCTCTTGTCCACGTGAGGCCGTATCTTGCGCAATTCCTTCACATAAGCACGGTATCCCTCTTCATCTTCTGCCACTTCTGCTTGCTAAGCACGCACCCGGCTGATTTCCCACATGATTAGTGTGTTCTGGACTGCTCGCTCGTCCTCCTCGGTCCCCATCTTCGTAGCTAGGAGGGGAGGGAAGAGTGATAGTGCAGGAACCGTAGTACGGGGTAGCCCAACTTGAAGATAGCACTGGTGCGGGTTGTAGATCGCTAAGGTAGTGTCCCCCACTAGCTGTAGGTCTAGGCCCGGTCCCCGAGGTACTCTAAGGGTAGTGCTTCGAAGAACTCTTGGCCACATCGCGAACTTTCTATAGGCAATGTGTTGAGGTAGAGACGCCAATCATCCCGTTTCTTCTTGTCCGCCACCCGGCACTCAACTTGTGAAGAAAACCCAAATGCGCCTCCTATGAAGAATAGAGGGTGCCTCCCAAATATCTGATTAGTTGAAGGCAAGTCCTCCTTGGGTAGAAATTTAAGTCTCACTTCCATCCAACATTCAAGGATGATCATTGACCCGAAGAGTGGCCCTCCTAGGCAAGCTGAGCTAAGGCCTTCGTAAAGGTATGAAAGGATAGCTTGGGAGATAGATAAACCCCGCCACAACCCACTAATAATGCTAATGTTTTGGATGTCCAAGAGGTGGTCGGTGGTGGTGAAAAGGAAGACCCCGCACAAGCAAATTGAGGTATCTTTTGCTATGACTTCGAATCTTCCGCTCTTGTTCTTACAATAAGCGGTTATCCATTGAGCCATGGGTATCAAATGGATATGGCGTGGGCTGATCATGGTCCTAACAACTTTTGGATTGTGTATGAAATCTCCTAGAATGAGTGATGGGTCTATAGGCTCAACCGTATGACACACTAGATCTTCATCCCCAACCTTAGTCTTAGGGAGGGATAGGTAGGTTTCTACATCCTCTAATAGGACAGTGACTTCAAGACTTGGGAAGAGAAAAGTGTGTGTTTGTGGATGCCATAACTCTACAAGGGCTGAAATGCTTGACCAATCCAAGGATAATTTCTGAAGATTCTTTCCTAGAACCACTAAGGGTTGAAGGTGCCATGCCCTTAGGATTGAGAGGACTTCTAAAGGGAGCTCTTTGATCATGGGAGCCACACACTTTAGGTTGGAGTAGCATCTTGGGCCAGGAAGAAGCTAAAAGAAAGGGAAAAGAAGAGGAAGAAGAGAGGAAGATCATGAGAAGATGAAATTCAGAAATTTTTGAACTTTTGAATCAAATTGCAACTTACCTCTCTTGAAGAACTTGAGCTCAAGTGCTTGGGGATTGAGGTCAGCCACTGTAGCTCCCCATGCTCCTTCTTAGCTGCCTTAGGCCTAGTGTAGACCATCTCTCCCATAACACTAGCTTCAAAGGTCCTCTTCATGGTGTTTTTGAGAGTTTTTTTGATGGAATTTTTAGACTTGTAGCAGAGAATTGATGTGAGCTGTGAATTTTGGGCTTGTCTCTACATGTAGAGGTTTATTTTTAAGGTTGGTGCATTAGGATTGAGGTTGGGCAATCTTATCCTAAGGTAGATTAGGTTCTAGTGCAGATTAAAGCCTCTTTCCCTTGAGTTCGGACTCTCACGGAAGAGTCCCGCTCGGATTGCACAGTTTCTACACTAGCGGTCTATCGTGAGACCGCTATAGTCCTCAGGCAGTTCACTATTGGACCGTTTTTATCCCTTCATCCACCTCCTGTCTCCGTCCCTTTGACGGTCATTTCTTTGGCCATTTTTTTCTCCCTATGGTGGTCTTAAATTAGACCGTTTGTCAGGTTTTGTCAAAATTTGCCTAACTCTTTACCTCTTAGTCAATCCCGCCGTTCTCTCTCTGTGTCTCCCCCACCCGTACTCTCTGTCAAGTACTAAGGTCATAGTCAGTCAGTTAGCATTCACATCCATTCACATTTGCATCTTAAATAAAAACAACCAAAAATATTCATTTCACTATCAAAGTCATGTACAAATGTGCGTCAAAATAAAAAAGGAAGAGTACAAGTCATGCTCCGGCGGGTCCCTCTCCTGGATCCCCGCTGTCGCCGACACCCTCGGGTCTCTTCGCCGGTGGGGCCATGGAGACACTCTCCTCCTCTCGTTGTCGTTGCCTCCTCTCGTCCTCCTCATTCCTCCGCTGGCCGGAGGAACCCGTAAGGTAGTCACGGTGTCCATTACGCGCCACACTCTGTGACATGCTCTGGGACGACCGTCCGCTCACCAGCCAGAGTGCCCTTTCCAGTGCTCGGACCTCAACCCTCAGCTCTCTCGCCTTAGTCCGATACCGCTCGAAATCTGCTACTCCAGCTCTTAATCGCTCCACCTCCGCACGGAGATGGGCTGCCTCGACTACCTCCGCACGGAGACAGGCCACCTCAGCTGCCTCTGCTTGAGCACGCTCCGCCTCGGCCAGCGCTATGCTCAGCTCTCTCGCCTGCATTAGCATTCATCACAATTAGGCATAAGTATCATAAGCATTTAAAGTCTAAGGAACTCGGTTGGTTTTTTGCCTACCCTCTCCGCAAGAGTAGCCTCGATATCCTCAGCCCGAGCAACCGCCCGAGCAAATTCTGCATCTCGCTCAGCCCTGCCTCCCGCAGGCTCTGATGAAGAGGAAGGTGCATCCAGTCCACGTCGTTGCATTCCCTCGGCGCGCTGCATTTTAGAAGTTAAGGTCAGTCACATTCATCATAAATCATAAGCATAATTAAGTCCAAGGTTTAGGAACTCACCAGAAGGTCCAGCGCGTGCTGAAGCTTGTCCCTCTGATGTACAGTGGCGTGGAGGAGTCCCCGGAGCTCTGCTATGCGTCCCTGGGGGTCTAGCTGCATATAGTAAATCATGGTGTCAATGCATATAGGAATAAGATAATTTAATTAAAGAGCATGAGTTTAGAAGTCATACCGGTCGTCGGATGCCGCGGAACACCCGGTCGCCGTAACTCCGAGCGTAGGCCTCGTCACTGTCAGCTCGGGTCCTCACCTTCCAACCCCTCCGTGTCCAGTCCCGTACCTGGTCGATCACCCGAGTGACCCAGTCGATGTCGCCGCTGAGTCCCTTCGCCGATCTCCCGAAGCACTCCTCGTCTCGCTCAGGGAACTCCAACTCTGGCTGATGAACTCCCCTCGTCCTCATGATTAGTTGGTGATGGAGTGGCTCGACGATGTTGATGCAGTGTAGCCAGATCTCTCGTCCGGCGTACGCCCGGGCTGCCTCCACCCAAGGCTGTCCCTTGTGACCCTCATCACGGTAAGGTGTCCAGCGCACCTGAAAAGGTAATTAAGTCAATGTCAGCATTAAGATAAGCATTTGTCAGCATTTAGAAGCATTTAAAGCATATAGAAGAGTTTGAGTTTAGAATTTACTGATGCATAAGGGAAAGTGTCGATGTCATCCTGGATCGCCCGAGCTAGGCGCAGGATCGATCCCATGTCCCGTGCTACCACCCACCGTCTCGCGATGGGGATCCGCTCGGGTGTGTAGCTCCTTCCCTCGCCCAATGCCAGGGAGGTATAGATAGCTCCAGACTTGCATAAGTCAAAGCATCAACATATAATAACAGCAAGCATGTAGTAAAGCATTTAAAAGTTTAGAGTTTAAGGCATTTTACCTGTAAGAATGGCGAGAAGCCACCCAGCATGGTCTGCTAGTCGGTCCTGCTCAGGGAGTCAAAAAGAAACGCCAGGACTGCTGCACCCGAGGCGTATCCTCCTACTCCACCCAGATCTCTCAGCAAAGGGAGGACCCTGACGCTTACTCCGTCAGCTCTAGTCGTAAAAAGAAGCTTCCCGAACAACAAAATCGGGAAGCGCCGTAAAGTAATGTCTCCCTCAGGTCCCGGCTCAGCTGCCACTCTCCCTCGGACCTGCTCTATCACTCTCCCTATGTGCTCTTCTGGCAGCTCCCCTACTGAGATAGCAGCTCCCCTCAGCCCCAGGCTCTCCTGGAGTGTCGATCGTCCCAGCATGCATGGATGACTGATGCCCTGGCCTCAGCAAATCTAATCCCAGCAGTTCCTGCGCCATCTCTCGATAATCTCCGTATGTCCATCCTATCACCGGTGCTCCATGGACCCGCAGTCCGGTGATCCTCGCTATGTCTTCCAGCGTGGGGATCATGTGGCCCCACGGGAAGTTGAAAGCCCTGCTAACTGGATCCCATCTCTCGTGCAGAGTATAGATAAATGTTGTGTCAATCCGGGTCACCTCAATGCTCAAGAGCTCCCCGAAGCCCATGGCGGCTAGTCTGTCCCTCTGATAATCTGGCAAGGCGTGGTATACCGCTCGGACTTGCAGCCAAGAAATCCGAGTTCGTCTCTTCCCCTGCACACATTTAGAACATAGGTCAGTCATTACATTTCATATAAGCAAAAAAACAACAAAAAAATCAAATAAGACAAAAACACAAAAGATCAACATTCTGTCTCTGATTCTCTGGTGGCCATATCTTGGGCCGTCTGAGACCTCTGGCGGCCATAGTGTGGGCCGTCTGAGGTTGTAGCGATCATTGGAACGACCACTATGACACCCGTGAATGGGCATCATCTTCTTCGTTTCCACAGTCTTTGGAAATGGCCAAAATGGCCGACAAGTTGTTTTAATGGGTCCCCAGACCCATTCCCTTGTCCATTCATACACATGCATCCATGAAAAAATTAAAAAATGAGAAGAAATGGTTTTTTTGGGCCGTCGGCCTACCTCCGTCGACCGCCGTCCGGTCGCCGCCGTTGGTGCTTCTCCGGCCGCTGTGGCCTCTTCTTCTTCTTCCATGGCCTCCCCAGGACCCTCTTCCACCGTGGGGACTTCTTCCCCCGCCATTTGGGCCGTCGGTGCCTCTCCCTCTGCCGGTGGGTTCTCCTCTGCCGCCGGTGGCACGTCCTCTTCCTCAATCCGTCGTTGGAGGCGCATCACTGCCCTCTTCTTCACCATCCTGGCGGTGGTCGCCGATGGGTCACCGGGATCGCCGGTGGGTCGTTTGGGTGTTTGTTTTGATTGAAATGAGTGTTTGAATGGGGGGAACAATGATCGGTTTTGTTTTTTTAACGCTCAGGAAATTTGGCGGTCTATCGTTAGACCATTATAATAATTCTGGCGGTCCTACAGTCGACCGTTTGTCATCAGAGTGTCCTTCCTTGAAGGATGTGAACCGACGTACTTTAAGCGGTCCATTCTTAGACCGTTAAGGTTCGTGTAGCGGTTTTATTCTAGACCGTTTATGGGTTGAATTGCTTGATGAATTTCAAACCTTAATCCATTATGTTTCATGCTTCAAAGATACATCTGTTGTGCTTCATGCTTATTTTATGGATCTATTTGTTGTTAGCTAACTTCTTATTGCAAAATCATGAACGCCATCACGCTTTATCAACGCTCGCCAGGCAGGTAAGTCAGGTAAGTATTTCGATCCCTAGTCCCTTAATGCATTGCTATATGGTATCTATGATATATTGCCCCGAGAACCGGCTGGTCATTCATGTGTTCCAAGATTTGATGTTCCCCTCTAACAAAAATGATGATGATCTAGGTGCACATGTTTAATCGTTGGATAGGCCGTTAGGTTGGAAGAATTGGGGGACGATGGTTCTATCTTGCACGCCGTGGTTGCATATAGTTTCTTGACCTTGATTTATCCGGCCTAGCAATACTATTCTCGAGTATCTTGCTATTTTATGCTTTCTTGGCATTCGTTTTGATGATTTCTTTTATTTTTAGCCCAGCATGCATCATGCGCATCTTTGGGTATTCACGTACCTTCATCTGTCTGAAGTGTCTTAGTAATGGTGAATAACTATGTATCCATGGTCTTGAGTAAGGAGACTCATTCCACTCTGAGTTGGAAGGTTTTCTTTGAGTTTTTTTTACTCGGTCTGGCAAGCTGAGGATTCCTATCTCGAGTTAGTTGCTCATTTCTTTACTTTTCCGCTTGCTCCGACCGCCTATCAGATGTGTGTTCCAGTGAGGAGGTTGTGTTGGAACCCTAGTTTTGATAATGACTTTCTATGAATCATGTTTAGATTAAAGTGTTTAAATCGTTCAATTATATCTGTTATGTTTGGTTCACTTGGTGCATGTAATTTCATAGAAGTATTCATAGCCAATGCATGTGTTGTTCTGCTAGAGATCTAGCTCGGTGCTAGTCCGGTTTTGTTCTGCACTTCACGCTTAAGTTATTGCCTCTGTGCAAGTCTCTCCACACACAAACACTGTCGTCCCATTCCTCCCTCAGTGCATTACTTGTCTCATACATAGAAGGGTCAGTGTTTTTCAATGAAGCGTTTGTGTACTCCTTGTTTTCCATCTCGGTGCAAGCTTTGTCTTCCATCTCGGTGCACTCCTTGTTTTCCATCTCGGTGCAAGTCTTCACTTAGATAGGATATTTCCATCTCGGTGCAAGTCTTCACTTAGACAGGATATCTCCATCTCGGTGCAAGTTCTGACTTGGACGGGATTTCTTGACTCGGTGCAAGCTTTGTCTTGCATCTTTCTTTGTCTGTGTATTCTTCTCCATCATCTCGGTGCGACTCTAGCTTGGACCGCAAATCCAACCCGGTGCATTTACTATCCTACACTTTTTTTTTGAGTCGGTGCATCCTCTGTTCTAGACACTTCATATGACAGTGCATGTTTTTAGTCATTTTGACTCGGTGCAATCCATTGATCACCTTGTACTAAGTCAGTACAATGTTGACTTGCATATTTCTACTCAGTGCATGTTATGTTTACTCTCTCATTACGTATGTGCAAACTGTGCTAAGTGTTTGACTAACGCCTTGTATTTCTAACAGAGTTATCTCTCCGAGGAGGGGCACGTGATCCAAGGAAGATCATCCTTCAAAAGAATGCCACGTGGAAGGGTACAATGCTCAGATGGTGACACGTGGCTGAGAGCCTTCTGGAAGCATATGGGCGGGAGTTCTTCCTCCACACGCCCAATAAGAGAATATAAGAGGTTGCAAATAGAAGGCAGAATAACAGAAGTTCAGGAGAGCCTAATCGAGAGAGCGGAAAAGAAGAAGAAAGAAATAGAGAGCTTGTGGAAGAAGAAAAAGAGATAGAGAAAGAGTGAGTTCGTGAAGAGAATCTGTGATAGTCTGTCCACTAGTACTTGGATCAAATCCAGTCCAGTTCGCTCCTGCGTGAGCTATTTCATCGATTTTCACTGTCAGCTTTATGTAGCTGTTTTCACCGTTTCATTTTATTTCTTATCTTAATTTTTCTGTTCAAGCTGTGTGGCAGCAGAGGTCAAGCTGTAATCCTCAACGACCAGAGGAGGAATCCTCTGGATAGCAAGCTGTGTTGCTCAGCTATTTGTAAGCAAGCTGTGCGGCTCAGCGGACGCAAGCTGTATTGCGCATCATTTTCAAGCTGTAAGGCAGTCGGAAGCCTCACTCTGATTTGAGCGAGGGATGGACGTAGGTCTGCAGGCAGTAGACTGAACCATCTAAAAAACTCCTTGTGTTCTGTGTAGTTTGCTTGTCTCCTGTGAATCGATAGATGCACGACTAGGTTTGAGCAGTTTAGTTTGGCTTTCAAATTTCATTGATGTACATCAGTTATTCGAGTCTATGATCTGACTTAATCAGGCCCTTGCGTTTGGATTATTGATTTTTGTTCGGCCAATAGTTTTTGGGTGGGATTCATTCAACCCCGCCCCCCCCCTTTCTGAATCCTACACGCTCCGTTGCTACATCCCATCGATTGGTATCAGAGTTGTAGCATCCCGTATAATATATATATATATATATATTTGTTAATAATATTTTCCAAAAAATATATATTTATTAATAATATTTTTCAAAAAATATATATTAGATAAACTCTAGATTAAGTAAGAAGTTGGAACACGTAGTTATCATATGTAAAGAGTATTCACTTAACAAGTGGCTTCCTAGTGTAATTGGTTAAGTAACTTGCCTTTCAACCCAATGACCAGGGTTCAAATCCTAGCATCCACCATTTATCTTTTGTGTCAATTAATTATACATTATAAGCTATCAACGTACAGACTTGGAAGTGCAACGTAGGAAAAGATGCTAATGTACAGACTTGTGATGTACAGACTTTGTGAATAGGCTAGCAATAGCCAATGTATAGACTTTGTGATGTACAGACTTTGAGAGGAAGTGATGTACAGACTTTGAGAGGAAGCCAATGTATAGACTTTGAAAGGGAGAGGATGTACAGACTTGTGATGTACAGACTTAGTGAATAGGCTAGCAATAGCAATGTACAGACTTTGTGATGTGCAGACTTTGTGAAGCCAATGTATAGACTTTGAGGATGTACAGACTTTGAAAGTGTGCACATTGAAGAGGGATCGTGTATGAATGTGGGAGACAGACTTTATGATCTGGGCCATGGATTGGCTGTCCAAACATTATCCCTTATCTCTCCAGCCTGTACAAGCTGTAAAGCCCCATTATTTCAGATCTTGCCTCCCATTCGGCCATGACAACCCTATAAACATACCCCTTTTGCTACCCCCATTCTAGGCTAGCTAAGGTTGGGGCAAAGCTCTGCAGGGATTACAAAGAAGGGTTCTGCTGCTACGATCTTCCAACAAGTAGGTGTTCTCAACTTTTAACTAAACTAGTAGCTAATCTAGGATGATTAGTCTAGGCATTTAGTATTAGGCACATTTCCATGCGATATTTAGTGTTCATAAAGCATGTGTTAGCTTAAATCTAGGATGATTAGCATGTATTAGCATTATACCCAGAATAATTAGCATGTATTAGTAAAAAATTAGCAAGTATTAGTCTCATACCTGGAATAATTAGCATGTATTGGCTTAAATCTAGGATGATTAGCGTGTATTAGCTTCATACCCAAGATAATTAGCAAGTATTAGTCTCATACCTAGAATAATTAGCATGTGTTGGCTTAAATCTAGGATGATTAGCGTGTATTAGCTTCATACATAAGATAATTAACAAATATTAGTCTCATACCTAGAATAATTAGCATGTGTTAGCTTAAATCTAGGATGATTAGCATGTATTAGCCTCGTACCAAGATAATTAGCATGTAGTAGCCTTATACCCAAGATGATTAGCATTGATTAGCATGTATTAGCTTCAATCTAGGGTAGTTGGCATGTATTAGCTTCATATCCATACGATATATCCGTCTAACACAAGTTTTATCATGTTTTTACGTAACTTATTAGTTTAACTAACCTGTTAACATACCTAATTAACATGTTAGTTGATCTACTAACTAACTAGCATACCTAATTAATCTGTTAGGTAGCCTATCTAGAAACCTTGTCTCCATTTAGTTCCTTTAAAAATGAAAACTTGTATGATAAGTGAAGCAAAAGAGGCCATCTGAGAGCAGAAAGAGAACTCGAGAGAGATAGGCCAGCAGAGAAGATTTTGAGAGTGAGAGAGAGAGAAAGAGAGAACAGCAGCAGCATAAGAGGGAGAATCCGTGAGAGTAAGAAAAGAAGAAGGAGCTTATCTTGAAGAACTGTCCTGACTCGTGGATCAAATCCAGAGTCATCTACTGTTTTTACTTCATTTCTATTCTTGTTCTTTCGATCCTTTTTGAGTTTTGGATTCCTCCTGAGGGATCAGGAGTAGGGAGACGGGTGTGTCTCTGGTTTGTGCTGGTAGCAGAATGCTACTGGTGATAGTTCCCTCCTGTGTGGAGGAAGGGAGGTTGGTTCCTCCGGTTTGCAAGCAGCAGGCGGGGATGCTTGTGGGTTCCCTCCGGGCTAGGAGGAAGAGAGGCTAGGCCTCTGGTGGGTTGCTGGTAGCTGAGTGCTACTGGCTGGTTCACTGGTAGCGGGGCTGCTACCAATGGGGTTCCTTCTTGGTATAGAGGAAGAGAGACGTGAGTCTCTGGTTTCTAGTGACCGTGGGTTACTAGAGGTTCCCTCCGTGTAGGAGGAAGAGGGGAGGTTGTTCCCCTAGGTAAGCTGTGTATCAGCGTCTGTTGGCAAGCTGTGTTGCCCAGCTGTTAGTGAAGCCACACTCGGTTTGAGTGTGGGGTGGACGTAGATCTGCGGGTTGCAGACCGAACCACCTAAAAATTGATTGTGTATTCTATGGTTTGATTTCTCTCTATCCTCTCCGCTAGATGAATGCTTAGATTTGTTATGTTTACCATCTAATGCTTACTATGTTTGCTCATCTGTTGTTTGATCAGTGTCTCGAGAGAAATCTATTCTGCTGTGAGAAGTGAGCCTCCAATCTGCTCTGTCGTAATTCTTGCCCGTCATCTGTTTGGCTGCATTTTGTTCCGTCTATATAGGTTTTGGTTTTCACACTTCAAGTATTTGTTTTTAGTCTCTTAAGACGGTTTGGTAGCTCAGTTCAGTGGAGGTGTTCAAACTCCTTCAACGTGTTTTATTCCGCTATTGATTTTATAATTTGGGAATTTTTTTAAGGATCCATTCACCCCCCCCCCTTTGGATCATTTAGACCATCTTCGATTACATCAATTGGTATCAGAGCTAGGTTCCCTATTTTTCCAGATTCAACGATCTGTAGGGGATCCTGCTGGTCTGATAGGTGCATTTCTGATTGGGTTTTATTGCTTGGTTTTACTCCTGAACTGATTTCAATGAAACATCCACCGATCTTTAGTGGTTCTGGATTTAAGTTGTGGCTTAGAGGTCTGCGTACCTATGTTAAACAACTTGATCCGGATCTGTGGAAGTTGATTTCGCCTGGTCCACACATACTGCCAAAGAAAACATCCAAATGGACTGACAGTGATAGATACATGTGTGATCAAAACATGAAGGCTATGGAAATTATGAAGGCTGCCACTGACAAGGCCTTACACTCGTGTTTTTATCATTGCAGGTTAGCCGCCGAAATCCTGGACAAACTGAAGATAGCTTTCCAGTCAAAGAAGGACGCCTGCATGATGGCCAATGGGACTGATCACAGCAACAATCAAAGTGATGAAGAGGACAATGCTGATCAGGTAAACCCTTTCCAACATTATACTATGGATGATTGGGAAAATACTTATGCTGACTTGTTGGGGTTATATGAAAAATTAAAAAGGGAACTTAAGAAACTGAAAAAGGGTACTAGATTAAACAGTGCAAATTCCTCTTCATGTCAAAATTGTTTAAAATTGAAACAAACAAATGATGCTTCTATATCTGAGATTCGTGAGCTTGAGAATCAAGTATCTGTTAACTCAGAACTGAATGAACTTAAATCTGAAAATGACTCTCTCAGGAAAATCATTGAAGAAAATGTTCAGAAAGTTAGAAACCTTGAACGAGAAAATAAACTGCTAACTGAAAAATCTGAATCTAATCAACAATTTGAACCACCTTGTGAAGATCAGATCTTAATAAAGGAACTGATTCAGAATGACAAGTTCAAGGAAGAAATTGAAAAACTGAAAATGTTGAACAGTAGTATGGCTAAGAGGCTTCTTGTGTTTGAAAAAGGAAAGAGTGTGTTACTGGATAATTCAGAGAGCTCAGATAATCTTAAAATTGAAGTTGAGAATCTTAAGATTTTGAATTCAAGACTTAATGATAAACTTGCAAATAGTGATGAAGAAATTGTCAACTCTGAATTGTTGATTGTCTCTTTGGAAAATGAAATTCATGACTTGAAAAATTCTTTGTCCAAATCTGTTGATGGTCAAGAAAATCTAGATAAACTGCTAGGTGTTAAAGTCAATTTTCAAAAAGAAGGGTTGGGCTATAACCCAACAAAGAAAAAGAGTTTTGAAAATAAGATTCAAACTTCAGCTGTTTCAAATGTTGCCTCTGTTAGTTCAGCCAATCCTTCAGTGTTTCAATTTGCTGCTCAAAGAATTCTGAAGCCAACTGAAAAACAAAAAGGAAAGAACAAAATGGCTTCTACTACTTACATGCATCCTGTTTTTAAATCTCATGCTAACAGGAAACTCATGTCATGCCTTAAGTGTCATGAAGCTGGTCATCAAATGCATAAATGCAAACTGAAAGGAAAAGATGACATGAATGCCAGTAAAATGCATGTCAGGAAAACTCATGTCAGAAATCATGAGGTTCAGAAAAAGAAAATGTCATGTTATTACTGTCATAGAATTGGCCATTTGATGCATGAGTGTGAATTAAACAAATTGGATGATTTGAATGCTGAAATGATGAATGCTAGAAAATATCATGATAAAAAACTTGTTGTTCATTCAAAGAAAAGTGAATGCTCTCATTGTGGTAGATTAGGCCACACCTTTGCTCAATGTTGGTTTGCTAATGGAAAGAAAAAACCACTCTCACATCATGCTAAATCTTATGCTAACCAACATGCTTTTAATATAAACAAAACTGCTTCTCTGAACTAGCATGTCAAATGTTTTAATTGTAACAAGCTTGGGCACAAGGCCACTGAATGTTGGGCAAGTTCTTTTAGAAGAAAGTTCCCTTTCTGATCCCATTGTGGGAAGCATGGCCATGCAGTCAGGGACTGCTGGCATGTCCAGGGTAGGAATAGAAATTCCAAAGAATTTGATAGGAACAAACTTGTTTTTAAAAGAATTCCTGTTTGCTCAAATTGCAGAAGACCAGGCCACCAAGTTGCTGCTTGCCGGGTGGCTGGTCATGAAAAGAAAAAAGGTTCATAATAATAACAGAAACCCTCATGCTCACTCTTATAATGCTCAAGTTCATGCTAGTGTACATAAGAGGAACATGAAACCTGGTAGTTCATGCCACTATTGTGGGCTGTCTAGGCATTCAATGCATAACTGTTTTATCATGAACTCTGATGACTATTTGGCACAGAAAAAGATGCAGGCAGTCCCAAAAGGAGCTAATTACTATGCAAGACCCAAGACCACTTGGGTTCCTACTAGTGGAAAATAGGAAGGTGCCTAGCAGGTGTGCCTTGGATGGAATAAAGGGGTAATAAACCAGGGCACATAAAAAGACCCCATGTTAGAACGCTTCAGGTAAATTCACTGCTGCCTTCTTAATCTAAATTCAATTCTTAATTCATCCGTATGCCTTCTAACTGATAGTTGCTTGTCTTAGGGGGAGTTAATATAATCTCTGCTGCATGACTTATTGAACTGATTACATGTTCACAATCTACACACTCAAAACCATGCAGACTGGTGATTGTTGTTGAACATATAAACTGCTTGCTTTAGACTAGACAGGATTATCATGATTAGAACAATCTTACTTGTCTGCCATGCCTTTTTGGTTATCATGATTGATTTGTCAGCTCTCCACTTTTCTTATCCTTTCTACTTCTCTCGCTTAGGGGGAGTAGGCAGTGGTTTGATCTTGACTAGGGTGTGCTGTTCTGTCCAGTAAGTCAAGTTCTTGGTGTTTGGTTCGGATGGCTGGGCCAACATTATTGTCTGGGAACAGAATTGGAGCAGAGTGTCCTTGTTTGATGAGCTAACGCTGTGACCGGATTGCGTTAACGCAGCCATACCTCTGGGTCAACGCTGCCACTGCTTGTTGAAGTGCCTCGATTAAATCTTCTCTTCATAGAACTTCCTCAATTCCACTTCGGTCTAGTCCCTTGATGCAACTCAACAGCTCATTGTGTCTGCCATTCTCTAACTTCTAGATGAAGGTCCTTCTTGTACTCTGAGTTTTGCAACATATGTCCTTAATTCAGGGGGAGTCTAAGTTCAATTCCTCTCACCTTGAGATATGTATTGTTTTTGGCTCTATGATGTATTAATGTCTGAAGAATCTATAATTCTCTTGAATATTGGTGTCTAAAACTTTTGAACTCGACTGTAATCTAGTAATGGTATAGTTTCCGAACCATTTAAGACTGGGAGGTCATCTTCTCTTGAATCTTCTTGACCAATTGCAAAGAATCATCTTGTATAATCGAATTTAATATTTGTATTGACCTTAAACTCAGAAAAGATCTTTTGAGTTTTGAAGAGAAAAACCCCACACATATATTTTTAAAAAATCTTGGCATGCTTTCACTGAGAAACTGCCTCTATGCACCAAGAAGTACTAAAGAGCATGTCATGAGGTGAGCTGTCATGTGCAGAGCAATGGAAATAGTCCACTGAGAAACTACCTTCATGCACACATGCAGAGCTAAAAGGCATGTCATGATGTGGACTGACAACTCTGTACGGCAAAATAGTAGGGCATGTTGAGTAACCGGGGACTCGGGTGTCTGATAAACATTTGTACCCGTGTCAAAAGGTTGGCTTTACTTGACTGCTAAGAGTATATTGAAAAATTGAAAATGATAAAAATATGTTCTACATATATATGTGTGAGGGTGATCTGAATCTCAATAGTCCAAACTAAGTTTAATTTCAATAACAGTTAAATTCTACCTTGCAAGGAACTCTTGAAATTGAATTTATAGAAGATAGAGTTGAAAATGCTTTCGAGGGCAAAATGGGCTCTGCTCTATTACCTTACTTGTACTAAGGTTGTTCAGAGTTTAAAACTCAATTTCTCAGAATTATCCATTCTCCGTACTTTTTAGTGCATTGATGCCATTTTCTTATCATATCTCTGGTAAGGGCTTATTAAACTTGAACTATTAAATATCCTTGAGTTCGGTCATCTTTTCACTATCTCAGTATCTCAAGGATACCCATCTGCTGTTGCCTTCTCAAAGCAAGGCTCTTTCCAAAAGGAAAGAAGTCAAGAATGGATAGCGAAAGCATCAAGTCTTCAGAACCCTCAGAGCAGTGGGAGAGAAAGAGTTACTGACGTGCAACGTTTTCTTCTTTATTGCTTGCTGAAAAAGATAAAATTTCTTTTGTAGATGCTGCACTTTAGACCATGGGTTCCTATCTAACCCAAATAAGGTCACTTCCCTATGCAGCTGCTTTAACACCTATTTTCAAAGAAGTTGGAGTTGACCTAAACTCAGAATTAGAATCTCACATTCCGAAGGGCAACAGATACAGTCTGTCTTCCATAAAAACCTTCATGGGATTCAAAATTGTTGATGGTCAGCCTGATTAGGACTCTTCCAAGTCAGCAGACTGCACCTGCTGGAGTTGTTCAGGAACCAAGATCAGATTGTCAGGCTGAACCACAGGATAGAATAGAGAGAGATGATGGACAGAGAAGCCCAATCAGGCTGGATGTACCTGAATCAAGCTCAGTAAGAATGGATGAACTTAACGATGAACCTAGTACTTCTCGAGCTGTAATGATTCACCAGGGTCCATTGCCAGAAATGCCACCATCAGAAGGACCCCAAGTCAATCCCATTTCTGAAGAAGATACTCCAGCACAAGAGGTAGCTGATGAGCCTGAGCCGATGGCAGGAATCAATCCGACACTCATTCAGTACCTAGAATCAAAATTCAAAAATATTGATTCCTCTTTTCGTCAGGTTCAAACAAATACTGAACTGAGGACTTCTCATCTGTGAAGTATGCGAGATTGGTAGAGAAAAGCCAAATAGCTGCTGCTCAACTTCCTAGTCTGCTTGAAAATATGAACATTTTTGGAGAAGAGCTCACAAAGCTGATTACCAGCTCTATGGCAACAAGTCAAGACACCTAGGCAGTCTTAAAGCTATTGAAACAACATTTTCCACCTCCTTTCCCTGACCAACAGGACACATTCTGTCCTCCACAAGCTGAAGCTTCATCCTCTGCAACACCTTGGGAGTCACAACAAAGAGCACAGCTAGAATATCTGTTTGACATCCTGCACAAATGGTTTGAAGACATGACCTCCAAGGTACAGCAGTGTCATTCGTTTGTTCTGCAGAGAGATCAAAGTTACATAGACAGCTTGAACACCCTGACAACTTCTATGGCTCAACTTCAGAAGCAAGTGGACAAAATTTGTGCTTCCCTCATGCCAGCATCCTCCTCAGCACCCCTTTCTGCTGATGACAAAGGGGGAGAGAATTAAGTTTGTTTTGTTTAGGGAAGAGACAGTCTACAGAGAAGAGACAGTATAGACAGTCTACAGAGAAGAGACAGTATACCGACAGAAGTTTGCTTGTTATTTTGGGTTTTTGGGGAGAGAAATGAAAATTCCTCTTTGAAGATATTGCTTTTATACTGTGGCACATTTTTGTGATCTGAATGGGTTGCTTCCTTCTATGTCTGTTTATGTCATTAAAATAATCTTGGGGTTGTCATCATCAAAAAGGGGAAGATTGTTGTACTCCTGGTTTTGATGATGACAACAATAAGATAATTGATGTAGACACTTAAGTTTTAATAAATGTTTAACAGGAACAAAACGAATGCAGGGTGCTCAATGCGTCAACGCCATCAACAAGCAACGTCGACGCAGCGGCTTAAGAGACGCCAATATATAAGGCAAGACAGGCCTTAATGTACATGTTCGTGCGTCAACGCCATCAACAAGCAGCGTCGACGTAGCGGCGGAAGAGAGGCCAATACACACTTCTGATTTTCATCCGTGTGTCAACGCCACCAACTGGCAGCGTCGACGCAGCAGTTCAAGAAAGGGGCAACTTATCTCTGGCTGTCTTCAACGCGTCAACGCTATCCACAGTAGGGTCGACGCAGTGGGGCAATTTCAAATGTGTACAAGCAAAGAGTAGACGCAGTGATGCCAGTGCGTCAACGCGGTCAGTCTCCAGAAACAGTAAGTGTGGTAAATTACTAGAATATTTTGATGCAGTACAAGGAGACCCCAATTATGAAAGGGCACGTGATCCTATAACAAAGGACGTGCCAGCAGTCAGACACGTGGAAGCTGGGGCCTGCTACTTCACCACGTGGGCCAACCCATCGAAGCTCTCTAGGGCGTCTCTGCCCTATCCTCCGGAGCCCCTGTTATTGGTATATAAATCCTTCTTCGTCTTCAGAAAAGAATAGCTCACTCCAAGGAAGAAGTGAAGCAAAAGAGGCCATCTGAGAGCAGAAAGAGAACTCGAGAGAGATAGGCCAGCAGAGAAGATTACGAGAGTGAGAGAGAGAGAAAGAGAGAACAGCAGCAGCATAAGAGGGAGAATCCGTGAGAGTAAGAAAAGAAGAAGGAGCTTATCTTGAAGAACTGTTCTGACTCGTGGATCAAATCCAGAGTCATCTACTATTTTTACTTCATTTCTATTCTTGTTCTTTTGATCCCTTTTTGAGTTTTGGGTTCCTCCTGAGGGATCAGGAGTAGGGAGACGGGTGTGTCTCCGGTTTGTGCTGGTAGCAGAATGCTACTGGTGATAGTTCCCTCCTGTGTGGAGGAAGGGAGGCTGGTTCCTCCGATTTGCAAGCAGCAGGCGGGGTTGCTTGTGGGTTCCCTCCGGGCTAGGAGTAAGAGAGGCTAGGCCTCTGGTGGGTTGCTGGTAGCTGAGTGCTACTGGCTGGTTCACTGGTAGCGGGGCTGCTACCAGTGGGGTTCCTTCTTGGTATAGAGGAAGAGAGACGTGAGTCTCTGGTTTCTAGTGACCGTGGGTTGCTAGAGGTTCCCTCCGTGTAGGAGGAAGAGGGGAGGTTGTTCCCCTGGGTAAGCTGTGTATCAGCATCTGTTGGCAAGCTGTGTTGCCCAACTGTTAGTGAAGTCACACTCAGTTTGAGTGTGGGGTGGACGTAGGTCTGCGGGTTGCAGACCGAACCACCTAAAAATTGATTATGTATTCTGTGGTTTGATTTCTCTCTATCCTCTCCGCTAGATGAATGCTTAGATTTGTTATGTTTACCATCTAATGCTTACTATGTTTGCTCATCTGTTGTTTGATCAGTGTCTGGAGAGAAATCTATTCTGCTGTGAGAAGTGAGCCTCCAATCTGTTCTGTCGCAATTCTTGCCCGTCATCTGTTTGGCTGCATTTTGTTCCATCTATATAGGTTTTGGTGTTAACACTTCAAGTATTTGTTTTTAGTCTCTTAAGACGGTTTGGTAGCTTAGTTCAGTGGAGGTGTTCAAACTCCTTCAACGTGTTTTATTCCGCTATTGATTTTATAATTTGGGGATTTTTTTAAGGATCCATTCACCCCCCCCCCTTTGGATCATTTAGACCATCTTCGATTACATCAACGTCATGTTAAAAATCTGATATTTAAGCAACTAAAGCATGAAACGAATGCATGAATAAAGTTCTATAATGCTTACAGTTTTCTCTATCTATCCATGTCATCAGTTTTATCTAAATAAACTTAAATCAAAGGTTAATACCCTAGTTTAATCAAAGATTAATACCTTAAGCCATTTTGAGCAAATATGAACTGCAGAGTCGACCCTGCCAGTTCATCACGTTGACGCGATGAACTGATGAGTCGACCCTGCCTATTCACAGGGTCGACCCTGCCAGTTCATCGCGTTGGCGCGATGAACTGATGAGTCGACCCTGCCTGCCCACAGGGTCGACCCTGCCAGTTCACAGGGTTGACGCGATGAACTGATGAGTCGACCCTGCCAGTTCACAGGGTTGACGCGATGAACTGATGAGTCGACCCTGCCTGCTCACAGGGTCGACCCTGCCAGTTCACAGGGTTGACGCGATGAACTGATGAGTCGACCCTGCTAGTTCACAGGGTTGACGCGATGAACTGATGAGTCGACCCAGCCTGTTCGCAGGGTTGACGCGATGAACTGATGACTCGACCCTGCCTGTTCACAGGGTTGACGCGATGAACTGATGAGTCGACCCTGCCTGTTCGCAGGGTTGATGCGATGAACTGATGAGTCGACCCAGCCTGTTCGCAGGGTTGACGCGATGAACTACAGGGTTGACGCGATGAACGACAGCTGGCTCATTGCGTTAACCTGATCGTTAGGCTTTCACTTTTGCCATCTCCACTGATAGATGGCAGCCTGAGAGGTGATATTTAACTCCTGACATGGTCCTCTAAACCCTGTATAATTCCCAGGAAGAGCATCCCACAGTGAGGGTGTCGTTTCTAAAATTGTCAGGTGGCCCATAAGGCACCTCTCTTATCTAGTTTTTTTCCGTGTATCAAACGTTACTGGTTTCCACTCCTAGTTCATCCCTACACATTAATGCGCCCTTGGATTCCATTCCATAATTCTACCTTATATATCATACTTGTCAAAGCTTGAAATTCCATATTGGCTATAAATGAGAGTGAATGTCGATAGACATGATTAATGATGTGCATATAGGGCCCAGTCTGGTCCTGGGAGGAGCACCCGAAGGTACTTGTGCCCATGGGAGTTTATTGACCACGGTGTTTGGCATTGCATCGAAGTACTTGCTTGCTAGGCTTTAGACATTCCACTCATTCTCGTGATATTACTTGATTGATTTGACTTGAGACCCGCAGAAGGATAAAGTTTTGCTTGAATGAAATTGATAAATAGCCAATTCCAGTTTTACATGCTTGAATTTATATTACTTTCTATTACTTGCTTGACATGAGTTCTTACTCTCTTGGAAAGATTTTCGTTAATTCCAGTTATTACTTGCTTGAATCTCTTGCTATTGCTGCATTGAAGTTGGAATCCTTATACTCTCACTTGTTATTCCTTCACTGCTCTTGTCGATTTTTACAATCCTTAATATCTACTCATCTACATGCATAACTTTACTGACATTAATCGAACTTGTAAACCACTTAAAGCATGTTAAATCTTGAGATGTAATTCCTACTGAGCGATTCGCTCATCTAGTTATTTTTCTAACCTTTTCAGGTAGTTTGGATATCGGCCAGAACACGGAAGGGGATGAGTCTGAGTGATGAGTGTAGAATGGAGTCATCAATTGTCATGTTAGTTGTGATGTCCTTTGTGTTATTGTATTAGTTCACTTATGTCAGTTGTATCAATTCATCTATGTCATTTGTATTAGTCAACTTGATTAGAACTACTTAAGATTTGAAGCCTAGTCGTTGGACTCTGGGAACATATGTATTTGTCCTTTGATTAGTTGTGACAATTATCAGCTCGTACTATTTGTATTAATTTCGAGTTAAAGCTTAGTTATTTGCGTACTCTGATATTTACATGATTGACACGATCCATATAGACGCGTCACGCCTTCGGGTAATCTTCCGCGCTCGGGGCATGACAGTCTTCGTGGTATCAGAGCCTAGGTTTTCAAACCTAGGGAATTAGAAAAAATAAATGGTTAGAAATTGAAATCTAAGTAAAAACTTGAGTCCAAGGATAGGTAAAACCCAAGTTCAAGGATAGATATACCTTACCCGGTGAGATGGATAGAGCCATAGGTTAAGTTCTACAATGACTTTCGACCTTACAAGTAAATCCGATCTTTATCATACTGTTGACACCCGGAAAATGATCAGGGGTGGAAGCATGATTGAAAAGAAGATCTGACCAACAGCGAAAGACTGAGGTTGATGTCCGAGCTCGTCGCCATTCGAGTGACGATATTGATAGGATAGAACCCTGTCTACGGACTGATAAATCCCTGTCTACGGACTGATAGAACCCTGTCTACGGACTGATAGAACCCTGTCTGCGGATCGATGAAAATTGCAATCGTGACGTCAATACAAGATATTTCAGAAATGATAGACCATTTGGGATGATGATACATTCGAAGAAACTCTAAGTGGGCCTATATGAAGACAGCGCCCAAAGCCCATGTCGAGGCCCAGATATGGCGTCGAGAAATCAAGGTTGAGCGCGCCGTGAAGATCCCTGCCGAGAAGGAAGAGGAAAGGGGCTATAAAAACCCCTCCCTTCGATAGAGATAAGGGGGGGATAACATTGGAGAAAAAAAAGATCAGAGGGCTCCGGGATCGATCGACTGGAGAGAAAAAAAAGCTGAAGAAAAGAAAAAAGAGAGAAAGCCAGATAGAAAAAGGGGATCGTTCTGAGAGAAAGAGCCACCCCTCCCCTTTCGATCAACAGAGAGGAAATAGAAGAGAAGAAGAAGGAGAGCTCAAGGTGGGCACCGGGGAGGGAGAGGAGTCAATGCTCCTCCCTCCCCTCCATGTTTTCTTTCTTTCTTTATCTGATGTAATATGGCGAGTTCCATCTCGATCTAGCAACTGTAGCCGGAGTTCCGACCTTGATTTTAGATTTCTGCTTTACATGTTGTCTTCCATGGTCGGTGTAATCTCTTTTATATGCAATGCAATGAAGCATCAAGATGACCCGTCTGGGTATTGATGGATCAACATACCGATCTACGTCTGTCTGTCTCTCAATGTATACAGCCCTCGTCTGAGAAGAGCACAGATTATTTTCTTTGGGTTTAGAAGCCGATCGCCTGGGTTCGTTCCTTGAAGGGGGACGAGGGCAAGACTCCTAACCCCATCCAATGGGTTACTGAGTCTTGTTCTCTCTTTCCCCCTCCGATCTCGATACCCCTTTTTTTTTATATATACATCTATGATCTGGGTTTTCTGAGGAGCCCTCCCCTTTGGCGGTTCAGGAGCCAGAGATATCAGTTTTCTGGTTTCCTGGGCTGCCCATCTCTCATGAATAACGATCTGATCTCAGGCTCTCCATCCTAAACGTTGGATGCTTAGGGTCTGAAGTTATATGGTTGACAGCCCTTCATTCTCCATGGGTTTAATGTCACTGGATTCTTCTGGAGGGGTCGGAGGGCAGTCATCCCCCGATTCCCCCAAATGACCTGCAACAGAGGGCAAAATCCTCAACAGGATCAGGTGGTAGTCTGATCTCCTCAGTTTGATTCATTCAGCCAAAACCCTTGGCACTCTTCTGATAGAAGTCCCCATGAAGTTCCTCCCTTGCACCTCTGGCCCAGCATTTGATTCGAGCCTGAAAATCCCCAGAAAATACCAGAACAGAGCATCGTTCCTGAGCTCTGGAAACCCTGAGATTCTCCTGCGTTTCACCCCCTCGGCGTGCTAGCTTCCCCGCCGAGAACCATAAGGCCGAGACGCTTTCCCCGTCTTTTAGCTAAACGACAACCCAGTTGGTTATCAAACGCTTTCCTCGTGAGGCTACGCATGCAAGGCTCCAGGCGTACAGACTCCCGGCGTGGCCAGGAGCACGCCGGGAAGCCCTCTGTCGAGAGCCAGTCCGTCTTCATAACTACCCACACCTTTTGCCCAATATTGAAGCTGCCCCTCTCGGCGCCCCCCCCTTCCCGGCGTGCCCGTGAGCCCGCCGAGAAGCCCCAGGCCGAGAGGCCTTATCTCCCTTTGGCCAGCCCAAACGACCAGGCCGAGAACCCCCTTTGCCTATAGCCCGTTCACCCCTTTTGCCCAAGCCTGCTGCCCCTCTCGGCGCGCCCCCCCCCCTCCTTCTCGGCGCGCTCAGGTGCCGGCCGAGGGCCTCCACACCGAGAGGGTCTTCCCCCCTTTCTTTTGGCCGCCGAGAGCTCTTGGCCGAGAGCCTTCCCTCGGCCGCCGAAAACCTCTTTGGCCAGCCCAAACCACCAGGCCGAGAGCCCCTCTCCATCCATCAAATGCCAGGCCGAGAGCCCCATTTTGTCCAAACCAAAGGCCAAGCCGAGATCCCTTCTTCAGTCAGATGAAGCCCACTCAGAGGCCCACCTCTGCACCATTCTTCTATAAACTTCTTAAGCTCCCCTACATCCGTTTAAGGAGATACTCATAGACCATCACTCGTGTCTTAATGAGATACAATAAATGGGGAAGATCTCCCCTACAGCTTTCGTCTCGAACCCGGATTTCACCGATGCCTTATGAACCTAAAGAACCATGTCATTATATGTGTTCTGATGGGTTCCAAGGGAATATTGATCAATAATATGACGGCAAGAGATGTCCCCGGGCCCGGTGCCCATCTTTGTTCGGTCGTCGTCCCGGCTCTCCGTGGATGATGACCTATTCTCCCCTGGCATAATCCAGATGAAGGGAACATGCTGCCGAAATTCATATAGTCCCACCAATTGAGCACGGTATTCTCCTATAACCCCGCTGGCCCACAGAGTTATGCCCTTGTGCGATCTCTGATTTGCCCTCCAAAGGGGGATATTAATAAGATATCGCACTCGTACCGGGTGTGTTACATCAGGACCGGTCCCCATCCGGATTCCGGGTTATGTCTATATATACATATACCCGATCTTTTGCGGAATCTACCCTGCCGCTGCATGGGTGGTTTCCCATTCCCCACTTGGCATCATCCAAGATGGTGGGAATACGCCGGCGGGTCCCCCCTCGTAATTAATAAACCCCTGTTCTGTTCAAATACGTTTAAACGTCTTGTAAACAGATGAACTTTGTCTCCTCTGAGCATACGGTTTTACCGCTGTCTTCCTCCTACCTCTAGCGTTTAATCAAGGGTTGTCCTCCTTAGGGAGGACGTAATTAACGTCATAGCGTTCAGGGTATGATGGACTACTAGTCCAGACACGATCACTCACAATCGACTGACCAAGTCAGATCGAGCGCACAATAAGAATCGTCACCACGGTGACTGGCACGCCAATAAACCAATAATTAAACGACATAACGAGATAAAAAAGATAATAATATAAACATAAAGATTTTGCGTCAAACACATACTTAACTCTTTTGTAGGATCATGGCTGCGGAAAGAGCACAATGGCGCGAGATGCAGCGCACCGTGCAAGGCCTCACACAGGCACTACAGCAAGTGGCCCAAGGTGGAGCAAATCATGGAGCGGGAGATCTCCACCGATGTTTCCGTAACATGAACCCACCAAGGTTCATGGGTTCGTCCGACCCCGAGGATGCCGAGAATTGGCTAAAGAAGATGGAACGAGTCTTCCGTGTGATGCAATGCGCGGATGAAGAGAAGGTTTTACTTGCCGTATTCCAACTAGAGCGGGACGCTTGATGCTGGTGGGAATCCATAGAAGCAACACTGCCAGAATACCATGTCACATGGGATGAATTCATGGAGCATTTCAACAACAAGTACTTCTCCGATCATATCCAGGAAAAGAAAGCCACGAAATTTGCCGTTCTGAAAACGGGGCTTCAAAGTGGCCGAGTATGAGGCCCAATTCTCAAGATTATCTAGGTATGCACCCCACTTGGTGTGTACGGAAAAGATGAAGGCGAGAAGATTCCTCAACGGGCTTCGGCCCCATTATATCACACAACTTGCCCCGATGGACATCCAAGTCTATTCGGAGATGGTTCGGCGTGCTCAACTGCTGGAAGACGCCACCGAATTATCTGAGAGAATCGAGGAAAAGACAAGAAGGAACCCGTCACAAGCCCGGGAAAATTCAAACAATCCTTCAACAAGAAGCGATTCTTCATGGGAGGGGAGCCCTCTAAGGCGAAGAAATTCCAGAAGAATGACATGCCATTCTCCACCACCACACCATCAAAGGAGATTTGCAAGTATTGTGATAAAGCTTGTCATAAGACCGAGGAATGCTGGAGAAAGTTAGCAGCTTGTCTTCGATGTGGGAGCCGAGAGCATCGAATCCCAGACTGCCCACTGATGAAGGAACAAGACACCAAAGACGAGAAGCGTCCGGTAAAGAAACAAGGCCGTCTGCAAGCTCTCCAAGAGACGGAACCCACTAAAGGTGGAATTGTGGAAGGTATTCTCACTATTTGTTCAAAAACTGCTCAAGTTTTATTCGATACCGGAGCAACTCATTCATTCGTTTCCAAGAACTTTGTTGCTTCATTTTCTAAGAAACATGAACTGTTAGATTTGGTCATATCTACACCTCTTGGGAATGAGTCTGATAGCACTTATCACTATCCAAACTGTGAAGTGATGATTAAGGAAAATAATTTACCTGCTGACCTGATATGCCTAGATATAAAGGGTTATGATGTCATACTAGGTGCCGACTGGCTATCCACATACCAAGCAACTGTAGACTGCCGGCATGGCAAGGTAACTTTCGTAGATTTCTCAGAGCTAGTTTACAATAGCCCTCGGAGTAAATCACTTCTTATATCAGCACTCCGAGCTAGTAAACTTATGAATAAGGGATGCATGACTTTCATAGCATTCGTGACTGCCACGGAAGTCGAGAAGGTTAAACTTGAAGACATCCGTGTAATTCGGGATTTTCCTGATGTTTTTCCAGAAGATTTAATCGGCTTACCCCCGGAAAGGGAAGTTTCGTTCACAATCGACCTTGTCCCTGGTGCTCGTCCTATTTCCAGGGCACCATACAGAATGTCCCCTACTGAGCTGAAGGAACTAAAAGAGCAGCTAATGGAGTTATTGAACAAGGGTTTCATCAGGCTGAGTACTTCCCCATGGGGAGCACCCGTGCTATTCATCAAAAAGAAGGACGGATCGATGAGATTATGCATAGATTATCGACAACTAAATCACCTTACAATCAAGAACAAGTATCCACTGCCAAGGATTGATGAGCTGTTCGATCAACTATCTGGAGCTTTATATTTCTCCAAAATTGATCTTCGTTCTGGTTACCACCAATTGAAGATCAAAGAAGAAGATATTCATAAAACTGCATTCCGAAGTAGGTATGGGCATTACGAATTTACTGTTATGCCTTTCGGACTAACAAATGCCCCCGCAGTTTTTATGCAGTTAATGAACAACATATCCAGGCCCTATTTAGACCAATTTATTGTGGTCTTTATTGATGATATTCTGATCTATTCAAAGACCGAAGAGGATCATGAAGAACACCTCAAGAAGGCATTGCAGATATTAAGGGGAAACAAGCTATATGCCAAATTCAGCAAATGCGAGTTTTAGCTCGAGGAAGTATCCTTCTTAGGCCATATCATTTTGAAGAACGAAATTGTTGTTGACCCATCAAAGGTCGAAGCCGTGAAGAACTGGGAATGACCCACAAATGTAACTGAGATTCGGAGCTTCTTGGGTCTAGCTGGTTACTACCGGCATTTTATAAAGGACTTCTCCAAAATTGCTGTTCCCCTGACCAGGTTAACCCGCAAGGAAGTGCCTTATGAGTGGAAGGAAGACTGTGAAAAGTGTTTTCAAACTTTGAAGGATCTCTTGACCACTGCTCCAGTCTTATCATTACCAATGGAAGGAGAAAAATACGAGGTATATACCGATGCTTCTGGTATTGATCTCGGATGTGTATTGATGCAGAATGGGAGAGTCATTGCATACTCTTCCCGACAATTGAAGAAACATGAAGAGAACTACCCAATTCACGACTTAGAACTGGCCGCAGTAGTATTCGCTTTAAAGATCTGGAGGCACTATCTCTATGGAGAACAATTCACTGTGTACTCCGATCATAAAAGTCTCAAGTACTTATTCTCCCAAAAGGAGCTGAACATGCGGCAAAGGCATTGGCTCGAGTATCTCAAGGATTTCGACTTCACTATACAGTACCATCCTGGTAAGGGTAATTCCGTAGCTGATGCCCTTAGTCGAAAGTCGAGAACAATATTGGCCAACTGCATGATACAAGAATGGAAACTGCTGGAGAAATTCTCTGAGCTTGATATCAGCACAGATGAGAAGAACATGTGTATTATTCTATCTCATATGAGCCTACATCCAGATTTGCTACCTGAAATCAAGAAGTTATAAGAAGGTGATCCCTCGCTATTGGAGATAAAGAGCAAGCTGGACGAGAGACTGGATTTCAAGCTGGCACCTGATGGCAGATTACCATTTCATGAACGGACATGTGTGTTCGACTGTCCCAAATTGAAGAAGAAGATTCTTGAAGAAGCTCATAGATCGAGGTACACAATCCACCCTGGAGCTACTAAGATGTACCAAGACTTGAAAAGAACTTTCTGGTGGCCTAACATGAAAAGGGAGGTAGCAGACTTTATGTCTCGTTGCCTCACATGCCAACAAGTGAAGGCGGAACATCAAAAACCCGCCGGAAAGCTACTTCCGCTGGATATTCCCAAGTGGAAGTGGGAAGACATAGGCATGAACTTTATCATGGGTTTGCCCAAGTCTAGGGGCGGATATGATGGAATTTAGGTAATTGTCGACCGGTTAACTAAATCGGCCCATTTCTTACCCATCAAAAGTCGATGGTCAGTCAACGTACTTGCTGCCCTGTATATGAAGAAAATGGTTAGATTGCATGGAGTTCCCATCTCGATCGTATCTGACCGAGACCCGCGCTTCACCTCTTATTTCTAGAAGAGCCTGCAACACTCCTTGGGGACGAGACTCAACTACATCACTGCTTTTCATCCCCAGACAGATGGACAGACCGAGAGAACTAATCAAGTTGTGGAAGATATGTTAAGGGCATGCATTATAGACTTCGGCGGTAGTTGGAATGACCACTTACCACTAGCCGAATTTGCATATAACAACAGCTATCAAGCCAGCATACAAATGGCACCTTCTGAGGCATTATATGGCAGGAGTTGCCGATCTCCCATATGCTAGGATGAAGTCGGTGAAAAACAAGTTCTAGGTCCTGACATGGTGCGAGATTCTACCGAGAAGATACAACTCATTAGAGAAAGGTTAATGATAGCACAGTCCAGGCAAAAATCTTATGCCGATAACAGAAGGCGAGACCTGGAATTTCAAGTCAGAGATCATGTTTTCTTCAAGGTATCTCCCGGCCGAGGCATTAGAAGATTCGGTGTTAAAGGCAAATTAACACCAAGGTTTATCGGTCCATTCGAAGTACTGGAAAGGGTAGGCGAAGTGGCTTATCGTATCGCCCTACCTCCACAACTGTCAGAAGTGCACAACGTATTTCATGTTTCTATGCTAAAGAAATACGTGCACGATTTCTCACACGTCATCGATCACACTGACTTGGTGATACAGAAGGACCTCACCTATGAGCAAAGGCCAGTAAAGATCCTCGACCAAGAAATCCGAGTTCTAAGGAACAAGACGATCCCTATGGTAAAAATTCAATGGAATCGATGCTTAGAACAAGAAGCTACATGGGAAACCGAGAAGTCTATGAGAAGGAGATTTCCAGAATTATTCTAGTCCGTAAGTAATTCTCACCCTCCTTGTCTCCATATAATGTAATTGAATTTGGGGACCAAATTCTTTAAAGTGGGGGAGGGTGTAGCATCCCGTATAAATATATATATTTATTTATTTATTTGTTAATAATATTTCCCAAAAAAATATATTAGATAAACTCTAGATTAAGTAAGAAGTTGGAACACGTAGTTATCATATGTAAAGAGTATTCACTCAACAAGCGGCTTCCTAGTGTAGTTGGTTAAGTAACTTGCCTTTCAACCCAATGACCAGGGTTCAAATCCTAACATCCACTATTTACCTTTTGTGCCAATTAATTATACATTATAAGCTAGCAACGTACAGACTTGGAAGTGCAACGTAGGAAAAGATGCCAATGTACAGACTTTGGCAAAGCAGCGATTGTTGTGCCCCTGTGGTTTTGATGATGGTTTTAATGGTGGTTTTGATGATTGGTCTTTGAGGTGAGTTATTCACTGTGAGTCATCTTGCTGTGTGAGTCATCATGCTATTATTCACCTTCTGATCATAATGCAGTTCTTCATAAGTTCTGATATGGCATTGCATATTTGATTATGTTCAGTCATGTTACTGTTGCTCTTAGACTGCAGTTTGATACTGCAGCGTCGACGCTGCCAAGGCACTTCAGAGGTAGCAGTAAGAAATATTTGATCTGCTGCGTCCACGCTGCTTGGGCAATGCGTTGACGCTTGGTGCCTCTTTAACTTTGCTGCATTTATTCATTGGTCTGGTCTATAGTGCGTCGACCCCTTGTGCTGATGGGTCGACCCCTCAGTTCATTCATTGGAAGTCTATACACTGCTGGAGCATCGAGTCTGTACAGCCACTGGTCTAGAATCTGAGTCTGTACATCATACTGTGCCCTCAGCTTTCAACGTCAAGTCTGTATAGCGTGAACAGTGCATCACTTCTCGAAGTATATACATCGGCCTCCTTGCCTAAAGTCTATACACTGGCTCAAGCTCACCTAAGTCCATACATCACAAACTCTATACATCCGATTGATGTTGCAGTGTTCACCAAGTCTATACATCGCCTTTAGACCTTCAAGTCTATACACCGGCAATCCTGCTGAAGTCTATACATTGGCTCTAACATTCCAAACTCTGTACAGTCACTCCCTCAGCAAGTCTATACATTGGAGTCGTCAGCTGTGAGGACAGCATGTCTATACATTGGTTCTCATGCATGTTAAACACCAAGTCTATACACTGCACTCATGCATTGTCCTTTACGGTAAAGTGTATACACTGTCCATGTGCTAATTGTTCAAATGTATATACACTCGCTGTTATAAGAGCCTGAACTAACTAAGTATATACATTTCTTTTATCTCTGTTTGCAGACGATTCAGACTGATGATTGGGCCAACGCAGCATCCAAATGCGTCAACGCAGCATGCTGAGAGCGTCGACACAGCACGCCCATCTGCTGAAGACTTGATCACTGGATCACCGATGCGTCAACGCAGCAGGCTGATGGAGTCAACGCAGCAGACTTGAGTTTTGCTGGTCGAATGTCTTTGAAGGCTGCGTCAACCCTTTGGAGCAAGTTTGTTGACGCCACCTCAACTCCAGTTGCTGAGCGTACTGATGAATGGGCACGTGACCCGAAGCTGGCACCTGACACGTGATCCGAGGTGGGTGCTGAGCACGTGATCCGAGGAGGAATCTTCTGGACAGAAGGCGTGGGAAGCTCACGCCCTAGCTGCTGCTGCTGCTTATAAAAGGAAGCCTTCATCCAACAGATGAAGACTGATCGAAGCTGAGAGAAAAAGGGAAAAAGACTATACAGTGAGAAACAAGCAGCAGAGAGTCTTCGATCCACAGAAAGAAGAAGAAAAAGAGAAGAAGAAGAAATAGAAGAAGAGTGAGCCGGCAGAAGAAAAAGGGTTGCAGAGAAGAAGGAGAGAATAGTGTGAGATAAAAGGAGAGCAGAGGAGAAAGAAAGAGAGAGAGAGAGTTCGTGGAGAAGAAGGAAGAAGCTATTGAAGATCTGTCCTCTGGCGTCTGGATTAAATCCAAGCCAGATCTGCTCCTTTGAGAGCTACATTCTTGTTCTTCATTTACAGCCTTGTGATCGCTGTGTATTTTTCCTTTCTTATTTTTTCCTTTTTCATTTGGTTATTCTTGTTCTTCCGATTGCCCTGCTGGGGATCGGGTTCCTCCTGCGGATTCAGGAGAAGGGAGACTTGTCTCCGGTTCTGGGCTTGTGGGTTGCAAGTCCAGGGGTCCCTCCTGGTCTGGAGGAAGAGAGGTCTGCGACCTCTGGTTTCCAAGTGGCTGGGAGTCACTTGGGGTGTCCCTCCGGTTGGGAGGAAGAGGGGAGTTTGTTCCCCTGGTCAAGCTGTGTGGCAGCACCTGTTGCAGACTGAGTCTGTGGTTTCTAGCTTGTGCTAGTGGAAGCCTCACTCCGGTTGGGAGTGAGGGGTGGACGTAGGTCTGTGGACCGAACCACCTAAAAACCCTGCTATTCTGTGGTTTGCTTGTGGTGTGCTCTTCCATATCTTCCATCTGTTTCACAGGTTGTTTGAATAGTCTTGTTTCGATTTACAGTGGCCTTGAGCTTTACATCTTGGTAAGTGAGTCTAGTTTGCATTGTACTGTCATTTGGCATTAGACTTCATCAGGTTCCACTAGTATAGTCAGCAGCTCATCTGGTCAATCAAATGTCTATTTGAACTCGATAGCTTTTATTCTGCAACTGTATCTAGTAGCAGGCGAATTGTTTATATTTTGGGCAATATTCTTGAAGGGGATACATTCACCCCCCCTCTGTATCGATCGCACCGTCCCAACAATTGGTATCAGAGCGGTGTCTGCATACAAGGTCTAGCGACCTGCAGATTCGATCTTGCAGTCTTAGGTGCTAATTTGTTTTTAGTGCATAAATATTCCTGTTGCTTTGAATTTACTCGCTATTTATTTTCAATGGCTCTTCCACCCGTCTTTAGTGGTTCTGATTTCAGTTAGTGGTACACTGCTTTACATGCTTATGTTAATTCTGCTAATCCTGATCTGTGGAAATTAATTTCACAAGGTCCTCACACCTTACCAACGAAAGTGTCCAAATGGACCGATAGACACAGATCAAAGGATGGAGAAAATCAGAAAGCCTTTAACCTGATGAAAGCAGCTACTGACAGAGCCTTATGGTCTTGTCTTCATAATTGCAGCTCAGCAAAGGACATCCTTGATAGGCTGAAGCAATTTCACAGGGTAAACAAGGACAGCTACATGATGGCTAACATAAGTAATCCAAGTGGCAGTAATCAAGGCAGCAGTCAGAATGAAGATGATGTTGATGAAGAGGTAAACTCTGAATCTGACTCGGACGAAATGACCTTTGATTATTTGAAGGAAATGTATGCTGAATTGTATGAAAAGTATGAAAAATAAAATCTGAAAATAAAAAATTAAAGGTTGATCAAAATGGTTCTGATTTATCATGTGAAAATTGTTCAAATCTGAAGCAATCTTATGATGCTTGTTTTTCTGATAATCAAGAGCTTAAGAAACATGTTGAATTGTTAAGATCTGAAAAAGAGTCTCTCAGAAAATATGTTAATGGAAATCTGAAATCAAAAAATGACAAACTAATCAAAGAGGCTGAGGGATTGACGCAGTTGAACACTGCTATGTCAGAGAAACTTCTTCTCTTAGAAAAAGGAAAATATGTTTACATTGAAGAATCTGAAAAATTGAGAAATCTGGAACAAGAAGTTGAGGAATGCAAAATTGCAAACAAGGTGCTAAGCGAATGTGTAAATTGCAATGAACAAGAGATTGCCAGTTATGAAATACACATCGTTTCTCTGGAAAATGAAATTGAAGATTTGAATAAATCCTTGTCAAAATTTATGGAAGGACAAGAAAATCTGGACATGTTGTTAGGTGTTAAGGTCAATACTCAAAAGGAAGGGTTAGGTTACAACAATGTCAATAAAAAGGCTTTCAAAAATAAGCTAATGACATCTTTTATCAAAGCATCAGATGTAGCCACCACCTCAGAAAACAAACAACCAAATGTTCAAAAGAATCAGAAACAAACTGGAAAAATGGAAAAGGTCAGTCATGTGAAGAAGGGATTGAATCACATTGAAAAAGTGCATGCTGTACATCACAAGAACTTCCCTGTCACCAAGAAAAAGACTGATTTTAAATATGTTGAGAAAGTTCAATCTGTGCTTGACATGAACACACATACACATGCTCATAAAAATAAGAATTCATGTCATTACTGTGGTAGGGTTGGCCACATTATGGATAATTGCTTTATTCTGAAACAAGACAACAGAAAGCATGCTAGGAAACATGTTTCTGCTCAGAACAAAAAGAAAACTGAATGCTTTCACTGTGGCAAATTGGGCCACAGGGCCATTGACTGTTGGCATGCTCAGGGTAGAAAATTTAATTCTAAAACTGTCAATCTCCCTGCAGACAGAAATGATTATGATAGGAATAAATTTACATTTAAAAGAAAGATTCCTACATGTTTTGAATGTAGAAAGCATGGCCATACAGTCAAGGACTGTTGGCATGCCCAAGGAGGCTATGGCAATAATGAACTCAATTTTAAGAGGAAGGCCTCTCATTGTTTTAACAGTTGAAAGCCAGGTCACAGGGCTGCAACCTGTTGGCCGGCAGGATATCAAAACCAAACTGGTTTTGGCAAACAGAATTTTTATTCTGTTAACAAGAAATCTCATGCATATGCACATAGAATTCATGCTAACAAGAATGTGCATAAATCAGATCTGAAAATTGCTCCTAGAAATGTGCTGAGAAAACCTGCTAGGAGTAATACTATCATGTCAGGACCCAAGACTTCTTGGGTACCTGTTTGTGCAAAATAACATTGCTATGCAGGTGTGCCTTGGGACTGAAATAAAAGGGGTAATAAACCAAGGCACTCAAGAATGAAAACCCCTTCCTGAATCCTTCAGGTAAATTTCTTGCATTTCCTGTTTTTAGTTCTGCTGCATGACATACTAAATCTGTTTTTGCATAATCATTCTTCATCTGCATTGTCTGAATTGATGCCTCTGAACTCTCATCATCTGAAGTGCATATATGTGATTTGCATATATAGTACATTGAAAAATCTGAACTGCATTTGAATGCTGTTTGAAATCTGTCCATTGCATTCTGAAAAATCTGATTAGCTGAAATTTGATCCATGCATGCTGCCCATGTTGAATTATCATGCATGACCTCAATGGTATATAAATGGTAAGGTACCAAAAGGCAGGGATGTAGCACCCCGTATAAAAAAATGATAAAAAAAATTATTATTATTAATATTTTGCAAATAAAAAAATTAATATTAGAGAGTTTATGTAAGAAGTGTGAACACGAAGTTATCATATGTAAAGATTATTCACTTAACAAGTGCGGCTTTCTAGTGTAGTTGGTTAAGTAACTTCCCTTTCAATCTAATGACCAAGGTTCAAATCCTATCATCCACAATTTACTTTTTGTGCCAAATAATTATATACGATAGGCTAGCAATTAGACAAACCTACGTTGGCATCTGTCCTTTTCATACGTGAATAGTGCCATGAATAGTATCACTTTTATTTAAAAAGAATTTTTCAAAAAAAATTATATGTAAAAATAGAGAAAAATATAAGGATCTTATCCATGAAATTTCATTAACTAACTCCATCAAATTTTAAAGATAAAAATCATGAAAGTTAAGTGGGAAGTTTAAAATAAATAAACCACCCTCTCATAGGAGCTACAATCCACCAGACAACCTTTCGATTCCCTTATCCCCAACAGCCTGTACAAGCTGTAAAGTCCCATTATTTCAGATCTTGCCTCTCATTCGTTCATGACAGACCCTATAAACATATCCCTTTGCTACTCCCATTCTAGGCTAGTTAAGGTTGGGGCAAAGCTTTGCAGGGAAGGGTTCTGCTACTACGATCTTCCAACAGGTAGGTGTTCTCAACTTTTAACTAAACTAATAGCTAATCTAGGATGATTAGTCTAGGCATTTAGTCTTAGGCTCATTTCCATGCGATATTTAGTGTTTATAAAGTATGTGTTGGCTTAAATCTAGGATGATTAGTATGTCTTAGCTTCATACCTAAGATAATTAGCATGTATTAACTTTATACCCAGAATAATTAGCAAGTATTAGTCTCATATCTAGAATGATTAACATGTGTTGGCTTAAATCTAGGATGATTAGCATGCATACTTGAGATGATTAGCATGTATTAGCTTTATACCTAAGATAATTAGCATGTGTTAGCCTTATACCGAAAATAATTAGAAAGTATTAGCAAGTATTAACAAGTATTAGTAAGTATTAGTCTCATACCTAGAATAATTAGCATGTGTTAATTTAAATATAGGATGATTAGCATGTATTAGCTTCATACCTAAGCCGATTAGCATGAATTAGCTTCATACTTGAGATGATTAGCATGTATTAGCTTCATACCTAAGCCGATTAGCATGCATTAGCTTCATACTTGAGATGATTAGCATGTATTAGCTTTATACCTAAGATAATTAGCATGCATTAGCCTTATACCCAGAATAATTAGCAAGTATTAGCAAGTATTAGTCTCATACCTAGAATAATTAGCATGTGTTAGCTTAAATCTAGGATGATTAGCATGTATTAGTTAATATCTATATTTGATATAGTTCGTGATTTAGTAAAGGGCCTGTCATTATGTCAATTTCTGTGAAACTAAAACCACCATGTTAAAAATGTTATATGAGAGAAACTAAAGCCTGAAAATAGTGAAAGAAGAAATTGTAGTCAAGAGGATGAAAAATGTGGAAAAAGACCAAGTTGAAAGAGGCCAAGTGGAAAAAGACCAAGTTGAAAGCACAATGAAATGATATTGAAAATAGGGGGTTCTAAGAAGGAGAATAATGAAAAATCTAGAGAGAATGAGAATATGTGAAAGAAGAGAAAGTCATTGATTGGAAGGTTAGGAAGAAGTTTTATGAAGAGTGCAGAGAGAGAAAATGAGAGGAAGAAGGTGAAAAATGTGAAAAAAAATGAGATCTATAGGCGCAGGTGAACAGTTACTGAGTAAAAAATAGAACCGTAGAAAATTAATTATAACTTAAAAACTAAGAAGAATTGGAGGATGTGGTAGAAAAAGAAAATCTATATCTACAAGAGAAGAAGAACTTTTGTGAAGAACTCAGAGTGAAAGGAGGATTGGAAGGGCATGAAAACTGGGGAACACAAGAAAGTATCGACCCTGCCTGTTGACAGGGTCGACGCTGCCTGTTCACTGCGTTGACGCAGTGAACGGCAGAGTCGACCCTGTCTGTCGACGCTGCCTGTTCACTGCGTTGACGCAGTGAACGGCAGAGTCGACCCTGCCTGTTGACAGGGTCGACCCTGCCTGTTCACCGTGTTGACGCGATGAACTGCAGAGTCGACCCTGCCTGTTCACAGGGTCGACCCAGCCTGTTCGCAGGGTTGACGCGATGAACTGCAGGGTTGACGCGATGAACTACTGAGTCGACACAGCCGGCACATTACGTTAACCTGATCGTTAGGCCTTCTCTTTTGCCATCTCCACTGATAGATGGCAGCCTGAGAAGTGATATTTAACTCCTGACAGGGTCCTCTAAACCCTGTATAGTTCCCAGGAAGGGCATCCCACAGTGAGGGTGTCGTTTCTAAAAATTGTCAAGTGACCCATAAGGCACCTCTCTTATCTAGTTTTTTTTCGTGTATCAAACGTTACTGGTTTCCACTCCTAGTTCATCCCTACACATAAATGCGCCCTTGGACTCCATTCCATAATTCCACCTTATATATCATACTGGTCAAACCTTGAAATTCCATATTGGCTATAAATAAGAGTGGATGTCAACAAACATGATAAATGTTGTGCATATAGGGCCCGGTTTGGTCCTGGGGGGAGCACCCGAAGGTACTTGTGCCCATGGGAGTTTATGAAAAACGGTGTTTGGCATTGCACCGGAGTACTTGCTTGCTAGGCTTTAGACATTCCACTCATTCTCGTGATATTACTTGATTGATTTGACTTGAGACCCGCAGAAGGGTAAAGTTTTGCTTGAATGAAATTGATAAATAGCCAATTCTAATTTTACATGCTTGAATTTATATTACTTTCTATTACTTGCTTGACATGAGTTCTTACTCTCTTGGAAAGATTTCGTTAATTCCAGTTATTACTTGCTTGAATCTCTTGCTATTGCTGCATTGAAGTTAGAATCCTTATACTCTCACTTGTTATTCCTTCACTGCTCTTGTCGATTTTTACAATCCTTGATATCTACTCATCTACATGCATAGTTTTACTGTCATTAATTGAACTTGTAAACCACTTAAAGCCTGTTAAATCTTGAGATGTAATTCCTACTGAGCGATTCGCTCATCTAGTTGTTTTCTAATATTTTCAGGTAATTTGGATGCCAACCAACACTCGGAAGGGAATGAGACTGAGTTATGAGTGTTAGAGTGAAGTTATCAAATTGGCCAGACTAATCCCAACATAAATGAATACGCCAGTCAACTGTGATGCATATGGCAATGATCTCCTCATTTGGGTACGACATGACCCAATCAAGTCTGACATAAGTCGGCCCATATTGACTAACATCCCATTCATAACATAGTAAAAACAAGAACTTGTGTACTTCGATCACTTCATTGTGGCTTCCACCCTTGGGATAGATGAGGGTGGTAAACATATGATGCAAGATTCATTGCAGTGGAGGAAAGTAGTGGGCATTTATGTGATCAAGTTACTGACACTAGGCACATACTCACAGCCGGTCATGGTGAGAAAAGTGTCCTCAACGGCACCATGACCAAATAGCATATCTGCACCCCGAGCTGAAACTCCTAGGGCTCTTTCAAATAAGGCCGGAGTAACTGTAATCTCAGTGCCTTTAACTATTGTATATAGACGTTCATTCCTCTCGATCAGATTTCCATAAAATTGTTGGATAAGGTTGGGGTAGTAACGGGGATATCGTGTGACAAAATTAACCCAACCATATTGTATTTCAAAGACTACACATAAATCTGTAAGAATTTCATTCACCTCATTGAAATCAACTAGACGGGGGTCGATGATTGGCCGTGGGGGCAGCCGCGGTGCACAGGGAGGTGAAGGAGCCTGCTGAGGTGGAGGAGGCGGGGACTCACCTCTCCGGGCACTGGATTCCCCTTGGGAAGAACGCTGAGAGCTTCTTCTAGGCGCCATCCTAGACTTGAAAACCGTTGTGGAAACCCTTGAAAAGAACTGATCTCTTCCCTTGGGATGAGGATGGACAAGAAGACACACCAAAGGCTTGAAAAGAACTTCTCCACAATCTGGAACCGAGAGAATGGATTCAAGGTTGCACAAGCCACCGTGGAGGTTTCGTCCCGAAATGGTGATGGACAGGCCGGATTTTGTGCTGGTGGAAGAAAGAGGAGGTTTTTGGGATTGAGAAATAGGCTTGAAAAGAGCTTCTCGATAATCTGGAACCGAGAGAATGGATTCAAGGTCACACAAGCCACCGCGGAGGTTTCGTCCCGAAACGGTGATGGACAGGCCGGATTTTGTGCGGATAGAAGAAAGAGGATGTTTTTGGGCTTGAGAAATGGAGTTTTGGTGTTCTACGGTTAGTGAAGAAGGTTGGAGAGTGAATGGGGTGCGTTGGAATGAGAAGATGGGGTGAGAAAACCCCTTATAAAAGCGTTCAGACACGGGTTCAACCGGTCCGATTCGCCGAATTCGATCGACCGAACTCGGGGGTGTTGATAGTTTTCTTATGTGTGATGGATGATGTGTGCATGTGATGTGATGTAAAACGTGTGTGAGCAAGTGGTGCACTAACGCAAGCAATCAACCAGCATGAAATTTGTGGGCATATCATCTCAATATTGCAGAAATGAAAAAGGAGAAACAAAAACACACGTCGGAGCGTGGAGCAAAGGAATAAAATAAAACACACACCGAGGTGTGGAGCAACTAAAATAAAAGAACAAATAAACAAGATGATGAACAATGCCCAAATAAGGAGTGATGTGATCGCCACCAAGGTAAACAATGTAGAAAGACCACAATATGTACCTTGGAAAGAGCCGAGTGAAGTCACCCGCCCGTGGGAGAGAGAAAACCAGGTGCTGCGACGGAAACGATCTTCCAGATGACCGCCATATGACGGCAAACGGCCCTATGATAGACCGCCTGAGGTCTGCAAACGGTCCTCCGAGAGACCGCAAGGGCTCCCAGGACAGCAACGTGGAACTTTGAATCTCCACCCCTCCTGGCCGGCCAGAAGAGCTGGGCCTCGTGCAATGAATCATGTAAACCTGCAGAAGAATGTAGACACAAAGAAAAACAACCCAATAAGCCCTTGGACTAGTGTAGTATCTAAAATGCCATTAAACTAAAGTGCATAAAAGGAAGGGTGAATACCTGGGGGGTTGGTGGTTTTTTAACCCTTGTGGGACGTGAAAACATGATGTGAGTGCAGAGGACCGTGGGGAAATAAGAGGGAATATGCTATGATGGTGCAAAGAGAAGACCAAAACTAAGAGAGAAAGACACAGACAACTAATGGAACTTAATACTCCCTGAACCAGAAGCCTTAAGGTCGTAGAAACGACTTCTCCATGGCTAGGACTTGCTCCAGAACGCAGTAGCAGAAATCTCCGCCTCAAGCCATGAAGTCAAGGGTTTTATTTATAGACCCTCAAACCCTAGGTTCGAGTTGGAGGGATAATGACACGAAAATAGGCCTGAAACTGAATAAACCATGAAGATAATGCTCCCTAGAGTCCATAGAAATAAATAGAAACTTCCGAGAGCCTCTATCTAGAGAGAAAACAACAAATCAAGGACTCTAATTTGACCACGACGAAGCAGAGGAAGAACAGATAGAGCAGAACTCTTTGTCTCTCCAACCGGTCTTGCGATAGACCGCAAGGGATAAGAAACGGTCGACCGATAGACCGCATGGCTCAGTCGTCCAGAAAGAGATAAGGCCAAAGAGACCAAACAGGACTCTCTGCCTCCTAGCGGTCTAGAAAAAGACCGCCAACGCCCACCATACGATCGTGCGATAGATCACAAGGCTAGTAGACGTGGCAAAAGAGATAAAGGCTGATAAATCTCCAAGTTAATCCGTAATAAAATACGTATTAGCCCTTATCTAGGCCGAATAAGTTGTAATGTCGAGAAATCAAATGAACTAGGCCCAACCAGGAAAAATAACCCATAAAATAAGCCCAAAACTGACCAATAATGACCCAATAAGTGGTGAACAACTCGGGACATCATAAAGAAAAGATAAGGAGATGACCCAACTCATTGGTCATAAAACAGGTGTCAACAGATGCCTCTCCTTAATGTCCTCTTTGCAGGGGAGCGAGCGGAGGTGAAGCGAAAGCAAAATAGAACATGGAGATGAAGTAGAAATGGAATGGAGTGTACTGAAAAGCGGGCGTTAAGGTAAACCGACACCAGTTCTCAACCAACGAGCTATAGGAATCTTCCGGAAAACTTCGAACCAATCACAAGGAACGGCCAAACCGAATGACGTGTGTCTAGAGGAACTAACAACTCAAGGAAAATAAAACACGACCCACCTCCTCACTGGAACGCACAGCTGATAGGCGGTCGGAGCAAATGGAAAAGTAAAGAGATAAGCAACTAAAAACTCCAGATAGGAATCCTCAGCTAACCAAACCGAGCAAATAGACCGAAGAAAATCACCCAATTCAGAATGTAATGATTCTCCTTATTCAAGACCATGGATACATAGTTATCCACCATTACTGAGACACTTTAGACAGATGAGGGCTCATGAATGGTCAAAGATGCATATGATGCATGCTGGGCTAAAGAAAAAGAAATCATTAAAAAAATGCAAAGAAAGTATAAAAATAGCAAGATACTCGAGAATAGTATTGCTAGACCAGACAAATCAGGGTCAAGACACTATCTGCAACCACGGCGTGTAAGATAGAACCATCGTCCCCCAACCTTTCCAACCTAACGGCCTATCCAACGATTAAACATGTGCACTTAGATCATCATCATTTTTGTTAGAGGGGAACATCAGATCCCAGAACACATGAATGACCAGCCGGTTCTCAAGATAATATATCATAGATACCATATAGTAATGCATTAAGGGACCAAGGAATCGGGATACTTACCTGACTTACCTGCCTGGCGAGCAATGATGTGACATGATGGCGTTCACGGTTTTAAAAATAAAAGAGATTAGCCATCAACAATTAAATTCATAGAATGTGCATGAAGCATCAATAAAACATGAAGAATAGAGCCAATAATCAATGCAAATATAGCACTTCAAACCAACAACATGCAGCTGTGACAAACGGTCTAATCAAGGACCACAAAGCACGCTTGACGGTCTAGAGATAGACCGCTTGGGCAAGGGCGATTCACATTCTTTGATGAGGGCGACCCAGATAGAAAACGGTCTAGATGAAGACCGCAAAGAGGGACTAAACGGTCTAGCGATAGACCGCATAGCTCTGAGCGAATTCAAAAAAATAGAAACGATCATTCACTCTCTCATACACTTAATCCATTTCAATCAAACACCCAACCCCACTCTGGCCACCCCGGTGACCAAGACCACCGACGACCACCACGAATCTTACGCACACCCCATCCCTAAAATGGTGAAGAGGAGGGCTATTCGGTGCTTCCAGCGGCGTTTGGAAGAGGAAGAGGTGCCTCCGGCGGCGGCGAACCCACCGGAGGGGGAAGAAACTCCAGCAGATCAACCACGGTGGAGGAAGTTCCTACGGGGGAGGGAGAAGCGGCAGAGGCCTCCGGTGATGAAGAGAATGCTCACACGGCGGAGGATGCACTAGGAATGGTGGCCGGGCGGTGATCGTCGGAGGTAAGCCGAACCCCCCCAAAACCTCATTTTTTTAATTTTTCTAAATCATACATGTGTGGAGAATGGCATGGGAATGGGTCTGGGGACCCATAAATCACGATGTAGAGGCTTTTAAGCCATTTTCAAACCCTCAGGAAACAACGCAAAAGACGCCCGTTCACTGGGTGCCTAGCGGTCCTTCCAACGACCGCTAGGGAACCAGGCAGTCCAGGGCACGACCGCTAGTAAACAAGAAACGGTCCTGAGACGACCGTTTGGGAACCAGGATGATTTTTTTTGTGTTTTTGTTTAAAATGCAATGCAATGCATGAATTATGAACTACATAAATGACTGACCTTGATTGTTTAAATGGATGCAGGGGAAGAGGCGGACCTGGATTTCCTGGCTGTAGGTCCGAGCAGTATACCTGGCACTGTCAGACTACCAAAGAGAGAGATTGGCGGCGATGGGCTTCGACGAGCTGCTGAGTATTGAGGTGATGAGGATCGACACCGCGCTGCTATATGCGCTGCAAGAGAGATGGGATCCGATCAGCCGGGCTTTTCTGTTATCATGGGGACACATGATCCCGACGCTCGAGGATGTAGCGAGGATCACGGGACTGAGAGTGCATGGTGCACGGTGCACCGGTGATGGGATGGACGTATGCTGATTACCGAGAGCTGGCGCAGGAGCTACTCGGGCTAGAGCTGCTGAGATCGGGATGCCACTCGTCTATGCTGGGACAGGCGACGCTCCAGGAGAGCCTGGGGCTGAGAGGAGTGGTGATAGCCGTAGGAGAGCTACCCGAGGAGCATTTGGGGGGACTGACGGACAGAGCCCGAGAGAGAGTGACCGCGGGACCTGGACCAGAGGGGGACATCACTCTTCGTCGCTTCCTGATGCTGCTGTTCGGGAAGCTACTTTTCGCAACGAGGGCGGACGGAGTGAGCTGCAGGCTCCTCCCACTATTGCGGGACCTGGATGGAGCTAGAGAGTATGCATGGGGTGTTGCTGCGTTGGCATTCATGTTCGACTTGCTGAGCACCACCGACCGACAGACGATATTGGGCGACTTCTCACCTTTGCTTCAGGTAAGAAATGCTTGACTCTAAATGCTTATGATTATGCTTATGATTTGCTATATGCTGACATTTGACTAATGCAGGTATGGAGCTACCTGTACCTCCCCGGCCTAGGGCGGGGAAGGGAGATTCAGCCGGACCGAGTACCCATCGCGAGGTGATGGATGGCGGTTTGGGATACGGGGTCACTGCGGCGCCTAGCGCGGGTGATCCAGGATGACATGGATGTGTTCCCCTATGCATTGGCAAGCTTCTAGACTTAATCTTCTAAATGCACTTAAATGCTCTTATAAAATGCTGACTTTGATTTGAATGCATGCTTTTTCAGGTGCGCTAGACACCGTACGGTGACGAGGGTCACGAGGGACAGCCCTGGGTGGAGGCGGCCCAGGCTTACGTGGGATGAGAGGTGTGGCTGCACTGCATGAACATCATCGAGCCACTACACCACCGCCTGATCATGATGACCAGAGGTGTGCACCAGCCAGACGTGGAGTTCCCAGTGCAAGACGACGAGCGGGTAGGACGGTCCTCGAAGGGACTGAGTGGCGAGATCCACTGGGTCACCCGGGTGATCGACCAGGTGCGCTACTGGACGCGGAGAGGTCGGGTGGTACGAGCCCGAGCTAGCAGCGATGAGGCCTACCTAAATGCCTACGCCAGGAGATACGGAGACCAGGTTTTTCACGGCGCCCAACGACTAGTATGACTGTCTAAACTCAAACTTCTAAATTTCATTTAATGCATTGACACCTATAATGATGTATTGACTATCTGACTTTCTACATGCATCTAGACCCCCAAGGCCGAATAGCGGAGCTCCAGGGACTCCTCCACTCCACCGTTCAGCAGAGGGACGGGCTCTAGCGTTCTCTGGACCTCCTGGTAAGTTCTGATCCTTAGACTTCAATGCTAACGCTTATGCATGTGACTGACTTGACTTCTAAAATGTAACGGGCCGAGGGAGCAAGATGGCAGGGACTCGACGCTCCGTCCTCGTCTTCCCAGCCTGCGGGCCGAGCAGAGTGGGACGCCGACTTCGCTCGGATAGTTACTCGGGCTGTGGAGGCTGAGGCCACTCTTACGGAGAGGGTAAGCAACTGACCGACTTCTCATTAATGCTATATGAAAATGCACTTCAGCTAACATGATGAATGCTCATGCAGACGAGGGAGCTGACTGCAGCGCTTGGTGAGGCAGAGCGACTCCGAGCAGAGGTGGAGCGTCTCCGGGCCGAGGCGACCGAGGTAGCCCATCTCCGTGGAGAGGTGGAGCGACTGAGCGCGGGAGCAAAAGATTTGGAGCGCTATCGGACCGAGGCGAGGGAGGCACGGCGCCAGGCATATGATCTGAGGATCGAGCTACGGGCCGTGGAGCGGACGGTCTAGATGATGGGCCGAGGACCTACAGCTAGTGCGTCGCAGAGCGGCGCACGGAGCAGCACTTTCCCAGACTTCCTTACCAGTTCCTCTGGCCTTCGGAGGAATGAGGAGGAAGAGAGGAGACGACGACAGCGAGAGGAGGGGAGCACTTCCATGGCCCCGCCGGCGAAGAGGCATGAGGGCACTGGGGACAGCGGGGGTCTAGGAGAGGGACCTGCTAGAGCATGATTTGTACTTGTACATGCATGTATATGACTCTTTATGTTAGTGAATATATGATCTCTTCTTGTCTTTTTGTTAAGTGAAAAATGTGAAATGCTGACTTACTTACAACGACCTCTAGGACTGTCAAAGAGATTAGGAGAGAGAAAGGGAGAGAGAAAGAGAAAATTGAGGATTAAAGAGAAAAAAGAGTAATCAAAACAGAGGTAAACAGGGGAAAACGGTCTTCTGGAAGACCGCCAGGAGGAAGAAATGGTCTAGCCATGACCGTTATATGAGCGGAAGAGAAGGCGGTGGAGGAGGATAGAAAACGATTGTCTGACTACCGTTTGAGGGAGCCTGGCGGTCGCGCGATAGACCGCAAGGGAGAAAAACCCAGTAAAGTCCGAGCGGGACTCTTCGTGAGAGTCCGAACCCGTGGCTAGAAGCACCTAATCCATGTCAAGACTTATCCTAACTTAAATTGAAGCTAATTAGCTACAATCCTAATGCATTAGGACTAGAATTAAAGCCCTATAACAAGGAATACACCTAGAATTCGTAGCTCTCAGAAATCTCTGTTTTAAACCTTGAAAACTCTCAAAATCTTCTAAATCACCATGAAGAGGAGCTTTGAAGCTAGCACCATGGGAGAGGTGGTCTATACCGTACCAAAGGTGGCTAAAAGGGAGCATGGGGAGCTGCAGCGACTGACTTCCATCCCCAAGCACCTGAGCACAAGATCTTCAAGGGAGGTGAGTTCAAATTAATTTCAAAAAATCTTGAATTTCCTAAATTTTCCCTCATGGCATTTCTTCTTCTTCTTCTTCTTTTCCCTCTTTTCTTCCTCCCTCTTTTCAGCTCCTTCCCGGCCCAAGATGCAACTCTAGATTAAAGTGGGTGGCTCCCATGATAAAGGAACTCCCTTTAGAGGTCCTCTCAATCCTAAGGGCATGGCACCTTCACCCTTTATTGGTTCTAGCCAAGAATTTTCAAAAAAATTCCTATGATTGGCCTAGCATTTCAGCTCTAGTGGCATTATGGCACCCTCAAACACACACCTTCATATTCCCAACCTTTGAAGCCACTGTCCTTATAGAAGAGGTAGAGACATACTTAACCCTTCCTAAGACTAAGGTGGGGGATGAAGACTTGGTGTGTCACACGGTTGAACCTATAGACCCATCACTCATCTTGGGGGATTTCCTACCCAATTCAAAAGATGTGAAAACCATGATTAGCCCTCGCCATATCCATTTGATACCCTTAGCTCAATGGATCACTTCTCATTGCAAAAACAAATGTGGGAAATATGAAGCCATAGCAAAAGCCATCTCCATTTGCTTGTGTGGGGTTTTACTCTTTTCTACCACCGACCACCTCTTGGATTTCCAACGTCTTAGAATTATTAGTGGGTTGTGGTGGAGTTTATCTATCTCTCAAGCCGTTCTTTCTTACCTCTATGAAGGCCTTAGTTCAGCTTCACTGGGGGGTCCGCTCTTCAGGTCAATGATCATCCTTGAGTGTTGGATGGGAATTAGACTCAAATTTCTACCCAAGGAGGATTTGCCTTCAGCTAGCCGCATATTTGGGAGCCACCCACTCTTCTTCATAGGAGGTGCATTTGGGTTCTCTTCACAGGTTGAATGCCGGACCGCGGACAAGAAAACACAGGATGACTGGTGCCTCTTCCTCAACACCCTGCCAATCGACAAGTTTGTGATGCGACCTCGGGCTCTTCAAGGCACTATCCTCATATTACCCCGGCGACTGGGCCTAGACCTGCAGCTAGTAGGGAATATTACCTTGGCAATCTACAACCCGCACCGGTGTTACTTACAAGTTGGACTACCCCGTACTATGGTTCAAGCACTATCTCACTACCCTCCCCTTCAAGCTAGGAAGATCAGGACCGAGGAGGATGAGCAGGTAGTTCGGAGCGCTCTGACCATGTAGGAGATCAGCCAGGTCCGTACCTTACAAGCAGAAGTGAAGGAGAACGACGAGGAGTACCCTGCTTACGTGACGGAATTGCGCAAGATTCGGCCCCGCGCGGACATAAAATTGAGTGTAATTTAAGTTCCTTGATCATGAATTTCGAATTTCATTGAAAGAATGATGTATTATGAGTTTGAATGAATGAATAAGAGTTTGGTTTTAAAAGATGTGCAATGGAATCATAATTTTGGCTTGATGAATCAAAAAGAACAGGGTTCTCTGTTTGCCAAACGGTCGAGCGAAGGACCTCTAAGGGCTCCAAACGTTCTAGCGATAGACCACGAGGGAAAGCTCCCAGAAAACTCAGAGTTTTCCGAGTTCTCAGGAATGGCATGCGGTCGCCACCAGACCACTAAGAGAGGCTAAACAGTCTATCGAAAGACCTCTAGAGAGGAGGAGCAGAGAAACTGGAGAATCCTCATGACTGCTAGGGTAGATTAAGCAGTCTATCAGTAGATAGCAAGGGATGGGAAATAGAGAAACTTTCAAGCTTTGAATCCTGAACAATGGAACCTGTGCCTGCACACACTTAAAACAGGAAACAAGTTAGGTCCGTTCTTAGGCTCAACCCCTTGCCTGCAGCAAGTTAGAGAATGACAAATTCTGGATATTTGGTCAAGGGGTGGAGCCTTATTAAATTGGCAAAAATGCATGAAACAATATGAATGCAAATACATGCTATTTAAGGACGATGGTATATTTTTGAAATATCTATTTTTTGTACTTTGAAATATCTGATTTTTTTGGATTTTTTTTTTTGGCTTTTGAAAGCTAATTCCATCCCGACAACAAGAGCCCTACCTATCACACTAGGAATCTTCTAAGATCAGCGTGCTTTTGTGATGACAAACCCTGGCCAAGGCCAACCTGTGCGACGGTGCTTCTACCGAGGTCATACCCAGGGTATGATTTTATCCTAAAAGGGAAAATTGAATTTGGGAGGTAAGCCTAGACCAGGTATAGAGGTTTTTAGGGCTTGAATCCTTCTCATGACAACCCTTTTGGAGATTTAGTCTGTTCCGCCGGGACTTTGTGTCCGTCATCGAACCTTCATCCACGCTAGGCACGCATACGACCAGGCTCATAACGTCCCGTGGGGAAACTGTACTGCCACTCTTGACATGCCTAGTTTCATATTTTTGGAGTTTCTGATCTTTTGAACTTTGAGCTTTTGAAATGAGCTTTTGACTTTGCTTTGATTTTGCTCCTCTTCTTTTCTTTCTTTCTCTTGTTTTTTCTTTGGTGTTATTGTTACTTTTTTTGCTTTTTTGTGGAATCAGGTCATAACGAACTGCCCCTATTTGAGACTTCCTCTCATCAGGGTGTCTAGATCGGTCATCGCCCCCTTATTTACCTCTTGCCCCTAGATTCAGCCGAGGAGAGAAATGGACAGGGACTTTAACTTCCCCCAAAGCATGACCAGGGAGAAATAGTGCTTACACAAAATTGGAAAACCCGACCAGGGATGTCGTGAAGTGTGTGAAATGCGAAGCTCATAATCTCCCTTCATGATCGAGGAAAGGAACACCTCGCTACCGGGCCTACATTAGCCTGACTCTAAGGGAAAAAATGCTTAAGATACAACCTATTCCACGCGTTGACTAGACGATACGCGTTCCCTGGATAAGCCTCTTTAACGACGAACGGCCCTTCCCAGTTAGGTTGCAATTTAGACCTAGGACCTCTGGACCTAATGAATTTACGTTTCAAAATCATATCACCTATTTAAAATTTGCATTCAATTACCTTCTTTTGATAATAATGTGAGACCCTCTTTTGATAAACGGACACGTGATCGGCCGCATTTAGCCTCTTCTCATCCAAGAGTTCCAACTGGAAGAGCAACGCCTCTCGACGTTCATCGAGATTAAGTTCCTTATTGAGCTGTACCCTTAAGGAAAGGATCAAGATCTCATATGGGAGTACCGCCTCCATCCTGTAAGTAAGAGCATAGGGGGTTTGCCCAGTAGGAGTATAGACGGAGGTGCGGTAAGCCCATAGAGCTTCCACTAATCGTTCAGGCCAATCAGAGAATTTGTGAGATTCACATGTTTTCTTTATAATTTTAAGAAGGGTTTTATTAGTAGCTTTAGCTTGACCGTTACCTTGAGGCTAATATGGAGATGAATGATGCAATGAAATATTGAACTTTTTACAAAGGTCCTGGAGCTCTTGAGAGATGAACTAGGGTCCATTGTCGGTGACGATGCTACTTGGCACTCCAAACCACGCGATGATATTCTTCATGATGAAGCAGCACACCGTGGTAGCTTTGATCTCTGCGTACGCTTCCGCTTCGGCCCACTTGGTGAAGTACTCAGTGGCGGTAAGGATAAAGGATGTCTGCTTGGTCTGAGAGTTGGGATCACTGAGCAGGCCAATAATATAGAAAGCCCACATGGAGAATGGCCAAGGAGCGGAGAGAGGATGAAGAGATAAAGCAGGAGCATGGATTTTATCAGCGTGGAGTTGGCATTTAAGACAACTCCGGACATAGAGGGAGCAATCCTCCTCTAGGGTGGGCCAATAGTAACCCTGCCTAAGGATTTTCTTCGCTAGAGCCTGGCCATTGACATGACCTCCACACTCACTTGAATGGGCTACTGTGGCCACCTTCCAAGCTTCATCATCATCAAGACATCTCATAAGCATCCCATTGAGAGCACGCATGTACAATTCTCCAGCAATGATAGTGTACTTCGAGGCGGCTCTTCTAATAGCCTTACGCTGCTCAGCACTTGCCCCTTTTGGGAACGATCCATCTCTACAGTATAGCTCAATTTCATGGTACCATGAGAACTCTTCTTCTTCTAGAATCTCTTCTAACTCAGTTAAAGATACCTCCTTTAAATCTTCCTTCTCAGTCCTAGCCTCTACAGTTTTCCTAAGATTGTCGTACCAAGGATCCTGAAGAGAAGGGGCGTCCAATCTCTGGACGATGATAGTCTCAATACTTCGGCTGAGAGGGAAGGACAAGGAGGAAGCGAGTGATGCCAGCGCATCGATGAGGATGTTTTGAGATCGAGGAGTATGGATGTAGATCAGCTTGCGGAATTGCCTAGCCAATAGAGTGACCAAATCCTGATATGGCTTGAGCTTCAGATCACGGGTGCGGTAAGTAGACAGAACTTGCCGCAGGACGAGCTGAGAGTCACCTATAATGTTCAAGTAACACGTGCCCAAGAGGTAGGGGTGCTTCAATCCGGCCAGGAGAACCTCATACTCGGTGATGTTGTTGGTAGCGGGAAAACCAAGCTGATAAGCAAAGGGAATCATTACTCCTTCCAGAGTGAGCAGAACGATGCCTATCCCTCGGCCTTGGGAATTGAGTGCACCATCGAAGTGTAGAGACCAGAAGGGATGATGGGTGAGAACAGAGAGATGCTCATCAGGGAAATCATCCTGAATAGAGTCTGTGCATGGGATAGGAAGATGGGCGAGATGCTCAGCGATGGCATATCCTTTGATTACCTTCTGAACAAAGAACGTGATATCAAATTGAGAGAGGAAGCTCTGCCAGCAAGCTAACCTACTAGAAAGGACATGCTTTTCTAAGAGATAGCGGATCGGGTCCATTCAAATAGTGCGCGCCCAAAAGATAGGCGTGCTTCAATCCGGCCAGGAGAGCTTCATACTCGGCGATGTTGTTGGTAGCTGAAAAATAGAGCTGATAAGCGAAGGGGATAGTCACCCCTTCCGGAGTGAGGAGAACAGCACCTATCCCTCGGCCTTGGGAGTTGAGTGCACCATCGAAGTGCAAAGACCAAAAGGGATGATGAGTAAGAATAGAGAGATGCTCATCAAGGAAATCATCCTGAATAGAGTCCGTGTAAGGGATAGGAAGATGGGCGAGATACTTAGCGATGGCATATCCTTTAATTACCTTCTGAACAACGAATGTGATATCAAACTGAGAGAGGAAGCTCTGCCAGTGAGCTAACCTACTAGAAAGGATAGGCTTTTCTAAGAGATAGCGAATTGGGTCCATTCTAGAGATTAACCTAACTGGGTGGGTTAGAAAGTAGTGTTTCAGCTTCTGAGCTATCCAAACTAAGGCGGCACAAGTTTTCTCCATGGTAGTGTACTTGGCCTCTGCGGGATTAAATAACCTAGAGAGGTAATAAGCTGCCCGCTCTTTGCCTTCATCATCTACCTGCGCTAGGACAGCTCCTAGGGAGTCCTCGATAATAGAAATGTATAGGATTAGGGGTTTCCCAGTGACAGGAGGTTGCAAAACCGGGGGGTTAGAAAAATATACTTTCGAATCCTTATAGGCCTTCTGACAGTCTTGGTTCCATTCGAACTTGACCCCCCCGCCTTTAGCAATTCGTAAAACGGGCGGCACCTCTGAGAATGTTGGGATATAAATCTTCTGATGAATTGCAATCGTCCAATCAACCCTCGAAGTTTCATGATATTCTTGGGTGGAGGCATGTCCATGATGGCCTTTGCTTTGTTAGGATCAATCTGAATCCCCCTTTTACTAACTATGAAGCCTAGCAACTTCCCTGAAGAGACTGCAAAAACACACTTCTTAGGATTCATTTTCAACTGGTACTCCCTAACTCTCTGAAGCACCTTAGCTAGAATAGCGGGGTGTTCCTCTTTAGTCCTTGACTTCACCAAGATATCATCCACATAAGCTTCCATGTAAACAAGCATCATATCGTGGAATATAGTCATCATCGCCCTTTGATAAGTGGCACCCGCGTTCTTCAAACCAAACGGCATGACCACATAGCAATACGTGCCCTAGGGCGTGGTGAAGGAAGTTTTCTCTTGATCTTTCGGAGTGAGACGGATTTAGTTGTAGCCTGAATAACCATCCATGAATGACAGTGCTTCGTACCCGACGGTGTTGTCCACCAACACGTCTATATAAGGCAGTGTGAAATCATCCTTAGGACGTGCCTTGTTTAGATCCCTGAAATCAATACAAATGCGCACCTTTCCATCCTTCTTGATGACATGGACTATATTTGCCACCCACTGAGGATATAAGACAACTCTAATAAATCTGGCCTTGTACAATTTATCGACCTCTTCTTTTATCCTTAAGGCCATGTGGGGGTGAAATCTCCTTGATCATTGCTTTACGGGTGTTGCCCCTTCCTTAAGCACTAGTCGATGTTCCACCAAAGAGGGGTCAAGACCCGGCATGTCCTTGTAAGACCAGGCGAAAGAATCGCTGTACTCCCTTAGGACTTTGACTAAATCTTCTTCAACTGCTGGAGGGAGAGTAGCGGCAATAATAATAGGCCTGGGGTCTTCTTCAGTTCTCAGATTTATTTCCTTCATAGGTTCATCCACTGCTGACGATGGCTCATCAAATCTCTTTAGGCCTTGTGCATACAAATCGGCAGTGTCGTCTACGTCGCTGTCCTCAAGATCCACCGGGTCCTTTTCACCCATGACTTCATAGACTCATAATCCGTCATCACTCGACACCCCGCCTTGCTCCTCATCTTCTTCGATCACAATCGCCGTAGCTATGAACTCCGGGCATTTAAGAAGAGCACTACATCACTGTGCTAGATCCTGCAAGAACTTATCAGGAATAGATTTAGAATGTCGCGCCGGCGGGCGCGGCTCAGGGAAGGAGGGGTTGGATGACCTAGAACAAGACCCTACTTCTTTAGACTTAACAAACCCTACTACCCTAGACTCGACGACCCTACATCTAACCTAGGAGAGAGAAACTCTAGTGGGAGGGAGGCAGCAAGAGCCTCATGCCCTTGGGAGGAAGATGGAGAGAAGATAGCGTAATCTTCCACTGAAATCTCCGTTTCAAATTTGACATTTTTTTTGGAGATCAGTGGAGATCATGCAACAAGATGGAGAGGAAGGTGGAGGAGGAAGCCTAAGGGGATACTTGGATGGACAGAAAATGTCGAGGAAGGGGTCGGAGGAGGAGAAGAAAGGAGTAGATAGATCGACAGGTGGATAGCAATCACAAGTCCTGACGATAAGGAAATCAGTAGGAATCTCAAGCAGTAATGGATTGATCAAAATAGGAGGTGATCGGGGTATAGATGCCATTTTTTGAAAGAATGAAAACAAGCGGGAAGGAGACCAAGTGAAGATGATGGGTGAGCTCCCACTTTTCTTGCGAGCAGTGAGCTGGCTTTCTCGGCTCATAACGCATAAGTTGCACCTCCCAGTTTATTTGGCAATTGTCTTCTTCATGGAACAACTTTGCAAATGCTTGGCTAAAATCAATCATATCGTCAACGGGTCCCATTTAGCAACAAGGGCGGGCTGTCGACTGTATAAGCTATATTTTCTTCCTTGGGCTGACTTGGTGATGCTTTCAATGTGCCTAGCTGGAGAGGGCCCCTGACAAAATATTGGCGGTAGTCCCAAGTTAATGGTCCAGAGTCACCAAAACTGAGAGTGAGGATTCTCGATAACCGAGGCCCCTCTTATTCATTTTTCTACCTTTGGGAATCGGCTTGGTCCTCCCTTGCAATTGTGCGCCAAGGCCTCTCCCTGGCTGATAGTCTAGCTTTAATATCATGTTCCAACCCTTAGAATCTCGTATCTGGGGCTTCACTTTGACGTTCACCGGCGCGGTGGTGGGCTTGCATGGCGCATAGGCCCATGGAAAGTTTAGATCCAGCACTGAGATGACAGGTCGATTGCTGGGCCATAGTGTTGGTACGATCTTCTCGGAGATGGCCTTGACAGACTGGACCGTGGATATGATTTTCACCTTGACCACCCTCCCTTGAAAAGGGTATTTAAGGCACTGGTGAGCAGTGGATGGTACGGCATTAAGATTATCAATCCACAGATGACCCAAGATAGCTTTGAACATAGGATCGATATCCAGCACATAAAATTCGATCGGCATAGTAAGAGGCCCGAGCTCAGCTTGAATGGTGACTACCCCATGACATGCCCTTCTGGAATTGTCATATGCTGCAATAGTGGTCGGGGCCGGCCTTTGTAGATCTTCTGAAAGGTTGCAGGCCCTTAAAGTGCTGAAAGGGCAGACATTAATAGAAGCCCCTGTGTCTACCAATGCCGCGTCTATGCTGACTTTGTTTAGAGTAATAGAAATGCATAGCGGCATCTGTCGTGCCTCAGGGGGTGCCAGTTCAATCTCAGAGAATGTAATTGTCGGCCCTTTGGAGATTGTAGCCAGGGCTGTTGATAAGCTGTCCACTGCCATGTCTTCGTTTACTATTCACTTCTGAAGGAAATTGTGAAGTGCATCTTGGTGAAGTGTGGACCTTTTAATTAATTCTAGCATAGAAATCTTAGCGGGCACCCTGTCTAGATGATGTAGAAAATCATATTGTGTCCTTGGCAGGGGATCTGCCTCCTCCCGATCAGCAGCCTGTTGTGAGGACTGGGGATTAGGTGCAGGTGCACTAGTGGAAGGGTAGTTCCTATGGAACAAATGCCCGCTTCGTAGGGCAAGGTTCTGGGCCGGCACGGCGTCAGATGGGTTTAAGATAAGCGGCTTGATGGGCCCAGCGTGGTGGATGAATGATGTGGTAGAGGGCGTAGGGGTGATAGGAGTAGTGGTGGTGATAATGGGTGTTGTTGGAGTAGTGGAGATGACAGGCTGTGGAGGAATGACGGGTGAAGGGTTTGATGGAGGGATGGTGATGATGGGTACGGGTACTGGCGGTGGAGTAGAGATAGGCGGGATAATGGAGGAAGCAGATGGTAGGACGAGGGGTTTGGCGATTGTGGGGATTGGAGGGGTTTGATGGTTAAGCGGGAGGATGACGAGGGTAGAAGGTAAAGAAAGGTTGCAGTAGTTATGGTGGAGGGCCATAAGCCGCTATACTGAGGCTTCATCGTCATAAGACCACCCAGCGTTAGGGGCCGGGGTTTGCACGAGGTTGATCTGAGCCGGTGCCCATGGTTGTGGTTACGGAGCGGGCGGATGATTCGGCATGGGGTTTTGGTGGATCCCCAAGTCCTGAACTGGCTGTTGCTGCTGTTGTGGCTGCGGTGCTTGTTGTTGCTGCACTTGCTGCCTCGGCGCTTGCCTTCTCTTCTCTTTTATTTTCACAATGGCCTTATGCATCTCGGCCCAATCAATGCGCTGCCCTTCATGTAGGTCGTATACCAGACCTCGGAACTGATAACACCCTTCAATAGTGTGCCTGGGCTGCCTATGGAACATGTAGTATTTAGATTGATCAACGACCGGTTCCAGTTGGGCCGTTCCGGAGGAAGCTGAATTGCACTTATTAACATGAGAGCGAAAAAGATGTCTGTGAGAGACTCGGGAAAAGGGGGATATTGCGCTCTCTTCGGCGCCGAGCGTTTATTTGTGTAGCCGTTGGGTGGAGGTACATTGTGATATTGCGGAGGTTGTTGCGGCTATTGTGGAGCAGGGAAGGTATTTTGTGGAGCGGAGAAGGTAGGTTGGGTGTTTGGTGGAGTGGGGAAGACAGGTTGGGCATTTTGCGGAGTGGAGAATTGCGGGTTATAGGGAGTTTGTGGGAAGCGGAGCGGAGCGAATTGATTAGGGAAGAGGAATGTAATGGCTTGCACCTGTTCAGTGGTCTGGACTCCTTCGATAACGGGCCCCTGTGACTTTTAATTATATTTGGGCTTTTGGGCCTCGAAGAGAGAATGGATAGGGGAGTCCTTGGGTTTGAATAAATCTCGCCCGGCTATAAAGTTGGTGCATGTTGGCAATATCGTTCATGGCCAGTATGTTGCGGAAGGTGGGTGTAGCATTGGATATGAGCAATTTGACCTTTTCCTCCTCCGGAATATGACCCGGCACCTGGGCGGCCATCTGCCTCCATCTGTCGGCATACGTTGCAAAGTCTTCATCTGCCTTCTGTGAATCATGGAAAATAATCCACTTTTAAGAAAAATAAGCATATGCATAAGAAGAATAATGAAAAAGGGAGTAAAAGAGCACGTGGTGCTACTAAGGAGAGTGATCGCCAGAGGGGTTATCTCAATAAGAAGAAAAGATGATCGCGAATACCTGGTGAAAATATGCGGGATGGATGTAGATTCCTTCCTCCTCCTTCTATCGGCCGGCCGATGAAGGGGGTTTTCCTCTTGATTACCCTTAATCAAAGAACAAACAAGCAAAAGAAGAGGGGATTAGCCAAACGTGTGTGTAGTATCAATCCAAAAGAAATAATATGATGATGATGAAATAAGAGCATAAAGTGTACACCTTTTGGTTATTTTTTTTTAAAACCCCTAGAGAATTAGGGAAAGGGAAAGAGATGCAATACTAATGCAAAGGAAGAATATAGTGATCGATGATGAGATGATGAAGACAAACAGGAGAAAGAAAGCCCCTGCTGTTCCTGTAAACAGTAAAGGGGAAAACCACGTTGATGCTTCGGTTGCGGCAGCAAGAGGAAGCAGAGAACCTTCAAAGAGATCGCACAGGAGGAAGAACCTCAATCACCAGCCCGTTACCTCAATCGCCAGCACCGTCTAACCTCTGTGTGTGTGTGTGTGTGTATATGTAACCTCGCATGAGATCAACCAGGGCATCTTTATATAGGGTTCAAAACTGTATTCTAATGGGATAAGAACAAGCAATGATCATTAACGGCAAGGACTCTAGTTCCCCAATCGAGCAAGTGATTAACCAAGGCAGGGAACCCTCCAGGAAAGGTGTGTTCGAACCGAACACGGAAGGGTAAGAGACGACCTCAGAAGGGCGTCAATTAAAATTGACGACCTGCCCTAAGGCGTTAATTCAAAACACGACTGGGACAAAGGCGTCAACTCCTGGATTCAATTTTAGTAATAAAAACTTTCTTTTTCTGAAAATCATGAGACGACGCCTGAAGCAAAGGCGTTAATTGAAAACACGCCCTAAGGAAGGACGTTAATTCTTGATTTTTCAACCGTGGTGGGACTCGTAAAATACCAGAAATTGACGCCCTTATCACCAGCCGTCCTTTCTTGAGAACACGCCCCAAATTAGGTCGCTATTTAAATCACGCCCCTATTCAAGTCGTTAATTATAAAAATGCAAGAAACACCATAAAAAACACACAAAACAGAAAAACTTTATATTATAGAAATATTGAAGTTCACTTTGGGGCGTTAACATAGTGACATGAGATTTGATCAACATAGTATCAATTTTGGCGTGTCTACAGCTACCCCGCCTTGGCATTTGCTTTGCAAGGGAGTGAGACGAAATGAAAGTGAAGTGTAATGAAGTGGAATGAAGTGGAGCGAACTGATAAGTAGACGCCAAGGTGTGATGTGACACGCCTCTGACACAAAGCATTAGAAAATCTTTCCGATATTCTGAGTAAAACAACTCTAGGTGATTCCAAGGAAACATCAATTTGCTGGATGAAGGAGACTAAACTAAAAACTAATAAAATGTGCGCGTGGGCACGACAGGGAGGCACCATTGGAGAGCTTTTACCAGCCAACGTGGACGTGCTACAACCAAGGTGGATTTGCAGAAAAATAAAGAGAATTGAGATGAAGATCCAGCAAAGGGACATTTTTTCGAAGAACTGGCCTGAGCAGCTTCAGAGAGAATAAAGTACTCAATTTGGAGTGGAATATCTCATGTCAACTCAATCAAGAGCGAGTGACCTTCATTATTGCCATAATATGAAGATTTTCATCATGAAGCTCAAAGTCCTATATGATGCATGCTGGGCTAAAAGAAAGATTAAAACAAACTAAAAATAGAAAATAATCAAGGATAATATTGCTAAGCCATCTAGATTTGGTCAAGAATCCAGATTTCTGAACTGACACTAAGCCGAAGCCCGTTTGTCCGCACATCAACCCAGAAAAGTGGAACCATCGTCCCAAACCTCTAATGACTCAACGGCCTATCCGTGTGATCAAGACTTTCCTGGAATTATCACCGTTTTTGATGAAGGGGAACTTAAATTCCAGGTTCATCAGAACCACAAGATCCTTGATATGCTATAACAGCGTAGAATACCATATAGTAACAATGCTTACAGGAAAGAAATACAAAAACAGAGCGATGATACTCCGACACATGACCCACGCTCCTCGAACTCTGCAATCTTCTGCACTTGAAAACTCATTAGTTCTCTCAAAGCAAAGCAAAATATGATCATAAGTGCTTAACCAAAAATAACTCCAATTAAAAGATAGCACTTAAGTTCATCAAAGCATAGAGGAATCAAACTTTCAAGCCAATAAAATAACGACTGCGGTGCATGGCGTCAAATTTATAAGAGACGACTGACATCAGGGCGTCTAAAGATAAAACACGCCCTTCATCAAGGCGTTGATTGAGGTGAAAGTTCAAGAAAGAGACGCCCCTCAGGAAGGCGCTAAACAAAACACGACCCCAGTAAGGTCGTCAATTTCACAATTGACGCCCTGACGAAGGACGTTAATCAACTAGAGTTCGCAACACCCCGCTTCCGACTAAAAATCAAAAGCTTGATCCCAGTACTAATTGTAATCAATCTTCCAACTTCGAACAGGCATCAAACTCTCCAAACTTCTATAAAAAGGAAGTATCTTCCCCAGATCAATCAAACAACTCGTCGAATTTCTGCTTCTTCTGCTACTTCTGTCTGTTCACAGGTACTGCTACTGTTCAAGTTCTTCCTGCAGACTGCCATTGAAATAACCGTAGAAGATGGAGAGGGCAATCAAGAGATCAAAGATCTCCACTCCTAGACTCTCAGAAATCAACGGACATATAAGCAACAGAATTGCATCGAACCAGGTATGTGAGTTTGCTTTATGTTCCTTTTCATTCTTCTTACTGCATTACTTCGTTCTGTATTCTCATCCGCTTCTCTATCTTTTCCTTTTCTGCCTTCCGCAGGATTATCCAAATATTCCAGGTGCAAGAAGATTCACAAAAGTCAAGTGGTTGCCTCTTCTACTCATAAAATTCTCTTCAGACATGAGAGTCTACTTAGCAAGATGGCACCTCTTAGGCCTAATCACTCATGCCAAACACTATGATCAAGTTCACCTTGATTGGGCTGCCATAGGAGCTTTAGTTGAAACATGGCACCCTTCCACTCATACCTTCCTTTTCTCAACTTTTGAAGCCACAATCCTGTTAGAAGAACTAGAGATGCTCTTGGGCCTAAAGAAGATGAAGCAAGGAGAAGAGGAAAAGATGGCCATCATGCCAAGACCAATCTCCTCACATGAGCTACTAACAAGTTTAATTCCCAGCCCAAACTTAGTGAACCAAATCAAAGCTACAAAAGGAATCAATCTCTTAAAGCTTGCTTCTTGGGTGTACAAGAGATCCGATCAAGCTAAAGAAGATGAAGAGATAGAGCGGGTGGCAAAGGCTTTCGTGGTGTGCTTGGCAGGAGCGATCCTATTTCCATCCACGGAAGATTTTCTAGAGGAGACCCAATTAAGCGCCGTAGCGAGCCTATGGGAAGGAGAGAGAGCGGGAGCGGCAATTCTAGCCTATCTCTATAGCGGGCTTACCTCGGCGGCAATGGGAAGACCTATCTATGGATGCATGCTAGCACTCTCAAGTTGGGTAGATCTCTACTTCAAGTTCGATCCCTGTGAGGAGACCCAACAACCTTCTAGAATCTTCTCAAAAAGCCCACTCTCTTACATGACCGGTTCATTAGGAATAAGTAATAGAGTGATGAACCGGATACCTCAAATCAAAAAGAGAGTGGAATGGAGAGAACATCTCAAGGTAATGCCAAAGAACCTTTTTACTTGCGCCCTGGGATTACTCAAAACTCAAGTACTCCGTGCACGATTCTCTCCCGGTACGGACCTTCGACTTATAGGCGCTTCAGAATTTGTGCTATACAACTCACACCGGTGCCTTCCTCAACTTGGGCTTCCACGGCGAATATTTGAGAACCCATCTCATCTCCCTCCTATCAAGGCAAGGGATATCGGCAGCAATGAAGATGGAGAAGAGTGCACAACTATCCAAGCTCTGTGGAAAATCAACAAGGCTCATCATCCTGTGGAGAACTTAGAAGAAGACAGAGAACAGTGGAAGTCTTATGTAATTGCTTTAAGGATCCTGAGGCCCAAAATGGCTCATTGAAGCAGTGTAATCTTTTTCTTCCAATAAATCAATGATAATATTCTGATTGAGCCATAACACAATGATTCTGATCAAATCTTCCAATAACCTGCGGTTCTGTTGCAAATAACGACTCAGCCAATGTCGTCAATTCCATAAATGACGCCTCAGCATACATCGTCTATAATGATTGATCTCTCATAATTGACGCCTTCACCTGTGGGCGTTAACTGAATAACGACTTAAGATAAGGCGTTAATTTATTCAAATTCCCAAAAGATATTCGTTGAAATTCCAAAAGTAACGCCTTCAGTAAAGCCACGTTTCATATAAACAACGCCTCCAACTCAGACGTTAATCAAAAATAGTAATGATTATTCCCATCGCATCAATCAATCTCCATTTAATGCCTCTGACGATGGTTATCATTCCCCATGCAAAAGAAATTAACGCCCCAGATAGCGTCGTCCATTGTCAAGAAACGCCCATGGTTTCAGTCATCAATTCCATAAGACACGGCCTTCCTTAGGTCGTTAATTCTTTTTGACCGTTCAACTTTTCTTTCCCTCCTTTCTTCTTCTTCCTTCGTCCTCTTTCCCTCTTTCCTTTCCTTCTTCTGCAAACCCTAACCGAAACCCCCCCCCTTTCCTCTCTCAATCTCTCTCATTCTCTTTCCCCTCTCCACACCCTAGCCCTAGCCATGGCCGGCGGTGGACTTAAACGGCAGAGGGTGGCCGCACCGGAGGTGGTGAACTTGGAGGGCAAACACGCCGGTGCCGAGGAGGAGGCTCCTCCCACGGCGGCCAAGGAGGCACCGGCGGTGGAGCACGGGGACACGGCCGAGGGACACGAAGTGGAGGAACGAGAAGACGGTGGTGACAGTGAAGGAGGAGATGAAGGCGAAGAGGAAGAGAACGAAGGCGGAGAGGGGGAAAGAGAAGAAGAAGCACAAGGGGAAGAGGAAGGAGATCACGAAGAACCACCGACCACGGCGGCGCCCACTCCCCGCCCCGGCCAACTCCGGTGACCCAGACAACCAAGGCCTCAACTCCGTGGGGAGTTGACTGGGCCTAGACGATAAAAGGTAAGCCCCTAAACCCAAATCTCCATTTTTTTTTGAAATTTATTTTCATTTTTACCTCAATTTCCATAGCCCTCGGGCTAGAAAACCTGCAACTCAGAAAGAAGACGCCCCCAGGGGTGTCGTGGATTAAAAAGAAGACGCCCAACCTTGGGTCGTGAATTCATTTTATTTTCTGAAAAATAATTAACATCATGAAAACATGCCCTAGAGCATGTCGTCCATTTAAATTATCATTTCTTCATATCATGCAATTAATTTCCATGCATCTCAATTTTTGCAATTATCTTTTCAATATTTATATCTCGCCTGTTATTTTTATTGTATTTTCAAAAAAAAAAACCTGGAAAACAACGCCCCCCATCGGGGCGTCAATTCAACAGATAACGACCACAGGGGTGGTCGTCCATTTAAATAATTCCAGAATATATTTTTAGACCCGAAAACCCATTTAAGAAAAACGTCTCCTTCGGAGGCGTTACTCAAGAAGATGACGACCCAGGAACGGGCGTCAACTAGAAAACCTTTTGTGAATTCAGAAATTAATTTCAAAACCACGCCTCCCACCGGGGCGTCTCTTAGATAAACAACGACCTTGGGTAGGTCGTTAATTCAAAGCTCACTTAGGAATCACGCCCCCCTCCGGGGCGCCAATTAAACAAGCCACGACCCAAGGGCCGTCGTTAATTAAATCAACCATCAACATCTCAAACCAAGGCAATTAAGTGAATTTACACATGAAAATTAATACCCTTAGACAAAATTCTTTCTTTTATGCATGCAGGGGTTGATGAGGACGCGCATCTCGTGGGTCATGGTCCGGGCAGCATATCACGGCCTCCCCGAGTTCCAGCGAGCGAGGGTAGATGCTATGGGGTTCGAGGCTTTCCTTACCATAGAGCCAGTCAGACCCGACCTACCACTTATCCAGGTTCTGAGGGAGAGGTGGGATAGGACTAGCCGGGCATTCCTGATGCCTTGGGGTCATATGGTCCCTACCCTGGAGGATGTGGCTAGGATTACAGGGTTGAGGGTAGATGGTGAGGCAGTGAGCGGGATCACCTTACCAGACTATACCGAGCTTGCCCAGAGACTGCTAGGGTTAGAGATGGTCTACGAGACACCTAGCGAGTGTAGGACTATCTTCCGCACCGACCTGACTACAGTGATGGGGTTAGGGGATGCTAGGCATAGGTCAGGAGAGTCCTTAGAGCAGTTCTCACAGAGATTGACCGAGGGGGCTAGGGCAGTCTATTGCCAGGACCCGACTGACAGGGAGAGAGCAGACCGGGACTTGAGGAGGTTTCTACTGCTGCTGCTCGGGAGGCTATTGCTCGGCACGAAGGGTGACGTCATCAACTGCCGATTCCTAGGGATCCTCGAGGACTTAGAGGGAGTCGGCAGATACGCCTGGGGAGCGACGCTGCTGGCGCACTTACTAGCCGACCTGTCCACGGGGACAGGATGAGAGACGACCGTCAGTGGCTTCTCACCTTTTCTTCAGGTATGCACTTATATATTTTTTCCCTTTTTTTCTTCTTTTTCTATGCATGTGAATGCCTCACTAATGCAATGCATGGATGCAGGTTTGGAGCCATCTGTACATGCCAATGGGGCGCACCGACCCACGACCAGGAGGTGAGGGACTTTTCCCTCTAGCACGGCGCTGGCTGCCAGTCGTTTTCGGTGCCCCACTCGGCTACGAGTTGTGGGTGCTACGGAGAGAGTTCCGAGACTTCTCTCCCTCGCTGGTATGAATGTTATGCATTTTTTTATGTTTATTTAAATTTATTATGATTATGATGAGATGACATGCATGTTCATGGATGCAGGTGCGATGGAGGCCTTACGAGGAGATGACCGACGAGGGCCAGCCATGGGTCGTAGCAGGGCGACCTCGCTTTGAGCATGAGCTTTGGGTTCACTGCTTGAGCGAGATCGAGCCGTTACGGCTTAGACTGGTGATGAGGACCCTGGGCCTACACCAGGAGTGGATAGAGGTCGGGGAGCCACGAGGGATCGGGAAGAAGACGTGCGGTCGCACGAAGGCGATCGATTGGAGGGTGCGGTTCGAGGACCAGTACGCCGACTGGCAGCGAGGCGGGACCCGAGTCACCTCACGGGCGACTGACAGCTCTGAGTACCTCCGGCGCTACTGGGAGGTTTACGCCGGCCTACCCCAGATGAGGGTCCTAGGGGTATGTATGAATGCAATTGCTTCTAAACTAAATGCAAATGCTTATGTATTTCTATTATGCGACTAATGTGAAATGGATGCAGGATGCACGGGACATAGCGGCGATGGATGCACAGGCCCATCTACACAGCCTGGAGGACCAGCTAGCTGCCACACGGGCCGACCTCGAGACCCTGGTGAATGTTTAAATTATTTCTATATGCAAATGAATTTTTGTTGAATTATTGATGATTAGCCACTGACGATTTCAATGAATGCAGCGTGCCCAGTAGGGAGCCGTAGGGAGAGATGCAGGGGAAGCCTCCAGCTTGAGGGGACCCAGTGCAGAGGTGACCGCACTAGCAGAGCAGCTAGCGGGAGCTGTCACACGGGCCGAGGCTGCAGAGCGTGACCTCGCCTCACGGGTAAATTCCAAAACTCAAACCTCATTCAATTATTGATTATATATTTCATTGTGCACTGATGAAATTCATTTTTCAGACTGAGGAGCTTCGAGCCGCTCTCACTAGCGTCTGCGAGGGACAGCAGGCGATGACTGCCCAGGTGAGTGATTTACTTCCATCATGTATTGCATATTTCATTAATTATTGCACAAGGGAACTGATGATTTGTTTACCTGTTTGCAAACCATACAGTTACAGGCGGCACGTACCCAGGCTGCCCTGGCCGGGACAGAGTTGGCGGTCCGCGAGCAGCGGATTACAGAGCTGGAGCGGGCCTTGAGGCGACGAGAGGAGCTGCCTCAGGACGTGGCAGAGTTGCGGGTTGCTCTTGAGCTGGAGCGGAGGGAGCGCGCTCGAGAGCGAGAGGAGCACCTGGCGGACCGTGACCGGCACCACGAGCAGCAGCAGACGGACCGTGCCCGGTACCAGGAGCAGGTGGCGGCGCGCGACCGTGAGCTGGCGGACCTGAGGACGCAGCTGGCCATCACCCAGGAGAGGCTACGAGTGCCAGAGGAGCATCTCCAGCGAGGGCGTGAGCGAGCGCGTGCTGTGGGGTACTCCTTCACTAGCTTCACCTTTGTTGCGGGCTCTTCCCTTCGAGAGAGGAGCGATGCAGGGGGCCAGGTTCGGGTTCCAGCTTCTTCACAGGGGCCCCTGCCCCCTCCACCAGCGCCACCTCGGGACGGCGAGGACGAGGTAGAGAGTAGGAGACAGGAGGGTGGAGGCGAGAGCTGAGAGAGACTTACTTGTACTCCTCCACCCTCACACCTGCACTCAGATATTTATGATGTATATGTATATGTATATGAGATTGAAATTTTTGTTACCTGAGCACTTGTGTAGTTGTGTACTTGTTGCCACGTACTTTGGTCCTTTCTACGTTCTTTGCTTTTGCTTCACTTTGCCCTGTAGTTCACACTTCAACAAACAGGTTAATTCACCTGTTCGACTTGGCCCCTTGCTCAATAAGCAAGGGATGTTTTACTTGTGACCTCGATAACGGGTCAAGGGGCCAAGCCTTTAATCAAATAAGGCAAATGAAACAACCGATAAAGGGAGATGCAAGATGCAAGCACACGCATGCAAACAATAATAAAGATGCCCATGTAAAAATGCAAGCACACTCATGAAGAATAAATCACCATTCTTTTTTTTCTTTTTTTTTATAAATTTTTTTCTTTTATTTGCTGAAAAAGACGCCTTAGATCAAGTCGTTATTTAAACAAAAGACGCCCTAGGTGACGGCGTGAATTTTAAAAACGTTTTTGAATTTTGTTGAAAAGACCGCCCACACAAGGGCGTTATTTTTAAAAAAAAATGACCTTCTTCACAGGCGTTAACTTCAGAAAAGGCGCCTCATTCAAAGGCGTTAATTTAAAAAGGCGCCTCATTCAAAGGCGTTAATTTTCCTGCTTTCAGCATTAGGTTGACAAAGCTACTAGGGCACTGGGTCCTACACGGTCATCATTGAGGATTCATTGACCTTTCTTGATTAATCAAAAGGGAGTCGACGTGCCAGTGGTTAAACTTATACGCAAGATCTCGCCCGGTGCAATTTCCTGGGTCAGCCTCGACCATTCTGCTGGTTTATGACTTACCACCAAGAAAGAGATGGAAGAAAATATAAGGAAGCCCATAAGGGATTCTGAAAAGCTTAAGGTAAAACTGCCTCCCCTACCCTATGCCTGTTGAGGTTCGGTCTTTGGCATAGGGAAATTTTATTACCTTTTGCCTCTTTTATATTGCATGCATACGCCCAAGGTTTTCCTTGCGGGGACTTTGCCCTCTTGACATGCTTTTCTTTCACGATTTGACTTTCACTTCGAGACTGATTTGCATTGATGAAAAAAAAAACTAATTGTACTTGGGCTTTTTGTGGCATTTGTTCCCTTTTGGGCCCTGACTTCCACCTACTAGGGCGGCAGATAGGCTTGGCGGGTCTACCCCGAGACCTCCCTTCCTCCCTTATAGGCCGAAGAGGAAAAGAATGGGTATTGTCTTCACCTTTAGTCAGGTTTTGACTTTCCATCAGATTTTGCACCGCTTGAGTTCAAGGGTAAGCGTGTAGTGTGTGTGGGTGTCGACCCCATTTTGAGTTAACAAGATTGATGAATGAATACTAAATTTTAACCTTTCGGACCTTGCGTCCTTACAATCATGGCAACCATCTTGAAAATTTTTTATTCTTTTTGGTTTTTTTCTTTTTTTTTATTTATTGATTTTGGAGAATTTCTATATTTTGTTTTGGACTTTGGAAAATTTCTATTTTAATTTTTTTTTGGATAGATTTTGAAATTTTCTATTTTTTTTGTTGGATTTTGAAAATTTCTATTTTTTTGTTGGATTTTGAATTAGGGGTAGTATTTCTTAAGGTACAGACCATTCCAAGGATGAGTTAGCTCTTGTCCTTTAGCATTAATCAGTTTATAAGCATTGCCAGGATAAACATCTTTTATGACGAATGGTCCTTCCCAGTTTGGTTGGAGTTTTGAGCGGGGTCCACCAGGCTTTACGAAGATTCTCTTGATTACCATCTCACCGACTTTGAATTTTCTCTCAATTACTTTCTTTTGAAAAAAATGTGACAGCCTGTTTTGATAAACGCGCGCATGCTCAGCGGCGACCAGACGCTTCTCATCTAGGAGTTCCAACTGGGCAAGGAGTGAATCACGACGCTCATCAATAGAGAGTTCCTTGTCCATTTGTACTCGCAGAGATGGAATGAGAATCTCATAAGGGACTATCGCCTCCATTCCATAAGTAAGGGCGAAAGGGGTTTGCCCAGTAGGGGTACGAATGGAAGTGCGATAGGCCCAGAGAGCTTCAACTAGCTTGTCTGGCCAATCCGAAAATTTATTAGCCTCACACGTCTTTTTAACGATTTTGATCAAAGTTTTATTAGTGGCCTCTGCCTGGCCATTGCCCTGCGGATAATAGGGAGAAGAATGATGCAATGCAATGTTATACCTGTTGCAGAGATCCTTGAGCTCTTGAGAGATGAATTGAGGTCCATTGTCGGTGATGATGGTACTCGGGATGCCGAATCTGGCGATGATATTCTTCATTATGAATTTGCAGACGGTTGATGCTTTGATCTCCACGAATGCTTCCGCTTCCGCCCACTTGGTGAAGTACTCCGTTGCCGTGAGGATGAATGACTTTTGCTTGGTCAGGAGGTTCGAATCACCAAGAGGTCCAATGATATCAAAAGCCCACATGGAGAAAGGCCATGGGGAGGACATAGGATGGAGTGAAGAAGCAGGAGAATGAATCTTGTCGGCGTGCAGTTGGCACTTAACACACCTTCGAACATAGATGGAACAATCCTCTTCTAGTGTTGGCCAATAGAAACCTAGCCTAAGGATCTTCTAAGCTAGCATCTGACTGTTCACATGACCACCACACACTCCAGAATGCGTCTCTTCCACAACCTTCCAAGATTCATCATTGTCGAGGCATCTTAATAAAACACCCGTTAGCCCTCTCCTATAGAGCACACCTCCAACCAAAACATAACGTTGAGCCACTCTTCTAATTACTTTCTTCTCTTCTGATGTGGCCTCCTCGGGATAGGACTGATCATTGCAATACCTGGCAATCTCATAATACCAAGGTTTCTCTTCGTCAGCCAACTCTTCTTGCCAATCCAATAGCATGACCTCTTTGCCTTTAAGAGCTTCACTCCGCCTGACCTTCTCGAGCACCTTATCCCTAACGTCGAGGAATGCACGATCCTTAATAGCTGGAGTGTCACGCTGATGAATGAGAGGAACATGAAAATCACGCTCAGGAGGGAAGACTAGAGCAGAGGCCAAAGAGGCTAGAGCGTCAGCTAAGATGTTCTGGCTTCGAGGGACATGGACGAAGATCAACTTCGTGAAGAGTTTGGCATAAGCTGAAGCAAGTTCCTGGTAGGGCTTGAGCTTAGGATTGATAGTGCGGCACTTGACAAGCACCTGGCGCAGAATGAGCTGACTATCACCAACAATTCGTAATTGGGTAACACCATATTTATGAGCGGTTTGAAGACCGGCCAAAAGGGCCTCATACTCAGCTATATTATTTGTGACAGGGAAAGTGAGCTAAGCAGCAAATGGGATGGTGACCCCTTCTGGTGTTAAAAGAACCATGCCGATCCCTCTTTCTTGGAAATTTAGAGCTCCATCAAAATGTAATGTCCACATAGGATCATGGGGTTGATTGATGGACATCAGTTCTTCATCTGGAAACTCCGAATTGACATGATCAAATCGGGGTAGAGGGTGGTGAGCAAGATGTTCGGCAATGGCGTAGCCTTTGATAGCTTTCTGCTGAATGTAAGTGATGTCGAACTGTGAAAGGAAGCTTTGCCAGCGTGCTAATCGATCGGTGAGGACAGATTTCTTAAGAAGGAATTTAATCGGATTCATGCGAGCAATGAGGTGAACCTTGTGAGCCAAGAAATAGTGTTTTAATTTCTGAACTACCCAGACTAAAGCAGCGCAAGTCTTTTCCATAGCTGAGTACCTCTGCTCACACGGGTTCAGAAGTTTAGACAAGTAGTATGCTGCCCTCTCCTTACCTTCTTCATCCACTTGAGCTAGGACCGCACCCACAGAGTCATCCAGGACAGAAACATAGAGGATAAGCGCTTTGCCTGGAATTGGCGGCCTCAGGACAGGAGGATTGGCCAGATAATCCTTCAATCCGTCAAAGGCTGCCTGACACTTGTCATCCCAATTGAACTTGACTCCCGGCTTAGTAAGCTCATAAAACGGCCTGCATCTTTGTGAGTGCTGGGAGACGAAGCGGCGAATAAATTGCAACCTCCCGATTAATCCTCGAACTTCCTTCAAATTCTTGGGAGGAGGCATGTCTCTGATGGCCTTCGCCTTATTGGGATCAACTTCAATTCCCCTTTTGCTAACAATAAATCCAAGCAATTTCCCTGATGAAACGCCAAATACACACTTCTTGGGGTTCATTTTCAATTGATACTCTCGTGATCTTTGCAAGACTTTAGCTAGAACCCCAGGATGTTCAATCCTTGTTCTTGATTTTACTACCAGATCATCCACATACACCTCAATATAAATATGAATCATATCATGAAAAATTGCCATCATAGCCCTCTGATAGGTGCCTCCAGCATTCTTGAGTCCAAAAGGCATGACCACATAGCAATATGTACCCCAAGGTGTAGTGAACGATGTTTTCTCTTGATCTTCTTTAGCCAGGCGAATCTGATTATAACCCGAAAAGCCATCCATGAAGGAGAGAGTCTCAAATCCTGCCGTATTATCAATCAAAACATCAATATGAGGGAGGGGGAAGTTATCTTTAGGACACGCACGGTTGAGGTCCCGAAAGTCTATACAAATCCGAACCTTTCCATCTTTCTTCATGACCAGGACGATGTTAGCCACCCAGTTCGGATAGAGGACAAATCTAACAAATCTAGCCTTATGAAGCTTGTCGACCTCTTCTTTCATCTTTAAAGCCATGTTAGGGTGGAAACGTCTCAACCGTTGTTTGATCGGGACAGACCCTGGCTTAAGTGTGAGCCGATGTTCAACGAGTGCAGGCTCTAATCCAGGCATATCTTCATAACTCCACGCAAACGTGTCCTTGTATTCTTGAAGTACCAAAATAAGCGCCTCCTCTTCGGAGGGTGACAAATTCTTGCTGATGAGGATAATCCTAGGGTCTTCTTCCGTACCCAAATTTATTTCTTTGGTAGGCTCTTCTACTGAGGCTGATGGTTCATCAAATCTTCTCATGCCACTAGCAAAAGCGTCAGCCTCGTCCTCATATTCTTCATAACTTTCATCCCCCTCTTCAATAGGGTCTTCATCATTCATAATCTCATAGACACCCAAACCCTCATAAGAAACACAAGTATCCTCATATTCCAACTCTGGCAGGATAATCTGATTCTCCACGAATTCAGGAAGAGCTAAACAAGCCTGGCATCTTCTGGCTAACTCCAATAGAAACCTACGGGGAATCTGCTTACCCTTGGATTTCTTATGTGAAACTACCCCATGGATTTTATTATTTGAGGAGGAAGAGCAACTAGCTTGATTGAAGGAAGGAGGTGAAAAAGGGGATACAGGAGGTGATACAGACGAGGACCCCTCACCAGAGGGGGAGAAAAGATTTATCAATGAATCATGGAAGAGTGGCCTCTGGCTCGGGACACACTCGAAAAAGAGATAAGAAGTCTCCTCAACGGAGATGGAGGGTTGGAAAGTTGGAATTTTGGCATTTTTTTTATCGCTTTTATCTTTATCTTCATTTTTATTTTCCTTTTCTAGAAGAAAGCAATGTAAAGGGAGAATAACAGGAGGAGTGAAGATTGAAAGTTTAGAAAAAGATTGAATCAGAGATGACCCACGCGGGGGTGTGATGGAGAGTTTGGAGAATTGCTCGAGGAGTAAGGGAGGAATCGGGAGAGAAATCTGAAGAGGAGTTTGGAGAACAGCTGACCATAATCGGAGGCGGTCTCGGCACTCGACCAAACCAATGAGAATATAAAGAAACAAGAAGAGACGGATGCATGGAAGTGAGGGAAAAGAGGCCGGCCCACAGCCTGTCTATCGTAAAACCCTCTTCATATGGAACATCCGGCTCTCCAGTGTCAGTGTAGTCACTCAGCAACTGCCTCTTATCTGTAATCACAGCCGGCTTTTCAATCAGTTCATGTATTAGTGGCGGCCATTCCGGATCAGTCGGCATAAAGAGACGGCTTAAGGCAATAGTAATATCATGCATATCGAACCATCTGTACCAATCACACTCTAGATCATCCATCTTCCTTCTTTTATCAGGCCTTAAGGACTCCAGGGCTTTATAAGTGGCCAATGGTGCAATATGCGAGCAAACTGTCTCGCATGAACATCTTGACAGTCTAGAATGGAGGTGATTATTGTAGTCTGCTCATGATTCTGAACGCCACCTGTGACAAAATGTGTCTTCAATGTCCAAGTAAGCGGCTGGCGATCTGTCTTCAAGGTGGATGTCATAACTGCCCATGGTTCATCTTCATTTTTGCCCGGCCCTTTGTAGCCCAGGCCACCTCGTGTAATCAATTTCTGAGGCTTAATAGGCCTAGTCCTGCCTTGACAACTGGCACCCAGACCTTTGCCATTTTGATACCCCATTTTCATTAGAAATTTTCAGCCAGGGGTGTTTATCATGCTTTTCTTCTTCTTCCCCTTGGAAGGCAAGGGTGTCATAGCAATTGTCGTGACTGTCTCGGGCGACATTGGCCGTGGGTGAGGGAGGTCTAGCATTGATAGCAACGGCTTGTTGGCAGGCCAAATAGAAGGAACTGATGAAGCCAAGTGTATATCTTCCTCTGGCAGAATTGGTATACTGGTAACTTTGATAATGCGGCCCTTGTGTGGAAACTTAAGGCACTGATGATTTGTGGAGGGCACTACATTGAGCTGTTGAATATAGGGGCGGCCCAGAATGCCATTGAATGTTGGATCCATGTCCAAGATATGAAAGTCTACTGTGATTGTAGCTGGACCCAAATTGACTTTTAATGTGATCATGCCTAGAGGAGGCTTCTTGGTATTGTCATATCCTGTGACTGTTATGGTAGATGGCCGAATCAGGTTTTCAGGAATGCCGCACATCTTCAAAGTGCCCGGCGGCAATACATTGATAGATGCCCCAGTGTCCACCAGACATTGTTTCACCGCCACCTTATTAATATCGACCGTGATGCACAGAGCATATTTCCTTGCTGAGAGTGGTGCCAGTTCATGCTCATGGAAAGTAATCACCGGCTGACTGCTAGCGGGCGTTAATACTGTGGTTATCTGCTCGACAGGGATGTCTTCATTGACCATGACCTTCTGCAAATATTCCTTCAGAGCTAATTGGTGAGTGACTGACCTCTTAATCAATTCCAGAATGGAAATTCTTGCTGGAGTTCGGTCAAGATGCTTTAACAAATCATACTGAGTACCCGGCACGGACTCTTGCTCTTGCTCTTGTTCATTTGGCCCCTGCACGGGCTCTTGCTCTCTCTGGGGAAAGATGCGCTGGAACATCCGTCCACTGCGGAGCGGTGCCACGTTTCGCCGTGCCTCTGTCGGGGCAAGTAAGGGAGGATTGGAAGAAGAGGAGGGTGTATTAGCGTTAAAAAGCGGTGGAGAGGTGTTTAAAGAAGGCGACCCCGTAGGGGGTGTTGGTGAGGAGTTCAATGAGGAAGCCCGTAGGAGGCGTAGGAGTAGGAAGGGGTGCCCGAGTGTGAGAAGAGTTAGTGGGCGAAATGAGGAGAGGTCTGGGTATAACAGATGGGGAAACTGATGGTGGAGGGATCCTTGCCGGTGGGGGAGTAGTGGTGGTGGATGTGACAGGTGTTGGTGGTGAGCAAACAAGGAGTGGTCTAGACGGCAAATGTGAAGGGTTAGTAGTGGATGGCGGAGTTTGCTGCGTGGTAGGCTGCGGAGGCGGTAGGTGGGTAAGGAGAGGTCGGGTTGGCAAGGATGGAGAATTGGTGGGAGCAAGTGGATTAGCGGGGCGCAAAAGGGAACGGCTTAATTAGGGAGTAGAAGAAGACGGAAGGGTGCGCAAGAGGCGTGGAGGTTGATTTGGATTATGATTAAATGCCCCGACAGAGGCGTTTTCTTCATGCCATCCCTGCCCTCTCTCCACCTCGTGGAGGGACGTGACAGGGTTTACATGCTGATTTGCAGGATGCCCCGGCAGTGGGTTGTGGACGATTCCCATATCTTGCTGAGGTGCCGGAGCTTGCTGTTGTACTTGTGGAGCTGGTTGCTGCGGCTGCTGAGCCTGCTGCTGCCGAGGAGGCCTTCTTTCTTTCATAGTGGTGATAAACTATCTCATCTCGTCCCAATTAATGCCACCCTGGTCATTTAGATCATAAATGTAGTCCTTGAAGTGGAAGCAACGATCAATATTATGACCAGGGGAGCGGTGGAAGACACAGTAGCGGGACGTGTCAACATTAGCGGGCCACGCTGCCCTTTCCTTTGGTAGCATGAGCAAGTTGGCGGCCATTAAGGCATTGAAAATATCCGGGAGACTTTCTGGCAGTGGAGGGTAGTGGGCCCTTTTGGGGCCAAGTGGTCTCCTTTGTTGATGTTGTTGGCCATAGTTGGTGGGTGGCGGTACTTGGTGGTATTGTTACGGAGCTGGAGGGTCAGCGCGGGGCGCTTGGTTTTGTGGTGGAGCAAAGGAAGGTTGAGGTGCGAATTGGTGTTGTGGTGGCGAGTTGAAGAGAGTGCTTTGTTGTGGAGGTGGTGGAGGTCGTGGGTTAGATAGGTGATGGGGTGCGGGGTTGCCAACCGCGCCAACCTGCTCATTTGCTATTGTGCCCTCAGTTGTGGGCCCGCTGCTGTTGACATTCGTATTCTTTTTAACCAACCTTGGTTTTGGCTCAAACATGCCCATGATGGGCGAATCTTTCATTTGGGTCTGAATATAACGAGCTCTTTCATAGAGCTCCTCCATGGTGGTCAATCTGTTCATGGCTAATATGTGCCGGAAATGAGGGGTTGCATTGGATATAATCATCTTAACCTATTCCGGTTCAGATAAGGTATCTTTCAACTTCTCGGCCATTGACCGCCATCTATCAGCAAATATGATGAAGTCCTCCTCGGGCTTCATTTTCTCTGCAACCAAGTCTGTAACAGATAAAGATGGTCCGACCCAGTCCCTATACTTCTGCAAGAATTTCTTCTGAACCACATCGAAATCACTAGCATCTGCCGGATCCAAGGAGTAAAACCATTTGAGGGCTGGCCCCTCTAAAGATCTTCTAAACAAATAAGCCAATGAGGCTTTGTTGCCCTGCCAAAAGGACGTTTCATACATAAAATCCTTCAGATGGATAAAAGGATTGCCAGTTCCATTATATCGCCGAAAGTTCGGCATCTCAGAAGGTGGTAAGTGAAAAACTGACAATGTAGGCAGAGAGATCTCTGGAGCATTCTTGGCAGCAGTAACCTTGTTGAGTTTTTCTTCCATGCTAGCCAATTTCTGAAGGAGCAAAGCATTAGTGTCTGACTCGACCGGGGCCGAATTTGGAATGAAGGTATTTGGCATAGGCGTCCTTAGAATTTGGGGAGGTTGAAGGAATTGGGGCCTAGCCGCTGAGTAGCTTGCCTGTTGGGCTGGCATGGCCGCACCAGGCGTTGGTGGACAAGAGGGGGGTTTGTGCAAGACCGCCTAGTCATTAGTGAGGTGATGGCCACTCTCGGTCGGAGGGGGATTGGAGGATGAAGAGGGAACGGACTTCCCTTTCAAAGCGGCCTGAACTGCCTGCCGCTGGGAGTCATCTAATTGAGATAGAGCATTAATCAAATCGGTAACATTGAAAGATGGGGAGGGGTTCCCCGAAGTGTTGGAGGGTAAAGCCTGAGAAGAGGGCACAACCTCTTGAGTAGTGGTATCAACCACATGAACTTGAGAATAATGAGAATGAGGAGGAGGGTAATTCCCCTCATGATAGATAGAATCTTGGGGAACCTCATAGGATTGACCAAAAACGTTCTCCTCCACATCATCATAGGAATATCCGTAGCTTGCCATGTTGATAATCTTACCTGAACGGAGTTGCATGCTTAAAAAGAGAGAAAGCTTTATGAAGGAATTATCACACAATCAATCACCCAATCGAAACGAGCTTAAGCAAATCAACCCAACCAAGTTTATGCAATCAAGTTAAGATGAACGCAAGATTTTAGTGTTATGTTTGAGATTAGAGTGAGTTAAATTGCAGAATAATTCACTCCTCTTTGCAAAGTGAAACCTAGTTTGGATCCAAGTGTAGTCTCCGGGTTAACTAGGTTCTCTCTCTCCTCACCAGCGAATAGGCTCTCTAAACTCCGGGTACTTCAAGGGTACAACCGGCCCAGCGTCCGTGAGGGAATCCACGGGTGCGGGGACTTACGGAGGTCTTGGAAAAGGGATTTTCGGTCCAAAGAGACGGAATGCTCAATGGAGGGTTGTGCCGATTCCAAGAGAGGTGTGTGGAATCCTAGTGTAGAGAGAGGAGGTCCCTCAACCAAATGCCACAAAATGCAGTATAAGATAATCCAATCACAGCAATATAATCAAATAATCAATGTAAGTATGAATCCAGCATGAATAGACAGAAACAGCAAAGCTCTGTAAACACACAGGAAAGAGGCGATGTAGCGACAGTCGCTATCAATAAAAGAGACGACAGCATAGCTGTCGTGAATCACTGGGAAAGGCTCACAGACAATGCAAAAACACGCCTTGATGTGGGGCGCTAAATATGATAAAGACGCCTCTGACAGAGGGCGTCAAATGTGAGTGGTGCGCACGATCGAAGAAAGACGCGCCTTGGTACGAGGCGCTGCCAAATAAAAAGATGCCCGAGGGGAGGGCGCAAATTCACAGAAGCAGCAGATATGATGAAAGACGCCTTTGTGGAAGACGTTAAACAGAAAATAGACGCCCTGGATGAAGGCGTTAAATAAAAAGGCGCCTTTGTGAAAGGCGTTAATTCAAAAAATAGCAACATATTAATCACAAGCTGGCTGATCCCGGGGAGTGTGCAGTGTGCACAGTGGAGAGTGCCCGTGGGGCACAAAGGAGGGGGTACGTACCGTGGGTACCAAAGGGAAAGGGCACGCGTGGGTGCCAAAGGGGAAAGGGCACACGTGGGTGCCAATGGGAAAGGGCACGCGTGGGTGCCAATAGGAAAGGGGTAATCAACAGAAAAACAGTGGATGTCCCACCGTGATCGCCAATTTGTGAATCATGGAAAATAATCCACTTTTAAGAAAAATAAGCATATGCATAAGAAGAATAATGAAAAAGGGAGTAAAAGAGCACGTGGTGCTACTAAGGAGAGTGATTGCCAGAGGGGTTACCTCAATAAGAAGAAAAGATGATCGCGAATACCTGGTGAAAATATGCGGGATGGATGTAGATTCCTTCCTCCTCCTTCTATCGGCCGGCCGATGAAGGGGGTTTTCCTCTTGATTACCCTTAATCAAAGAACAAACAAGCAAAAGAAGAGGGGATTAGCCAAACGTGTGTGTAGTATCAATCCAAAAGAAATAATATGATGATGATGAAATAAGAGCATAAAGTGTGCACCTTTTGGTTATTTTTTTTTAAAACCCCTAGAGAATTAGGGAAAGGGAAAGAGATGTGATACTAATGCAAAGGAAGAATATAGTGATCGATGATGAGATGATGAAGACAAACAGGAGAAAGAAAGCCCCTGCTGTTCCTGTAAACAGTAAAGGGGAAAACCACGTTGATGCTTCGGTTGCGGCAGCAAGAGGAAGCAGAGAGCCTTCAAAGAGATCGCACAGGAGGAAGAACCTCAATCACCAGCCCGTTACCTCAATCGCCAGCACCGTATAACCTCTGTGTGTGTGTGTGTGTGTGTGTGTGTGTGTGTGTGTGTGTGTGTGTGTGTGTGTGTATATGTAACCTCGCGTGAGATCAACCAGGGCATCTTTATATAGGGTTCAAAACGTATTCTAATGGGATAAGAACAAGCAATGATCATTAACGGCAAGGACTCTAGTTCCCCAATCGAGCAAGTGATTAACCAAGGCAGGGAACCCTCCAGGAAAGGTGTGTTCAAACCGGACACGGAAGGGTAAGAGACGACCCTCAGAAGGGCGTCAATTAAAATTGACGACCTGCCCTAAGGCGTTAATTCAAAACACGACTGGGACAAAGGCGTCAACTCCTGGATTCAATTTTAGTAATAAAAACTTTCTTTTTCTGAAAATCATGAGACGACGCCTGAAGCAAAGGCGTTAATTGAAAACACGCCCTAAGGAAGGACGTTAATTCTTGATTTTTCAACCGTGGTGGGACTCGTAAAATACCAGAAATTGACGCCCTTATCACCAGCCGTCCTTTCTTGAGAACACGCCCCAGATTAGGTCACTATTTAAATCACGCCCCTATTCAAGTCGTTAATTATAAAAATGCAAGAAACACCATAAAAAAACACACAAAATAGAAAAACTTTATATTATAGAAATATTGAAGTTCACTTTGGGGCGTTAACATAGTGACATGAGATTTGATCAACATAGTATCAATTTTGGCGTGTCTACACCTTCATCTTTTCGGCCACAAGATCTGTAAATGAATATTCCGGGCCGACCCGGTCCTGGAACCTCTGAATAAATTTCTCCTTGACCACTTTAAAACTTTCAGCATCTTCTAATTGTAAAGCATAGAACAACTCAAGTGTGACTCCATCTCGTGACCGACAGAATAAATACGCCATAAGGCGATCATCATACTGAAACTGCACCAATTCATACATAAAGTCCCTCACATGAATAAATGGATTACTATTGCCGTCATACTTGCGGTATGTGGGGAGCTCGGATTGGGGAGGGAATCGGATATTGTGGAAGCTGGGAACTGGGATATCTGTTAAAGATTGTGGGCCAACCCACTTTTGAAGGAAGTCGAGTTATTGTTGCAGGGCGGCCCATTTATCAAGGAATTCCTGCTCCCGAGATGGAGTAGGTGGAGTGAGCTCAAGGCGAGGAGCCGAAGGATAGGTAGAAGGAGGTGGAGGCCCATAAGACGGATATTGGGCCGGAGGATGACCCAAATTGAAGTGGACATGGACCGCCCTTTGCTGAGGACGAGCGAGATCGACCGGGCTGACAAGGGCTTGTGGCACTGATGGAATGGGCCTATAAGACTCGGTCTGGGTAAATGAGGGAAGAACGGACTTCCCTTTATCGAGAACTTGATGGGCCGAGCCAGAGGACTGGCCCGCCTCCAGACTAGAGAATCGAAGGACCTTGGGCTGAATCGGGGTAAGATCAATAGGAATGGGTGGAACCCCGGGCCCATCAACCCTAGACTGAGAGATGGAGGTAGTGGACAGACCCCGTGCAATCGTGGGAGAGGGGGCACCAGACCCATGCAAGGTCTGATAAAGGGACTGAAGTTGGGCCGGATCCAACTGGGCCATCATCTACAAGATGTGACTAGTAGGATTATTAGAGGAGAGGGAGGGTTGTGCACCCTCCATGGAGATAGAGGATGGAGGAGGGATGGACCCTTCTCCAGATGAAATTTGAATGACCCTAGACGGGTCTTCTAAGAAACCATGGGGAAGAGATTCCTCATGGGAACGGGGAAGATCGTAGGAAAACATGTTGGACTCGAACAAGGGATTGGAATAAGACGTGAAGGAGGAATTGCCCCTAGGAGATGAATCTAAGGATCGAAAGCAACTCCACATGTAATGTGGTACCTTACAATAGAAAACAACACAAACAACCACAAATGAGTGACTAGACAAGATGACCTCAAACTTATGAAAATAAGAAAGGGATGAAAAGCAACCAAAGTCAACCAAGTTATAATGATGCATAAATTTTATTTATTTCTTCATTTAGAACTTGAGTGATTTGAATTTAATATGTTCTCTCCAACAATAGGTTCCTAATGGGAAGGATATCGGGAACTTGGTTAACTCTAGGTGTAAACTCTCCCTTACTTATGCAACCTAGACACAGGGTGGCAAAGGTACAACCGGCCCGGCGTCCGTGTGGGAATCCACAGCTTGCGGGGATTTATAGAGGTCCATGATGTGGTCACCTAGTCGACCCCAAGGAATATGGAGGCGAGAGGATCACACACCAAGGTGGGAATGCAACTATGATATGAGAGATGAATGACCCTATATGCACCGGAGTGCATGCAATTTCTAGCCTAATAACTAGCAAATAATATGCAACCAATGATATATATATATATGTCACAACAGAGGAGGAGACCAGATAGCACCTAGAAGTAATAATCACAGCCAAAAACTACAGAAAAAATAGCAACCTTGGTGTGCGTACCTGTAACTGGAGAAATGGTCGTATGGGAGACCGCTAAACAGATAAGATGGTTTATCGCTAGACCGTTTTTAAGCCCGAAACGGCCAGGGAGGAGACCACCAGGGAACCAGAGAGTAGAAAATAACAGGGAATAAATGGGAAAATCGAGGAAAACACAAGGGCAACTGAGAACAACTAAGAACAGCAAGTCAGACAGAAACTCAGCACGATTGGCACTAGATGTCCCACCGTGATCGCCAAAAAATTAGGGGTGTTGATAGTTTTCTTGTGTGTGATGGATGATGTGTGTGTGTGATGTGATGTAAAACGTGTGTGAGCAAGTGGTGCACTAACTCAAGCAATCAACCATCATGAAATTCGTGGGCATATCATCTTAATATTGCAGAAATGAAAAAGGAGAAACAAAAACACACGTCAGAGTGTGGAACAAAGGAATAAAATAAAACACACACCGGGGTGTGGAGCAACTAAAATAAAAGAACAAATAAGCAAGATGATGAACAATGCCCAAATAAGGAGTGATATGATCACCACCAAGGTAAACAATGTAGAAAGACCACAATATGTACCTTGGAAAAAGCCGAGTGAAGTCACCTGCATGCGGGAGAGAGAAAACCAGGTGCTACGATAGTAAACGGTCTTCCAGACAACGATAAATGGCCCTACGATAGACCGCCTGAGGTCTGCAAACGGTCCTCCGAGAGACCGCAAGGGCACCCAGGACAGCAACGTGGAACTTTGAATCTCCACCCCTCCTGGCCGGCCAAAAGAGTTGGGCCTCGTGCAATGAATCATGTAAACCTACAGAAGAATGTAGACATAAAGAAAAATAACCCAATAAGCCTTTGGACTAGTGTAGTATCTATAATGTAATTAAACTAAAGTGCATAAAAGGAAGGGTGAATACCTGGGGGGTTGGTGGTTTTTTAACCCCTGTGGGATGTGAAAAGAGTAGGAGGATATTTAAAAACGTGATGTGAGTGTAGAGGACCGTGGAGAAAGAAGAGGGAATATGCTATGATGATGCAAAGAGAAGACCAAAACTAACAGAGAAATGTTGGAACCCTTATTTTGATAATGACATTCTATGAATCATGTTAAGACTGGAATGCATATATACCTCAATCAAATCTCATTTGTGTCAGTCAGCACCAAGGTCAATGCACGTTTCTGTTTATGCATACATATAGGTCAGTGCATACCTTGTGAGTCTACATCTAAGGACAGCAAATAGGTCAGTGCACTTTTCTGTTGAGACATACAAAGTCAGTGCATTTTTACCTTCTTATGCATATCAGGTCCGTGCACTTTCCCATCGGTCATCATATAGGTCAGTGTACGCCTCTGAAGAGATGCACACAAGGTCAGTGCAGGTTTTGTAGAATGCACATGCAGTTGGTGCACGTTTTACCTTAAAAATATAAAGATCGATGCATATGCATGCATATGGAAGAATAAGGTCAGTGCACGTTCTTGTATTCTCCTAATAAGGTCGGTGCAATCTTCGCCTCTCTGCACATATAGTAAGTGCACATCCTACGTGAATGCACACAAGGTCAGTGCATGTTCTGATCTTGTGTACATAAGGTCGGTGCAATTTTTACCTCGAGCATGTAGAAGTCAGTGCATACTCTGCATTGGGTAGAACAAGTTGGTGCATCCTCTGCCTTGTGCAATATAGGTCCGTGCATGTTTTACCTTAAGCATATAACAGTCAGTGCAACTTTTGCATCGAGCTTATATAGGTCGGTGCATCTTTTATTGTACGCCTGCATAGTTAGTGCATGGTTCTGTAGAAACGCACAGAAGGTCGATGCATGTTTATCATACGCATATAGGAGTCAGTGCACTATCTGCATCTTGCATATTAGGGTCGGTGCAAGTTTCATCTTACGCATGTAAGGGTTGGTGCACATCTTTGCCTTATGCATATAAAAGTCAGTGCACGTCTGTCTAATGCATGTAAAAGCTCTGTGCATTCAAGTCTATGCATTTCCTTAGTCGGTGCAAGTTTTTGTGTCATTCATATAATAAGTCTGCGCATATGAATGCTTCTATGTCCTCCAGCTCACAAAGTGTTCGACTAAATGCCTCTATTCTGATTGGCAGGCTTAAGTCACTGCGGACCCAAACTTAACTTACCAGCATGTGACCCAAGGCGAGTTTGGACTAGAGACTCAGTCACGTGGAAAGCACTTCTTCAGCATCTAACATGTGGACTTCAATCAGAGTACTCTTGCCAAAATTTCTGGGCGGGAAACATATGTTCCACGCGCCCAATCTTTCACGGCATATAAATTGAGGCCAAATTCCTCAGATCGAGATATAAAGATATAGAAAAAGTACAAGAAAAGGGGGATCTGAAGAGCGCGAAAAAGAGAGAGTGTGTTGTTGAGCGATAGAGAGACTAGGACTATCAAAAAGAATAAAAGGAGAGGAAGAAGTAGAGTATCGTACTTCTGAGAGAGAAAAGTGAGACAGAAAGAGAAGGAGAAGAAGAAGGAGAAGAGAGAGATTGTGAGACCACGAGAAGGTTCGGAAGACCTGTTCAACTGGATTTTGGATCAGATCCAAACCAGTTCGCTCCTGCATGAGCATTTTGATTTACCTTCACTATCAGCTTTCCGATGCTTAATCTTGTGACTTTTCCATTTTCTTCTTTCATACTTCTTGTAAGCTGTGTATCAGCGGAGGCTAAGCTGTAAGGCCCAGCAGATCAAGCTGTTAGGCAGCGGTGGCTAAGCTGTAAGGCCCAGCGGTCAAGCTGTTAGTCAGCGGTCAAGCAAGCTATGAATCTCAGCTGTTGTTGGCAAGCTGTGAGGCCCAGCCAGTCAAGCTGTTTGGCAGCGGAATCCACACTCTGGTTGGAGTGTGGGGTGGATGTAGGTCCTGAGGACTGAACAACCTAAAAAGCTTTTGTGTATTGTGGTTTGCTTGCTGAATCATCAACCGTTAGATGTATGCTAGGCTCGCTTCCATCTATGGTTCTGTCTGAAAGAATTTTGTGTACATGCGTGTTTGTTTGGGTTTTGTCAACATCATAGACTTACTTGGGAGTCTACATTTTACAGTTCATATGTTCGATCTAGTGCTTCATTGGTTTTCATATTCAGCAGAGCTTAACTAATTTCTATTCCGCATAAGTTTAAAGTCTTCAGTTTAAGTTTTAAATTGTTCAAGTTTTTAAAAGGGGATTCATTCACCCCCCTCTGAATCCTTGTTGCACCATTGTCATCCTTACAATTGGTATCAGAGCGAGAATCTACAACAGAAGGTCCAACGACCTGCAGATCAGATCCTGTCTCATTTTTGGTGCAAGCTGCTTTCATCTCGTTCATTGCTGTCTTCGATCTGATTTGTATTTGTTTGCAATGGCTGAAATTCCTCAGTTTACTGGTTTTGAGTTTTATGGCTGGTTTGGGAAATTTAGAGACTACGTTATTTCTGTTGATCCTAATTTGTAGATACTTATTGCACTTAGTCCGTATGACATTCCAGAGGATAAATCCCAATGGAACGCTTCAGATAGACTGAAGTTTTTTGAGAATCAAAAGGCCCTGGAACTAACGAGAAGGGCGATAAATGCTGACCAATTTTCGTTCATTTCTGAGTACAGGGGTGCTACCGAAATCATCAACATGATAGCAGCCAGCAAATGTGAAGATGAAGTGAAGTGCCTCATGGCCAGAAATCACAGCAGTGATCAGATGGAAGATTCATCTTCACAGGTAAATTCTGAAACCGATAATTTTAGTTTTGAAGATCTTGTTGTATTGCATGAACATTTGATTGAAAAATATGAGAAAGTAAAGTCTAAAAAGAAAAGGCTAAGAAGAGAAATGATTTTTGAAATTACTTGTTTAAAAGCAGAGAATGAAAACCTAAAATCAGACATAAAAAAGAGAGAAGGTTCTTGTGAGAAATGTTTATCTGTGAACAAATTAAATGCCAACATTGAATCTGATAATACTGAAGATAAAACACTGAGAGTTGAAATTGAAAATCTTAAAATGAAGTTATAGGAATTCAACAAGGAGAGATCTGAAATAAATAGATTGAAATCTAAGAATGATAGTCTTAGAAACAAACTCCTTGAAATTGAAAACTCATGCAATGAATGTGTATTCTTAAAGGAATTGATTGATGATCTTGATTCTGATGATAACATGCAGAAGAGTCTAATCATGTCCTTAAAAGAAGAAAATGAGCTATTGCTTGAAAAGAAAAAGGAAGCTTATGAATATAAAGATAAATTGTTGGAAGAAAATAGCCATATGAAAGGACAGAACAAAAAGCTAATGGTCTTGAACGTTGTTATGTAAGAAAAATGGTTAGCTATGGAAAAAGGAAAATCTATCTTGAAAGAAAATGAAGCTAACTGTGAAACAAAGCTAAAACAGGATATAGACAAACTCCAAAGTTTGAATGATGCACTGCATCATCAAGTAATCTCCTGTGAAAATGACATTACGAGTTATGAGATTAGCATTGCTTCTTTGCAAATTGAGATTGAAGATCTGAAAAATTCTTTGGCAAAATTTGTTAAAGGGAAAGACAATTTGAATAAAATTCTTGGCTCGAATGTAAATTTTCAGAAAGAGGGTCTGGACTATAGTCCAGTTAATAAGAAAGTTAATGGCAAGAAGAATTCAACGGTGTTTGTAAAAAGCTCAGAACAAGAAAAACCCTCTGGTTCATCTATTTTTCATTTTACTGCTCAAAAATCAGAAAATTTAATTAAAAATCTAAAAAAGGTTGAAAATAGAAAAAGAAGAACAATGTTCCTCCTGTGAATGTTCTTGATACTTCTGGACATATAATGAACAAATCTGTCACCAAATTGCATGTATGTCACTATTGCGGTAGGAAAGGACATGTTATGGATGATTGCATTATTTTGAAAAATGATGAATTAGATGCATGCAAACATGTAAATACAGTTAAAAACAAACCTGTGAAAAGACTTGTTAGAAATGTTTCTGATGCATGCTTTTATTGTGAAAAAAGAGGCCATTATATGCACAACTGTAATTTAATGAAACAAGAAAATTAAACTTTTAGAAAAATTCATGTTCAAAACAGTTATGTAAATAAGCATGCTAGAAAATTGGAAACTCAGAAGGTTCATGTTAAAAACAATAACCCACAAAATTATTAGGCTAAGAAGCATGCTGTTCTGAATTTGGAGTGTTTTAATTATGGGAAGGTCAGGCATGTAGCATCATAATGTTGGTCAGTAAAGAAACATTATCATGCTAAACATGCTCAGTTACCTGTTTTTAGAAACATACACATCATGAATAACTCTACACAAAATCACAGGTATCAGAAATGCAATCACTTTAGAAAATTTGGTGATACCATGTTTGAATGCTATTGGATAAATTTTGATTTGAATGCCTGGAATAATTGGAGTACACCTGCTAGAGGTGTTACTCATCTAACCGGACCCAAGGGTTCTTGGGCTCCTAGATATGCAAGCTAATTCTGTCTTGCAGGTGTGTCTTGATGGACAAAATAAAAGGAGTTGAATAAATACTCAAGGCACATGAAGGTCAGTTAAACCCCATCCTTACCTTTTCTTGTTTTGATTATTTCATGGTTTGAACAATTCTTCCTTGAGTTCCTACATGATTGGTCAGAATGACTCTTGTGTTGCTATTGAATGCTATTTCATCAACAAATGTTTTTGATTAAGGCTGTATTGTAATGAATGCAGAACTTCTTGGTCAATCTACCACATGTATGTTTCTCATGAGAACCTGTTTCATTGATATATGTCAGAAATTCATATTCATGAGTAGATGCATAGGTCTGCATGACTTCTTGGTATATCAAATGGAAGTTGGGAGAAGGGCAGATGTCTTCTGTCTGAAAACCCATGCCATGTGTAGAGGCTAGACCTCCGCAAAGTACCAAGAGTTCAAAACATTGCATGTAGTTTAAATCTGAAATGTGCATTTAGTTGCTGCATCTATGTGTACTTTAAGAAAATTAAGTGATGTTTGGTTAATATCTCTGCACATTTTGAGGGGGAGCTGAGCTGATTAGAGATTGTCTGAATTTTGATTTGGTGCTTGGCTGTCTGAATGAGAGCGGTGCTAGTTACTGAATTGTTGCTTGGATAATTAGCTAAGTCTGGTCTATGAGAAGAGAAGTGGACATGGATACACTGTTTGGTCTGCAAGCTGAAGGTAGAGGGCTGTTGGATTCTATATTGAGAGCTGTTGGTTAGTTGCTAGGATTCTAAGGCTAAATCCTTGGCAGTATGCAAATTGGCCCTTAGTCTTAACCATTGCTCTTGTGTAGCCTTCATTCATATCTCATTGCTCATCTTCTCTTTGACTTATCCACTTCCATGTTCTCATCTATTCTTCATAATAAATTCATAGACTGTGTTATTCAGGGGGAGTAAAGTCTGAAATCTGTCACCTTTACTAATCTTCAACAGTTAACTACTAAGATCACTGTGAACGAAGAACAAAATTGCTGATCTTAACTGAAGTGTGATTTTCTGTGTATGAAGATTAAATCTTAATATACTCACAATTACCCTTGAATGACTCTTAAATGATCTTAAAACTGTCTAAATTGGAACTGCTCAGAAGGTTGTCTAAAAATCTGAAAGTCATTAGTAATAAGTCAATCTGATAGAAAATCTGGTGTTTATATGGTCCTTAAGCCAAGTTTTAAGAAAATTTTGTTAAAAGACCAGGAAATACGCCATTAAGTGAAAAATGAAATAGGTAGAGTAATGGCATAGCATTTGAGAAACTGACCATCTGTTTCAAAGAAATTCAGAGGTCAAGTCATGATAATAAGTGCTATCTCTGTTCAAAATATGAAGCATAAAGGTAAACTGCACTGAGTAACTAGGAATTCTGGTGTTTAATCAACATGTCTCCTTGAGTAAAATGGTGCGGTTATACTGGAATGCTCAATCGAAAATTATAAAAGATCAATGAAAAATATGGTTGACTCTGGGGTCTTTTTAGTAAACTAAAACTATTTTAAGTTCAATATAAAATAGATTTTTCAATCAGTTTTGGCTAATGAAAATGACTAGTAAGATTAATGATCTCTGATTGGGCAGTGTCCTTGATAAAACTATTTTATTTCCATTGACTTTGCTTCATTGGAATAATTTGTGAAGATTCATATTATAAGATATAATCCTATATGCCGGAAATCGCATAACTGTGTAGAAAGGCATTTTCTTTTAAGTAAAGGGTAGTCTAAGTATTAACTGTTGAAATTGGTAAAGTCGGCAGTATCTCATATAAAATACTCAACCCTACTTACATTGTCTATCGTACCCTCTTCATTCAAGTCGTAACTTCTTCCCGCATTCGCGACTCCTTCTCTTGTGCCGAGACCGTGAGCCTGGTCTCTCCAGTTTCCCTTTCCGCATTCCTTTTACATGTTCTTCTACAATTCGTCTTCCATTCCTCATTGCTTCTACCATGTCATCTCTGGCCGCCGAGAGTAAAGGGAAGAGGAAGGCAATGGGGGAGCCGCAGCAAGAGGAAACTATGTCAGCAAGAGGTGAAGAGGTCCCACAAGAGGAGAAAGGAAAAGGAAAAGAAATGGTCAAGGGAACGTCCTCCAAGCGACAACGAACACTCGTTGCAGAAACCACCCAAGAAGAATCTGAAGAAGAAGGTATTCCCGCTAGGTCTTCAATGAAATCTGAGATAATTTTAGAAGCGGGCAAAATTATGTTTCAACGGTATGTGGATTTTCACGACCATGAAATGACTTCAAGATATCCTGAATTGGTTGAGCTATTTAAATTTCAAAAATGGAAGAAATTTCTGGGTAAGCGTAGAGTTTATTTCCCTAAACTTGTTTCAGAGTTCTACAACAATCTGAAATATGATCCTGAACAGTCAAAACTTTTGACTATTGTCAAGGGGACCAAGATTGAAATATCTAGGCACTTCCTTCATAAAGTCTTTAGAATTCTAGAAGATGGGGAAGTCGAAGGAGAGTCTATGTATAATCTTCATGATGCATACTCCCTTATCACTGATGTGCCTAGTAATCCCAAAGACAAGAAGCAAACTAAACTGGGTTAGTTTAATGCAAACAAGTTCTCTCCTCTTAAGAGATTATTACACCACATTCTTACCACAATGATAACTCCACAAGTTGGAGGGAGAGGGAGACTAATTGAGTCTCAGAGATTTATTCTCTTGTGTTTGCTAGAAAGGATCAGGATATGCTTGCCAGAGACAATTATTCAAATCATGGGTACTTGTAAGGAGTCTAGAAGAAATTTACCCTATGCAGCCCACTTAACTGCTGTGTTCAAGAAAGTAGACATTTCTTTAGAGAATGAGACTTCAAAGGAGATCCCCAAGGTCAATGTATATAATATGGATTTCATATCCAAATTCATGAAGTTGAAGTCATCCTCGGCAAGTCAAATAAAGGGACAAGCTGAAAAGGATGTCCCAACAGTGACAAAAGGTCAGCTTCAAGCTGAGGTTGAACAAGCTGAGCAAGTAGAGACAGTGCCACAAGAACAACTCCAATATGTTGTACATAGTATCATTGCTGAACAGTCCCTGCAGCCACAGGGTGAAGGTCAGTCAGAACAGCCTCATGTGGAAGTACTTTGTTAGGGGGAGGATCAACCTCCAACAGATGAATAGGTACCTGATCAGCAGGTACACAATATTGGTGAAATAGAAGTAGTTGTTGAAGGAGGTCATGCAGTGCAACAAATGGAAGTAGACACAGATGTAGTTCCTGCAGTGCAGCATCTTAGAGATCTACAGCTGGAACAAGAAGTTCTTGAGCTAAACTTGACTGATGAACAAATTATGCAGCAATTGGATCGGCACATTGATGAGCTTTTTGATCGTTTTGGATAGCAGCCTCAGCAACAAGTTGTAGATGATCAGCCAGAACAAAGAATTGTGTAGCAAAGAGAGGGAGATCTTCAGGAAGAGCAAAGAGAGGTAGAAGTTCAGGAAGAGCAATCCCAGAAAGCCCAAGTGTAGACACGTCATTTTGACATTTTCGCTAGTATATCTCATATTACACAATAATACCCCCAAAGCGGCTTACGCGGTGGACTTCTTTGAGTGATTTTTTTTAAGAAAAAAATTAAATGAAAAAAAATTGAGGAAAACATTAAAACAACAAAAAATGTGTAAAATAAATAAATAAAATAAAATAAAATAAAGTAAAATAAATGATAAAAAATAAAACAAAAATATACACATATGTCACATTAGTTTCATACATAAAAAAGGGAAAAGAAAAAGAAGAAGAAATAATATCAAATCAAAAAAAATAGATAAATAATAATCATGAAGATAAAGTAAAATAAGCTAATTACTAACTAACCTATCTAAATTATTGTAATCTATTTCTTTATCTCTTTCTCTCCCTGACATCTCCCTTTCTTTCATCATCACTCCCCACTTATTCCTATAAAAAAATAAAACATATGTCTCTCTCTTGCAATCTTATCTCATCTTTTCCTCTACAATAATTCCCCTCACTTATTCTCATCCCCACTCTCCCACTCTCTCTTCCATCGGCCACGGCAGTCACCTTCTCTCTCTCTCCCAATGCCCCTCTAACTGCGCCAACATATTCCCTCACACACCCCGCCATCGTCCAGTGCCGATGCCATGTACATTCATCATCGACACACCCCTTTCTCTCCCTAACACCCTCACACCCCCTCCTCATCTCCGCAAACACACGCCACCGGACGCCTGCCGCCACTCTTCACGCCTACATGCCATGTACATTCACCTAGCATCTCACCTCCGACCACTTCGCTGCCCTCGTCTCCGACTGCCGTCCGCCACCCCACTACTCTCCTTTCTCTCTCAAACCCCTCACGGCAGCCACCACCATCCATCTCTCCATCATTGCCACCTCCCCATCCCACTCTATCTCCCCTTGCGAAGCCCCTCACTCCCTTCATCTCTTCATTACAACCACCCCAGCTGCACCACCGTGCAGGCACCCACCAACCCCGCCGGCGGATGCACCACCTCCCCGGGCCATCACACACCGCCACTGCTACCCCCCTCCTCTCTCTAATCACCATGAGACCCATCCCCCCTCTCACTCTCTCCTCCATCAATCACGGTAGAGCACCCTCCCTCCCCATCTTTTTCTCACTTTCTCACACCCCCACGACTGCACCTTCCCACTGTCGGTGACCACCACAACCGATCGCCACCGCCACCGTGCCTTTCCCTCTAACCGCCTCACCACCGGACGCCCCCATCTCTACCTCTCTTCTTTTCCCCAGCCACGGACCTCCCAGCGAGCCCCTCACTCCACTGCTAAACTCCCAGCACCCTGCCAACCCACTCCTGCGGTGCACCTTCCTCTAGACCACCTCTGCCCACAGCCGTTCACCGCCCCCATACCGCTGTTGCCATCCTCCTCGCACCGTCGCTGGCCTCCACCCCCACCTGACGCCTCTCGTCACCCGGACCACCACCCTCACCCAAGCCAACTTCACCTCCGCTGGCAACACCTCCTCACTATCGCTGTAGCTCCTCACCCTCTCCCTTTCTCATCCTCTGCCAGCCATCTCCCACTGATCCGTCATCCCTCACGTCACCGCAAGCCACCATCGCCGGACGACCACCCTGCCACAGAGCCCTGTCTCTATCATACACCTCAACCTCCACCGCATCACCTCCTCCACCTCTGGTTATATACCCCTGCACACCCACGCCACTGCCACTACCACTGCCACCGGTGCACCCCACTGTCACCGTCGCTCCTCCCTGTCGCCGGCCGCCGTCGTCTTCCTCCTCCGCGAGCCCTCTACTGCGAGCCCCCGTCACCGCCTCTCTCTCTCTCTCTCTCACGCGCCTTCTCTTTCTCTCTCCCGATATCTCTCTCTTTCTCTCTCCCGATATCTCTCTCGTAGTTTCTCTCTCTTTCTCCCTATCCTCTCTCTCCCGTTTCTCTCTCTCTCTCTCTCTCTCCCACCCTCCGTTTCTCTCTATCTCTCTCCCTTTCTCCCTCTCACGCTATCTCTCTTCACCCCTTCCCACGTTCACATGACACACACATGCACGTGGATTTTTCATTAGTATAGTAATATTACTTCATCTCCTCACATACTTATATATATATCTTTATATAAATATGTATATGAATGTTTACATAATAGGTTTATAGAAATATATTTGTATAAAGATATAGATATATGGCTAGCTAAACATATATGTATATATATATATATATATATATATGTGTGTGTGTGTGTGTGTGTGTGTGTGTGTGTGTGTGTGTGTGTGTGTGTGTGTGTGTGTGTGTGTGTGTGTGTGTGTGTGTGTGTGTGTGTGTGTGTGTGTGTGTGTGTGTGTGTGTGTGTGTGTGTGTGTGTGTGTGTGTTTTCGATCTAATCTGTTTGAATTCCATCAAATAAAGGAAGTCAAAATTTTGGGTATTCGCGTAACGCGAGCAGGGTCGCTCACTCCCACTGTTCGCCCGCACAGTTCTCGTGTTGTCGGAGAATTCCCTCAATGCCCGTCATCGGCACCCCCCAATAAGCTCTTTCTTTCCTTTTTGCGTTATTTTCAGTCTGTTAGTCTCTTTTGCATGCATCATCTATCATCTGTGCCACGCCTCTCTCCTTGAGAAGGCTCGGCTTGTGAACGTCTTTGCATTTGTCATCCATCATATCATTTCACACCCTTTGCATCTAAAAGGGGTTTTAAACACCACCAACTAGGTCCGTGTCAATTTATGTTTTCATTATCTCTTTTAATGGATTGACGCTACACCACTGTTGTTCTGATTCAGTAGTTTTCTCTATTTGTTCTTTTGCAAGGGTAACCAATCAGGAGGCCCTCTTCTTCGACTTGTCGAAAGAAGAGGAAGAAGGAGTCCACGTCGTCCCCCGTGACTCAGGCAAAGGCGATCCTTTATTTTGGGGCCTCCAGCCCCTGGCGATCACACCATCTTTGTATTCATGGCCTGTCGGCTTATTGTAATTTTGTACTTACCCGCGCGGAGAGTTGTTCCCCGTGGTGTTTTCTTGTTTCTTTTTTTTAATTCCAACATTATAATCTTATTCTCACCTGCGCGGAGGATCGATCCCCGCGGCAGTTTTAATTCCACTATTGTAATTATATTTTCATCCGTGCGGTGGATTATTCCCCGCGGCTGTTCCCTTCCCCAAATTTAATCTCAGTACCTTCCCCTCCCTCTGAGGCCGCGGTGAGTCATTTCACCGCTATGGCCATTTAATTTTTGTACATTAACACTAATGTTGACCCCTAACTTTATGTGTATATTATGTTATTATTAAACCCCGCGGAGAATAATATTTCGCGGTGGTCTATTGTATATACTTATATTTATAATTATTTATATTTCTATAATACCCCGCGGAGAATAATATCTCGCGGTGGTCTATTGTATATACTTATATTTATAATTATTTATATTTTTATAACACCCCTCGGAAAATAATATCTCGTGGTGGTTTATTGTATATACTTATATTCGCAATTTGTTTATATTTTTGTCAAAATCCCACGCAGACCAACGTCTCGCAGTGGTTCATTTTTGTTCATATTCATGTTAATATCCCGCGGTGAGTAACATCCCGCCACGATTTTTTATTACCAGTCCCTGTAAACCTTAGTTCCGCGTCGATCGATCTCGAGTCTCAACTCGTCCCGAATCAACTCGGTATCAACGGTTTAGTTAGGCACGGCATAGTCTTAGGTGTGCGATATTGGATAAGTCTAGCTCCCCAGTTCCGCCACCTTTCTCGCATCCTACCCCGTAACGCATGTCAATCACGCCAACTTTCCACCACATGACGTCGCTCACATCTTGGCGATCACGGTGGGACTTCTTGTTGCTTTACTTTGTTACCCTTAAGTCTTTGGCACCTACGTGTGCCCCTCCGCCTGGCACCCACGAGTGCTCCTCCACCTGGCACCCACGAGTGCCCCTCCGCCTGGCACCTAGGAGTGCCCTTGCGTTTGGCACCCACGAGTGCCCCTCCACCTGGCTCCCACGAGTGCCCCTCTGTTTGGCGCCCACGAGTGCCCCTCCGTTTGGCACCCACGAGTGACCCTCCACTTAGCACCCACGTGTGCCCCTCCACTTGGCACCCACGTGTGCCCCTCCTTATTGCGCCCACGTGCACTACAGTTGTGCTCACAGTAGCACTTTTACTTTCATCCCTCGTGCACCACGTGCACTTCCTCATAGTCCCTCGTGATTCCTCGAGAGGTTTGCGTTACTTTGGAAAGGAGAGTGGTAGTATCTTGTTCCCTCTATTTTGTGTTGTGATATCTCTATTATATCTCTGTTCTATTTGTGTGCTTTATTTATATATTTGTTCAATACTGCATTTCATGCATCTGCGCCTTTATTTTATTTTTCTAAGGATCACCCTCTCTCGGTGAAGGAAGGACTCTCCGTCGGGAATTCCTCTCGACGGACTAGGATCTCCTCCATTGGGACCTCCGTAAGTCCCCGACAACGAAGGATTCCTTCTTCGTTCACTGGGCTGGTTGTACCATTAAAGTTCCCCGAAGTTAGTTACCCATTCGTGGTGAGACGAGTGACCCTAGTTGACACGGTGGTGAACCCAAATTGTACCTAGGGTCCTTCCTATTTTGTGTGAAATTAAGGTTTGTTAAAAAAAGATTTCTTTTTATCTTTTTAACAAAAGCAAAAAAATAAAAAAATTAGACGTAAAGCATTCACTTGTGTGTTAACCTGTGATATTTATTTACTGGTGTATGCTATTATGCTCTTGAAAAACGTTATGGATGACTACATATAATTACAATGCTTTCGAGGCCCAGGCCCTCAGCTATGAGTCCCAAATGCATAATCCAGGTCACGACTCTTATGGAGTGTATAACCCGGACTGCGGCTACCAGCGCGAGCCACACGTCCATCCCATGGACGTTGGTCCGTCTTATGAGTCCTCATATGGAGTGCAGGCCCCTCCTAGAGGAACTTCCCCCTCCACTAGCGTTCTTTATGACTTGCATGTCCTGGTTTCTCACACTGACTCTCTCAGCTCTCAGATTGAAGCCTTTCAGGCTGTCATTGAGAGGGGATCTATTCCTCCTCCTCCTCAAGTCAATCCCTTTCAAGCTTTCATGAATAAGATTAATCAAATCGAGAAAGCTTGGAAGGAGGGAAGAGATGAGAGTGGCATCTGGGATATGAGTGAGCAAGATGTTCTCCCAAGTCATTATGATCAAGTGGACGCCGTGCATCCACCACCCATTCATCATACTCCTTCATACGGACCTCCACTTCCACATCCATATACGCAAAATCCTCCATGCCAATATACATCACCTCACCTCATCAATACGCATCCCTCACGGCATCCATTTGAACTTAATGACTATGAAGAATTGGAAATGGCGCATGATCAAATTTATGAAGATTTTGAAGATCCAACCACTCCGAGTTTTCTTTGTTATCCCCTTCCCCCGCTTTCACAAGAAGCCCCTGCTCAGGATGAAGTCACTGTCCCTACCCCTGCCTATGAGACATCATGGTGTTACGAAGATGGATCCATGCTCCAGGAACACACGTCAATGCACCATGAATTAACCAATGTCCCTACCTCTACCTATGAGACATCATGGTGTTATGATGATGGGTCCATGTTCCAGCAACCCACGTCAATGCACCATGAATTAACCATTGTCCCTATCTCTGCCTATGAGACATCATGGTGTTACGATGATAGATCCATGTTCCAGCAACCCACGTCAATGCACCATGAATTAACCACTATCCCTACCCCTGCCTATGAGACATCATGGTGTTACGATGATGGGTCCATGCTCCAGCAACCCATGTCAATGCACCATGAATTAACCACCGTCCCTACCCCTCCCTATGAGACATCATGGTGTTATGATGATGGGTCCAAGCTCCAGCAACCCATGTCAATGCACCATGAGTTAACCACTGTCCCTACCCTTGTCTATGAGACATCATGGTGTTACGATGATGGGTCCATGCTCCAGCAACCCACGTCAATGCACCATGAATTAACTATTGTCCCTACCCCTACCTATGAAACCTCATGTTGTTACGATGATGGGTTCATGCTCCAGCAACCCACGTCAATGCACTATGAATCACCCCCTACCCTGAACCCCTCACGTACCACCAAAATCTGACGTTTCCTACATACCAAGCCTCCTACCATCACCCCTCTAACTACACAAGTAACCTCCACACCATCAGCCTCCATTGAGCCTCCCGTTAACCCTTATCCCCAACCAAGTAACCCTCCATTGCCCCCACTTAAGGCCTCCACCATCCCTATAACCTTGAACCCAACCATTCCTATTCCTCCACTCGACCCCTCACCCAAACCCATGATTAATCCTGAGCAAGGCCCATCTATTTTTGCACCCGAGCCAACCTCATTTGCTTACGAGCAAGGGGAGAAGCTCGCGGTGTTTCAACCTCCACCTACCCTTCCTATAACCCCTTCCATTAAACCTCCATTACCCGCTGAGTCCGTTTCCTCCATCTCACCTCCTTCCATCTCCTCTCGGAGTGGCTATCTTTCTACAAATACATGTGCCAAAGATGATGTTCAAGAATTCGGCCATGGCTATCCCATTTGAAATCCAAGATTTCATCTACCGAATGCCGATTCGAGTTCTTGTGTCGGTCACCTTTGAGAAGCCCGAATCTCCATCTGCACCAATGTCCACCAAGAAGGACTCTCAAGAATTGGTGTCGAGCAAATCAGGGGCCAAAATAATAGCGGTCACGTTACTCATTGGCCAACATGCTTTCACGGCTCTCATTACCCCTTGTTCGGTCATAGTTCAAATGGTTAATCAAGAGAAGGGGTTCTCCACAAGCATAGTGATGACACATTCCACTGCAGAGGAGATGATGAACACTATGCTCAAGGGCGGGTCAGGGCACTCTTTATTGGAAGCTTTTGAGATCATGTCTACTACCCACCAACTTCCATGCAAGGGACGAACGCCTATGTTACCCAGCATATCCACGCATGATATTCCAACGGCCTTGAGCAGTGCCCCAAACATGAAGCTCCTTATGCCCCAAAGATAGATATCATTCATCTATCAAGGGAGTTATTTCCACAAGAGCCATTCCACGTCAAGATCCCTGTCTCACAAGCGGAACTCCCAATTTTTTCCTACGATCATTTGTCAAGAGAGTTACCGTTTATTTTCGAATGTCCAAGGGATCTTAGTCTGTCAAATGAGAGCTCGTTGGCCCTGACCACACCGATTGAGCTGGTTGGTCAGAGAAAGACGAGGCCGTCTGTCTGGGCACATAATTGGGGAAGGCATGTAAGGCCAAGAGGCCAAGAAGCTATGTTGAAGGTTGAGAGGCCGCGCTGTAAGAGAGTATCCACCAAGAAGAAGGGAAGGCATAAAGTGAAGCTTAAGGACAAGGAATCCCATGTTGAGGGGCCATCCTGTAGCCCATCCACTTCATATCCCATTCCGTCATTGTTCCTGCTGTTATTCAGCTTCTTTTTATGGGAAATCGATTGGCTGAGGGGACACTTTCCATCATCTAAATCTACGCAATCAAGCTCTTCCTCTTCTCTGGGGTCCCAGGACCCTCATATTCCTCCTCGTCCGGAGCCTCCTGAGCCCTCTTTGCTTAGTTCTGTGTTTTCATCCATCCCCCATTCACCCCGTCCGGAGCCTCTGGACCCCTCTCTACTTAGTTCTGTGTTTTCATCCATCCCCCATTCACCCCGTCTGGAGCCTCCGGACCCCTCTCTGTTTAATTCCCTGTCTTTATCCATCTCTCATCCCCATCCCCCTCCGAATTTCTCATCTCATTCTCCATCTCTCCCTTTAGGGCATCGCTCCCTCCCCCTTCATATCTGTCCGGAACCTCCGGACCTTCCCTTCCTCCAATTTATCCTTTTGTTGATGGGGGCATCTCTCGCCCTTCACATTTTCCACAGCTTCGATTGCTCGCCAACATAGCTCCATTGTGTCCATCATATTTTTCTGAGTCAAGTCATGTAATTTTCATATTTTATTTGAGTCATATCATTGTAATTTTCCTTTTATTTGAGTCTAGTATCTAGATTAATGAGTCATCTATCTAAGTTAAGTGTCATAGGGTTGATTAGATTAGTTAATGGGCCCAATTCATTGGGCTTGGCCCAAGGGCGCCCCCCCTTCCCCTTGGTTATTTGTCAATGCTCCAAAAGTCAGGGTCTTATTGTAAGTTGTGGGATCCCTATAAATAGGACCCCACTCTCTCCATTTTGAATCAATCAATGAATGAAAAAAACAAAGAGTGTTTGAGTCCCAGAAATTATTTTTATTGGAGAGAATCAAATTGAGTGGGTGAGAAGCCCCTCCCTCCCCTATCTCTCTCTCTCTCTCTCTCTCTCTCTCTCTCTCTCTCTCTCTCTTTCTCTCTTTCTCTCTCCCAAGAGAGAAGGGCGCCCCCTACTCTCTCTCCTCCCTTCCCAACCACCTCCACCCTCCCACCTACCTCCATTAAGTCCTCTCCAACTTCCCACACCCCCACATTAATCCACTCCTAGTCCCAATAGAGAACCCCCAATCCCCACTCCACCCTCCAACCACCAACCACCCCTCTTCCCTTCCCAACCCAACCTTCTCCCTTCCCCACACAATCTCCCAGCCCCCAAGAGAGTTTTGAATTTGAAAATTTCCCCCCATTTCCAGCCCTAGGGTGCCCCAAGCCCTCTCCCTTTGGGCTGGTCGCCCCCCCCCATCCTCCATCTGATGTGACACCGACTTAGAGAATGCAGCAACTAGACCGAGGGTCCTTGGACTTACCAAGCAAGCACAATGCACAAGAGTAGAGAATTACGCAAGTTGCCAAACCACCGTTGCGCACACGATTCCCAGGTGACTCGGCGATGCCGAGTGGAGGTAGTGGAACAAAGCCCTTGCTGGTAGAGGACCAGCAAAGCTATGGTCGCCCTCCTGAGGGTACGGTGCCCACAATCAAAGGAACCGGGTAAGCTCTATCCCTTGCTCTCATATCAGTAGTTTGTTCATATAATATCCGTGGAATTGCTCTGTTGACGGTGAGAGAGCGCCCGACCCCGGAGCTCCCAGTTTACGAGTGGTCATCGTGGGATTGTGAGAGAGCGACCCGGTGCCCTTTCGGCACCTAGCTAGCCCTTTGATTGTGGGCACCGTACCCTCAGGAGGGTGACCATAGCTTTGCTGGTCCTCTACCAGCAAGGGCTTTGTTCCACTACCTCCACTCGGCATCGCCGAGTCACCTGGGAATCGTGTGCGCAACGGTGGTTTGGCAACTTGCGTAATTCTCTACTCTTGTGCGTTGTGCTTGCTTGGTAAGTCCAAGGACCCTCGGTCTAGTTGCTGCATTCTCTAAGTCGGTGTCACATCAAATTGGTATCAGAGCAAGTTCACAACTTGTCTCTCTACAAGTTGGTCCTAGGGCGCATTCGCATTTAGAGTCATTTTCGGGCCACCCAGTGCATCATCATGTACACTCCACATTGGTTAAGTCCCCTCAACACGGCCGTCCACAAGAGTCCAATTGACCCCCTCCTCATGGACATCATCCTAGAAGGAGACCTTAGTTTTGACGGATCCAATCCTAATGCCTACCTAAAGTGGGAGGCTACCATGGATAAACACTTTGATAGGACTAGGGTCTATGGACATGCTAGGGTCCGCAGGGCCACAGGGTGGCTTCGGGGACAAGCCAAGAAGGAGTGGGATCGCCTAGTGAGCTTAAGAAGGATTTAGAGGTAAGAACCCATAGGATCATGGGAAGAGATGAAGATTGAGCTTAGGAAGATCTACGCTCCCCGACCCTCCCACTCCTACCTTGAGCTTAGGAAGAACTACGCTCCCCGACCTTCCCACTCCTACCTTGAGAACCATAGCCCAATGAGCACTCCCACTCCACCTGTCCCTCCCAGTCAACCCAAGACCTCCCTTAGGGTCCAATCTCCACCACCCCAAATGATTCCAATCCCGATCACCACCACCATTAAAACCAAATTGGCCACCACCCAACCCAACATTCCCCATCAAACCCACACCCCACAAGCTTCCACAAATCCATCATCATGTACACTCCACATTGGTTAAGTCCCCTCAACACGGCCGTCCACAAGAGTCCGATTGACCCCCTCCTCATGGACATCATCCTAGAAGGAGACCTTAGTTTTGACGGATCCAATCCTAATGCCTACCTAAAGTGGGAGGCTACCATGGATAAACACTTTGATAGGACTAGGGTCTATGGACATGCTAGGGTCCGCAGGGCCACAGGGTGGCTTCGGGGACAAGCCAAGAAGGAGTGGGATCGCCTAGTGAGCTTAAGAAGGATTTGGAGGCAAGAACCCATAGGATCATGGGAAGAGATGAAGATTGAGCTTAGGAAGATCTACGCTCCCCGACCCTCCCACTCCTACCTTGAGCTTAGGAAGAACTACGCTCCCCGACCTTCCCACTCCTACAACTTGTCCACCCTAGCACGTTTTTTGGAAAAGCTTGATCCCTGCTAATTATTTACATGCACTACGCCTCACGCAGGAGGGTGGATCTCGGGGTGGGGAAAAGTGGATTACACACAAACACTACCTCCACGCAGGGAGGGGCGATAAGCCAGCCAGGCGGGGAGGGGCGTGAAGCTAAGAACGGAGCCGGATTGCCCTCCCGGGGTTCTGTCCGCCGGTTCTGCCCGCTGATAGGAACTCGCTGTCGACTCCGCTGTGATCGCTCCCGGACTCGAAAGTGAACGAGACCAGCGTCAAAATGCTGGTGACTGACCCAGGATGAAGCCTGAATTTTTTTGGCACCATAAGTTATCGACGCTGGCCGGGACAGATGCTGGACGGGCGCTGCTCTGCTCTGCCTTGGACTGAGTTCAGGTTGTTGCAGCAGGTTGGCGACTTCACCACGATCGCTCCCTTGATCCAATCGAGACAGGATTAGGACGGTTGCGAGCGTGGTCGAATCCTCTTCGATCAGCAACCAAGATGGGCACCAGAAGAGGTCGGAGCAGGGAGGTGGAACCCGAAGAGTGAGAGGGGGTCTGATCAGTCCCTGACAGGACTGACCTGTGCACTTGGGGAAAATAATTCGGAACGGGGAGCTCCGAACTCCAAACGAGGTCCCGCTTGCTGTGTTGGATAGAGGACTGGTGGATATTTGCCCCGGTCAAGTGGCACACCAAGCGGAGCACCGGTGTGGTCACAGTAGCTTCTGAGTGGCAGCTCTGGTTCCTTGCCGGACTAGTTCTGCGCAGTCGGTGAAGATTGGCTCTCCCGGACAGCTCCGAACTCGAATTGGGGCGGGATCCATCAAACACAAAGGCTTCTAATGGGCCTAAGAGTGGCGAATATGTCAAGTATGAGGTAGTCATGATGGTGGACAAGGGTGATGCATGTAATGGCCCTAGGATAAGACTTAGTAGAGACAAGTCTAGAACTTGCTCTGATACCAATTTGATGTGACACGACCCCTCGGACATCCCACGCCCGTGGCGTGCTGGCCGCCCACGGAATTGGGGCATCCTTGGCCCATTGGGGTCCAACCTTAGCTGGCCATACCCTTGGAACATTGAGGTTCAACCCCGGACCCTCACCGCCATCGTCGGTCCTCCTACGGACCCGAGTGTGCCAACGCGAGTGAGTCCGCTTGTGTCACGTTGCCTAAATCGTTGTGTTGCTTGTAAATTTAAGTCCGAGGGGTCGTGTCACATCAAATTGGTATCAGAGCAAGTTCTAGACTTGTCTCTACTAAGTCTTATCCTAGGGCCCTTCTAGGATGATGTCCATGAGGAGGGGGTCAATCGGACTCTTGTGGACGGCCGTGTTGAGGGGACTTAACCAATGTGGAGTGTACATGATGATGCACTGGGTGGCCCGAAAATGACTCTAAATGCGAATGCGCCCTAGGACCAACTTGTAGAGAGACAAGTTGTGAACTTGCTCTGATACCAAATTGATGTGACATCGACTTAGAGAATGCAGCAACTAGACCGAGGGTCCTTGGACTTACCAAGCAAGCACAACGCACAAGAGTAGAGAATTACGCAAGTTGCCAAACCACCGTTGCGCACACGAGAGACAAGTTGTGAACTTGCTCTGATACCAATTTGATGTGACACCGACTTAGAGAATGCAGTAACTAGACTGAGGGTCCTTGGACTTACCAAGCAAGCACAACGCACAAGAGTAGAGAATTACGCAAGTTGCCAAACCACCGTTGCGCACACGATTCCCAGGTGACTCGACGATGCCGAGTGGAGGTAGTGGAACAAAGCCCTTGCTGGTAGAGGACCAGCAAAGCTATGGTCGCCCTCCTGAGGGTACGGTGCCCACAATCAAAGGGCTAGCTAGGTGCCGAAAGGGCACCGGGTCGCTCTCTCACAATCCCACGATGACCATTCGTAAACTGGGAGCTCCGGGGTCGGGCGCTCTCTCACCGTCAACAGAGCAATTCCACGGATATTATATGAACAAACTACTGATATGAGAGCAAGGGATAGAGCTTACCCGGTTGGTTTGAAGAAACCAACCCCGTTCGGAGACGAGGGCGAGCGGGGAAGTGTGGGTTCCCCGCACACTTTGTCGATGAAGCTTGATCCCTGCTAATTATTTACATGCACTACGCCTCACGCAGGAGGGTGGATCTCGGGGTGGGGAAAAGTGGAGTACACACAAACACTACCTCCACGCAGGGAGGGGCGGTAATAACGTGGTGGATCCTATATGGGCACCACTCGTCTCCATAGACCCTCCTGCGTGAGGACGTATGGGGAAGGGGGAGGGGTCTTAAATAGAGGTGAATAGGGAGGAGAGAGAGTGAATTTCGAATTTGGAGTGGGGAGGAGAGAGAATGGGGTTCGCCCCCTTTAGTGAGAGAGAGAAGAAGAGAGAGAGAGAGCTAGAGAGAGAGAGAGATGCACAAATGCCTTGGCAAATTTTTACTCAAATATTCATTAGCTTACAACTGAGGGATTAGGGTCCTATTTATAGGAAACCCGCTTTTACATATAAGACCCTGACTTTTGACATACTAACAGATAACCAAGGAAGGGGGGGTGCGCCCATGGGCCTAGCCCAAAGAAATAGGCCCAATAGCAAGCACCATAGCCTAATGAGACTCGAACTTAGGGAAATGACTTAATAACCTAGGTACAAGACTCAAATAAAAGGCAAATTACATGAGTAGAAAATGAAAATTACATCATAGGACTCGAAATAACGTGGTGAACAAGATGTAGCTTAGGCGACGAGTATCGGGATCCTCGATCATATGAAATTGTTGGTGATGTCCTCATCATACTCTCGGGGTGCGGAAAACTCGACTCTGTCGAGTATGGGCCCACCGGGGAAGTGGTCCTCTCCAGAAACTCAGAGTGAGCCTCAACTTCCAAACTCACTCTCTCTCCTCCCTATTCACCTCTATTTAAGACCCCTCCCCCTTCCCCATACCTTCCATTTACTCCCCCTCCAACCCCTAGGTGGAACCCCTTTCTCCTAGGCACCTCTCCCCCTTCCCAAGCAACCTTTCCCCTTCCCCATACAACCCCTTCACATTCCCAAGGGAGAATCCATTCTCCTAGACACCCTTTCCCCTTCCCAAAGCAACTCTTCCCCTTCCCTAGGCCCCCATTAGCATCTCCATTAACCCTCCACCCAAATCGAAGGGAACCCTCCCCATTTCCCCAAGCCACTTGCGCCCCCATCTCCCCACCTCCACCCCCCCTTGACCATTTGCGCAATCACCCCCCCTCCCCTGCTAGCTCCGCCCCTCCTTCCTCCCTCACCTCCCCTTGCCACCTCCCAACCATTCCCCATCACCAAAACAACCATTTCCCCTCTCCTTCCACCAAAGGAACCACCCCTCCACCCTTTTCCCCCTTCTCATTTGCATACAGCTGAAGACCTGTAGAACAGCCGCCAGTTGCAGTGCTTCCCACGACCTCTTCCCGAAGCTCCTGGGGGTGTGGCCTACATCTTCGGAAAGATCTCCAAGTCAACTTCGCAGGCGAGGTGGAATCATCCCATTCCGACGTCGCTACAGTTCGTGGTGCCCATTCTCCCTCGGCTGCGCAGATCTCCCCCTGCAGAGTACCAGAACCCGACTTGAAGCTGTACCACGACAAACGACGGAAGATTCAGACTATGAGCCCTTCTGAAAAGTTCTTCTTCCTCCAGTCCTCTACCAGGATCAAGAAACAGAACTGCGTTCGGCATCCGGAGACCGGAGTTCTTGTTTTCCTCCCTCGGTTGGTCGGGCCTGCCTCCCACAGTCTGCAGCGACCTACCTCCACTCTTCTGAGGCTCCCCGTCCTCACCAACATCAGACGACTGCCCCGCTAGTTTTTCTGCGAAGAGGGCTCGACCACGGTTCCAGAAATTCTGGTGGCTCATGATTCAGAGCTTGGGAGCGGCCAGGATAGCTTCTGCAAGTCACTGTTCGTATCAGGTAGCTGCTGCCGAGTTACTGCCACCAAGTACCTGAACCTGAAAGAAAGCTGTGCCACGGCAGACCATAGCAGAACCAAGCCGAGGTTTCTTCATCAAAGTTCTCCCACGTCCTGTCCTTTTCCAGGATCAGGAAACGGAACTACATTTAGGTTCCGTGGGACAGAGTTATCAAGTTTCTCCTCTGACTGCTCCACGCTGCTTCCCCAAGTCTGCTACGACCTGCCAGCACCGTCTCGGGTCCTTCGATCTCCTCCGACCTCATCTGGCTTCCCCGTCAGTTTCGCTGCGAAGTAGACTCAACCACGATTCCAGCAACTCTAACGGCTCATGATTCAGAGGTCGGGAACGGCCGGTGTAGCTTCTGCAAGTCACTGTTCATATCAGGTAGTTGCTGCGGCCAGATTCTGCCAACCTGTTCGAAGCTCGACCCGGACCAGCAACTGCAGTAGAAGAAATCGAGAAAATTCGGAGCCATCCGCGCGCCAGATATGAAGATCCCCACGCTATTCTCGCCTCCAGCGAAATTCAGGAATGTGATCTACAGCCCCGGGACCATCTGGCTGTCAGCCATCACAGCCTGCAAGTGGAAACAACTTCGGCTTCCTTCTTCCGTTCTCCGACGGTTTTCCCATCCCCGCCTGGCCGGCTTACCGCCCCTCCCAGTGTGGAGGTAGTGTTTGATTGTATTTGATCATCCCTTCCCCGAGGTCACCCTCCTGCGCTAGGTGTAGTGATTGTAATTAACTAAACAGGATTCAAGCATCATCGGCGCGGCGTGCGGGTAGCCCACGCTTCCCCGCTCGCCCTCGTCTCCGGCCGGGATCGGCGTCCTCACGCCGATCAGGTGAGCTTCTGGCCACTCTTCTTTGCTGGTTTATTACCATTGCTTAGCTTAGTATCATTTTTAGTTGCCCGTCGGTGGTGAGGCGAGCGCCCGATCCAAAACCATCAATTCGAGTGTCCGCCGCGGAGCGAGTTGTGAGAGAGCCGCTACATCCCACGCCCGTGGCGTGCTGGCCGCCCACGGAATTGGGGCATCCCTGGCCCATTGGGGTCCAACCTTAGCTGGCCATACTCTTGGAACATTGAGGTTCAACCCCGGACCCTCACCGCCATCGCCGGTCCTCCTACGGACCCGAGTGTGCCAACGCGAGTGAGTCCGCTTGTGTCACGTTGCCTAAATCATTGTGTTGCTTGCAAATTTAAGTCCGAGGGGTCGTGTCACATCACCATCCCCATTCAACTTGGAGCATCTTCCACCTTCCCTTTCCACCTCCATCTAGTGTAGAGAACCAGCCACCTACCTGCGCCCCTCCCCTCTCCAACCCCTCTAATCTCACCATATCTCCCCTTCCTCACCTTCCCCACATTCACCTTCTGTCACTCAACCAATCCCCTTTGCCATTCACCACCCTTCTCTTCTCATTCTTGGTCATCGGAAGCTACACCAAAGGAGCAGCTCGCAGCCCAGAAGTGCAGGTGGAGCAGCAGCTTCCAGAGACAACCCCGACCACATCCCAGCGAATCTGAAGGCCCAACAGATACCGTTGGAAGCGTCCCTCTGTCTGCTTCGCAACGGAGGTGGTCTCATCACGTTCTGAGGTTGGGGCTATCCTAAGCAGTCGATCTTCCCCAACTACGCATCTCCTCCCTGAAGAGTAACCTAAAGCTGATTCCTGAAGCTGCCACGACCACTCTCTTGAAGATCTGGAGGCGAGGCTTGGCCGGGAGCTTCTTCGACAAGTCTACTTCCTGAATCAAGAAGCGGAGCTCTGTTTGACACCTGGAGTTAAGAGTTATCATTTTCTTCCCCCTAGTGCGTGGTTCTGCTTCCTATCAGTCTGCTCCAACCCACCCTCACTATTCGAGTTCTACCGGTCTACTCTGATATCTGCTGGCATTCCCGTGACCCACGTTTCGAAGAGGGCTTGACAAAGAATCCATCGGTACCAGCCACGCTTAAATTGGAGTTCAGGAACGTTCGTGGTGTTCTCTTCTCCCTGTTGCTGAGGTGTTCTTGCTGCCAAAGACAAAACTCAAAGGCCCTGTTTACAGTCCAACCCTGACCAGCACCGGCGACCAAAGAAATCAACAAAATTCAGACATCATACTGATCCAGCTAAAAAGAATTTCCAACTGGTTTCGTCATCAACAAAAATCTGGTGTGGTCGCAACATCAAGATATTCAATTGTCTATCCTGAAGCGCAGAGAGCGGATAGAACCGGCATCGGCTTCCTTTTTTGCTTCTAGGTCGATTTCTCCCCTCCCCGCTTGGCCGGCTGAAGGCCCCTCCCTATGTGGAGGTAGTGTTTGGGTGTAGTCATTGGCTTCCCTTCCCTAAGATCCCTCCCCCTTGCATGGGGCGTAGTGCATGTAATCTGAAATTTCAGGTGGAAGCTTCTCCGGCGCGGCGTGCGGGTAAGCCCACGCTTCCTCGCTTGCCCTCGTCTCCGGCCGGCATCGGTGTCTTCACAACGATCAGGTGATCCACTGAACACTTCTCTTTGCTAGATTCCCTTGCTTAATTAGTATTGCATCTTAGTGCCGTTGGTGATAAGAGAGTGCCCGAACCCGAATTTGCTTATATTTGAGTGGCTACCGCGGGTGAGTTGTGAGAGTGACCCTTCAACCCATGCCTTCGGCGTGCTGACCGCCCGTGAATTTGGGCAACCCCTGGCTCTTAGGGGTCCTCCCCAAGCCAGCCATATCCTTGGAAACCTCCGGTCCAACCTCGGACCCTCACCCCATTGCCGGTCCACCTACGGACCCGAGTGTGACAAACGCGAGTGAGTCCGCTTGTGTGACATTGCCAAGTCATTGTGTTGCTTGCAATTTAGGTCCTAGTTTATGTCACATCAATTGGTATTAGAGCCATGTCATTGACTTGTCTCTATAAGTCAAGTCCGAGGGCACGCTTGCATTGGAGTCATCATCAGTCCGACCATTGCATTTATCTCCCCCCCCGATCTTCATGGCCACTTCCTACTTAACCTACTCGCCACCCATGGACTTCATTCTAGATGATGATATTACCTTTGACGGATCACATTCTAGTGATTATGATAGGTGGGAGGCTACCATGGAAAGATATTTTGAAAAGACTTGGGTATATGGACCCGCAAGAGTCCGCAAGGCCAAGGGACGATTTCGGGGTCAAGCCAAGAGTAAGTGGGAACACATAGAGGGATTAAGAAGGGTTAGGAGACAAGAGCCCATTTATTCATGGGATGATATGAAGGAAGAACTTAGGAAGATCTACATCCCCAAATATTCCCACCCCTCCTACTCAAACACCCCTAGCCCGAGGAGCACTACCACTCCTCCATCCCCACCCGGCCAACTTAAGACCACCTTTAGGCCTCCACCCCCACCACTCCCAACAAATCCCCTCTCAACCATCACCGCTACACTCCGCCACCAAATCCTATCCCTTAGGACCCAAATAATCTAAGCATCCACCTCCCCACCTAACCCCATGAGGGTCCCCACACCCCAACCAAAACCCCCTTCCATAAACCTCACTATCCAAACCCAATTAGCCCCCACTTCCACCCCTCCACAACTGGCCATTCCTAAGGGGAAGAGACCCCTAACTGACCCGGTTTCCCCAACAAGGACCACCACTACCCCTCTATTTTTCCCTATAAGGGACACTCCCCCCAAGACCGACCAACCCAAGTCACCCCAACCAACCCATCTTCCACTCCCTCCCCCAAAACTCCCATGTCCTAGTCCCCCACTACTTTTCCTCCCTATTCCAAACCAAGTTTCCCTTTACCTTCCACCCCGGATGCGCCATGCACCAACCCTCATCACCATACCACCAAAAGACCCTCTCACCTCCTTAGAGGAGGAACCCATACCCGAACACATAGTGGTGAACACTCTGGACCCTATCCCTACCATGGAGACCACCCATGACCAAGTAGAAGAAGAAACATCACATGGTGACCTTCACCTTACACCACCCTCTCTAGTTAGGGCCAAACTCATCTTAGGGGAACCCCTTATTAGTTGGCTAAAGAAGAGCCCAATAAGAGAGAACACGGCTCACGATTTCCCTCCCATTAAGGAAAACATTCCCATAGTGCACATCTCCTCCTATCACACCATAATCCAAACATCCTACAAGTGGAAACCTTAGAGGACCTTCTCAAGGGCTTAGCTTGGCAATTTGAGTTGACCGGCTTGTTGACCCCCATGACCCACCAATCTAGGAGCCTTGACCACCTACACCTTTGTGTCGGGTCTATCACCTCGGTTTGCACCATTGGTTGCTACACTAGCGACCTCCTTCTATTCCTCCCCACACCCGATGAGCCCGACCTTCTCCTCAATTTGGAGCTTCTTATATCGGGTGAAAAGTCAAGCCCTCCCCTCATGGCCGACCCACCCACAAAGAACTTCGGCCCAATTGTCTCATTAGAGGAGGATGACCCACCACCATTTGAGGATCTTGAAGACATAGGGCCCCTCTCCCTTGATAAACCTTTTTATGATCCCTTCCATTGGGGGTCAAAGAACCCATGGGACCCAACCACCTTATCCACCACCCACCTTTCCCTATCCCAACCCACCCTGTTTGACCCAATCCACCCCATCCTAGACCCGGGTTACACCTTGGGAGCCATGACCTTGGGCCACATATCCTTAGGTAATAAGGTTGTGCCCCACCCCATGATGACCACCTTCTTAGATCCATTCGATCCTTTCCAATGGGAGTTCAAAGGTTATCCCACACCTATACACATGGAGGTCACCTTTGGGAAAAGCATGCATGTGTCTAGGCTTATCACACCACTTGGCATGAACACTATGTTGGGTCCATTCATTCATATCACCCACATGTCAAGTAGAAAGCATGAATGGTCCAAATTCGGATGTAATGGTCCACCTTCACTCATCATGAGTCTTAAGCATGATAGGAGCATTCTTGGATGTCCGGGTCCCCCGGCATTTGTCACCCCCATGTATGACCGGATCACCTACGGATGCCCCGGCCCTCCAACCTTTGTTAGAGAGTCCATGCATGATAGGGCCACATTTGGTTGCCCCGGCCCACCAAGGCTCATCAAGGTCCATATGGCATCATGGCATGATAGGTCCATCTATGGATGTCCTGGTCCACCTTTATCCACACAATAATGCATGTCATGTGCATCCAAGCAAGCATTCAGCAACGAGCGGTGAGGTTCATAATGAGCGGGCAAAAACTCACGAGTGCCACTTTGGATTCCAAGTAGGCAACCCTACGATGGTGGCTTTGGAATGGCTCTATCTTAGGGTCACCTCCAAATCGAGGGCACGGGGACTTGGACCTTCCATGTTCCGAGTGGCTTTGGCAACCTGGCTTATGAGATTTTGGGATATACCCCACTTTTCACGTGGCGGATCTAGCACCCTCTAAGGGCACCGCGGTGGATCCCAGTGAGGACCTTGAGCCTACCCCCACCTTTGTGAGTGACACCCTTGGAGAGCCTCCTCATATCAGCTTGAGAGTCCGACGTGTACACACGGAGGCAATACTAGGCAAGCAGGGTACCATCGCCAGCAAGAGGGTGTGCCCGAGCCACCTTGAGAGGATGAAGAGCAGTCCCCCAGCTAAGGACGCGAGGTTGAGTTTGGAGGTTGTGGCTCGCTCGGAGCTGCATTGGAGGACCTCTTCCCCGGCGGACCTATACTCGATGGAGTCGAGTTCTTCAGACCCCGGGGGTATAATGGGGGCAGCTCTCGCCCTTCACATTTTCCACAGCTTCGATTGCTCGCCAACATAGCTCCATTGTGTCCATCATATTTTTCTAAGTCAAGTCATATAATTTTCATATTTTATTTGAGTCATATCATTGTAAGTTTCCTTTTATTTGAGTCTAGTATCTAGATTAATGAGTCATCTACCTAAGTTAAGTGTCATAGGGTTGATTAGATTAGTTAATGGGCCCAATTCATTGGGCTTGGCCCAAGGGCGCCCCCCCCCCCTTCCCCTTGGTTATTTGTCAATGCTCCAAAAGTCAGGGTCTTATTGTAAGTTATGGGATCTCTATAAATAGGACCCCACTCTCTCCATTTTGAATCAATCAATGAATGAAAAAAATAAAGAGTGTTTGAGTCCCAGAAATTATCTTTATTGGAGAGAATCCAATTGAGTGGGTGAGAAGCCCCTCCCTCCCCTCTCTCTCTCTCTCTCTCTCTCTCTCTCTCTCTCTCTCTCTCTCTCTCTCTCTCTCTCTCTCTCTCTCTCTCTCTCTCTCTCTTTCTCTTTCTCTCTCCCAAGAGAGAAGGGCGTCCCCTACTCTCTCTCCTCCCTTCCCAACCACCTCCACCCTCCCACCTACCTCCATTAAGTCCTCTCCAACTTCCCACACCCCCACATTAATCCACCCCTAGTCCCAATAGAGAACCCCCAATCCCCACTCCACCCTCCACCCTCCAACCACCAACCACCCCTCTTCCCTTCCCAACCCAACCTTCTCCCTTCCCCACACAATCTCCCAGACCCCAAGAGAGTTTTGAATTTGAAAATTTCCCCCCATTTCCAGCCCTAGGGCGCCCCAAGCCCTCTCCCTTTGGGCTGGTCGCCCCCCCCCCCCCATCCTCCATCCCCATTCAACTTGGAGCATCTTCCACCTTCCCTTCCCACCTCCATCTAGTGTAGAGAACCAGCCACCTACCTGCGCCCCTCCCCTCTCCAACCCCTCTAATCTCACCATATCTCCCCTTCCTCACCTTCCCCACATTCCCCTTCTGTCACTCAACCAATCCCCTTTGCCATTCACCACCCTTCTCTTCTCATTCTTGGTCATCGGAAGCTACACCAAAGGAGCAGCTCGCAGCCCAGAAGTGCAGGTGGAGCAGCAGCTTCCAGAGACAACCCTGACCACATCCCAGCGAGTCTGAAGGCCCAACAGATACCGTTGGAAGCATCTCTCTGTCTGCTTCGCAACGGAGGTGGTCTCATCACGTTCTGAGCTCGGGGCCTACCTAAGCAGTCGATCTTCCCCAACTGCGCATCTCCTCCCTGAAGAGCAACCTGAAGCTGATTCCTGAAGCTACCACAACCACTCTCTTGAAGATCTGGAGGCGAGGCTTGGCCGGGAGCTTCTTCGACAAGTCTACTTTCTGAATCAAGAAGCGGAGCTCTGTTTGGCACTTGGAGTTAAGAGTTATCATTTTCTTCCCCCTGGTGCACGGTTCTGCTTCCTATCAGTCTGCTCCGACCCACCCTCACTATTCGAGTTCTATCGGTATACTCCGATATCTGCTGGCATTCCCGTGACCCACGTTTCGAAGAGGGCTTGACAAAGAATCCATTGGTACCAGCCACGCTTAAATTGGAGTTCAGGAACGTCCATGGTATTATCTTCTCCCTGCTGCTGAGGTGTTCTTGCTGCCAAAGACAAAACTCAAAGGCCCTGTTTACAGTCCGACCCCGACCAGCACCGGTGACCAAAGAAATCAACAAAATTCAGACGTCATACTGATCCGGCTTCAAAGAATTTCAACTGGTTTCGTTATCAACAAAAATCTGGTGTGGTCGCAGCATCAAGATATTCAATTGTCTGTCCTGAAGCGCAAAGAGCGGATAGAATCGGCATCGGCTTCCTTTTTTGCTTCTAGCTCGGTTTCTCCCCTCCCCGCTGTGGACGCACTAAAATTTGCTTATTCAAGTAGTTCGTCTATTAAGTGTGTGGGCATGCCAGTCACTAAGTGACAATTTATTCGGGGCCCGAAGAGCCCATGGTGCGCTCGATCTGACTTCGTCAGACGATTGTGTAGTTCGTGTCGGGACCAAAACCCGCCACGCCATGAAGGTCATGACGTCATTTACATCCCCTATACGAGGGAACACCCTTGATTAATCGCCGAGAATCAGGGCCTCATGGCCAGGAAATTAATTACATGAAAGGTCTATTACGAGGTATTGAAATCCTCACGCGAGGGCGAGAAGAAAACCATTCGAGATCATGTCGGTCGTGTACTGACTATTTAATGTTCGGACGAATGTCCATCTCGATAAAATCACGGTTGTCGCGGGAAAATCGGAACGCATGTATGCCGAGGTACGGCAAATTTATTGTTCGGAGGAACGGAAAACGTTCGGCTGAGCCTCGGTTGGAGCGGTCAAAAACCAGTAAATCTGTTGGCCCGGTGCAAGAGCAAGCTGCGACCATATTACGGTGGGCCCCCCGCGGTCAAAACAAGACTTGCATGAGCATCATTAATATTTCCGATGCCAAGGGGCAATGGGGGGATATCCCTTGAATCAGCTGGAAAGCCCTGTGTCTAGGGAAGCGAACGTTTGAAACGTATCGGTCATTCAGGAGACCGTTTAAAATTTGGACGGGTGTCCGGCTTGAGAATATCATAATCATCGCGGGAGGACCTGGAACATATGTATGCCGGGATATGGCAAATATATTATTCCGAGACACTGAAAACACTTGGTTAAATCTCAGTTAGTGTAGCAGGAAACTAGCGAATTTATTAGCCCGATGCGAGATCGAGTCGGGACCATACCGAGGGCACCTCCCGTGGTCCAAACGGGGCTTGCGTGGGCATCATTAATGTTCTCGGTGCCGGAGGGCAACGGGGAAGAGTCCCGGGACTAGATTCCAAAACCAAAACATGTTCGAAGGGAGCGAGCTATAGGCCGAGGGTGTAGGTCAGACAATGACCATAATCGGGATGGACTCGAGGTCCAATCATAGCCCACGAAGGCCTTATTGATATTCCCATGTATAGGGTCCAGGATGACAGGAGCCATCTCGTTTTGTTCCAATTTTTTCGGTCACTCACGGACCATTTTATGTTCAGACAAAGGTCCGTATCGAAGGTACGACGTAAACGGAGACGAAGCCGTTCAAATGTATGCCAAGTTTACGATAATCTCAATGAAAGAGCGGGAACGAATCCCAACGGGAAAGCGTCCGGTTTGATAGACTATCGGCCCATAGCAATGTCAGATTACGGCCATATTGGAATGGCTCCCAAGGTCCGAACCCGAATGGGGGAGGTGGCGTTAATGTTCCCTTTATACCGGGTCCTGAGGAGAATGAGGCTGCGGAGCGGAGCTCATCGTCTTTATTATTATTATTATTCCTATCATTACTATTTATTATTTCTTTATATTTTTTTGGTGAGTTTGTTATTATTGTTCATTTATTATCATTTATTATTATTATTATTTGCTTATTTATTTATTATATTCTTTTTATTGAATCGGCAATTATTATTACTTATTTCCCCCTTTTATTATTATATTTTTATCATTATTATTATTATTTATCCCCTTTTATTGTTATCACTACACAAATTCCCTCCTTTTCTGTCATTATTATTATTGTATTCACCCTCTTCTGATTGGAGGTATGGTGGAGTGAAAGTTGAGTGTACCGCTAGAAGCTGAGGGGTGCATCGCCGAAGACTGGGGAGTGCACCGCTGAAAAGAAATGCAGGTGGGCTGGGGTGTATCGCTGGGAGACCTAGGAGTGTACCGCTGAACACAAGAGGGGAGTTGGGGTGTACCGCTGGAGGGTAAAGGGAGTGTACCGCTAGAGGGTAAATGGGGTGAAGGATGTATGCCGCTGAAGGTTGAAGGTAGGCGTACCGCTGAAGGGTGAAGGATGTGTACCGCTTTAGGATGGGAAGTGTATGTCGCTGGAGAATTCAGGAAGTGTGCCGCTGGAGGCACAGGAACGTGCCGCTGGGCACTTGCAGGGGTGTGCCGCTGGAGGCACAGGAACGTGCCGCTGGGCACTTACAGGGGTATGCCGCTGGAGGGAAGTGTGTGTCGCTGGAGAATTCAGGAGGGCCAGGGTTCGAGAGGGGATTCCTTGTCCAGTTCATGTCTTAACAAGAATTCTAAATGGCTAAACTTTCAATTCCCTGTCGTGAGATCAGGTCCTAAGTCATATTCAACAGTGCAGTCCCTGGAGCCTTGTTCAGTTCAATTCCTGGAGCTTTAAGCGGTCCTCTTAGTTGGTTAGATTGTTGTTACTGTTGTTGGCTTTATTTGTTTGTTACTTCCTTTTGTCTCTTAACTTATTGTTATTTCTGACAAAAATTCGGCAGCATCTCCCCTTGACCCGAGATGGAAGGGTATAACAAGGGACATACCCACAAGGAGTGGCATGAATCAACAATTTAAGGTATGTGCCTAGGCAGTCACCTTTGGGAAAACATCGGGAAACTCAGAGAAAGCGCCGGGAAGCCAGTAGGCTGATACAAGCCACAAATGCATCAGAGGAATGACAATCAAGGTGTGCCGCTAAGCAGACCAATAGTGGAGGTGTGCCGCTGAAGGCCCGTAGGGGCAAAGGCAGGCAGATGTGCCGCTGGAGCTGAAAAGGGGGGAGGGCTAGATGGGGAGATCAGGCCCTTGGGAAGAGCCCAAAGGGACCATGCAACGCCCTCGAGCAACCTGGGACTGTGGCCATGAGGGAGGACTCCGAGCTCATAGAAGCACCACTCACTGGTCAAATGAGCTCTGAGGGGACCTCAAGGAGCGGACAATTATACAGGAAACCGTCAATGCACTGAAGGGGAAAGGGGTGGGTTGAGAACACACAAGCAAGTGGACAAAACAAACATACAGTTTATTCATGAAGAAAGCGTGAGGGGGTTACATGCTCAAGGAAAACTAAGAGAGAAAGAAAGAAAACAAAGTAATGAGGCAGTGAGGGGTGAATGTAGCCCCTCCCGCTACATTGGAATCTCTCTCTCCCTCTCCTCTTCCCTTCTACTTCCTTCTTTCACTCGGACGGTGGCCGTGCTCTCTTCACCTCTTCTCTCTTCATCTCTTCTCTCTTCCCACATGGGTGGCGGTCGGAGCAGCCGGGGAGGGCAGCCCCTTTTCTCTTCTTCTCTTCTCCTCTCTCTTCGCACAGACCGCGGTGGTCGGAGCGGCAGTGAGGGATGAGAAGCGGGAGCCCTCCTCTTCTTCTTCTTTTCTCCTTCTTCTTGTTCTGCCCTCCGGTAGCTCCTCTTCGCATCCTCCTTTTTCTTCTGTTTGTGAGGGCTTTTTATATATGTGTCGTCGACGGGGGAGACCTCATGATGGCGCTGCCATCCGAGGTTGACCCGAGTCCCATCTTTATCAGGTAGAGGTCCCCTTCGTCCAACCGGAAGACGACACCTAGGCATGGGGTTAGCTGGCGTTGAAATGGCCATGCTGCGCGCCAAGGGGCTCCTCCAGTGACTGCTATGTATCTTGCCGGTCTGTACCGTTCAAAGGAATTTCATGCTGTGCCGCTGGGGGCTGAAGGGTTGTGCCACTGAGGCGCAAAACACCCATGCCGATGGGGGCTGAGGGGTCGTGCCGCTAAGGGGCAGGACGCCCGTGCCGCTGGGAGACACCAAGAAGGGTGTGCTGCTGGGGCAGCTGGCAGCGTGCCGCTGGGGCACTTCAAGGGGTGTGCCGCTGGAAGGCCTCAGGCCCGTGCCGCTGAAGGCGTTAGGGCTATGCCACTGGGGGCGTCTGAAGGCCCTAAAGTTGTGCCGCTGCAGGCCTTCGCAGGGGTGTGCCGCTGGGCACTTGCCGGGGTGTGCCGCTGGAGGCATAGGAACGTGCCGCTGGACACTTGCAGGGGTGTGCCGCTGGAGGCACATGAGCATGCCGCTAGGGCCTCCTTTTCTTATTTTCATCTTCTCTTCTCTTTTCTTCCCTTCTTTATTCCCCTGCACGTAAACATGGGGTGAGAATTTTTTAGTGTCCACAAATGCCCCCCAGCCGCAGACAGCGCGAGAGAGGGATGAGAGAGCGGGGCCTGCGGGTGCAGACCGACTGAGAGATTCATCAGCATGATGAGGGGAGCGGGTCTGTGGGCCGAAGTTAAGGTCGAGAAATCAAGCCATGTGGGACAGAACCCGAGAGGCAGGCTATGAAAGCCGAAGTTATTGGAAAGCAGGCTACGAGGACCGAAAAGAAGGGTTTATTCCTTTGAAGGTCTGGATGACATGTCCAAATCAAAAAGGGGTATTCGTCACCCGAAAGGGATGGAGAGAAGAGTTTGTTGATTCTGTGATCTGGACGGAAGGTCCAAATCAAAAGGGATTGTTCGTCACCCGAAGAGAGGGAGAGATGGTCAAGTCGCTGACACGGGCTAGTGTTAGCGCAAGTAAAAGGGGATGATTCCTTACCCGAACGGCAGGCTCGGGCTAGGGTGAAAGGTTGTTTTGTTCTTTAACATGTCGGGGGAACCGGACAAGAAAGGTCTTTTAGTTCTCCAATTGGACGGAAGGTCTACGAGCCAGATTGGAGAAAGAGAGTCCCTTATTCTTCGGATGCATGGAGAGTCCGGGCTGAAGTGACAAGGATATGTTCATTCTCTAACCAGACGGAAGGTCTGATCTGGAGTGAAAGGATCTTTTTATTCTCTAGCCGGGCGAAAGGTCCGATCTAGAGTGGAGATAATCTTTTTGTTCTCTGGCTGGACGGCTGGTCCGAGCTAAAGTGAAGAGAGTATTTTTTATTCTCTAGCTAGATGGAAGGTCCGGGCTAAAGTGAAAGGGATCTTTTTATTCTCCAACCGGACGGAAGGTCCGATCTAGAGTGGAGAGCATCTTTTAGTTCTTCAGCCAGACAGAGGGTCCAAACTAGAGTGAAAGGATCTGATATTCTTTAATGCGTCGGGAGCACCGGCTGTGAAATTTGAACCCGGGAAAGTGGACCGCAAGGGCCAGAATCGGTATTACGAAAGTAGGCCGTGAAGGCTAAAATCGGGGAAGCAGGCTACCAGGGCCGAAGTTGGGAAATTAGCGAGCCGCAAGGGCAAGAAGGTAGGCCATGGGGGCCAAGATTGGGCTCCACGAGCCAAAATTGGGGAAGACAGACTATGATAGCCAAAATTGATTGATTTTTTTTTGATGATTTTTATTATTATTATTCATTTCTTCATCCAAGCATGCAGGCATCCGTTAGCAGGCATAACATAAGTATAAGTAAAGTATCCCCCTCTATAGGAGAAGGGATAGGGACATCGCCCACAATTCGCAGACACGGTGCGGGCCACGAGGCACAACTGAGGGTGGTGCACCCGTCAAGAGGACATCGCATGTCTTGCATGCACAGCTCAAGTTCACACATTTCACCCGAGGTAATTCTCTGTGGCATGGCAGTGCAAAAGTGTGAACAAAGGGCCCTAACCATAGGGATATGAAGGTTTTCCTGGTGACACTCGAGGATCACTCTAGCGCCTACACACTGGTCTCAGGCTCTCGACTTTCGGTAGCTTCACATACATCTATTTATTTTGGTAGCGGATTTCACCGTTCGGCGCGAGTCTCCTCATGTGTCTCAATGGGGATTCCCGACTACTAAGATTCGACCTTATTGTAATTCTATTATGGATTTCACCGTTTGGCGTGAGTCTCCTCATGTGTCTCAATGGGGATTCCCAGCTACTAGGCTTCGTCCTTGTTGCAATTCGCTTCACCATTTCGCGCGAGTCTCCTCATGTGTCTCAATGGGGATTCCCGACTACTCGGATTCACGTTTCTCTCTTCTTCCTTTTTGTATCTCTTTTTTTTTCTCCCTCTCTCTCTTTTTTTTTCTTCTTTTTTTTTACAGTGGGGGTAGGCAGCTTTTTCCTCACGATTACCTTCCACGCGAGTGCAGGAATTCAAGCATCCGTAGAGTGCTAAGAAGAAATTCGGGCAATCTCTATGGTTGAAAGCTATTGAACACGTTAAGTGCGGAATGGGAGCATTGTCTCAGGTTTATTTTGTGAGTTGGGCTTAGCAATTTAGCCATGACTCTTCCCCTTGACGTGTGCACCCGCCATAATTGGGTTCCCTTCGAGCGTATGCCGTGACGCACGTGCATCCGGAATCGGGGCACTATTATTTAGAAAGGAAACAAGGTCCTAGAAAATTTCAAGGAGGTGCATTATTTTATATTAAGCAAACATGCAAGCAGGGTAGCCAAGCAATTCTTATTATTTTTTTCTTTTTTTTACGTAAGAACGTATTGTCGTTACGTATAAGTGTAGTGGTAATAAAAGTATTAGGGAAGCAAACCACGGAGGGCCGAAAGGATATCAGGGAAGCGGGCTATAGAAGCCGAGGGACATTGGGGAAGTAGGCCATAAAGGCCAAAAGGAAGCAGGCTGCGAGAGCCAAAGTTGGGAAGCAGGCCGTGAAGGCCGAATTGGGGAAGCAGGCTATAAAAGCCAAGGGTATTGGGAAGCGGGCTAACAAGCCGAGAGATGTTAGAAGTAGGCTATAAAGCCAAAAAAATATCGGAGAGCACGGTGGGATAGGTGGATTAATCCTGATAGTGAGCCTTGGCCGAAACGGCTGAGTCGAAGGGCGTCGAGTAGCAGGATACGAGAGCCGAACAGAAGGGTCCCTTTTATTCTCTGACCGGGGGAAGGGTCCGAACCCAAGTGGAAGGTCTCTTTTTTTTGTTCTCTGGCCGGGGAAGGGTCCGAACCAAATTGAAGGGTTGATTCTTTGATCCTCTGGTCGGGAAAGGATCCGAACCAAAGTGAAAGGCTGATTCTTTAATTCTATGGCCGGGAAAGGGTCCGAACCAAAGTGAAGGGTCTGTTTTTTTGTTCTCTAGCCGGGGAAGGGTCCAAACCAAATTGAAGGGTTGATTCTTTGATTCTCTGGCCGGGAAAGGATCCGAACCAAAGTGAAAGGCTGATTCTTTAATTCTCTGGCGGGAAAGGGTCCGAGCCGAAGTGGAAGGTTGATTCTTTGATTGGGAAGTTGTCGGCTGGGATGTCAATGGTGAGGCAGCTGTAGGCTAGGGGCCGATGATGAGGTAGCTATCGGCTTGAAGCCCCGATGGCTGAAAGTTTTCTGGTCTAACGCCCCGTCGGCGAAAGGCTTAGTCGGTTTAACGCCCCGTCGACGGAAGGTTTAGTCGGTTTAACGCCCCGTCGGCGGAAGGTTCAGTCGGTTTAACGCCCCGTCGGCGGAAGGTTCAGTTGGTTTAACGCCCCGTCGGCGGAAGGTTCAGTCGGTTTAACGCCCCATCGGCGGAAGGTTCAGTCGGTTTTAACGCCCCGTTGGCGGAAGGTTCAGTCGGTTTAACACCCCGTCGGCAGAATATCTGTCGGCTTGAAGCCCCGATGGCTGAATATCTGTCGGCTAGAAGCCCCGATGGCTGAATATCTATCGGCTTGAAGCCCCGATGGCTGAATATCTGTCGGCTTGAAGTCCCGATGGCTGAATATCTGTCGCCTTGAAGCCCCGATGGCTGAATATCTGTCGGCTTGAAGCCCCCGATGGCTGAATATCTTCCGATTTAACGCCCCGTCGGCGGAATGCTGATTGGTTTCTGTTTGTTGGGTGGCTGAAGATCGGAGGTAAAAGTTTGTCTCATAAAGATTTTTTTTCTTTTTTTTTGGAGGGGCAGGTGCAAAGACCATGTTTGCCTCGTGGCTATTCTTTCTCTTCTTCTGTTCTTCTTTTGTAGAGAGACAGGTGCGAGGACCATGTTCGCCTCATGTCTCTTTTTTTTCTCTTCTCTTCTTCTTTTGTAGAGAGGCAGGTGCAGGGACCATGTTCTCCTCATGTCTCTTTTTTTCTCTTCTCTTCTTCTTTTGTAGAGAGGCAGGTGCAGAGACCATGTTCGCCCCGTGACTGTTCTTTCTCTTCTTCTCTTCTTCTTTTATGGAGAGGCAGGTGCAGAGACCATGTTCGCCTCATGACTGTTCTTTCTCTTCTTCTTTTCTTCTTTTATGGAGAGGCAGGTGCAGAGACCATGTTCGCCTCGTGACTATTCTTTCTCTTCTTCTCTTCTTCTTTTATGGAGAGGCAGGTGCAGAGACTATGTTCGCCTCATGACTGTTCTTTCTCTTCTTCTTTTCTTCTTTTATGGAGAGGCAGGTGCAGAGACCATGTTCACCTCGTGACTGTTCTTTCTCTTCTTCTCTTCTTCTTTTATGGAGAGGCAGGTGCAAGGACCATGTTCGCCTCATGACTGTTCTTTCCCTTCTTCTTTTCTTTTTTTATGGAGAGGCAGGTGCAGAGACCATATTCGCCTCGTGACTGTTCTTTCTCTTCTTCTCTTCTTCTTTTATGGAGAGGCAGGTGCAAGGACCATGTTCGCCTCATGTCTCTTTTTTTCTCTTCTCTTCTTCTTTTGTAGAGAGGCAGGTGTAGAGACCATGTTCGCCCGGTGACTATTTTTTCACTTCTCTCCTTTTTGTAAAGAGGCAGGCGCAATGACCATGTTTGCCTCATGACTCTTCTTTCTCTTCTTCTCTTCTTCTTTTATGTGGAGAGGCGGGTGCAGAGACCATGTTCGCCTCGTGACTGTTCTTTCTCTTCTTCTCTTCTTCTTTTCTGGAGAGGCAGGTGCAGAGACCATGTTTGCCTCGTGGCTCTTCTTTCTCTTCTTCTCTTCTTTTTTTGTATGGAGAGGTGGGTGCGAAGACCGTGCCTTGCCCATGACTATTCTTTGCTATGCTCTTCCTTTCTCATTGACGCCCGCATGCAGGGCAGATTTGCACGGGGCAGAGTCTTTGCTTCTTGCGCCCCCACGGCAGGGTGGAGTCTTGGCTCCTTATGCCTCTATGGCGGAGGTGGGTTCTGCTGCTTCTTATGCCCCTAAGCCGGGGTAAACTTCTCTTCATATGTTCCCGGCACGGGGTGTATGTCGTCTCTTTACGGCTTCTGTGCCCTCGGAGCAGGGTATGTTATCTCTTCAAATGCTGCTTGGGCGGAGTGTATCTCTCTTTCTTGTGCCCCCAGAGCGGGGTAGATGCTTCTGCTGCTTATGTGCCAAGGGCAGAGTGTATCCTTTTTTTTTTTGCCCCCGGAGCGGGGTAGATGCTTCTGCTGCTTATGCGCCAAGGGCGGGGTGTATCTCTTCTTTTGTGCCCCCGGAGCGGGGTAGATGCTTCTGCTGCTTATGCGCCAAGGGTGGGGTGTATCTCTTCTTTTGTGCCCCCGGAGCGGGGCAGGTGCCTCTGCCTCTTATGCGCCAAGGGCGGAGTGGGTTTCTTTTTTTTTGCTCCCAGCGCGGGGTAGGTGCTTCTGCTTCTTATGCTCCAAGGGCAGAGTGTGTTTCCCTTTTTGTGCCCCCAGGATGGGGTAGGTGCTTCATGTTTCTTATACTCTTTTCGCAGGGCGCATTCTTTTGCTTCTTATGTCCGTGGATCGGGGTATGGTTTTTTTTGCTTTACGCGCCCCCGAGTCTGGGTGGATTCTCTTCATGTGCCCCCAAGCTGGGGTGTATTCTGCTCCCCGTGCACCCCAGGCAGAGTTTGTCTCTTTCTTTGTATGTCCCCATGCCGGGGTATGCTTCTTGGCCTCATATGCTGCCGAGGCGAGGTGTATGTTGCTTCATATGCCCCTGGGGTGGGGATGCATTATGCTTCTAATGCCCCCATGGCGGGGTATGCTCTTGGCTTATTACGCCCCAAGGTGGGGTGTGTTTTACTTCTTGTGCCCCTAGGGTGGGGTATATCTTTCACTTCTTATGCCCCCTGAGGCGGGGTGGAGTCCTTGCTTCTGATGCCCCCACAAGGCGGGGTGTGTTTCTTTCTCTGTGTGCCCCCAGGCGGGGTATAGTCTTTACTCCTCATGCCCCCATGACGGGGTATAGTTTTGTTTCATATGCCTCTAGAGCGGGGTAGGTTCTTCTTAAAAAGCCCCTAAGATGGGGTATATTCTTTTATTTCTTATGCTTCCACAGAGGGATGTAGCTTCTTCCGATGCCCCTAAGTCGGGGCATATTCTTTATGGCTTCTATGCCCCCGGAGTGGGGTGTGTTGCTGCGTTTGATGTCCCCAAGATGTGGTGTAATTCTTGCCTCTTACGCCCCCAAGGTGGGGTGAATTTTTGTGTGCCCCTAGGTCGGGGTGTATTCTCTTCATGTGCCCCCGTGGCGGGGTGCATCTTTTATGGCTTCTATGCCCCCTGACGGGGTGTGGCTTCTGCTTCTTATGCTCCCCGGGGCGGGGTACATTCCTTGCTTCTCATGCCCCCATGGTGGGGTGTAGTTTCTCTCTTTGTGTGCCCCCGTGGCGAGGTGGATTCTGCCTCCTTGCTTCTATGCCCCAGGCGGGGCATGTTCTTTATGGCTCCTATGCCCCAGGGGGGTGTATGTTGCTTCATGGATCCCGAGGCCGGGATGTATTCCTTCTTCAAATGCCCCAAAGTCGGGGTGGACTCTTTTCTTCTTATGCTCCCAAGGCGGGATGCAGCTTCTTCAAATACCCCTAAGCTGGAGCGTATTCTTTAAGGCTTCTATGCCCCCAGGCGGGGTATGTTTCTTCTTCAATTGTCGCTAGGACATGGTGTATTTTTCTCTTTCTCATGCTCCCAAAGCGGGATGTAGCTTCTTCAAGTGCCCCTAAGCTGGAGCGTGTTCTCCATGGTTTCTATGCCCCCACTGGCGAGGTTTGTTCCTTCTTCACATGCCCCCAAGCCGGGGTGGACCTCTCTTCATATGCCCCTGAGTCAGGGCGTGTTCTTTATAGCTTCTAGGCCCTCGAGGCGAGGTATGCTTCTTCTTCAAATACCCCCAAGACGGGGGTGTGTTTCTTGGCTTCATATGCCCCCAAGGCAGGGTGTATCCTTCTGCTTCCTCTGTCCCAGAATGGGGTATATTTCTCTTCGTATTCCTCTAAGCCAGGGTGCATTCTTTAATTTCATAGGCCCCTATACGGGGTGGGGTCTTTGCTTCTGATGCCCCCACAAGGCGGGGTATATTTTTTGCTTCTTACGCCCCCTGAAGCAGGGTGGAGTCCTTGCTTCTGATGCCCCCATAAGGCGGGGTGTGCTTCTTTTTTCAACGTGCCCCCAGGCGGGGTAGAGTCTTTGCTTCTCATGCCCCCATGACGGGGTATACTCTTTCTTCAAATGCCCCTAGACTGGGGTATAGTTTTGTCTCATATGTCCCCCAGAGCCTAGGTGTATTTCTTCCTTTGTGTGCCCCCAGGCGGGGTGTGTTTTTTTTTGCCTCTTGTGCCCCTGGGCCGGGGTGGAATTTTTTGCTTACATGCCCCCCCATATCGGGGTGTATTCTTTTTTCATACCCCCCCTGAACCAGGGGATGTTGTTTGCTCTGCTTCAGATGCCCCCCCGGGGGGGCGCATATTGCTTCATGGATTCCGCGCCTGGGATATACTCCTTCAAATGCCCCAAAGTCGGGGTAAGTTTTTTTCCTCTCTGTATGCCCCCAGGCAGGGTATAGTCTTTGCTTCTCATGCCCCTGGATGGGGGTGTAGTTTTTCTTCAAGTGCCCCTAGACCGGGGCGCGTTCTCCATGGTTTCTATGCCCCCACTGGCGGGGTGTAACTTTTACTTCATGTGCCCCCGAGGCGGGGTGAATTCTCTTCATGTACCCCCAGGCCAGGGGTATATTCTTTGCGGCCACTATGCCCCCGTGGGGTGTGTGTCTTTCTTCGTATGCCCCCAGGCTGGGGTGTATTCTTGCCTCTAGCGCCCCGAGGCGGGGTGTGTGTTTCTTCATGTGTCCCCAGGCGGGGTGTGTTTCTTCTTCAAAAGTCCCTACACTAGGGTGTGTTCTTTTGCTCTTTATGCCCCCAAGTCGGGGGAAATTCTGTTGCTTCTTATGCTCCCATGATGGGGGTACATCTCTTCGCCAAATGCCCTTAAGCCGGGGTGTAATTTTTACTTTATGTGCCCCTAAGTCGGGGTGGACTCTCTTCATGTGCCCCCAGACCGAGGTGCAACTCTGTTTCTTCTTATGCCCCCAGGTCGGGGTATACTTCTTCTTCAAATACCCCCAAGCCGGGGTGCATTCTTCCAACTTCTTATGCCCCAGAGCGGGGTATGTTTCTCTCCGAATGCCCTTGAGCAGGGTATAGCCTTTGCTTCTCATGCCCCCCATCGCGGGGTGTAGTTTCTTTCTTTACATTCCCCCTAGCTCGGGGTGTACTCTTGCTTCTTATGCCCCTATATCGGGGTAGACTTTTCTGCTTCTTATGCGCCCAGGGCGGAGGGTGTTTCTTTCTTCGTGCGCCCCCAGACGGGGTATAGTCTTTGCTCCTTATGCCCCATGGCGGGGTATGTTCCTTTTGCTCTTTATGCCCCTAGGTCAGAGTGTTGGTCTCTTTGCCTCTGTGCCCCCAGGCAGGGTAGATTCTGCTCTCTTTCCCTTTACACGCCCCTATGGCGGGATATACTTCTCTTCTTGTGCCCCTCAGACGAGGGTGTAACTCTGCTGCTTGTTGTGCCCCCGGACGGGGTAGATCCTTCTGCTTCTTCTGCCCCAGAGGGGGGTATAGAATTCTCTATAGCGGGCATAAATTCATCAAGCTACAGTTGCGGCTTGTCGGATTTTCGAATAGTCACTCGAGGGACCATCTTGTGCCGGATAGGGGCAGAAGGGAGGCGGAACGGGCGGGGTCATTGCACGGCGGACTCGGGGCCTCCTAGAGTCGGGTAGGATGCCAGGTTTTCTTCTTGCTCTTTTGGTCGGTGATGCTGGCCAACTTTTCTTCCTTTCTTCTTTCTCTCTCTTTTTTTTTCTTCTCTTCTTCTTGTGTGATTGACCAGGGTGGAGGTGCAGGAGAGCGCTCACCCCCTCAGGGAGGGGATGAGTGGTTCGCTCCACCGCATCAACCCTACAATGGTAATCTTTATTCAGCACGGGTCTCGACGGACGTGGCCGTACAACCCTCTCCCGCCGACTCTTTCTCTTCTTTTTTGCTTCTTTCTTTTCTACTTTTCTTCCTTTCTTCTTTTCTCCTTTCCTTCTTTTCTTCTTTTCTTCTCTTCTTCTCTTTCTTCTTGAGGAAAGGGGGGTTCGATTTTCCCTCCCTTCTCTTCTCTTTCTCTTCTCCTTTTTTTTTATAACAGCCCCCCGTGATTCCTGGACGATGTATATGCTTCGAAGCAGCGTCCTTGAGGCCACGAAGGCAGCTGCACCGAGTCTGGATTTTCTCCCCATAGAGCTGGCGAAGGCAGCACCAGCCATTCATCAAAGCGGGCAAACATCGTTAATTAGGAGGCCATGAGGCCCTGAATCCCGGCGAAGAGATGAAGGGTGGTTTCCGTCCCACCGGGCATGCCAAACTTGTGGACGCACTAAAATTCGCTTATTCAAGTAGTTCGTCTATTAAGCGCGTGGGTGTGCCAGTCACCAAGTGACAATTTATTCGGGGCCCGAAGAGCCCATGGTGCGCTCGATCTGACTTCGTCACACGATTGTGTGGTTCGTGTCGAGACCAAAACCCGCCGCGCCATGAAGGTCACGACGTCATTTACATCCCCCATACGAGGGCACACCCTTGATTAATCACCGAGAATCAGGGCCTCATGGCCAGGAAATTAATTGCATGAAAGGTCTATTACAAGGTATTGAAATCCTCGCGCGAGGGCGAGAAGAAAACCATTCGATATCATGTCGGTCGTATACTGACCATTTAATGTTCAGACGAATGTCCGTCTCGAGAAAATCGCGGTTGTTGCGGGAAAACCGGAACGCATGTATGCCGAGGTACGGCAAATTTATTGTTCAGAGGAACGAAAAACGTTCGGCTGAGCCTCAGTTGGAGCGGTCGAAAACCAGTAAATCTGTTGGCCCGGTGCAAGAGCAAGCTGCGACTATATTGCAGTGGGCCCCCCGCGGTCGATACAAGACTTGCATGAGCGTCATTAATATTTCCGATGCCAAGGGACAACGGGGGGATATCCCTTGAATCAGCTGGAAAGCCCTGTGTCTAGGGAAGCGAACGTTCGAAACGTATCGATCATTCAGAAGACCATTTAATATTCGGACGGGTGTCCGGCTTGAGAATATCATAATCATCACGGGAGGACCTGGAACATATGTATGCCGGGATACGGCAAATATATTATTCCGAGATACTGAAAACACATGGTTAAATCTCGGTTAGTGTAGCAGGAAACTAGCGAATTTATTAGCCCGATGCGAGATCGAGTCGGGACCATACCGGGGGCGCCTCCCGTGGTCCAAACGGGGCTAGCGTGGGCATCATTAATGTTCCCGGTGCCGGAGGGCAACGGGGAAGAGTCCCGGGACTAGATTCCGAAACCAAAACATGTTCGAAGGGAGTGAGCTATAGGCCGAGGGTGTGGGTCAGACAATGACCATAATCGGGACGGACCCGAGGTCCAAGCATAGCCCACGAAGGCCTTATTGATATTCCCATGTATAGGGTCCCGGGATGATAGGAGCCATCTCGTTTTGTTCCGATTTTGTCGGTCACTCACGGACCATTTTATGTTCGGACAAAGGTCCGTATCGAAGGTACGACGTAAACGGAGACGAAGCCGTTCAAATGTATGCCGAGTTTACGGAAATCTCAATGAAAGAGCGGGAACGAATCCCAACGGGAAAGCATCCGATTTGATAGACTATCGGCCCAGAGTAATGTCGGATTACGGCCATATTGAATGGCTCTCAAGGTCCGAACCCGAATGGGGGAGGCGGCGTTAATGTTCCCTTTATACCGGGTCCTGAGGAGAATGAGGCTGCGGAGCAGAGCTCATCGTCTTTATTATTATTATTATTATTCCTATCATTACTATTTATTATTTCTTTATATTTTTTTTGGTGAGTTTGTTATTATTATTCATTTATTATCATTTATTATTATTATTATTATTTGCTTATTTATTTATTATATTCTTTTTATTGAATCGGCAATTATTATTACTTATTTCCCCCTTTTATTATTATAATTTTATCATTATTATTATTATTTATCCCCTTTTATTGTTATCACTACACAAATTCCCTCCTTTTCTGTCATTATTATTATTGTATTCACCCTCTTCTGATTGGAGGTATGGTGGAGTGAAAGTTGAGTGTACCGCTAGAAGCTGAGGGGTGCATCGCCGAAGACTGGGGAGTGCACCGCTGAAAAGAACTGCAGGTGGGCTGGGGTGTACCGCTGGGAGACCTAGGAGTGTACCGCTGAACACAAGAGGGGAGCTGGGGTGTACCGCTGGAGGGTAAAGGGAGTGTACCGCTGGAGGGTAAATGGGGTGAAGGATGTATGCCGCTGGAGGTTGAAGGTAGGCGTACCGCTGAAGGGTGAAGGATGCGTACCGCTTTAGGATGGGAAGTGTATGTCGTTGGAGAATTCAAGAAGTGTGCCGCTGGAGGCACAGGAACGTGCCGCTGGGCACTTGCAGGGGTGTGCCGCTGGAGGCACAGGAACGTGTCGTTGGGCACTTGCAGGGGTATGCCGCTGGAGGGAAGTGTGTGTCGTTGGAGAATTCAAGAGGGCCAGGGTTCGAGAGGGGATTCCTTGTCCAGTTCATGTCTTAACAAGAATTCTGAATGGCTAAACTTTCAATTCCCTGTCGTGAGATCGGGTCCTAAGTCATATTCAACAGTGCAGTCCCTGGAGCCTTGTTCAGTTCAATTCCTGGAGCTTTAAGCGGTCCTCTTAGTTGGTTAGATTGTTGTTACTGTTGTTGGCTTTATTTGTTTGTTGCTTCCTTTTGTCTCTTAACTTATTGTTATTTCTGACAAAAATTCGGCAACATCTCCCCTTGACCCGAGATGGAAGGGGATAACAAGGGACATACCCACAAGGAGTGGCATGAACCAACAATTTAAGGTATGAGCCTAGGCAGTCACCTTTGGGAAAACTTCGGGAAACTCGAAGAAAGCGCCGGGAAGCCAGTAGGCTGATACAAGCCACGAATGCATCAGAGGAATGACAATCAAGGTGTGCCGCTGAGGCAGCCTAAGGGTGTGCCGCTAAGCAGACCAATAGTGGAGGTGTGCCGCTGAAGGTCCGTAGGGGCAAAGGCAGGCAGATGTGCCGCTGAAGCTGAAAAGGGGGGAGGGCTAGATGGGGAGATCAGGCCCTTGGGAAGAGCCCAAAGGGACCATGCAACGCCCTCGAGCAACCTGGGGCTCTGAGGGGACCTCAAGGAGCGGACAATTATACAGGAAACCGTCAATGCACTGAAGGGGAAAGGGGTGGGTTGAGAACACACAAGCAAGTGGACAAAACAAACATACAGTTTATTCATGAAGAAACCGTGAGGGGGTTACATGCTCAAGGAAAACTAAGAGAGAAAGAAAGAAAACAAAGTAACGAGGCAGTGAGGGGTGAATGTATCCCCTCCCACTACATTGGAATCTCTCTCTCCCTCTCCTCTTCCCTTCTACTTCCTTCTTTCATTCGGACGGTGGCCGTGCTCTCTTCACCTCTTCTCTCTTCATCTCTTCTCTCTTCCCACATGGGTGGTGGTCGGAGCAGCCGGGGAGGGCAGCCCCTTTTCTCTTCTTCTATTCTCCTCTCTCTTCGCACAGACGGCGGTGGTCGGAGCGGCAGTGAGGGATGAGAAGCGGGAGCCCTCCTCTTCTTCTTATTTTCTCCTTCTTCTTATTCTGCCCTCCGGGAGCTCCTCTTCGCATCCTCCTTTTTCTTCTGTTTGTGAGGGCTTTTTATATATGTGTCGTCGATGGGGGAGACCTCATGATGGCGCTGCCATCCGAGGTTGACTCGAGTCCCATCCTTATCAGGTAGAGGTCCCCTTCGTCCAATCGAAAGACGACACCTAGGCATGGGGTTAGCTGGCGTTGAAATGGCCATGCTGCGTGCCAAGGGGCTCCTCCAGTGACTGTTATGTATCTTGCCGGTCTGTACCGTTCAAAGGAATTTCACGCTGTGCCGCTGGGGGCTGAAGGGTTGTGCCGCTGAGGCGCAAAACACCCGTGCCGCTGGGGGCTGAGGGGTCGTGCCGCTGAGGGGCAGGACGCCCGTGCCGCTGGGAGACACCAAGAAGGGTGTGCTGCTGGGGCAGCTGGCAGCGTGCCGCTAGGGCACTTCAAGGGGTGTGCCGCTGGGGCATTCGGCAGCGTGCCGCTGGGTATATCTGCAGGGGACATTGCGCCGCTGGGACATGCTGGAGGAGCGTGCCGCTAAACGGCCACTCAGGCGTGCCGCTGGAAGGCCTCAGGCCCGTGCCGCTGAAGGCGTTAGGGCTGTGCCGCTGGGGGCTTCTGAAGGCCCTGAAGGTGTGCCGCTGCAGGCCTTCGCAGGGGTGTGCCGCTGGGCACTTGCAGGGGTGTGCCGCTGGAGGCACAGGAACGTGCCGCAGGACACTTGCAGGGGTGTGTCGCTGGAGGCACAGGAGCATGCCGTTGGGGCCTCCTTTTCTTCTTTTATTCCTTTCTTCTTTTCATCTTCTCTTCTCTTTTCTTCTCTTCTTTATTCCCCTGCACGTAAACATGGGGTGAGAATTTTTTAGTGTCCACACCCGCTTGGCCGGTTGAAGGCCCCTCCCTGTGTGGAGGTAGTGTTTGGGTGTAGTCATTGGCTTCCCTTCCCCAAGATCCCCCCCCTTGGATGGGGCGTAGTGCATGTAATCTGAAATTTCAGGTGGAAGCTTCTCCGGTGCGGCGTGCGGGTAAGCCCACGCTTCCTCGCTCGCCCTCGTCTCCGGCCGGCATCGGTGTCTTCACACCCATCAGGTGAGCCACTGAACACTTCTCTTTGCTAGATTCCCTTGCTTAATTAGTATTGCATCTTAGTGCCGTCGGTGATAAAAGAGTGCCCGAACCCGAATTTGCTTATATTTGAGTGGCTACCGCGGGTGAGTTGTGAGAGTGACCCTTCAACCCATGCCTTCGGCGTGCTGACCGCCCGTGAATTTGGGCAACCCATGGCCCTTATGGGTCCTCCCCAAGCCAGCCATATCCTTGGAAACCTCCGGTCCAACCTCGGACCCTCACCCCATTGCCGGTCCACCTACGGACCCGAGTGTGACAAACGCGAGTGAGTCCGCTTGTGTGACATTGCCAAGTCATTACGTTGCTTGCAATTTAGGTCCTAGTTTGTGTCACATCATTTGTTCTTCCAGGGCATCGCGTCCTTCATTCTTTTCCTCCCTTTGAATTACCTTTTTCCATACCTTTTCTCAGGACATCGCGTCCCTTATCATTATGTTCCTTCGGAACCTCCAGATCCTTTCCCCTATTATTTTCCTCCTTTACTTCCGGACCCTCCGGATCTGCACCTCTCGATTCATCAATTTCTAATTCCTCCCGATCCCGATCTCGAGTCTGACTCGATTCTTGCCACATCAACTGTCTCGGGCATCTGCTCGTTCTCAGACTGCTTTCGAGGCTTTAGTCCTCACATTTTCTTTTGATTTCTTATCACCCTGTAAATTCTTCTAGGCATCTCCCACCTAATTCTGGTCTTGTCACCACTCCTTCAAAATAAACCACCCTAGTTGGAGGGTTGTTGTACAAAAGAAGCCTCACTGGTGTTCTTCTAAGATGTCTCGATGATGATGAGGTCTGGAAGTGTGTAGAGGAAGCACACTCAGATGTGTGCGGTGGCCATGTGAATAGCCAAATACTTGATAAGAAGATTATTCGGCAAGGCTTTTACTGGTCCACCATGGAGAAAGATTGTGCCGTCTTTGTTCGTAGGTGTGTCAAGTGTCAACTTCACGCCGATAAGATTCATTCCCCATCTTCCTCTCTCCATCCAGTATCCTCCCCGTGCCTTTCTCCATGTGGGCATTCGATATCATTGATCCCCTAGGTGATCCCAACTCCCTCACTAAGCAAAAATATTTCATCCTCACTGCAACGGAGTACTTCAACAAATGGGCCGAAGCTGAAGCCTAAGCGAAAATCAAGGCGTCAACAGTTTGCAAGTTCATCATGAAGAACATCATCGCCAGGTTCGGCATCCCGAGAACTGTCATCACCGACAACGGGCCACAATTTATTTCTCAAGACCTTCAGGGCCTCTGCAAGAGGTATAAAATTACATTGCATCATTCATCACCATATTACCCACAAGGCAATGGCCAAGCAGAGGCCACTAATACAATGTTAATCAAAATCATAAAGAAAACATGTGGGTCTAGCAAATTCTCAAATTGGCCAAAAATGCTCGTTGAGGCTCTATGGGCCTATCGCACTTCAATCCGTACCCCCACTGGGCAAACTCTGTTCGCCCTTACCTATGGGATGGAGGCAGTAGTTCCGTACGAGATCTTGGTTCCTTCTCTCAGGGTACAGTTGGACAAGGAGCTTCCCCTCGACGAACGTCGTGACTCACTTGTTGTCCAATTAGAACTCTTAGACGAAAAGCGTCTGGCCACTGCTGAACATGCTCGTGTATACCAAAATAGACTCGCACGCTTTTACCAAAAGAAGGTTATTGAGAGAAAATTCAAAGTCGGTGAGATGGTAGTGAAGAGAATCGTTGTAAAACCTGGTGGCCCACGTTCTAAACTCCAACCCAATTGGGAAGGACCGTACGTGGTTCAGGCTGTGCATCTTGACAACACCTATAGGCTAGTCAATGCTGAGGGGATCAAGTTATCTCACCCTTGGAATGAGCTTTATCTTAAGAAGTACAACCCTTAGATATGTGTGCATAGTGTCAAAAATGAAAAAAATGATGAAAAGAAAAACAACAAAAAATAATAAAAACAACAAAAACAATAAAAAATATGTATATGAAATAATTACAACAATAAAAAGAAAAAGAAGAAAAGAAGAAAAGAAGAAAAAATAGAAAATTCAAAATGCCAATGTGTGGGGATCACCATGGGGTCAAGTCACTACATCCAACCTCCATGTTAGGATAGGGTCCATTAAGACTTGGTAGGTTCCGGGTCTTGGTCTGCCAGAACCGTGGAAATCCCTGTCCGGCCACGTCGGCCTATGCCCACTCAAAAGAAGTCAACATGTACACACTTACGTGTTTTATCCAAAAATCGGTAGCATCACCTACGGTGGGGCCTCACCCAGAAGGTCTCCAAGAAAGCTGTAATCTTTATTCTCTTCTTGTTCGACCAAATGAGACAGCCAGCGCCCTTAAAACGCTGAGCATAAGAAACAGAAACTCAATCCCCTTAAGGCGAGAGTAGGATCCATTTTCTCGAGCATCAGTCAAAGCACGAGAAGAGGGCAGTGTCCCCGCAGGCATGCAAGAGGGATTCTGTAATGTCAGATGACCATATTTCCCACAAAAAGGGGCACAAAATCAAAGTCAAAAGAAAAGCCTGGTCGTAATCGTGCCTGATTCAATAAATGAAACCCCTCTAAGCGAAAGTCAAAATCCATGAAAAGGGGCCAATGGGATGTAAATGCTCGAGATTTGGTCCGAAGTTGCCCGAAATGGGAGAGTTGAGTGGACCCCTATTGGCTCACCGGGTTAACGGTTTTGCCGATCCTCTCAGGAGGTTTACCCCCTACACTCTTCCTTCTTCCCCAAAGATGAAAGGTCGATGGAGTTTCTGAAGGGTGAAACCCGCCAAGGCCTGCGACCCTGTTTTAACACATACATATGGTTGTCTACTTTGAAAAGTAAAAGTCATCGCTGCGAAGGAGTCTCTGTGTTTCTGGCTGGTCAAGACCCTTGTCTGCCACCTTGATGTCTTCTTATTTAACCTTGGGCTTAGGCCAATGCAAGCATGTCACCTATGGGTGCGACGGCGTCTGATTCCGGGTCAGCGTCGCGCGGTTGGCCGTTAGGGTTCCAGGGTGTTCTATTACATACCATCTAGAGTTGTGCGGAAATAGACCCGGGTCGGGCAAATCATTTACCTCGAACACTTTTTGGGTAAATCTCTGTGGTCGGAAGCGACTGGGAGCCTAAGTATGGCATGACGGTATTGTCATCAAGATAAGTCTTAACCAGCGGGATGATCATTCGAGGAGTCTAGAGGTCCAAATCAACCTAGATGTGTGCTTAGGATACATGGGAGGTTAGTAAGAAACCCCTCTTCTCATGTAGGTTAGGTGCCATATGGGTGCTTACCAGGCGTTAGCAATAAAATAAAAAATAATAATAATAAAAACAACAAAAAAGGGGTAAAAAGGAAGATGTAGATATATGCAAAACAAAATAACATAAAAATAACATAAAAAACAAAAAAAACAAAAAAAGTAAGAAAAAAATGCAATCGCATTTCGCATGACCGCATTTGTATGCATCATTTCATTTTTAAATTTTTATTTGCATTTGTGTGCTTGTGTGCCACATTCATCATGTCTTACCATTGCCTTTATTAATAAAGGCTTGGCCCCTTGACCCGTTATCAAGGACAGTCGGAATGACCATCTGCTTATTGAGCAAGGGGCCAAGTCAGAATAGAAAAATTGACTTGTTTCATTCAGTAATGTGTACAGGATTGAAAAGCAGGAACGAAGGCAGAAGACAAGAAACTGAACATTCCTTCCTTTATTTTCTTCTAGAAATTGTACATTAAGTTCCACCCTCTCTCTCTACATTACTCGTCCCGCCGCTCTCCGGGCAAGACGCTCTAGAGGGTGTTATCCAACTACAAAAAGCGGTATTTCTACCGCTCTATAGTCCTCTTTCCATCTCCACACCCCGACGTCGATCTGTGGGGGCAGCAAAGAAGCTATTAACACGAAAGCCACGCTCTCGTGCTCTTCGGTAGTACTCCTCGCCATCTCTCAGCCATTGTTCAGCAAGACCAAGGCTAGTTCGGAGTTCAAATAACTAGGCCTCCATGGCCCTTCGTTCCTCCCTTTCAGCCAACCTATCGGCTCTATCTCTTTCTCTGTCCCTTTCTTTCTCGGCTCGTTCTCTTTCTCGATCTTCCCTCTCCAACTGAAGGGTGATTCTCAGCTCCACGGCGTCCCTAGAAGAGTCATCATCTGGACGACGCCGCAGTTCCTCCTCCAGCTCCGCTATTCTAGCCTCCCTCTGCGCGGCATGGGCACGTGCCACTTCCGTCTCTTTTGTCTGCCAGATATACCATCTCAGATATGTGGCGAGGCATAAACAAGAAAAATTCAACAGTAAAACCCTTACCTGTATAGAGAGCATTCCTTCTACCTCCGCGGCACATTGCATCGCACGAGCAAGTTGCTCGTGAAGCAAATCAAGCTCTGAGGTAGGGATCCATAAGCTTGAAGAGATGCCATCTGCTCCCATCGCTGATGAGACTGCGTCGATCTGGGCGCGCTATAACAACATGAGGTGATAATTAGTGGCTGAACACCATGAATCTAGGGTTATGATTAGGAGCATGCATATATATATACACTTACCGAGGCACTCAAGGCTCCGCGGGTGTCACCCAACTATTGCTCCGTGTCTACCAAGCGAGCTCGCAAGTTCTCTATCATGGTATCACGGGCATCCTGCAGCCATGTTATAGGAGTCAGCATTTCCACACAAAAAAATAATAAAAATAAAAAAACAAAAAAACATTAATAAAAAAAGAAGAAAAGAAAAGAAAGGGAGATCTACCTCCATAAGTCCCCCGAGTTGGAGTTGCTCTGCATACATTGCCCTATAGAGATGCAGATAGTCTTCACTATCATGTGCCTACGATTCCACGATTGTGCCACCCCGTTGCCAGTCTTCATACTATTCAGGGAACTGCACACGCCAATCAATGCAGGTTACCGGCCCACGCATCTTTCTCCCGACGCGAGGTGGCGCAGTCATATCCACCCATTCCTGGGCTAGCCCTAGGGTCCTCATAACCAATCGTAGCCGAAGCAACTCGATTTCATTCAGAAAGTGGATCCAAAGGTCCAGTCCGAACCGGGCACGGCTTGTTATAACCCACGGTTGGTCCACATCGACCATACCTGAGTAGGGCCTCCAGTTCACCTAGGTTAGGTTGTACATATCTTTTAGCTGGTCAAAAAATTGAAAAAATAAAAAAGAAATAAAAAAGAAATAAAAAAGAGAAAAAGAATCCTACCATCGCTGCAGGGAACTCCTGTAGCTCACGTCTTAACACCGTCAGTTGGTAGGATAAAGGTGCTATGCTAATGATGGGTTGCCACCGTCTAGCTAACGGCACCGTCACTGGTCGCCAATGCCGAGCTCTCCCCATCGGGAGGTAATAATAGCTCCATAGCTGTATCATCATATACCATCAGTGCCTTAAGTCAACTATTGCAAAAACAAACAAAAAACAAAAAATACCTGGATGAACGGTGTGAAGCCACTCACAGTCACCTCCCGGTCTGCCTCATGGGATAGACCTGTAAAAAAATGCACCAGCACGGCAGCTCCCCAGGCATACTACCCTACTCTCTCGAGGTCTACTAGGAGCTCCAGGAAGTGATAGTGGATGTTGTCTCCCTTTGAGCTCAGTAGCAACTTCCTTAGTAAAAAGAGGAGAAATCTCCTCAAATCCATATTGGACCTCTCCCAATTGTCGGCATCTACACAGTACACAGTACGGCACCCTCTTTCCGTCCTCTCCATGAATTCTTCTAAGGACTCGTCATCACGTGGATGAGTGTCAGTAAGCTCTAATGCCTCCATGATGGACGCCCTGGCTACTGACCGGTTCTTCCGACCATCTAGGTCCAAACCCAATAGTTTCTGAGCACCTTCTCGGTAGTCCGCGTAGGTGACTCCGGTCACTGCCTCCCCATCCACCCTGAGGCTCGTGATTCGGACCACATCTTCCAGGCTGGGCACCATGTGCCCCTAGGGCATCAAGAATGCCCGACTCACTGGGTCCCATCTTTCGCGCAATGCTTGGATGAGGACGAGGTCGAGCTTGATCGGCTCGATCCAAAGAAAGGCCCCAAACCCCATCACGTCTAGCCTGGCCTTCTGGAAGTCCAGAAGACCCCGATATGCTGCAACCACTAGCTCCCAGGAAATGTGCGATCTCATCATGCTCTGCACATACACAAGAAGTGAGAAAGGGGAGCTTTGCCAAGGAAGAAAAAGAAAGAAAGAACGAAAGAAGGGGCGAGAAGGTTCATCTTACGAGTTGTGATTGGGTCCTCTCGCTGAGCTGCCCTTCGACTTCTGAAAGTCTCCTGGAATTGCTGCCGGATCTGCTCCTCTTCGAGGAGCGGGAAGACTCACTTTTTCCCCTGAAACTAGATTCACCCTCCATCCTGAAAATTAAGCAATTCTCAATACCCCCCTACTTATAAACTTTCACTCTTCAAACCAGCTCTCACGACTCTGGTGTTCCCAAGTCGAGCAAAAGGGGAGGTATTTATAGGAATGGAAAGGAGACGATCTGGATCTATCACCATCACCCCTAGCAGCGGCCTTTGTAATGAGGCACCCTCCCTCCACCTTCGTGCGTCACTTTACCATGTGGAGTGATTGATTCGGAGGCGTAATTTGTTGACGCGCCGTCCCTAGATGGTCCAAAGGTTCCCTTTTTTTAAATAAGGCTATACCTAGGCAGATCCAAGGATCGGCTAGGCAATTTTATTAATAAGACAGAAAAGGAAAATACATCAAAATTCAGAGCCGAAGGGAAAACACCCTGCGCAGAGGGGTCATTGAAATAGTGGCTCAAAGATAACAAGTATAGGAGACAGCATAATAAACCAAAGCAACACCGGGTGCCCCAACACCAGGGCAAAGGGAAGACGGCAGAAACAAAAGAAGATGCACGAAGGCTAGCTCACATCGCCCGAGCAGCAGAACAGGCGTATTAAGGATGGTAATGGTTAGTTCGCCGGTGAGAGTGCCTTGACTTCACCATATGGAATTCTGGATCAGAGGGCTCTCTCTCATAAGAGCTAGGCAGATCATCAGAAGCTTCGATATCAGCATGGCCAACAGCCGGAGTAGCAGGAAGCTGGCTGACCGGAGCTTTGCCTCGCGCATCTAAAAATGGGGGACATTCCCACGAGAAAAGAGGACCAGGGGCCGACGTTGTTGAAATTGGTGGTAGATTCCTTCAAAAACAATGGCCACGGTACCCTCGTGTGCCACTTCGCCATGTGGAGTGTGATGCATCCCCTAGTTGATGTTTGTGTTTGGTATTTGGTTTTAATGATAACAAAATGATTGTGCTTGTGTGTGATTCATTGAGCAACATGTTTATGTCGTTGATTGATGAGTTGCAGTCATATGAATCTTTTGTGTTCAAGGAACTAATGCTATATTTATCTTGGCTTGTAGGAACAAGTCCATGGCTCATACTTGGAACTCAAAGGAGCGCATCAATGAAGTTCTTCTTCCACAAGGGAGTTACCTTTCTCATTGCATTGCATTGACTCTTACTATGTTTTATACACTTCAACAACAAAGGTTTTTCGTGGTTCCTCCATATGAGATTTGGGTCATGAATTTATAAGATTTTCTACATGCTCTTGTATACGCTCATATTTGCCTAAAAAGCATAGCTTAAGAAAGTGTTTCTTGTTTGAGAAAGATTGGGCTCATATGTTCTTGAAGTTGTGATATGGAATGAAGTTTCAATAGCTTTTTATGTATGGTCTTGAATGCACTCCATGCATATTCTTTATAGGGTCTTGAGGCTAGAGTTCATCATGTAAATCTTAGAAGAAATGAGTTGTTAGTGCTCAAGCTTGAATCTCATGTGAACTTTGGTAAATTTGGGTTGAATGATGCTCATATACATTACATATACACTTGGCAAATTAGACCCAATCGCATTGTTGAATGGCATCCTCATGATATATAAAATTTGGTTCAATGATGCTATCTTATTGCACAAATTAGATAGCCATATGATCTTGATGTTATGTTGTAGTTGATTGAGTTTTCCAAGTGTTTTCATTCTCCTTGTTAATGATTTCATGTATGACTTCATGCATTCATCACTTGGAATCATTGGGCATGTTTTCTTACATGTTTACTAATGTTTTTATTTTTTCTGCAGGTTTAGGTCGACCTAAAGGACGGTTTAGGTCAAACTAAAATTACTGTAGCTGGCGGTCGACCGCCGATAAGGTTTAGGTCGACCAAAATTCCCAGTGATGGGAGTTTTCAACCCTGCAGAATTTTGGTCGACCGCTAGCCCCGTGTAGGTCTGCCGCCAACAGCGAAAAGTCAAAAACGTGGTTCTGAAACTCATCTAAATCAAGTCAATAAGTGCCTAACCTTTTGTCCCCTTGTCCCTGGGTTGGTGGTAGACTTATTAGAGGTCTTTTGGAGGACTCTAGAAGGGTTATGATGGTCTTTTGGTGTTCTCTATATTTGCTTAAGTGAGAGCTACAAATTTAACTTGCATTAACCCTAATGTGTTCATGTTTTCCTTCTTGCAGGTGGAGAAAGAGGATATAGCAAGGAAGAGCTCAAGCCAAGGGGATTTGAGCTACATCCAGGAGGATTTGGAGATCATGCATGAAGAGAAAGTGAAGCGGATTGAAGAGAGGAACGTATTGACGTTCAAATCGATGGCATCCGGCTTACCTCCGAATCGAGCATCAAAGAACATCATCATTCGGCCTGGAAATCGAAGGGGGAACAACTTCCACATCTTACTCCTATCCATTTGTGATTGTTCATAAGGGTTTCATTTCTGTCTGAGCATATCTTAAGTATGTGTTTTCATTTCCTCAACTCATAAAGATTTTCATGTGCGTGTGTGACCGTCTGTGTACGGTCATGTGGTTTCGGTGTTGCGGGTGTTGCAGCTCGTGTTTGTGTATGTCATTTGCTGCATTTGTTGCGGCAAGTCTATGTGCATTGTGATCCGGTGTTGGATCGTGTTGGAGACTCCGTCTCTGTGTTTGCGTGTGTGTGTTGGGGCGCGTCCCCGTGTGTGTGTGCAGGCGTATTCCTGTGTGTGTGTGTGTGTTGGAGCGTTGCTCCGTGTTGGGGATTCATCCCCGTGTGTGTTGGAGCATTGCTCCGTGTTGGGGATTCATCCTCGTGTGTGTTGGAGCGTTGCTCCGTGTTGGGGAGTTTTCCCCGTGCCGGTCTATCCAGCGAGTGGAGCCTTATCAGTTGGTAAGGGGTGGACGTAGGGAGCCCGTCGTGGTCCGGAATCACCTTAAAAATCTCCGTGTCCTGTGGTTTATCTTGTGTGGTTGCATCCTTATCATCTACCTCATTCACAGGAGATTGTGTTTCAAATCATACATTGTTCACACACATTGCTTGATTGTCTAAATTTCACTGTGTGTCATACTTGTTTGACAATTGTGTTTACTTGCCCGAGTGAGTCGGAAGAGATTGAGTAAACTTAGCTTACACTGTCTAGGTTAATCCCTTCAATCTTGTCAAAATTGTTAATTCCGCATAGTTAGTTTTTAATTTACCATTTTAAGTGGGGGACAATTCAACCCTCCATTCTTGTCCGCTCGCCTACCCAGGACCAACAGAGTGAATGGGTCGAAGGCATGATTTGTTGACTCGCCACCCCTATGCAGTCTAAAGATTCCCCGTGTCCATTGTCCCGTTGCGACTACTTTTAGCGCAAAGAAGAAAATGGGGGACATTCACGCGGGAAAAGAGTACCAGGGGCCGACGTTGTTGAAATCGGTGGCAGATTCCCTTTGAAAATCATGGCCACGTTGAGGCACGACTCCATGTTTTTAGGAGAAATCTCGTCGAGCATGTCATGTGGGAATAGTGTGGTGGAGAAGAGGCGTAGAGGAGAAGGAACATATCAAGGGCAAACAAGCTGCATTGAAACCAAGTCATTCCACTCACACAACTATATAAAGTGTTGTGCCCGCCATGAGAGAGGAGGGCGGGTGTACAAGCATCTCTTTAACTCTCGCTGCCGCACCCCTGATCGTTCTCCTGGTCATTTCTCCTCCCTCATAAGGTGGAAGTCACTAGGAGGCCTCCTGGAGCTCTACGAGGCAGTACTTGCCTTACCTTGCGGCACTGACCAGCCTCGGTGGCCCGACGATGCTCCTCGGCCGAGGAGACTAGAAGGATACCAGCAGAGGAGCCAAAGTAACGAAGGCGTGCCGGGCGCTCTCATCCCCTCTGGTGGCGCTCCTCGCTATTCTTCTGCCTCTTCTACACAACTCCAAGGCTGGTCCTTTGCTTCATCACTTGGGCCTCCAGTGCCCTCCTCTCATCCCAATCATGACGCCGCCCCTTCTCACCACCAGGAGAGAAACCCTTAACTCCAAGACGTCTTGAGGCAGCTCCTCGGCGATGTGTCGTCACCACTCCTCTGCCAGCTCTGTTGTCCGGGCATCCCCCTCTAATCGAGCGACGCGCTCCTTCTCCGCTCAGAAGCTAGCACGCCCTGGATCTTCACTGCCTTCCAGATCCAATCATCTCACAAGGTCAGAATAAGTGGGTAAAGTGTGTAGTTGAATCTCAAACCAAATCACGCTCACCTGATGATGCGGGGCGACTACGAGGACTCGACTCGGACTTGTTACGACCTTGGACTCTATAGGACGACGTGATTAGTTGGACGACGCGACCAGCAACAACAACATAACGCGGCACCTAAAGAGCTCCAGAAGAGGCGATGTGTCCCAAACAAGAAGCGCTAACTCACGGTCATCCCCATCGAAGGAAGCACGACGATCTGCACGGTTGAGTAACCGGCTTTGAGTCTCGGGTGGTCGGCTTGCTCTCACGCTCAGAACGAGTCGTGGGATGGGTCTCACACTCACAACTCACAGCGGTGATGTATCGTGAGTTAGCTAGGAAAGTAACCTACTCACATGCATCAGCATCTAGAACGCATACTAGCTAAGCAAATACGACAAAAGGGGGTGACGAGTGTACCTCCACGCTCGGTGCGTGGGGAAGACTTCCTGGCCGAGATCCGGAACTCCCGGTACAGAAATAATTAATAATTATAGAAATAATGCTAAGCCCACTCCACGCAGGGAGGTAACAGGCGACACGTGGGATCCGGGAGCACCAATCTCGGGTTGGCGGGCAGCAGTCGATGGCGCTCGGGCGGACGCAGTCGGCCAGTTCAGCTCCGTTCACTCGGGCCCACCGAATGGTACGTGCGACCCACGGCTGGTACGACGGCGTTCGGGGCGGCTCCTGCCTGCAGTGACTGACGGGGACGCTCCTGGAGTGTCCCGGGTCGATCCCCGGGAGCGGCGGTCGCCGGAGTGGAGGCGGGCGATTTCTTGGGAATTATCTCCCAATGCTGTCCCGCAGCTGTGTTTCTGTCCAGATCTGCGCGCTCCGGTGAGATCGGCTTGTACGCTCAACTCTGACGTCGGATCGGGACACAAAAGGTACCGTTGGAAAGAGGACTTGAAATACTACAACATACTGGAACTACAGACTCGTCTAACGGTTGGATTGAAAATGGAAGTGACTTCAAGCTGACTGAGCACACTGTCCCGAAATAAAGAACAGATAGGACAGAACCTAACCTCCCTGATCAAGGGCTTTGACCAAGGATCAATGGGAGAATTAGGACCATATATTTTTATGGTGGGTAGAGGGGAGAGTTACGGAGACCCACATAGCTCATTTGTGAGATTTGGACAACATCTGAAGGGTGATAAAAATCAGCTACTAAGATCTATCCGGCAGACCTGCACACAGGCAGATTTTGGGGAAGATGAACATTTGGATAGGAAAGGGGGAAAAAGGGCTCTGATCGACCTAAAAATGGAACTGAAAATGGCCTCTGATGGGGGAATCCTACCCTCAAAGTTTTGTGATGATCCAACGGTCGGATCTCCCATACCAGTTCTTTCACCGAGCTGCTGTCTTGAAACTCTGAGTTTGGGGTAGTAGGATGAAGACCGGCTCGTGGAGACTGAACGGCGGCACGAACGGCGGAAGCGGCGGTGGTGAACGTTGACAGAAGATAGAGGAAGAAGAGAAGTAGAAGAAATATGAGGGAGATAGAAGATTTGGGATCAGATCTAGAGAGAGTTGGGGGTGGGAGGAGGAAGAACACCAAGAACACTCAAGAGGGAGAGGGGAGTGCACACCAATCAATATTCTCTTCAATTTTCTCATTAGTTTTTCCACAATTGATATAAGAGACTATAAATAGCCACACCCTAGATCTAGACCAAAGGACATCCACTAACACCAAATGACATCCACTAATATTGGTCAAGGGTAGGTGGGGGACAAGCATGGGGAACAAAGAGGGGACACCCCCCATTAAGGGTAGGTGGGGGACAAGCATGGGGGACAAAGAGGGAGAATCCTCTACCTTTGTCTCCTTGGCCCAATGGTCCAAGTCTTCTAGAAGGTCCAATTGGGTTCCTAATGGTCTTGAGGCCCAATGTAGAAATTGGACCCCTTACATGAATTGTAACCTATATTTCAAGCTTGACCCATTACATTCATAAATACTCAAATACACACCAAGACACTCGTAATAAACATAAAAAAAAACTCAACACCCAGGCGGGGACTCCATGCTATCACCCGGCCACAAGGAGGTCGGCGTCGCTCGAGTCGTGCTGCGTGTCTGATATCGACGACTAGCTCTGGTGTCCTGACCAATTCTCCCCTGGTGGGAGAAGCTCGACCCTGTCGAGTAGAGGTCCTGGTCGCTCTGATATCGATGCAACAGATCTGGATCTATCATCTGTAAGTCTGCTCGGCTGATCCAGGTGTCATCGGACGCGGGCCGTCCCCTCCAATGCACCAGATAGCGTTGGTACACTCCACCCCGGGTAGTAGTCACCTGCTCGTCTAGTATACGCTCTATCTGCTCTCGCTGCTAAGGTAACAAGGCTGGAGGTGGACACTCTAGGGTGGTGTCACTCACAATAGGTGGAGACAGCTCAAAGGGCTCGCTGGGTATCACCACTAGGTCCCTATAAGCGATGAGATCCGAGACGTTGAAAGTCGAGCTGATCCCGTAATCCTCTGGCAAGTCCACAACATATGCGTTCGATCCGACTCGCCTCACTATGCGAAAGGGACCGGCACCGCAAGCATGCAACTTCTTCACAGCTCCTGAGGGAAACCGTTCAGGTCTGACCCTGATCATGACAGAATCGCCCTCCTGAAACTCACGACGGTGCTTGTGGGCGTCAGCCAACTCCTTGTATCGTGCGTTGCTGGACTCAAGGTGGTGATGATGATGTAGACTCCGAGATAGTTGTGTGGACTGATACCTACGCGAATGCAGGGGTGGTCCTGGACATCCAAACATGGACCTAGCATGTCTATGATGCCTACCTGACTGGACAACATGAGGAGAACCTAGACATCCAGAGTTGTACCTATCATGCACAAATGTCTGACTAAATGTGGTAGACTCTGGGGGACCAATATGTCCAAACTCACTGATTACATAACTCCTATATGATGGGGGACGTGATGAAGCATAAGAGATAGATCGATGTTTCTTTCCTTCCAAGCTCTGGGGTGTGGATGCATGCAGGGTGAGGTGTTGACGGGCATGTGTGGAAGGGGTATGGTAGTGGACCTCTTTGACAACGTGAAGTGATGAAAATAGGTTGAGAGGCTCACTAGGGAGGGGATCGAAAGGGTCAAAGAAATGAAGACTCCTCTTGACCGGCCCCTTCACTATACTTGCCCATGTCTGAAATTTGCCATGGTGTAGTAGATCACCTTCAGGCACACTGATGGGTGGGACAAGGGGCTCACGTGGAAGGGAAGGTTCCTCCCTTAGGATAGTAGCACCATAAAATGGGAGAGAGTCAAACTCCTCGGGTATGGGAAAGAGCAAGAGGACCTCAGAAGTAATATGCCCATGGAGTATGCCGAGGTGATGGACCCCAAAGCAGGGTGAGTGAAGCTATGATTATAGGGTTGGTCAGACCCTAAGGCCAACATATATGTCAACTTCCATTGGTAGTCTAATCCTTAGAGAAGGTCTTTCAAGGTATCTATGTGGTGACTAGACCGGAGCGTTGTGTGGAAGGAGTTGACGGGCACTACTTGTAGTGCGGGGTCCATGGATGGGTAGTATGGGGTGTCTCGGACCAAGCCCTTCCTAAGCCAGCTAAGAAGTGGCTCATCTATGTATAGCTTCCCCGTTAGAGGTACGGGTAACCCTGGCCATGGTGGCTCCAAATGAGGTGGCTCTGAATGAAGATCGAAAGGTGAAGGTGGTAAAGGAGCTCTAGGGGAAGGGTTCCCCGACTGTGGTGGGTGAGGTTGCGGGGCAGGAGCATCTTGCCTCGTGGACTCATGTAGAGAGGTAGATGCTTGTCGTAGGGTAGCATCAAACCATGACTCGAATGGCTCGACTTCTAGAGCGACCTGATAAGACTGCTCCAGAGTGACCGCGTCACAACAAAGACATTCAAACAGGTAATGAGGCCGCAAACCTCTTCGGAACTGAAATCCGGCCGTGGTGCTCTCTTTCCCGACTCCACATCTTGACCGGTACACTTCGAAGTCCCTAATGTACTCGGCCACGGACTGGTTGCCTTGGACGGGTCTGATGTAGGGATTGGCCATAGGTGCGAAGAAATGGGAATTGATTCCCCTAGTAGTAGGCATGCATTGGAACACCTTTTTTATTTTATTTTATTTTATTTTATTTTTTTTTATGCAAGACTAATGCAAGCACCTAGACACTCTACATGGCAATGTTGGAATGTAGACTCGACTACAAACCTAGACTTAACCCAATTTCCAGTACATGGCGGAGGCTATAATCCGAAGATCCGACTCGACGCGAGAGGCTACCTTCCGGATAGGCGTAACCTAACCTTCCGGCAACGTCTTTTGATATACTGGAGTATTGGGATGCAATTCAATTTTAAACACTTTCTCTTTTTTTCTTTTGAAAAATAATGACAACCCTAAACTCAAACCGGCTCTGATACCAATTTGATGCGGGACGACTACGAGGACTCGACTCAGACTTGTTGCGACCTTGGACTCTATAGGACGATGTGATTAGTTGGACGACGCAACCAGCAACAACAACATAACGCGGCACCTAAAGAGCTCCAGAAGAGGCGATGTGTCCCAAACAAGAAGCGTTAACTCACGGTCGTCCCCATCGAGAGAAGCACGACGATCTGCACGGTTGAGTAACCGGCTTTGAGTCTCGGGTGGTCGGCTTGCTCTCACGCTCAGAACGAGTCGTGGGACGGGTCTCGCACTCACAACTCACAGCGGTGATGTATCGCGAGTTAGCTAGGAAATTAACATACTCACATGCATCGGCATCTAGAACGCATACTAGCTAAGCAAATACGACAAAAGGGGGTGACGAGTGTACCTCCACGCTCGGTGCGTGGGGAAGACTTCCTGGCCGAGATCCGGAACTCCCGGTACAGAAATAATTAATAATTACAGAAATAATGCTAAGCCCACTCCATGCAGGGAGGTAACAGGCGACACGTGGGATCCGGGAGCACCAATCTCGGGTTGGCGGGCAGCAGTCGATGGCGCTCGGGCGGACGCGGTCGGCCAGTTCAGCTCCGTTCACTCGGGCCCACCGAATGGTACGTGCGACCCGCGGCTGGTACGGCGGCGTTCGGGGCGGCTCCTGCCTACAGTGACTGACGGGGACGCTCCTGGAGTGTCTCGGGTCGATCCTCGGGAGCGGCGGTCGCCGGAGTGGAGGCGGGCGATTTCTTGGGAATTATCTCCCAATGCTGTCCCGCAGCTGTGTTTCTGTCCAGATCTGCACATTCCGGTGATATCGGCTTGTACGCTCAACTCCGACGTCGGATCGGGACACAAAAGGTACCGTTGGAAAGAGGACTTGAAATCCTACAACATACTGGAACTACAGACTCTTCCAACGGTTGGACTGAAAATGGGAGTGACTGCAAACTTACTGAGCACATTGTCCTGAAATAAAGAACAAACAGGATAGAACCTAACCTCCCTGATCAAGGGCTTTGACCAAGGATCAATGGGAGAATTAGGACCATATATTTTTATGGTGGGTAGAGGGGAGGGTTACGGAGACGCACATAGCTCATTTGTGAGATTTGGACAACATCTGATGGGTGAGAAAAAACGGCTACTAAGATCTATCCGACAGACCTGCACACAGGCAGATTTTGGGGAAGATGAACATGTGGACAGGAAAGGGGGAAAACGAGCTTTGATCGACCTAAAAATTGAACTAAAAATGGCTTCTGATGGGGGGATCCTACGCTCAATGTTTCGTGATGATCCAACGGTCGGATCTCCCGTACCAGTTCTTTCACCGAGCTGCTGTCCTGAAACTCCGAGTTTGGGGCAGCAGGATGAAGACCGGCTCGTGGAGACTGAACGGCGGCACGAACGGCGGCGGTGGCAGCGGTGAACGTTCACAGAAGATAGAGGAAGAAGAGAAGTTGAAGAAATATGAGGGAGATAGAAGATTTGAGATCAGATCTAGAGAGAGTTGGGGGTGGGAGGAGGAAGAACACTCAAGAGGGAGAGCGGAGTGCACACCAATCAATATTCTCTTCAATTTTCTCATTAGTTTTTCCACAATTGATACAAGAGACTATAAATAGCCACACCCTAGATCTAGACAAAAGGATATCCACTAACACCAAAGGACATCCACTAATATTGGTCAAGGGTAGGTGAGCATGGGGACAGAGGGACACCCCCCATTAAGGGTAGGTGGGGGACAAGCATGGGGAACAAAGAGCGGACACCCCCCATTAAGGGTAGGTGGGGGACAAGCATGGGGGACAAAGAGGGAGAATCATCTACCTTTGTCTCATTGGCCCAATGGTCCAAGTCTTCTAGAAGGTCCAATTGAGCTCCTAATGGTCTTGAGGCCCAATGTAGAAATTGGACCCCTTACATGAATTGTAGCCCATATTACAAACTTGACTCATTACATTCATAAATACTCAAATACACACCAAGACACTCGTAATAAACATAAAAAAAACTCAATACCCAGGTGGGGACTCCATGGTATCACCCAGCCACAAGCAGGTCGGCGTCGCTCGAGTCATGCTGCGTGTCTGATATCGATGACTGGCTTTGGTGTCCTCACCACCTGAGCCCCGAGTTCGTGCTCGGCCTCTTCGGCATAAGCCACCGTGCCGGGATGAATTCTGCCTTGTATGTTTTTCCCCTGCTTTTGTGAATAATTGTGGCTGATTGATATTCTGTACAGTTGATTGTAATTTTACTTCTTATGAAATACTTCTGCTTGAGTGTGCTATTGATGAATGCAGGTTTCAAAAGAAAAAAAAAAGAAAAAAGAAAAAGAAAAAGAAAAAAGTGGATCATCACCCTCCCACCATGTACCATCTCCGCACTGTGTCCTGCATTGTACTGTATGATATTTACACTACTACAGTTTGTCAAGGACCTTACGGCCTGAATAAATCTGGAATTTGAGTTCCCCTTCAACAAAAACAGTGATGATTTCGGAGGAGTTTAGGTCGTACGGATAGGCTGTTAAGTTGTGATAGAATGGGGACGATGGTTCCGTTCGGTGAGTCAGTACGTGGATAAACGGGTCTCGGCTCAGTATCAGCTCACTAGATCGGTATCCTGACCCATTCTTTATAACTTAACAATATTATCCTTGACTATCTTCTATTTTAATTTGTTTTAATTTTTCCTTTCATCCCAGCATGCATTCATGTAGGACTTTGATTTCATCAGGAAAAATCATTCACTTAATTCGATTGTGTAAGCCATTATGCTTAAACACTCTTAAATATGAGATATTCCATTCTGAGTTGAGTACTCAGTTTCATCGAAGTTATTTTCAGTTGTTTCTCTGGAAAAGACCTTTGTTTGGATTTGTTCCCAACTTCATTCTCTTTTATTTCTCTTGGACCCACCTTGGTTGCAGCACTTCCACAATGGCTGGTAACCGCTCCCCAATGGTGAAACCTGCAGGTTTACGACCTAGGTACTTCCACATAGTGAAGTTGGCCCCTTTGTTTGTTTGTGCCCTAGCGCACACTATCTCCTTCCTTGTTTGTCTACCATCCAAACAGTCGTCGATTTCTGGAGAACCTTCTTCAAGGTAGCTTCGTTGAGACTCTGGAAAGATTCCAATCAGGAAATGTTGGAAGCGTGTCTCATCATACCTTGGCATCCACTTTTCAGTCCACTCTATTTTATTTCACTACACTTCATTTCATTCCATTACATGCATTTCCCTTGCAAAGCGGACGTCAAGATAGGGCAGCTGTAAACACGTCATTTTAACATTTTCGCGAGTATATCTCATATTACACAACAATGCCCCCAAAGCGGCTTACGCGGTGGACTTGTTTGAGTGATTTTTTTAAGAAAAAAATTAAATGAAAAAAATTGAGGAAAACGTTAAAACAACAAAAAATGTGTAAAATAAATAAATAAAATAAAGTAAAATAAATGATAAAAAATAAAACAAAAATATACACATATGTCACATTAGTTTCATACATAAAAAAAGGGAAAAAAGAAGAAATAATATCAAATCAAAAAAAGAGATAAATAATAATCATGAAGATAAAGTAAAATAAGCTAATTATTAACTAACCTATCTAAATTATTATAATCTATTTCTTTATCTCTTCCTCTCCCCGACATCTCCCTTTCTTTCATCATCACTCCCCACTTATTCCTATAAAAAAACAGAACATATGTCTCTCACTTACTTTCTTATCTCATCTTTTCCTCTACAATAATTCCCCTCACTTATTCTCATCCCCACTCTCCCACTCTCTTCCATCGGCCACGGCAGGCACCTTCTCTCTCTCTCCCACTACCCCTCTAACTGCGCCAGCATGTTCCCTCACACACCCCGCCATCGTCCAGCGCCGCTCCCATGTACATCCATCGTCGATACACCCCTTTCTCTCCCTAACACCCTCACACCCCCTCCTCATCTCCGCGAACACACGCCAACGGACGCCTGCCGCCACTCTTCACGTCGCAGCCACCTCCGGCAGCCCACCTTCGCCACCTTCGCCACTGTTGTCTCTCCCGTTCGCAACCTCTGCCGTCCCTGCACCTCACCACCACCCAGCATCTCACCGCCGGCCACTTCGCTGCCCTCGTCTCCGGCTGCCGTCCGCCACCCCACTACTCTCCTTTCTCTCTCAAACCCCTCACGGCAGCCACCACCGTCCATCTCCCCATCATTGCCACCTCCCCATCCCACTCTATCTCCCCTTGCGAAGCCCCTCACTCCCTTCATTACAACCACCCCAGCTGCACCACTGTGCATGCACCCACCAACCCCGCCGGCGGACGCACCACCTCCCCGGGCCATCACACACCGCCACTGCTACCCCCCTCCTCTCTCTAATCACCGCGAGACCCATCCCCCCTCTCACTCTCTCTTCCATCGACCACGGCAGAGCGACCTCCCTCCCCATCTTTTTCTCACTTTCTCACACCCCCGCGACTGCACCTTCCCACCGCCGGCGACCACCACAACCGACTGGCACCGCCACCGTGCCTTTCCCTCTAACCGCCTCACCACCGGGCGCCCCCATCTCTACCTCTCTTCTTTTCCCCAGCCACGGACCTCCCAGCGAGCCCCTCACTCCACTGCTAAACTCCCTGCACCCTGCCAACCCATTCCCGCGGTGCACCCTCCTCCAGACCACCTCCGCCCACAGCCGTTCACCGCCCCCATACCGCTGTTGCCATCCTCCTCGCACCGTCGCCGGCCTCCACCCCCACCTGACGCCTCTCGTCACCCGGACCACCACCCTCACCCAAGCCAACTTCACCTCCACCGGCAACACCTCCCCACTGCCGCCGTAGCTCCTCACCCTCTCCCTTTCTCATCCTCTGCCAGCCATCTCCCACTGCACCGTCGTCCCTCACGTCGCCGCAAGCCTCCATCGCCGGACGACCACCCTGCCACAGAGCCCTCTCTCTCTCTCACACCTCAACCTCCACCGCGTCACCTCCTCCACCTCCGGCTATATCCCCCTGCACACCCACGCCACTGCCACCAGTGCACCCCACCGTCACCGTCGCTCCTCCCCACCGCCAGCCGCCGACTGCCGGCCGCCGTCGTCTTCCTCCTCCGCGAGCCCTCTCCTGCGAGCCCTCATCACCGCCTCTCTCTCTCTCACGCGCCTTCTCTTCCTCTCTCCAGAACTCTCTCTTCTCTCTCTTTCTCTCTCCCGATATCTCTCTCGCGATTTCTCTCTCTCTCTTTCTCTCTCTCTCTCTTTCTCTCTCTTTCTCTCTATCTCTCTCCGCATTTCTCTCTCTCTTTCTCTCTCCCTCCCTCCGTTTCTCTCTATCTCTCTCTATTTCTCCCTCTCACGCTATCTCTCTTCACCCCTTCCCACGTTCACACGACAGCCACATGCACGTGGATTTTTCATTAGTATAGTAATATTCCTTCATCTCCTCACATACTTATCTATATATCTTTCTATAAATATGTATATGAATGTTTACATAATAGGTTTATAACAATCTATTTGTATAAAGATATAGATATATGGCTAGCTAAACATATATGTATATATATATATATATCGGTCCGTGTGTGTGTGTTTTCGGTCTAATCTGTTTGAATTCCATCAAATAAAGGAACTCAAAATTTTGGGTATTCGCGTAACGCGAGTAGGGTCGCTCACTCCCACCGTTCGCCCGCGCAATTCTCGTGTTGTCGGAGAATTCCCTCAATGCCCATCATCGGCAACCCCCAATAAACTCTTTCTTTCCTTTTTGCGTTATTTTTAGTCTGCTAGTCTCTTTTGCATGCATCATCTATCATCTGTGCCACGCCTCTCTCCTTGAGAAGGTTCGGCTTGTGAACGTCTTTGCATTTGTCATCCATCGTATCATTTCATACCCTTTGTATCTAAAAGGGGTTTTAAACACCACCAACCAGGTGTGTGTCGATTTATGTTTTCATTATCTCTTTTAATGGATTGACGCTACACCACTGTCGTTCTGATTCAATAGTTTTCTGTGTTTGTTCTTTTGCAAGGGTAACCAATCAGGAGGCCCTCTTCTTCGGCCTGTCGAAAGAAGAGGAAGAAGGAGTCCACGTCGTCCCCCGTGACTCAGGCGAAGGCGATCCTTTATTTTGGGGCCTCTAGCCCTGGGCGATCACACTATCTTTGTATTCGTGGCCTGTAGGCTTATTGTAATTTTGTACTTACCCGCGGGGAGAGTTGTTCCCCGCGGTGTTTTCTTGTTTCTTTCTTTTTAATTCCAACATTGTAATCTTATTCTCACCCGCACGGAGGATCGATCCCCACGGCGGTTTTAATTCCAATATTATAATTATATTTTCACCCGCGCGGAGGATTATTCCCCGCGGTGGTTCCCTTCCCCAAATTTAATTTCAATACCTTCCCCTCCCTCCGAGGCCGCGGTGAGTCATTTCACCGCTATGGCCGTTTAATTTTTGTACATTAACACTAACATTGACCCTAACTTTATTTATATATTATGTTATTATTAAACCCCGCGGAGAATAATATCTCGCGGTGGTCTATTGTATATACTTATATTTATAATTATTTATATTTCTATAAAACCCCGCGGAGAATAATATCTCGCGGTGGTCTATTGTATATACTTATATTTATAATTATTTATATTTCTATAATACCCCGCGGAGAATAATATCTCGCGGTGGTCTATTGTATATACTTATATTTATAATTATTTATATTTTTATAACACCCCACGGAGAATAATATCTCGTGGTGGTTTATTGTATATACTTATATTCGCAATTTGTTTATATTTTTGTCAAAATCCCGCGCAGACCAACGTCTCGCGGTGCTTTATTTTTGTTCATATTCATGTTAATATCCCGCGGTGAGTAACATCCCGCCACGACTTTTTATTACCAGTCCGTGTAAACCTTAGTTCCGCGTCGGTCGATCTCGAGTCTCAGCTCGTCTCGAATCAACTCGGTATCAACGGTTTAATTATGCACGACATAGTCTTAGGTGTGCGATATTTGATAAGCCTAGCTCCCCAGTTTCGCCACCTTTCCCGCATCCTACCCCGTAACACGTGTCAATCCCGCCAACTTTCCACCACGTGACGTCGCTCACACCAAGAAGCTGAGATAGTAGCTGAACAGGAACAATATCTAAGTCTTGCTCCTATCTATGGACCTCATCATGGGCCAATTACTGCTTTTGAAATTCAGCCTCCCTTGTCTCCTGAAGAACCATTTATCCCACCAGATTTTCAACCCTCCAGTTCTGGTGGACATGAGTCAGGACCACAAATTACAAAGATGTTTACCACATTGGTAAACCTCATTATGAGTCAAGGAAGAATGATGAATGCACAGTTCATGCACTTGCATTCAGCTATTGAAAGATTGGATGCCAGAATGCTTCACTTGGAACAGACTGTGGATAGTCAATGGATAAAGTTTGTGTATGACAAACACAAGTCTGATTTAAAATTACATGGAGTCTTGGATTCTTTATTGACAGTATGTCAAAAGGCAGGAGATATTTTGGGCAAAATGCAAGATACACAGACTACATCCTTCATAAAGCTAACTCAGACCCTTGTCCACTCCTATGACATCAAGATAGAGTTAGAGCATGTGAAACTTCAGATGACCTTGCTTAAAGGAGAACATAAGGCTCTGACTAAGAGAATTAATGCTATATCTGGTGAAGTGCATGTAAACATGATACAGCTGGGCAATACTTATGATAAACTAGAAATAGTTTATGCACAAGTTCAGATGATAGCCAGCAGCTTCAAACATGTTGTCATTGAACAGGCCACCAGCTCCTCTACATTTATGGCTGATATACATAACCAGCAGACTTCCCAATTAGACAATATGTGCAGTATGATGCAAAACTGGTTTGTGGATATGACAACTACTGTCAAAGAGCTTCATGACTTAGTCAAGCAGAATGACCAGAAAGTGATGGCCAAATTTACAGCCCTCGGAACTAAAGTTGAAAGAATTCCATTTCCAAGGGCAGTACCTCTGAGGGGTAGTTCTAGCAGCACACCACCCAGAGGAAGGGGAAGCTCCAGAGGTACCAGTTCTAGCCGAACAAGTCCTGCTGATGTCTAAGGGTCCCCCAATTTTTTTTTGATAATGACAAAGGGGGAGAATTTTTGGTCATGTATGACAGTTCATAGTCTGGTGGGACAGATGCTGATGCTGAGCAGAAGTTGAGATGCTGACAGATGCTGATATGTTTCTGATGCTTCTGATGTAAAAATGATGCTGAGCAGATGCTGAGAGATGCTAATATGTTTCTGATGTTTCTGATGTAATAGTGCTCTGAATGAGAATTTCTTGTAATGAGATACTCACTCAAACATCAGTTTATTTTTTCTTACTGTACACAGAAATGTCATTACTGCATATTGCATATTTGTGTTGAATGTTACTCTTGCCATGCATGTCAGTCAATAAATTCTGTGAATGTTTTTAACAACTTGTGATCACACCTGTTGAGTGCTTAAGAATTGAATGAGTGTGTGAAGATTGGTTGTCTAATTCTTTGTCTATTTTAATCATACATGACTCATAACTGTCATCATCAAAAAGGGGGAGATTGTTAGAACCCTGATTTTTATAATGACATTCTATGAATCATGTTAAGACTGGAATGCATATATACCTCAATCAAATCTCATTTGTGTCAGTCAGCACCAAGGTCAATGCACGTTTCTGTTTATGCATACATATAGGTCAGTGCATACCTTGTGAGTCTACGTCTAAGGACAGTAAATAGGTTAGTGCACTTTTCTGTTGAGACATACAAAGTCAGTGCATTTTTACCTTCTTATGCATATCAGGTCCGTGCACTTTCCCATCGGTCATCATATAGGTCAGTGCAAGCCCCTGAAGAGATGCAGACAAGGTCGGTGCAGGTTTTGTAGAATGCACATGTAGTCGGTGCACGTTTTGCCTTACACATATAAAGATCGGTGCATATGCATGCATATGGAAGAATAAGGTCGGTGCACGTTCTTGTATTCTCCTAATAAGGTCGGTGCAATCTTCGCCTCTCTGCACATATAGTCAGTGCACATCCTGCGTGAATGCACACAAGGTCAGTGCAAGTTCTGATCTTGTGTACATAAGGTCGGTGCATTTTTTGCCTCGAGCATGTAGAAGTCGGTGCATACTCTGCATTGGGTAGAGCAAGTCGGTGCATCCTCTTCCTTGTGCAATATAGGTCCGTGCATGTTTTACCTTAAGCATATAACGGTCAGTGCAACTTTTGCATCGAGCTTATATAGGTCGGTGTATATTTTATTGTACGCCTGCATATTTAGTGCATGGTTCGGTAGAAACGCACAGAAGGTCGATGCATGTTTATCATACGCATATAAGAGTCAGTGCACTATCTGCATCTTGCATATTAGGGTCGGTGCAAGTTTCATCTTATGCATGTAAGGGTCAGTGCACATCTTTGCCTTATGCATATAAAAGTCAGTGCACGTCTGTCTAATGCATGTAAAAGGTCTGTGCATTCAAGTCTATGCATTTCTCTAGCCGGTGCAAGTTTTTGTATCATTCATATAATAAGTCTGTGCATATGAATGCTTCTATGTCCTCCAGCTCACAAGGTGTTCGACTAAATGCCTCTATTCTGATTGGCAGGATCAAGTCACTGCGGACCCAAACTTAACTTACCAACACGTGACCCAAGGCGAGTCTGGACTAGAGACTCAACCACGTGGAAAGCACTTCTTCAGGATCTAACACGTGGACTTCAATCAGCATACTCTTGCCAAAATTTCTGGGCAGGAAACATATGTTCCACGCGCCCAATCTTTCACGGCATATAAATTGAGGCTAGATTCTTCAGATCGAGATATACAGATATAGAAAAAGTACAAGAAAAAGGGGGATCTGAAGAGCGTGAAAAAGAGAGAGAGTGTTGTTGAGCGACAGAGAGACTAGGACTATCAAAAAGAAGAAAAGTAGAGGAAGAAGCAGAGTATCGTACTTCTGAGAGAGAAAAGTGAGACAGAAAGAGAAGGAGAAGAAGAAGGAGAAGAGGGAGATTGTGAGATCACGAGAAGGTTCTGAAGACCTGTTAAACTAGATTTTGGATCAAATCCAAACCAGTTCGCTCCTACGTGAGCATTTTGATTTACCTTCACTGTCAGCTTTCCGATGTTGAAACTTTTGGCTTTTCCATTTTCTTCTTTCATACTTCTTGTAAGTTGTGTATCAGCGGAGGCTAAGCTATAAGGCCCAGCAGATCAAGCTGTTAGGCAGCGGTGGCTAAGTTGTAAGGCCCAGCGGTCAAGCTGTTAGTCAGCGATCAAGCAAGCTGTGAAGCTCAGTTATTGTTGGCAAGTTGTGAGGCCCAGCCGTTCAAGATATTTGGCAGTGAAATCCACACTCTGGTTGGAGTGTGGGGGTGGATGTAGGTCCTGAGGACTGAACCACCTTAAAAGCTTTTGTGTACTGTGGTTTGCTTGCTAAATCATCAACCGTTAGATGTATGCTAGGCTCGCTTCCATCTACGGTTCTGTCTGAAAGGATTTTGTGTACATGCATGTTTGTTTGGGTTTCGTCAACAGCATAGACTTACTTGGGAGTCTGCATTTTGCAGTTCATCTGTTCGATCTAGTGCTTCATTGGTTTTCATATTCAGCAGAGCTTAACTGATTTCTATTCCGCATAAGTTTAAAGTCTTCAGTTTAAGTTTTAAATTGTTCAAGTTTTTAAATGGGGATTCATTCACCCCGCCTCTGAATCCTTGTTGTACCATTGTCATCCTTACAAGAAAGACACAAAGGCAACTAATGGAACTTAATACTCCCTGGACCAGAAGCCTTAAGGACATAGAAATGACTTCTCCCTGGCTATGACTTGCTCCAGAACGTAGCAACACTTCGTGGCAAGCTCCAAAAATCTCCTCCTCAAGCCATGAAGTCAAGGGTTCTATTTATAGACTCTCAAACCCTAGGTTCGAGTTGGAGGGATAATGACACAAAAATAGACCTGAAACTGAATAAACCTTGAAGATAATGCTCCCTAGCTAGAGTCCATATAAACAAATAGAAGCTTCAGAGAGCCTCTATCTAGAGAAAAAACAACAAATCAAGGACTCTAATTCGACCATGGCGAAGTAGAGGAAGAACAGATAGAGCAAGACTCTCTGTCTCTCCAAACGGTCTTGCGATAGACCGCATGGCGCAGTCGTCCAGAAAGAGATAAGACCAAAGAGACCAAACAGGACTCTCTGCCTCCTAGCGGTCTAGCAAAAGACCGCCAACGCCCACCATACGGTAGTGCGGTAGACCGCAAGGCTAGTAGACGTGGCAAAAGAGATAAAGGCCGATAAATCTCCAAGTTAATCCGCAATAAAGTCCGTATTAGCCCTTATCCAAGCCCAATATGCTATAATGTCGAGAAATCAAAGGAAGTAGGCATAACTAGGGAAAATAACCTATAAAATAAGCCAAAAACTGACCAACAATGACCCAATAAGCAGTGAACAACTCGGGACATCATAAAAAAAGATAAGGAGATGACCCAACTCATTGGTCATAAAACGGGTGTCAACAGGGGCGTCGGTCGACCGAAATGGTCGGCCTAGCTCTAATTTTATCATTTTTTTGGTATAACTCCTTCAATCCCCTTTATATATATATATATATATCTCCTTCAACCTTCCTTTTTTTGTTGTTTGAACCTTCACCTTGGTGTAGTTGAGCGGGAATGACTTGAAGTAAGAGGTGATGGGGCATTGAGAAAATCCTCTGACTCTTCCCCTCAGAGAATGTCTCAGATCCCGAGGTCACTCGGTCCACATTTTTTTAATTAAGGAATATTTGGTCTTAGAAAAATTTCAAGGAGGGGCTGTATGTATAATTACATTCAAACATGCAAGGTGGTATTTTAACATACTCGAATTGAAAAAGTCACACAAAATATGCATGTATCTAATGCAACCTACCCCTTATGCAAATGATTTTTTCTACATGTGCAACACGTAAACCTAAGTGCAAACCTAGGTATGTATGCTCTCACCCTTGCACATGCCGAGTTCTCTTCTTATTTTGCTAAATTGTTCTTGGTTTAGGGGTTTTGTGAAGATATCAGCTAACTGATTGTGTGTGTCAATGAATTTCAATTCAAAGACCCATTTTCCTACATGATCTCTCAGAAAATGATGCCGAATGTCAATGTGCTTTGTCCTAGAATGTTGTACAAGATTTTTTGACAAGGTAATTGCACTGCTATTGTCACACAAAATTAGAACACATTTCGTTTCAACATTCAAATCAAGCAATTGATTTTTGATCCGAAGTACTTGGGCTCCACAACTTCCAGCGGCTACATATTCAGCGTTGGCCGTTGAGAGAGCTACTGAATGTTATTTCTTGGAAGCCCATGAAACTAGGCACCCACCAAGAAACTGACAGTACCCACTAGTACTTTTACAATCAACAATGCATCAAGCATAATCTGCATCGTTATATGCAATCAAATCAAATGAGGTACCGATGGGAAACCACAATCCAAAGTCTATTGTGCCAATTAAATATCAAAAAATCCGTTTAACAGCCAACAAATGAGATTCTTTAGGACATGATTGAAAACGAGCACATAGACATACCCTGTACTGGATGTCAGGATTGCATGCTGTTAAGTACAGTAATGATCTGATCATACCTCGAAACAGTGTAGGATCTACTGTTTTACCCTTTTCGTCTTTATCTAACATCGTGGTTGTGGCCATCGGAGTTGACATGGATTTTGCTTCTGCCATCTCGTATTTATTTAACAACTCCAAGATGTACTTGGCTTGATTTATGAAAATGCCTTCAGACGTTTGCTTCACCTGCAACCCAAGGAAAAATGTAAGTTCACCCATGAGACTCATTTCAAATTTTCCCTGCATTATCTGTGCACACTCATCACATAAGACATTATTATTAGCTCCAAAGATTATATATATCATCAACATATACTTGAACTACTAATATTCCTTTACCTGATCCTCTAGTGAAGAGTGTTTGGTCAATCTTATCTCTTTTGAACACATTTTCAATTAGGAATGAAGTGAGCCTTTTATACCATGCCCTTGGTGCTTGTTTCAGTTCGTACAAGGCATTCTGCTGCTTGTACACATATTGTGGATGTTTTGGTCTTCAAAACCTGGAGGTTGTTCTACAAAAATATCCTCTTGGATGTACCCATAAAGAAAGGTAGATTTAACATCCATTTGAAATAATTTAAAATTCAGTGAGCAAGCATAGGACAAGAGAGTCAGGACTGCTTCTAATCTAGCAACCGGTACAGGGGACTCATCAAAATCACTGCCCATCTCCTGGTAGCAATTGAGGGAATTCTCATCATCTTCATCCTCGCAAGATATTCCTTCAGTTGATTCAAACTTGGCCATGGCTGGCTCAATATCACTTGGATTTTGAGAGTGTGATCTGCATCCAAAGTTGAAATGATTTGATTTGTCAATCTCGATTCAGATTTATCAACAATAATATGAAGACTTCCTTTCGCAACTAAAGTCCCCTTATTGAACATTCTAAAAGCTCTAGACTTAAATGCATAACTCAGGAGCAAGCCTAGGCACTAAGTTCACATGACTAATCTGGCAACTCCCCCTTAATGTGTGCAAGAATATGAAATGTTCAGTGAAATTTTGATTTGAAGAATCTTCAAGTTCCCTTTCAACAAGATGCTATATGACAAGTGATATACACAGTGATATGCAAACAACTATGGATGGAATGCATGTACAAACATATGTATTATCACATAAGATTCAACACAAAGTAAATCAAGACATAGCACCTTATCTAGAGAGAGTAAGAGAGATATCACCTGAACATTCATATTTCAGTTTTTGATTTTTCTTTTAACCTGACTTATGTCGCTTGGCCCGTGTGCCATACCTTCTTGACTGAAAATATATTTCACGCTTCATATTCCCAAGGCACACCTGTAAAACAGATTTCTCATTTTACATTCTTAGATACCCAAGCTATCTTGGATCCTTGTGGGTTAGCACTCTTGGCACATAGCTTCCACTTTTTGACAACCTTCAAATTATCATTTTTCATCAGAAAATAATCATACATGTTATGCCCAAATTTACTATAGTAATGACAACATGACTTTGAATACTTAAAAACATGAAGATTATTTGAAGCATGTGACATCACATTCCTTCTTCTCATTGGCTCGACCATTTTGTATGTGCTGACATGATGTGTTGAATGAAAACTTCTTTTCTTCATTATTGATGGATTAACAAGTTTTATGAAGGCAAACTTGTTATCATGCTTTAACATGAAGCAATCATTCATCTTGTGACCTACTTTACCACAGTAGTCACAATTGACATATGACATGAGAGAATTTTTATTCAGATTAGTAACATGCTTCCTTGTGGATGAAGAAACTTTATCTTGGCCAGTATGGAAATTCATTTTCTTCATCAGCAGCCAGCAGTGTGAAATTGTATGACCTCTTTTACCACAGTGATTACAAAGCATGGAAGGTTTTGTGATAAATGATTGCTTTGCATCTTTGAAACCAGTTCTATTCCTACATGCTTTCAAATCATCATTTTTCATAATGAAACAATCATGCATCATGTGTCCAAGTTTTCAACAGTAGAGACAAGAAATATTTCTTTTCTTAGATGCATGGGGTTTCACATGAATGTTTCTAGCATGCACATTTGGGACATTCACATTATTTTTCGAAATTTGTTGAGTTCTTGGCATAGTGTGTTGCTGGGAGTTTGATTTGGAGGTGCTAGGTGTACATGTGTTGTGAACAAATGAAGTGTATAACCTGTTCTCAAATTTCTTTTTGTTCACAGGATTATATCCCAACCCTTCTCTTTGAAAATTCACTTTCATTCCCAGCAATTTGTGTAGGTTTTCTTTGCCATCTACAAATTTAGACAGCGAATTATTCAAGTCCTGGATTTCACTCTCTAAAGATGTGATTCGTAATTTAGCACCAGTAAGTTCTTCTTCACAAGTAGAAAGACTAAGATTCAACACTGCATTGGTATTCTTGAGACTATCAACTTCCTGTTTTAATCCATCCACATCTTCACAATCACTTACAGCCACAAATTTTTCTTTTTCTAAAGTCAACAATCTTGCTGATATGACTGTGTTTAGTTCCTTCAGGTTCTCCTTTTCTTTTATAAGCTTCTCATCACGAATGAGTTCATTTATCCAGGTTTAATCATTGGCCATTGAGTTTACTTTTTCTTTCAACTTTTTATTTTCATTTCTTAAGGAGCAAATTTGATCTTTATGAAATTCAATGTCTAACACATGAGCCTCAATCAATTCCTCTAAATGTGAGCATTTTTTACAGGAGGAATCACAGTTGTTTTGTTCAACCTTCTTTTTCAATTTTTTATTCTCAGATTTCAGCTTCTTATATTTACTTGCAAGCTCACTGTATGCATCCAATAGCTCATCAAGAGATATATTTTTAGAATCTGATTTTACCTTCGAGGGTGATCCATTCTGCTGATCACTGTCATGATCACTCATACCTGCCATAAGATATTTGTCCTCATTCTCTTCATGGAAGCCAGCTAAGCCATCCAGTATGTCCTTTGCGAAGCTACAGCTGAAGACAAAAGGAAAACTATTAGCATTAACTACCGCAGTGAGCAAACTTAGAACCAAGCAATTTTGATCATATTTGAACTCATAATCTGCAGTCCAGACTGATTCGCCTTCAAGCTACTCATAAGGACCATGAGAAATAAGCGTCCATAGCTTAGGGTCGTATGAGTTGACTAGGTTGCATATTCTTCCTAACCACAAATCGAAGTTAGAACCGTCAAACACAGGCGGAGAGTTCATGGTGAACATGGTGGTAGCCATTGATCTGGATCTTTCTCTAGATCGTTAGATCTATGAAAAGTAGAGCCTTAGCTCTGATAGCAGTTGAAGTCCCGTGATTAACGACACCCAAGAGGGGGGGTGAATTGGGTGATTACAAATTTTAAAAAACTTTTACCCGAGTTAAAAAGATATGATAAAACAATAACTAAGCAGTTCAGATCTGTTTAATTACACATTAGATCTATCACGATATACCAAATATCTATTTATAGAAAAAATCGATTGTGCTAGATCTGAAGTGACAAATGCGGAAGAACAATATACAAGAACAATCACACAGAACGGAGGTTGAAGAAATGAATCAAACCACAAGACACAAGGAATTTTAAGGTGGTTCGGATGCAACGACGGTAACCTACGTCCACCCCTTACCAAAACCCAGTGAGACTTCACTACTGGAAAACTAGCACGGGGATAAATCCCCAACACGGAGTCAAAAATCCAACAACACGTAGGTCAACGCCTGCACACACACACACACACACACACACACACACTAAAACGGAGTTTCCAACACGATCCGACGATCGGATCAACAACACACACACACTACAACAGATGCAGCACTCTACACACACAAACACCCGGATCTGGATAGATCCACACACACACGCAGATCTTAAGAGATCCACGAACAACCACGGATCTGAACGAAACAACACACACAACTACGGATCTGAAATGATCCACACACACACGGATGTTTACAAATCATAAGGAACATAAACTTGAAGCTCAAACAATTTAGAAGATGAAACACGAAAGAAAGACTTCTGATTTAGGCTCCCCCTGAGTATATGATGCAGATCTTGAACAAGGCTTGATTCTTCACTTGATTTGAAGTTGATTGGCTTCAGATGGAACTTGAAAAGCTTAGAGATGGATGAAGAATCCTTGGACGAATCACTGTTCACGCAGTGCTTGCAGCAGCTCTCTTTCTCCCCTTGGCAGCCTCCCCTTGATTCCTTTTTTCATTTTGGTTTCTTGGCCCAAAGAGGTGTTTTTATATCTCTTGATTGGTCAAGGGACATGCTCAGACACAGATCCACAAATCTAGGCATGTCTGGAGGGTTTGGGACTCAAAAGTCCACAAGAGAGGCTTTGAACACATTGGTTGAAACAAGGTCAACAAAAGCTATCTCGAAGGGTTCGGTCGACCGATTCGAGTCGGTCGGTCGACCGAACTGTGACAATTTCTGAGACTTCCAACGCTGGCTAATTCGGTCGACCGATCCTGGGCCGCCGGTCGACCGAACTCTATAATTTTACAGAGTTTTGGGTGCTGGAAGGATTGGTCGACCGAACTCTGGAATTCTTGCAAAACAGATTCGTTTAGCCCATAAATCATATCCACATACAAAAGACTCTGTGTCCTCATTTTGTTCCATTCAATTTGAGCTTATTTGACTTGTTCTGGGCATTGTGAGGCATGATTCGTTTATGCATTAGTTTGGGATGGAAATGGCTTTGAGAGCGTACATGTGCTTGCACTTTTGTAATTAAACGGTGCTAGGCCATTGGCCATTCCAAGGTTTTGATATCATCAACCTCAACTAAAAGAGAATTTTGTTATCACCAAAAACACTGACGCACAATAGCCTCAGATACATTCTGAGTTCACTCTTCATCAAATATGCACGGCACGAGATAGAAAGCACGTCTGGGGTTTTGTTATCATCAAAATCACTTGGAGAGACTCAACAGTCTAGCCCCCACCCGTCGGCGTATTTAAAAGAAACGAAAAGTGGATGATCCAGTATAGCTTCACTGGAGTCGCCCACCGTAAGACTGTGAACACGCAGTAGGGAAATAGCCATGGGGTCCGGCTATAAAGTGTAGCCCGTCGGTCCTCCCCTTTGATGAACTTGCTGTAACGATGATGTCTGTCAGCCTCCAGGCGCCAGATGGCTGTAGAAGATATGGACTCCTCCACTGGCAAACACTACAAGAAAAATCATAATTTCCGACGTACTAATTCCATCTGAAATCCATCGGAAATGACTTTTTCGACGTATTTCCGAGGTATTTCCAACAGAATCAGTATGTCGGAAAAATTAGGTCGCTAATTTTCGACGTAACATATTTCCGTCAAAAATTCGTCGAAAATTACTAACAAAAATATTTCATCGATATTTTCGTCTGTATTTATGTCGATAATTAATAACTTTTAATAATAATGAAATTAATTAATAGTTTTGACGAAATAAAAGTTTCGTCAAAAAATACGTCAGTAATATATTCTTTTAATTAAAATTAAAATAAAAAATCCTTTTCGACGGATGCTTTATGTCGAAAATCCATCGAAAAGAATTCCGCCGGAAATTTGTTTTGTCGATATTTTGTCGGTAATATATAAATTTAATTAATAAAAATTTTAAAAATATTTTCGGCAGAAAAATGTTTCTATCGAAAAATACATCAGAAAACTTTCCGACGGAAATATACGTCATTGATAAAACATCGTTAATAGATAATAGTAAAATTAAAAATATTTTTGACAAATATTTTTTTGTCGAAAAAATATCAGTAATTTCTGACATATTTTCGATTGAAAAATGTTTCTATCGGAAAATACGTCAAAAAAATTTTCAGACGAAAATATATGTCATCGGTAAAATTAAAAATATTCTCAACAAATATTTCTCCTGTCGAAAAAATGTCAGAATTTCGTCAAAAATTTCTCTCCAATTTTTTTATATATTTGAACATTTTAAAAACTTGTTTAAAAATACAATTATACAACACACAACTTACACATCTCAACATAAAACACATAATAAACAACATCCACACAACATACAATAAACAACATCCACAACACATAACTCAATGAATAAAAAAATTACAGTTATATTAATTCAAAAGTGTCATTTTTTCACAATATCATTAAAAAAAAATCAAGAGATATCCACTAGATCATCCTCATTCATAGCATCTCTACCATCACCAGTTGCAGAGGATCTTACGTCATAGAAAAATAATATTAAATATATTTAAATAAAAATAATTAATAATAAATTTAACTAAATATATTTTTAATTTTCTTTAAATTAATTTTGATTTGAGCGTCGAGGCCAAACCGGATATTCATTTTACATTCCGTCAGCTCTCTCAAGTGACACTCCCCACCCATGTCATGTTGGAATAATCGACACGTCGATCACATCGATATTTCAGATTTTGGACTCCCGAAATCCCAAGCCTTAGATTTATTTTAAAATAAAATAGTTTGGAAAGAAATGGATAGTTTGAGCGTCAAGTCTAAACCAGGTATCCATTTTAGATTTCGTCAACTCCCCCAAGTCACACTCCCCACCCAGGTCATGTTGGAACAATTGATATATCGATCAGATCGATACTTTATATATTAGACCCCCGAAACCCCTAACCTTCGATTTATTTCAAACTAAAATAGTTTGGAAATAGCTAGTTTGAACGCCGAGCCCAAACCAGGTATCCATTTTGGATTCCGTCAACTCCCCCAAGTCACACTCCCCACCCAGGTCGTGTTGGAATAATTGACATGTCAATCAGATTGATATTTCATATATTAGACGTCCGAAACCCCTAACCTTCGATTTATTTCAAACTGCATTAGTTTGAAAATAGCTAGTTTGAGTGCCGAGCCAAAACCAGGTATCCATTTTAGATTACGTCGACTCCCCCAAGTCACACTCCCCACCCAGGTAATGTTGGAACAATCGATATGTCAATCAGATCGATATTTCATATATTGGACCTCCGAAACCCCTAACCTTCGATTTATTTTAAACTAAATTAGTTTGGAAATGGCTAGTTTGAGCGCCGAGCCCAAACCAGGTATCTATTTTGGATTCCGTCAACCCCCCCAAGTCACACTCCCCACCGAGGTCATTTTGGAACAATCGGCATGTCGATCAGATCGATATTTCATATATTGGACTCCCAAAACCCTAACCTTGGATTTATTTCAAACTAAATTAGTTTGGAAATGACTAGTTTGAGCGCCGAGCCCAAACTAGATATCCATTTTAGATTTCATCAGCTCCCCTAAGACATGAGTCCTTAAAAGAGAACAAATGCAGATGCATGACTCTATTGCGGACAGCTGGGGGTAGCTAGATATGAAACTCATCCTTTATATTACCGTTATTTTCTTATTAACAAAATCAAAACAAACTGCCCTATCCAGGATGCACCTGCATTTGAAAATTGAAAGGTGATTTTGCACTAACATATTACAGTAAGACAAAACTTGACATTTAGGTACCAAACCAAAAATGTGGGAGTGGATTAAGCTTTGACAACAATCAAATAACTTGAAACTCAATAGCTGAGGAGGCATATATGGTGATAATTTTCATCTAGGGCAAACAAAAATTAATCCTTGTAGTCCACAATATGCATGAATCACGTACGTAGTTTCTGCTAATAAAGGAGAGATAAACCTTGAATGATATGCAGAATGCCATGGGAGCCCACTCCTCCCTCAGTAATGAGAGCATCTTTTGGCACGGGGGCAAGTCGCATGTCCAAAGGGCCACTTGCTGACTGGATCTTATGCTCTGCCTGCACAAGATAGATGCAAGTTAGAGAACATAAGCTGCATTGAGAAAGAAACAATTAGAGTCACACCTAACCAGATGAAAAATAAAACTAAATTTATCTCACATAGAATATAAAATCAAAGGTGAAATCAAAATATTGTATCTTTATTCCTCATTATTGCACTGTTTTGCAATTTAAATATAGTGCAAGGAAATAGGTTCAACTAGAACTATATGCATCATGTAAATTTGTCCATAAAGTAAACTTAATTTGCAACAAAAAGTAAAAGCCCACTCAACTAGAGCAGATATTTCTTTTCCCTCATAATGTAATAAACATCATTTTATTACATTAAAGCATGTTAAAAACAATAACTTTTACATTTGAGACAAGTTATGAGCTTTCATTGGTGTGGATGGAAATAGAAATGCATCAAGGCTCTGGCTAAATTTTTACCCAGTTCGTTGGCCATCAAGTTATGACATTGTGCTTTATGGATCTATTTATATTTTTAACTAGTTGGACATCAAGTTATGAAATTATGCTTTATGGTGACTATATACTGAACACCACTACTTCATCTTCAAGGAATAACTTTTCCACTTCAAATCACAGGAACATTCACAATTATTATTCTTGAAAAAATAAAGCCAAAAGAACTCATTTTGTTGATACTCATGCAAACAAAATACGGCAAATTGTTCAGTCCAACAAGGTGATCAAAGTGTTTGCATTTTAGACACCAATTTACAAAGTCATTCAAATGATTCTCAGCTACAAGAAGTGGATTCTCCCGGTATAAACATTAACCTTATTTTCAGCCTTTCTTCGTCATTCTTCATTTAGGCATAATGGAAAGGCCAGCTAAGAATGCAAACATCTCTCTTAATCCAGATCCTCAACTTAGAGTAGAAAGTCAACGTATGTCCCTAAAGTACTCGACCAAAAACAATGCATTACAACGAGACTTTAGTCTTTTAATTTTATTTCAATCAGTCCTAAAGTTATAGTTGTGGCTATAATCATTCATGACACTTTGATCCAATATGCTAAATATTCAACATCATCAATTTGTCAAAATGAAACGAGTGTTGTTCTAAACCAAAGCAACAGGATATTCATCTAATAGTCATGCTTCAAAATGTTTAGGGAACCTTAATTTTATATGTGCCAAAATCTACATCGATGGAGGGCTGGATGTCGAGCATTTCTGGGTCTAAAAAAGAGAAGCCATCAGATATCAGTTTCATACTGCAATGCAGATCGATGACTAAGCATATGGTAATTCGTGACAGACCTGAAGCTATTCAAAGATTGATGTAAATGGTATTTTCAGCAGCAGACCCTCCTCCAATGCCTACACTAAACAAAATCTTCAGTTATTAGTCCCCATAAATTGGCTGATCTGCTGTCTTGAAGAAAGGAAAATCCAAATGCAAATCAATTGATAAGATAGTGCAGAAAACATAGGTATAGTCAGATATTTTCCATACAACATGATAATCTCTTATTGCTTTCTTGACCTCTTCAGCATGTTATTCACACACTGAAATAAAACAGAAACAACTTGTAAGAATTTTAGTTGATAACGAAATTATATCAGATGATAACATTATAGAACAGATAACTTTTATGAAGCAAATAATGAGAAAAGATCCGTTAGAAACATTAGATTCCAAATACAAGGTCCACATTAGTAGGGAATGAATCATTGAGTTTTGTACTATAAACAGAAGCATCTTACCAATAATGGAACATTTATCACAAAGTGTCACATGCAACTAACACTCATGGGCACTACCCACTAGTTATTGAAAGAGGTTATCCAGACTTTGGCACTGGATGTTCCAAAAAACGGGTCGCCATATTTTCTAAGTGGATTTTGGTATTGCAAAATATGTCTTCATAATAGAGCTTTTATAGAGTAAAAACGTGAAATAATACAGATGAAATGAAAACAACCACACAAAGTGAAGTCGAACTCATTTCTTTTACATCGAAGTATTTCACTCTACTTGTATGAAATTGACAGCTGGCAAACCTTGATTTGTTGATTCATCAGTGAGCTCAAAAAATTCAAGAAATGAATCTTCAATGTAGCTGCAATAAGGCTGGCAGGTTCCCCTATGAACATGAGGACACAATCATTCTCCCTTATACATAGTGCTAAATGTTGCAAAACATTACGGAAATTATGCATCTCATATGCAACAAAAACAATACAAATGGCACTCTACCGACGATGGAGAAAAATAACCGCATATCCAGATTTCACAAAATACCTGCAATAGCATAGAAATATCATGTTTTCAAAGGAAATTTACCAGAATGACAGCATTTTCATAAGGTTAAGCAAATACACACAGTGGTGCTCCAGAGGAACAGTGGTTCCCCCTGAGGTTACACAAACAACCCTGACCGGTCTTCCATTCTCTGACCATATTGAAAACAGAGATGTTAGCACCTAGCCGCAAGAAGAAATCATCCCACCAAGCATAACAAAACAAACAATGCGTTACCAAATACTGCCGCTACACACACACTCAAATTAAAAAAAAAGCCCCTCCATCTCACCCTCTCCTTTTGCCCCTCCCCTCCCCTCCCCTCTGCTCCGCCGCCATATCCCACCGATCCCCCCTTTTCCCTCCCTACATTCTCCTCATCCACTCTCGTTGTCCCCCCTCCCTGTGTCTGTGTGTGCGTGTGTCTGTGTGTGAGAGTGAGAGAGAGAGAGGGCGGGAGCAGGGATAGGGGGCCGAGCCCCTCCCCCTCCCTGTGTCTGTGTGTGGCCCCTCCCCCTCCTTGTGTCTGTGTGTGTGAGAGTGAGAGTGAGAGAGGGTGGGAGAAGGAAGAGGGAGCCGAGCCCCTCCCCCTCCCTATGTCTGTGTGTGTGTGAGAGTGAGAGAGGGCGGGAGCAGGGAGAGGGGGACGAGCCCCTCCCCCTCCCTATGTCTGTGTGTGTGAGAGTGAGAGAGGACGGGAGCAGGGATATGTTAGGTGCGTAGCTAGGATCTAGAAGGGGGGGTTGAATAGATCCTCAATAAAAACTTATGCTTAATGACAATAACAACACAATTTGCTTAGCAACATAACATTCACTGCAATATTTCAGACAACAAGACTATTATCCTAAATCACAACGAGCAGTCCAAGATAAAGCCAGAGTATAGTGAGTGTGGGATTTCTCAAACTGAAATAAACTCACGCAAGTTATGGCCTTCAGAAATCTGCTCAATCAGAAATCAGATTAACTCTTAATCATTCAGACGGACCTGCTGTCGAGCACATGGTTGATGGAAGATATGAATATTCATGACAGAATCAAACTATAGAAATAAGCATCAAGGTAATACGACAACTACTACAAGTGTGCCAGAGCTGTACTGCGAAGAGAATGACCTTGTGATTGTAAACGGTAGACAAATACCGTGCACATAATGGAATCACTAAGCAGACAACCCTCGTGTGCAAACATGTGAATAGAGGTGGATGACAGGGAGCAAACGCACAAGACAAACCATGGCACACTAGATTTTTTAGGTGGTTCGGCCAGACACCAGTCCGCCTACATCCACCCCTCACTCAACCCCGAGTGAGGATTCCCTTGCCAAAGCAAGATGCAGACTCGGTCTGCAACAGACGCTACCAAACAGCTTGAGACTGAGGGAAATAAATCTCTCGACCTGATCTTGCTACTCACAAGATCAGCACCCACTGCTACTGCAGTGACCGAAGAGTTCAACTCTCCCTTCTCCTGCAACCGCAGAAGGAACCGTGACTAACAGCCAGTTGCCCACAACCGGAGGACCAGTCCTCCCTTCTTCTGATCGCTCAGAAGGAACCCCGATCCCTGAATAGGAAATCGGAAACCAAAGTGAATGGAAAACAAAAATAACAAAGAAAAAAATGCAACTGTCGAAATGAAAACTGTAGCTCTCGTAGGAGAAATAAACTATTCAGGATTTGATCCTAGAACAGACGAACACGAATCTTCAATTGTGACCAGCTGCTCTGACTTGAGCTCTCTTCTCTTCTCTCGATCCTCTTCTCATCTCTTCTCTCTTTCTTTCACTTTTCTTCTATTCTACTCACTCACTGGTTCTTCTTCTTCTTCTTTCTCAGCTCTCACTCTCTTTCTTCTATTACTTCTCTTTGGCGGCTCCTTCTTCTCTTACCACTTCCTCTATAGTGACTTTGGCTCTCCTCTATTTTCCTCCTTACTCCGCCGCCCCTAGCTCTCGAAAGAGGAAGACCCTTTTTATAGAACAAGGGCTCCGCAAAAACTTTTTGGATAATGCGAGTGATTTCCCATTGGGCCACGTGGTAGGAGAGAGAATATACCTTCAATAATTGACCCTTAGCTCACGTGCCCAAACATGTGCTCACTTGGGTCCATGCGCCATCTCCCGCTAGTTCTGGGACACGTGTCGTCATTGGTTCGAGGTTACGTGTTTTCACTTTTCATGATGTCCCTTGGGAGATGCTGATGGGAATTAACACTAGACACTAACTTTTATTTTTATATTTATGTCCTTTTAGTTTACATTTATATCCTTGGGAAGTATGTTTGTAATTATAAGGCTTTATAAACCAATTTGTCATTCCTTAAGGATCTTTGGGTTTTTATGTAAAAGTCCAGTAGGACCAGCAAGGGCCCCCCATCTCCTTCCCTATTGGTCCACCTAAGTCATAGGTCCCATGTGGGGCCAGTCAAAGGTCCAAGGTGGGCTTCTAGATGGATTGATCATTCAAGGGGACAATGTGTAAAAAAAGTCCAATATTCCAACTCTTAAAGTCCAAGATGCCATCCCCATTTATATTTGTTTAATGGGTTTTGTATTTTTATTTTAATTGAGTCAAAACACATGGGGAATTAAATGTGAACTCCCCCTTTTACCCCTCCCCAAATTTAGATCTGAGGTTAGTTTAGGTCTTTTTACATTTCTTATAAATACCTTGTATTTTGAGAATTACTTAGCATTAATGAGAGAAAAATTCATTTGTGCTCAATTGGCCCAAGGGCATCCCTCTCTCCCCCTCTAGAGCTGTGAGAGCTCTCCCTTCAGATGTGTGATGCACCTCCACCACCACCTCCCTGAGTGCGACGCTCAGCTCTGCCGCCACCGCCGCCGTTCATGCCGCCATCACGGCGCCACCGCCATCGCCGGAGTTCTGTCCAAATCATGATAGAACCTCAATCCCATACTTTTACCTTTTTCTCTTGTTGTCTGATCGAGCCCAAACTTTGAGGGCTTGTTCTCCCTGTCTCCCCTAGTCTCCAGTTTAAATTTCGTGCCATTTGGCCTTCGTTTGATGTTTTTCCCATATTTTTGTTCTTCCCTTCAGTAATCTGCTAGTTTGCAGATCTGCGGGACAGTGTCCCCTTGTCATATCAATTGGCCCAAGGGAACCCCTCTCTCCCCCTCTAGAGCTGTGAGAGCTCTCCCTTCAGATGTGTGACGCATCTCCACCACCACCTCCCTGAGTGCGACGCTCAGCTCCGCCGCCGCCGCCGCTGCCGTTCGTGCCGCCATCGCGCCGCCACCGCCATCGCCGGAGTTCTGTCCAAATCAGGACAGAACTTCAATCCCATACTTTTATCTTTTTCTCTTGTTGTCTGATCAAGCCCAAACTTTGAGGGTTTGTTCTCCCTGTCTCCCCTAGTCTCTAGTTTAAATTTCGTACCATTTGGCCTTCGTTTGATATTTTTTCCATATTTTTATTCTTCCCCTCAGTAATCTGCTAGTTTGCAGATCTGCGGGACAATGTCCCCTTGTCATAATTTTTTCACCCCTTATCAATTTTCAGAAAATCCATAAAAATGCCCAAGTGTTCCTAACATCCACCCCTTCCACCAGTAATTTTCCCAGCACCCATAAAATTCCCTTACCCTCCAGTCAAAAATCGTCTTCAGGCAGATCCCTTTCTATCCTGATAGTCTGTAACCAGATCAACAGGAAAACCCGTAGTTTACAGAGATTTTTATTTATAATCCCTTCTCTGGATCGACAAGAAAAAAATATAAGTTGTAGATCTGTGAGTCCTCTTTCCTACGGCACCAACCACGCCTCGATCTGATTCCGTATCTGAGAGCAATAATTCTTGCCGCCGAGGCGCGTAATTCTGTTCTCTGTGCAGGCCAGAAAGAGCAGTTCGTGGATAATCCGTGCAAAAATACCAAAAGTCAACTTCTGGAACCACCACTTCAGGAAGTCGTTTAGGGACGTCCTGCCATCCTCCCAGCCAAGCGGTGTCTTCAAAAGATCTCAGGAGGATGACGTCCCTTTGGAAGCCGTTGCTTGCTGTCCTGTAACTCAGGACCGAGTCGGCGCAGTACCGAGTCAGACCAGCAGGCCGAGTTTGCCCCAAGAGCCCTTCCGGCTTGCTGCCCGTCAACCCAGGGTCGGTCCTCTCGGGCCCACTTGTAGCCCTTTACCTCCTTGCATGGAGTGGAAAATGTAATTCACTGCTGTAATTAACTTTTTACCATTGTACCGGGAGTTACCGTACTTGGCCGGGATCATCTTCCCCACGCCCGGAGCGTGGAGGTAAACTCGCCATCCTCCTCGTAGATAATTTGTTGATTTCGTATATTTTTGAATGCCGCTACTAGAGAGCATGTAATAGGATTATTAGCTCGTTATCATTTTGTTATCACCGCTGCGAGAGTGAGTGAGTGAACCCGTCCCGTGACTCGATCCGAGCACGGAAGAGCCGACTACCCGACTCACAACCGGTTTCTCAACCGCGCACGGTCCCACGCATCCCTCGCTAGGGACACCCGCGAGCTAGAGTCCCAGGTCGCGTGTCCGTCTCGCATCAGATGCTACTGTCAGTATTGTGTTTGTTGAAATGCCAGACTCAGTGACTTAAGGTCAGTTGACTTTTTCCTTATTGAACTGTCGCTGCTGCTTCGACCTGGTCTTTGAGTGCTTAGACTTTTCTTGAAGTAGGATTAGCTGCTGTGAGCTTGCCCTTGACAGCATCGACTTGATTGATGTAGCTAACTCAGCCGCATTGACCTTTTCTTCGAGTGCTTCGACCTTATAAAGATGTGAGCGAGCATGCACACTGACTTGTACTGAATATGCTCAGACCTTATGAACATGGTGCTCTTCAGCTGCACCGACCTTGTTTCTATTGATTATGGCCACTGCATCAACCTTATAGCCTTCCACAAAATGTGCTCTGACTTCATGATGCGAGGCTTCAACAGCTGCACAGACTTTATGAAGATGTGCTCCGACCTTGTGTGATGTGCTCCGACCTTGTGTGAGCATATGCTCTGACCTTGAATACATATTCTTAGACCTTGACCTCATGCATGCAAGATGTCCATGTGCACCAAACCTGAACAGTATGTGCACCGACCTAAGCTTGGTCATGTGCACCGACCTTTCTTCATGTGCGCTGAGGTAGCATCGACCTTAGTTCTGAACATAACTAAGGTAGCATCGACCTTAACTCTTCAAGTGCACTGACCTTCAGTAGCATGTGTTCTTCATTAGCATCGACCTTTGCTCTGCTCAAACTTGATGTGCATCGACTTTAGTACTTCACTCACTTGATGTGCATCGACCTTAGTGGTCAGAACGGTAGAAGGTGCACCGACCTTCTATATGAACAAGGCAAATGTGCACCGACCTTTTATATCAGTAGCACATATGTGTCTCGACCTTATACCACAATATGTATACATATGCACTGACCTTATAAGCAACATGCATCGACCTGCATCTACATTGGTATGAAACATGCATCGACCTCATTGTTGACATGTTTTTCCTTCTCTCTTCTAATAAGTCAATGTGGAAGTAAGTGAATTGAAGTGAGAAGGATGTAAAGGAGTGATCGTGATCTCCACCAAGGTTCCGAAATGTAAAAGAGTTACACATGTACCTTGGAAAAGGGAGACACTCGCCTATAAACAGCACTGCAGAAATAAACGGCTCTAGGAGAACCGCCCTGTGAACCGCATGGTCGCTCGATAGACTGCTCACCAATGCTGAAGGAATGCGGGATGAAACCTGACCTGAAAATAGAACGGTCTAGAAGAGGCCGCAGAGGAACGTAGAACTGCTCTGTGAAGACCGTTCTCGTACTCGAACGGACAGGAAGACGACCGCCCAATTCCACCAGGTCTTAAGTTGTGAGAGCTGAACCTCCACCCCTTCCGGTTGGCCAGAGGGAGTGGGCCTCGTGCTAGGATGATGCTGACCTGCAAAACACAGTGCAAAACACAAAAGAAAACCCAAATCAAAACTAGAGAGTGTAGTAACTAGAAAAGGACATGAGAAATAAACAAACTAACATGGAATGGGGGATACCTGGGAGGTTTTAAACCCCTAGGGGCGTGGAAAACAATATGAGGGGTGTGAAATGAAGTGCAATGATAAAAAACGTGGAAGAGAAAAACAAAGAATAGACGCATGCACGTGAACAAAATGACGACGGGACTATCAAATGAAAGCTCAAAACACAAATACTTCCTGAACCGGAGGCTTAAAGGACGTAGAAGGCCTCCCTCCCTGGCTACAGTTCTTTCAGAAATCTGACAAAGCTTCACCGTCGACGTTGGATCTCTCTCCTTTCAAAGCTTGGACTAAGGGTCTTATTTATAGAGCCCCTAAACCTAGCTCAAAATTAGGGTTTCTAGCCCATTTTAGCTTGAGATAATAACACAAAAATCATAGATAAATGAATTATCTCTCACCAGGATCGTACGGGATCCCATTTGGTTGAGAAACCACGGAGAAAATGGTGGGGGTAAGTCAAGGGTTTATCCATGGGTTGGAGAGATAAAACCCTTTAATTCTTTAGAGATCGGACAATAGCGCGGTCGAGCGATAGACCGCCCAAAACATTGCACGGTCCGATACCAACCGTTTTACACTATCGGTGGAAAATAAATAATTATGAAAACAATCCAATTATCCATCGAATTGACCGACCATTTCGCCGTTGGACTCTCATGGATTGAACGGTCTACTCCTAAACCACTCAATGTTCAGGGCGGCCCTAATCCAACCGTGTAAAATGTGTCGGTGATAAATCTAAAAAAATAGGATAAATACATAATTATTTGAAAAACCAACCGGCTGTGGACTCTTGGAACTGGACGGTCTAACGACAAGCCGTTCAATGAAAGTAAACGGTTATCTTAAGACTGTGCAAAGGCTTGTCGGTGGAAATTCAGAAAATCAAACAAATATCCAATAAATCATGTAAATGGTTCCCAACAGGCCACTCCATAATTGAACGGTCCATAAATAGACCGACCTCATTAAGGAGAGATGCTAGTTAAGACGTTGTGATGATAAACGCGGTCTTTCACTAGACCATCCCACTCAAGATGAGACGCTAGTTAAGACGTTGGCCTTTCCTGCCTTGAAACGGTCCTTCAATAGGCCGTTCAATTAGTAGCGGTTCACTTGGGACCGTTCAATGAAAATAAGGTCGGTGCAGGAAAACCCAAGTTGGTGCAAGCTTAGAGCAAGGTCGGTGCAAGCAAAGGCCAGGTCGGTGCAGGTTTAGTGGACGGTCTCAACCAAACCGCTTATAGACTAAACGGTCGATCGATAGGCCATTTTTAAGCAAAGGCAGATCGGTGCAAAGATGACTCAGGTCGACGCTAGTTTCAAAGGCACTGTCCTCAAAGGACCGTGTGCTTAATTGAACGGTCAACTGAGAGGCCGCGTAAAGGCTGGACATTTAAAATCAATAAAACGGGATAAATGAAGCTATTCAACCCAAAGATCACTCGAAATCAAGACACAATAAACCTGTACTTGAGAACAAATCGAGCCAAGGAGGAAGGTACCCATAAAATAAGCCCAAAGACGCACCTGGAAATGGCCCAATGAGTAATGGACAACTCGAGGCAACAACAAATGGTGATAAGAGGAATGACCCAACTTATCGGTAGAAAATGGGTGTCAACAGATGCCCCTCCTTAACGTCCTCTTCGCAGGGGAGCGAGTGGAGGTGAAGCGAAAAGCGAAATGGAACATGGAGATGAAGCGAAAATGAAGCGGAGCGGACTGAAAAGTGGGCATTAAGGTAAAAAGACACCTGTTTTGCCAAAGTGCGATAGGAATCTTCCGAAAAACTCCGAACCAAACACAAGGAACGATTGGACCAAAACGACGCCAGTCTGGTGAAACTAACAAAATGAAAGAAAAACACACGATCAACCTCATGGGGGACACAATCCCTCGGACCAATGAGGAGACCGAAATAAGCAGCAAAAAGTAAAGAAACGGACTAAAACTCCAAACAGGGACCTTCAGTCAATCGAACTAGGTGAGCAGACCAGAGAAAATCTTCCAACTCTAAATGGAATAGTTCCTTTTACTCAAAAATACTGAACGCATAGCCATCCATCACTGGTGGGACATTTTCAGACAAGCCATGGGTTATGAATGTTCAAAAGATGCATATGATGCATGCTGGGCTAAGGTAAAAGAAATCATTAAAATGAATGCAAAGAAAGGGTAAAATATAAAATACTCGAGAATAATATTGCTAGACTGGGGCAATCAGGGTCAGGATACTATCTGCAACCACGGCGTGCGAGACAGAACCATCGTCCCCTACCTTTCCCAACCTAACGGCTTATCCGTTGATCAAACACATGAACCTGGATCATCATTGTTTTTATTATAGGGGAACATCAGATCCTGGAACACGTGGATAACTAACTGGTTCTCTAGATAATATAGCATAATACCATATAGTAATGCAATAAAGATATAGAGATAGAAGGCCATACCTGACTTACCTGTGCAGGCGAAACGGCATTTTGTTGGATTTTTGAATAAGATGCAACCACATGGACAAGCATGAGGATAACATAACATAACTGAACATGAATTAAACATAATGTTTTAAAAAACCTAACACCATAAAAAACATCACAAGAACCAATGGCAAGCATGCGTGAGAATGAAGAATACAGTGGAACAAGACAACACCACAACACGGTGGGACAAGGACATGGTGGGACAAAGACACGTGGGACAACACCACGGGGGACATAAGACAACACATGCGAGACATAGACACATGAAACAAGGACATGACAGACATTAACACGTGTGACAACCAACACGGGGGACAAAAGATAACAAACACATTTCCTCAATCAAAGCCCCAAGATCGGATGAAGCAGAACTTGCTAGGTTCAAAATCGCGAGGCAATGCCCTCTCATAGAGACATGATGAGATGAAGCGAGAGTTGAGAAGGACACAAGCTTAAGAATAGATCGAGAGATATAGATTAAAGAAGAGAGAACAGATCAGAAGTCATGAACGGGAGGCAGAGCGAAAGATAGAGCAAGGAAACTTGAACACCTGCAACCTGTACACTTAGCAAACAGACCATGTATCCATCCTCAAAACAAATAGATAGAAAGGAATAAAAGACCAATATTTTTAGATCTTTCAATTTTCCTGATTTTTTCTCTTTTTTTTGCTTTTTTTGTTCCTTTTTATTTTTTTATGAATTCTCAACAATATTTGATTTTTTTGGACTTTTGATAATATCTCATTTTTTGGAAATTTTGAAATAACAATTGTAGCACCTAAGACGGGCTCAAACTACTGGTTAGGGATCGCCGTTCCTACCACTCTTATTAAAGGCTTCTCTTAAGCAGGGCGTGCATATGAGGGTGACTCGCCACAACCAACCGCCTGTAAAGAACGGTGCCCCTACTAAGGCCATACCTGGGATACACCTAGCCTTAGAGGGAGGAGTAGAAGAAAAAATGGAGACAAGCTTTTATGCAGGATGGGAGATATTAGGACTCGACTTCCTTCCAGGGCACTACCCCTCAAAGATACAGTCTGTTACGCCGGGACTTTGTGTCTTTGATCATAATTTTACATATATAATTTTGACATAGCCCTTATCGGCCAGATATTGAAATAACGCTCACTTTTGATTTTGATACACGCATGATGCTGCACTACCCTTCACCGTTTACGCGAACCTCATCTCTTGTCTTAGGAGAAGTAGGCCCGGTTACTAGGATTACGGGCATTTTTCATGGTGTTTTTCATTCATTTCTTTTTTTTAAGACTGCCCTTATTTGAAACCTCTCTCGTATTGGGGAATGCCTAGGTCGATTATTTCATCCATCGATCTCTTGTCCCTACACTTGGCTGAGCAAAGAAGAGAAAAGGCCCTCGTGCATACCCATAGTATGGCCAAAGCAGCAATGGTGTGCCTAAGAGGAATCGGCTATGACTTTCCGTGAAGTGTGTGAAAAACTCATACTCAAAGGTCACCCTCAACAATCGAGGAAAGAAACTAGACTCCCAGCGCGGAGCTATCACCAGCTTAAGGATGCTGCAGAAGCTAACTTTTTTATTTGACACAAAGTTAAGATCTAATTAAACAAAGACTCCTAAAGCCACTCAATCATGTTAAGGAATCATGTGCAGAAACAATAGAAATAATGGAAATGAAAGTATGTTTCTTGCATAAAATAAAGATACCTTTACAAATCCATGGCGTGGAAATCGGCATCCTGAAGCGATCTCGATCATCGAGTTTTGAGGAGTGCGAGTAGCTTTATATTCCTTGCTTGCCAGGATAAAGGATGAAAGGAGAGCAAAGGATTGGATTCCTCGACACAGAGGAGTGGCCGACATCATACTGGACGAAGAAGAGATAAAAAGGAAGAGAGACGAGGGCTAGAACTCCCTCGTTAAGGCACTGAGGCCCTGATAACAAGGAACCAGATATAGAATAAACAGGGATTAACTAAGGTCAAGGCTGGCTAAAGCCTCGAAAATAGCAAGAAAAAGGGTGGTGACCCCGAAATGGTGAAGAGGAGTGAGAAGAAAGGGGAGAATAAGAATCATCCGACATGGTCGGAGAAGGAGAGTAGTGATCACCCGACAGGGTCGGGGAAGGGGAGTGAGAATCACCCGATGGGGTCGGGGAAAGACGAGAACCACCCGATAGGGTCGGGGAAGAACAATGGTCACCCGACAAGGTCGGGGAAAAGACATGGAAATCACTCGACAAAGTCGGGGAAGGAGAAGAAAAACCGCCTGACAAGGTCGGGGAACGAGCATGAGGAACTCCTGACAGGGCCGGGGGAAAAGGGTGAGAAGAGGAATCTGGGCGTACCCGGGGAGGAATACTAGAAGAAGCTCCTGGATCAGGGTAAGAGGAGGACATAGGCCGGGACATAGAATGATGAGGATAGGAGAAGATGGCGAGAATATGGTCGGGTGGCGGAAGGTACACCACCCAAGGATAGGAACTGAGCAAGAGAAATGATGAATGGACGGAAGAAGGAGGTGGAGTGAGCCCCCGAATGCACAACTGGCGGCCCCTGAACTGACGCCGCCGCCTCTTCTTGGCAGAAATTGTCTTGTAACGAACCCGCCTGGCGCGGACTCGGACCTTTTGGCCTCTTATCTTGTAATATCTTCTCATGTAACGGGCCCATCTAGCAAAGGGCCTGGCCCGATTATGAATATGCTGCTTTATCGGGGCGGTTGCCCCTAGACAGCCGACGCTAACCATCGTTGGACATTCTTGGACAAATACTTCCTCAAAATGAATATTAGAAAACCACGGAGTTCTGCCACTTGGCACTAGCAGCATGGGGTTTAGCATCTCCACTTGGCAATTGGGCATGAAGCATAACTCCCTTACCGAAAGTGTAGGACGATACCGAGGGAGAGTAATGCGTGGCATTGAAGTGGCCGTCTCACCAACAAACCGAGGGAGATTACATAACAAGTGCAGAATGCCCCTAGCCAACCTTGAAAATACGGCTAATTGCCCCTTGTATAGGGAATCCATCAGGCTCCTGGCGGCCGTATGGGTTAGCATAATCCGAGTAGAGAACCCCTCTCGGCCAGTGAACCGAACAGCAATCGAGCGCGATGTGATTACAGCATCGATAGTGAATCCTCCGGCGAGCAAAGAGATTGCCACCGGCCTCGCTCGAGAAGAAACCGGCACTAGTGCTAAGGAGCTTCTCTTGGCAACCGTGGTGGGAAGTGCATGCTGATCATCCCCAAGATAGCCAGGGACTAGAACTTGGACCTGCATACGGCAAATGAAATCTTGAAGCTTGTAATGCGCAATCGAAGCCAAGCTCGGCTTATCATCTCCCTGGGGACTAGACCCAAGGGGTATCAAAGGTAATGAACACCCGCTTCGTGGGGTGGAATTAGGTGGAGAAAGGGAAGGAGAAGGCTTGGAAAGTGGAGGCGGAGGTTTAGGAGGTGTAGAGGCCTTAGGCGGTGGAGGGATAATGGCGATAATAGGCTCGGGTAGAGGCAAAGGCAAAGGTGGAGGCATAGGAGGGGGTTCCGCCTGCTCGGGCTCGGGCGATGATGGCGAAAGGGGTGGCAAAGGCAGTGGAGATGGTGGTTGAATAGGGATCTTTGAGGAGGAAGGCGATGAAGGTAATGGTGATGGCGATGAGGGTAGTAGAGGTGGCGATGGTGGAGAGGGTGAAAGCCGTGGTGGAGTGGAGGAAGTGGCAGGTTGCGGTGCTCTTCGATGTATTGACACGATGCGTCGAGCGGCCTTGGGAGCAAGAGCGGTGGTGAAAATGGAGGGTGAAAGAGGGGTATTTACCTGAGCAGAGGCTTGGATAGGTGAGGGAGATGGGATAGGAGAAGGGATAGATAACGGAGCGGGTGCTTCACTAACTGAAGAATCACAGGGATGCCCCTGGTCTTGAAACGGGATGGCTGCGGCACTTGCTGCTGCTGCTGCTTGCTGCGGAGATCCAAAATAACTTCATGCACAATAGTCCAATCAATCCTCTCGTCATTTTCTAGATCATAAATAAATTCCCGGAACTCGAGGTAACTCTCGACCAAATGCCCCTGTTGACGATGAAACTCACAAAAATGGAGTGAATTTCTGACCGCGGGTCGGCAAGGCACAACGGGAGGGAGTTGGAATGCGCGAGTGGCCATCAAAGCACTGAAAATATCTGTAAAGGACTCCGGCAACAGAGGGTGAGGGGCCTGCTTCGGGCACGGTGGATGCAATGGAGGCAGTTGCAGGGATGGAAGCGGGGGTTGCGAAGGCAAAAATGCATGGCAACTAGTGGAATGACCTGGTGGAGGCATGCGTGGAGCGAAAAGGGAGCTGGGAGGTATGTAGACTGCATCCACATGCTCGTGGTGTGGTGTTTCCTTGACCGGAGTTGGAGGTTTACGCGGGTATGAAGAAGCAGAAGGCTGACTCGTGGAGGGTTGATATGTGGAGGAGTATGTGGAGGTATAAGGGCGTGCAGGAGCGGAAGACCGACTCGTGGAAGGATATGTGGTGGAGGGCCGACTTATGGAGGGATATATGGGAGATGATGGGTAGGAGGCATATGCGGACGTAGAAGGTGAAGGAGACTCGGGGTCAAGAGGACCTAGAAGTTGTTGGTGGGTGAAGCGGGCTCGGCGATACAATTGTTGCCAAGAAGTGATATCGTTCAAGGTTAAGATACACTTGAACTCGAGCGTTGTATAGGAAATGACCATCTTGATCTACTCTCCCTCGGTGACTTGAGCGGCCAAATGACGCCAGCGATCGGCAAAGGTTAAGAATTCCTCGTGGGCTTCATCTTCTCCTGGGCCACATCAACCATGGAATATTTGGGCCCCACCTGGTCTTGATATTGTTGAAGAAACTTCTCTTGAACGGCTTGGAAACTCACCACTTGATCTTACGGCAATGAAAAGAACCAATCCCGAGCCGGGTCTTATAAAGATAGACCGAACAGATAAGCCATCAGGCGCTTGTCATGTCGAAACTGGGCCGACTCATAGAAAAATTCCTTCAAGTGTACGTAGGGGTCACCGACTCCACCATAACAACGATATGTAGAAATCTGTGAACGCGGTGGAAGCTAAAGACCTTGGAATGCGAAAGGGACACTCAAAGAAGTTTGAGGATTGATTCGACATTGTAGTTCATCAAGCTGGCGTTGAGCTTGGGCAATCATCTCCTCACTTGGGAGAGATCGAGAAGGATGCGGGCCAGCTTAAGCAGGGGGGTGTGAATTTGGACCAGGGTTATGGTATTGGGCCGAATAAGGGGACCCGGCCGGAGAAGAAGAGATACCCATTCCAGGAATAGAAAGACATGGGGGTATGGAAGGATCAGGAATATGGGAACAAGGATCGATTGTGCCAGCAGCAACACAGGGCCCATTAAGAGAATAAAAGGGCCTATTAAAGGGAGGGGGCCTGCTAAAAGTAGAAGAGGGAAGCCCGTTGTGAGAATAAGGCCCATTAAGATAATGTGATCCATTGAGGGGAGATGGGCCCGCGTGAGAAGAGGAATCCACGTGGGAGTAAGAAGACGGTGAAGAAGAGGAGTAATATACAGGAGAAAAATGGCGCATCATAAGGGTAAATGGAGACTGAATACAAGAAAGATGGGAAATACAATGAGGGAGGCAAGGACTCAACTCAATAATGCAAAGGAAAGAAGAGAAGAAACCTAGGACAATGTGACTAGACAACTGCACACACATAATGAACTAGCCTAAATGGACCTAATAAAAAAACCTATGTGGATGCAACATAAAACAACACAAACGGGCCTAAAGAAACCCAAACGAACAATATGGGTGTGAGAGGGCTCAACTAAGATCAAACAAGTTGATATGATCGTTAATTCTTATTTTACCAAGGTTTCGATGGACCGCTTAATGATTTGATTTAGAATCAATCCCCTCAAGATGGGACACCTATAGGGGGTAAAGTCCAAACCTTGAGTTAATCTATAGTTAACTCTCTCACGACGTATGCAACATGCAAAGTTACGGGGTGGACAAGGTACAATCGGCCCGGCGTCCGTGTGGGAATCCACGGCTCACGAGGACTTACGGAGGTCCAGGTCAAGGTCACCTAGTCGGCTCCAAGAAATATGGAGATGAGAGGATCCCCTACCTAGGTAGGAATGCAACTAATATGAAAAGTGTATATGGCCCTATGTGCACCGGAGTGCATGCAAAGTCTAGCCTAGATCTAGCGAACAATGATCAACAAACATGAAAAGAATGAAGACAATCATGCAAAAGTATGATGACAGTAAGGGGAGATCAATAGCAGCACCGAGTAGATGTGAAATAATATGAAATGTCAATCAAGATGAAGGTCCCGGGTGCACTGTAGCAAAAATAAACGGTCTGTGGGAGACCGTGCAGGGAGGTCAATGGTCCTGTTAGGGCCGTTCAATAGCAGGGAGTAATAAATAACAGAAACTGGAATGGACTAAGGGAATGGGAACAACGGTGTACCTGACAGAGCGGTCTGTCGAAAGACCATGCGAACTATTGAACGGCCCTACTAAGACCGCAGAATATCAGCGCAAACAATCAATGTAAGGACAAAAATGTACCTGAGCAAGCAGTGATAAATGGTCTTTATTAGACCATGGGAAGAAGTGGACGGCCTGCGCAGGGCCTCTAGATGTAACAGGCTGGCACGACAACAGCGATGGGATGAGGACAGGACGGCCAATCCACGGCCGTGCAGGTACGTGAGCGGCTCTGAGGGAACCGAATAAACGCTAGGGGACAGAAACAATAGATGGACCGGAGAGCAACCTAAAACGCTCAAAGAAGAAAACTAACCAAGCACAAGAACAGGTCAGCAAAACACTAACACGATGGGCACTAGGTGTCCCACCGTGATCACCAAAAAATGGGGTGTTGACATATTTTTCCTTCTCTCTTCTAATAAGTCAATGTAGAAGTAAGTGAATTGAAGTGAGAAGGATGTAAAGGAGTGATCGTGATCACCACCAAGATTCTAAAATGTAAAAAAGTTACACCCGTACCTTGGAAAAGGGAGACACTCGCCTATAAACAGCACTGCAGAAATAAACGACTCTAGGAGAACCGCCCTGTGAACTGCACGGTCGCTCGATAGACCGCCCACCAGTGCTGAAGGAATGCGAGATGAAACCTGACCTGACAATAGAACGGTCTAGAAGAGGCTGCAGAGGAACGTAGAATGACTCTGTGAAGACCGCTCTCGTACTCGAACGGACAGGAAGACGACCGCCCAATTCCACCAGGTCTTAAGTTGTGAGAGCTGAACCTCCACCCCTTCCGGCCGGCCAGAGCGAGTGGGCCTCGTGGTAGGATGATGCTGACCTGTAAAACACAAAAGAAAACCCAAATCAGAACTAGAGAGTGTAGTAACTAGAAAAAGACATGAGAAATAAACAAACTAACATGGAATGGGGGATACCTGGGAGTTTTTAAACCCCTAAAGGCGTGGAAAACAATAGGAGGGGTGTGAAATGAAGTGCAATGATGAAAAACGTGGAAGAGAAAAATAAAGAATAGACGCATGCACGTGAACAAAATGACGACGAGACTATCAAATGAAAACTCAAAACACAAATACTCCTTGAACCAGAGGCTTAAAGGACATAGAAGGCCTCCCTCCCTGGCTACAGTTCGTTCAGAAATCCGACAGAGCTTCGCCGTCAACGTTGGATCTCTCTCCTTTCAAAGCTTGGACTAAGGGTCCTATTTATAGAGCCCCTAAACCTAGCTCGAAATTAAGGTTTCTAGCCCATTTTAGCTCGAGATAATAACACAAAAATCATAGATAAATGAATTATCTCTCACCATGATCGAACGAGATCCCATTTGGTTGAGAAACCATGGAGAAAATGGTGGGGGTAAGTCAAGGGTTTATCCATGAGTTGGAGAGAGAAAACCCTGTAATTCTTCAGAGATCGGACAATAGCGCGGTCGAGCGATAGACCGCCCAAAACATTGCACGGTCCGATACCAACCGTTTTACACTGTCGGTGGAAAATAAATAATTATGAAAATAATCTAATTATCCATCGAACCGACCAACCATTTCGTCGTTGGACTCTCATGGATTGAGCGGTCTACTCCTAGACCACTCAATGTTCAGGGCGGCCCCAATCCAACCGTGTAAAACGTGTCGGTGATAAATCTGGAAAAATAGGATAAATAGATAATTATCTGAAAAACCAACCGGCTGTGGACTCTTGGAATTGGACGGTCTAATGACATGCCGTTCAATGAAAGTAAACGGTTATCTTACGACCATGCAAAGGATTGTTGGTGGAAATTCAGAAAATCAAACAAATATCCAATAAATCATGTAAATGGTTCCCAACAGGCCACTCCATAACTGAACGGTCCATAAATAGACCGTCCTCATTAAGGAGAGACGCTAGTTAAGATGCTGTGATGATAAACGTGGTCTTTCACTAGACCATCCCACTCAAGATGAGACGCTAGTTAAGACGCAGGCCTTTCCTGCCTTGAAACGGCCCTTCAATAGGCCGTTCAATTAGTAGCGGTTCACTTGGGATCGTTCAATGAAAATAAGGTTGGTGCAGGAAAACCCAAGTTGGTGCAAGCTCAGAGCAAGGTCGGTGCAAGCAAAGGCCAGGTCGGTGCAGGTTTAGTGGACGGTCTCAACCAAACCGCTTATAGACTAAACGGTCGATCGACAGGCCATTTTTAAGCAAAGGCAGATCGGTGCAAAGACGACTCAGGTCGACGCTAGTTTCAAAGGCACGGTCCTCAAAGGACCGTGTACTTAATTGAACGGTCAACCGAGAGGCCGCATAAAGGCTGGACATTTAAAATCAATAAAACGGGATAAATGAACCTATTCAACCCAAAGATCACTCGAAATCAAGACCCAATAAACCTGTACTTGAGAACAAACTGAGCCAGGGAGGAAGGTACCCATAAAATAAGCCCAAAGACGCGCCTGGAAATGGCCCAATGAGTAATGGACAACTCGAGACAACAACAAATGGTGATAAGAGGAATGACCCAACTTATCGGTAGAAAACGGGTGTCAACACTCATATGCACCAAACTAAAATGTGCAACGACCTTACCTGATACAGAGAAGATATATACACTGACATGTATGCTTCATAAATAGATGTGCAGTGACCTTACCTGTCAAAGGGCTGACTCACAATTTTGAATAGTTGACCTGTTGTCAGTTCTTGAACAATGGCGTTGACCTTCGTTGACTTGTGTTGACCTGATGTTTTTCGTGACTTTTTGTCATTTTCAGAACCTGTACTATATCATCAAGGTTATATATAATGACATAATAGTTGACATCATCAAAACCAGACATCATCAAAATCACAGGAACACAACATGAGAGGGGCCGAGCCGTGCGTGTGTCTGTGTGTGAGAGTGAGAGTGAGAGAGGGCGGGAGTAGGGAGGGGGAGGGGGGCCAACGGGAGAGGGAGAGAGGGGAATAACTGCGTTGAGGGGTGTCCGCCGGAGCTCACCGTTGTCGCTGCCGGAGCTCACCGCCGCCGCTGCACCCTCGCTGCCAGTGCCGCCTCCGCTCGCCCCTCACCGGCATCCCTGGGTAGCTCCGCCGCACCCGTCCATCCTCGCCCCTCAGCCGCCCACCCGCCCTTGTCCCTGGGTAGTTCCGCCCGTCGTCGGTGCTGGGGAAGAAGGAGGGTGAGAGAGAGGGGGGATGGGTGAGAGAGAGGGGGGGAGAGATTGAGAGGGCGGTGAGATCGTGAGAGAGGAGAGGGAGATCGAGAGGAGGAGGAAGGGGGAAGGAGGAGAAGAGGAGGGGTTAGGGCACGGTCCCGCCCCCAAAAATTTCAAGTTTCTTTTTTTTTTCATTTGCCACCATTTTCTCTTTCTTTTTTTTTATTTCCATTTTCATCATTTTTCCATTTTTCCATTCATTCGTCATTTTTTCTCATTCATTCATTTTTTCTAATACGGTAAAATCTCACTCAATATAAAATATCATTACATCTAAAAAAAGAAATTTATTATTTATTATTTAGAGATCCAAAGATCTATAATTTAGACTATTTCTACTTTATTTATGAAACGTAACACGGGACCCATGGAAACGCTCCAAAACCCGTGAATGTTAGTGGGAGAGAGCAGTGGCACCATCGATGCGGAACTAGGGCTCCTCGCGGGGGCATGTTGGACGCACTTAGAATAATAATAAAATATCATTGTATCTTTTATCGATTTTATCGTGCTGGGGCATGCCAATCACGTGTGTGACAATGTGTTTAGGTTCCAAGACTGGGATGGTCTAGAACCCAAGGTGCGCTTCGTCTGACTAACTAGATGATGGTGGGTATCGGGTCGGGACTGGAGACCCGCCGTGCCATAAAGGTGTTAGACGCACTCAGAATAATAATAAAATATTATGGAGTCTTTTTATTAGTTTTATCGTGCGAGGGCGTTCCAGTCACATGTGTGACAATGTGTTCAAGCTTTGAGACTAGAGTGGTATGAAGCCCGGGGTGCACTCCATCTGACTAACCAGACGATTATGGGTATTCGGTTAGGACTGGAGACCCACCGCGCCATGAAGGTCACGACGTTAATTACATCCCCTTAGAGAGGGGAAAACCTTTGATTAATCGCCAAGAAATGGGGCCTCATGGCCTGGAAATCAAGATTCATGAAACGAATGGAAATTGGTTAAAGAGCATTGAGATCAAGGTTTGCCGACTCGCTGTTCCGTACCAGATCGGGATCCTCCTGATCCGGTACGGTACGGCCAAGTCGCATCCAACTCGGACGGACTCAGTTCGACTTATGTCAAATGCCTTAATAATTTCCTATTCTTAACCAAAAAAATTATATTAAATATTAATTAAGTCATAAATTTGCACTTAGATCAGCATTACTTCGATGGGTAAGTTGTCAACTTTGTACATTAGTGCTCATTGATATCCAACAATGACATGATGCAACATTCAAGAATGCCAAATCCAAGAGTATGCTGTGTAATATTTGCAAGAGAATGCCAAATGATTTTTTGAAAACACACATACAAGCATGAGCCTGAGGACTCACTAAGAATTTCTTTTAAAAATTTATTTGTGGTGTTTGTTTATTTTTTAGCATTTTATTTAGTGCGAGGGCGTGCCAATCATCTCAGGTGACAACTTTTAGAATTATTTCAGAATTATTTTATTTTTATTGTACTGTTACATTTATTAATTATTATTTATGAGTTTTTATCATTTTTGTAATTATTTTATTATTATTATACTGTTATATTTATTAATTATCACTTTTATAGTTTTTTGTCATTTTCGTAATTATTTTATGGTTATTGGATGATAAGGGTGATAAATATATGACATGGGTGACAAATTTATGCTAAGGGTGACAAATAGATCATATGGGTGACAACTGATTTACTAAGGGTGACAAATGAGTTACTAAGGGTGACAAATGGATCATATGGGTGACAAACGAGTTACTAAAGGTGACAAGTGGGTTACTAAGGGTGACAAATAGCTCATATAGGTGATAAATGAGTTATTAAGGGTGACAAATGGGTCATATGGGTGACAAATGGGTTACTAAGGGTGACAAATAACTCATATGGGTGACAAATGAGTTACTAAGGGTGACAAATGGGTCATATGTGTTGGACGCACTCAGAGGTATTTTTATTGTAATTAAATCCGGACGATTTACCATTAAATCTTTTAGTGGGGATATTTTTATGAGTTTTTTTACCATTTATGTCATTTTCTATCATTTTTATAATTTTTATTGTCATATTTATTAATTATCATTTTATGGATTTTTGTCATTTTTACAATTATTTTATTATTATGGTATTTATTCGTTACCATTTTTATGGTTTTTGTCATTTTCATAATTATTTTAATATTATGGTATTTATTAATTGTCATTTTATGTTTTTTTTATTTTCATAATTATTTTAGTATTATAGTATTTATTAATTATCATATTTATGATTTTTATCATTTTACTCCCTCCTTGAGCCTTTAGTCTGGTAGCGTCTCCTCTTAGATCAATTGTGCACCTTATGAACAAGGGAGAGAGGGGTCTTATTTATAGGGGAAAATTCAGAGTTTAATTCCATAGAAATTAGGAAAACCAATTTTAATGGAATTTGGAAGATAATATTCATTGGCCATGTGCCCTCCCAACCTTAGAAAGCCTTAGGACCCTTTCTCAAATGGAAAAGGAGCTCAAAACGAAGAAGGAATAAGGTTCTGTCGGGCTTCGAAACACTGTAGGAATTGGCGTCCACCATACTGGTCGCCAATTAAAATAGCGTCAGTTCAAAGAGCCGCCGATTCTGAGCCATTTTAGGAAGGATTAGGAATTTTTAAAATTAGAAAAGAATTGGCATCCAGAGGGCCGGTCGCCAATTAAGAATTTATACGAATTTTAGACGGAGTTAAAAGCTCAAAATAAGGCAAGGAAGAACGCGTCTGGGGTCATGGACGCGCCTTAAAATAGGCGTTTGTATGGACTAACGTCATTTCATCAATATTTTAGAAATTAAAAAGTTACCAAAAATTGAAAAAGGAAATCGCATCCACCATGATAGATGTGAATTCTTGGTTTTTATGAATTTGATAATTATTCAAAAATAGAATGGGAATAAACGTCAAGATGATGGTCGCCCATTCAAGAATTGGCGGCTTTGTAGAAAGACGTTAATTCTCCAAGGAGTACTGCCCACTAAAAGCGAGGCCGGATGTGTCCACCGACGTCTTAGTCCGCGCCTCAGGTGTCTCTCTCACCCCAAGCGGAACCCGAGACACGACACAAACCACAGTAGAAAACAAGGGTCTAGTCGGGGTCATGTTCGTCAGCACGCGTCCGAAGTCCCCGACCATGTGTGCACACACTAAACGCCTGTACCACATCAAGCCCTCTAGCTGGTTTTCCTTCCGACCCGGACTTGAGCCGCTATAGGGGAGCCCCTACGACAAACCAACCTAAAAACAATCTCTAACGGGTGTAGCTCTCCACCTACCCCCTTGGTGGGTTAGCACACGTGTGCCCAGGCAAGCCACTGTAGCTCTCCACCTACTCCCAGGTGGGTCGGCACAAGCATGCCCAGGTAGCTACGACCAGTGGGGGTCCACAACACAAACGACTCTCGGCGAAAACTACCGGAACGCGGACTGGCTACTCACAAGCCCTGTCGCATGTGGCCCGGAACACAGGTGGCACGATGCCACCAGACTCTAGGCAGTCCACTACACCTATTAGACCAAAGGTCCTTGAGTCATAAGACTCAGGGTCAAGATCGTTGTATAGGACAGCTCCAGGCCGTCAATCTGGCCTATCACTAGGTCAGAAACCTCGGTCCGATGTAATTCTGAAGGCGAGGCATAGCCGCCAACTCAATCCCTTCCAAAGGGAAGCTAAGAAACCCTCCAGCCCCAGGCTGGGTAATTGGACTCACAGTCCACAGGCCATACGCACAGCCCACACGAAAACCGCATTCCAAGGAAGCTAACGATGTGCAGGAATAACCCACCGCACTCACGCCGACCCGCGGCGACTCGATCTAGCATAAACACGTAAGCCCGGAGCACAAAGGGTCACCCAGACCCTTAAAACCCATGGGCGCACTAATCAAGGTAAAACGATACTTTCTGACACTAAAAAACATGGTCATGGTACCCATGGGTTGTCTGGGACACTCACGGGGCCAAAGGTCGGTCATTGGGTCTCAACCGGACCGACCTTGACCCAAAATGGGCTTGCCCACTGTAGTTCGGTTGACCAGACCCCTTGGGTTGGTCGACCAATAGGGTCGGTCGACCGGCCCAAGGCAGTCGGTCGACCGGCGCACCAGGCAGTGTCGACACAGCGCAGCTGCATCGACCCCCCTCCAACAGCGGTCGATCGATCGACCCGCTAGGGTCGGTCAACCGAACCGACACGGTCGCACCCCTGCGTGCTGCACCATTCGGTAGACGGGTTTCAATCGGTCAGTCGACCGAATACGGCAGGAACCCCATCCGAACCCACTCCCGGGGCTCTGTTTCCACGCCCACTCGATCCCAATTGAGGGGGAAAACAACGAGATCATTCCCCGGGTCCCAAAACCCAAAAAGGAAGGAAAGAAAGCGGGAAAACCTCGCTCGATCCTACAAATCCGTCGCACGCCCCAAATACATTCAAAACCCCCCAACGGCAATAAACCCACGCTCGGCTCACCACGGGCTACCAAACTCACAGAAAAGGACGTACAGGGGTTAAGGATCCATCCCCCTACCTCCACCAAAGATTCCGTGCACCGTGGACGACGTTCCACGCGAAATCACCGCCAGTTCACGAACTCGCGAGCGAGCTTCGGTGCGCCACCGTCCCTCGATCCTCGACCCATTCCTACCCCCATGACCTCTTAGCATCGCCGCCTCACCCCCGTCCACCTCCGTCGGTCGCCGGAGAAGAGAGGGAGAGAAAGAGATGAGAGAGAGAGAGTGAAAGAGAGAATGAGAGAAAGAGAGAGGGTGGGGGGTTATTTATAGGAAATGAATTTGGGATTTTAAAATTCAAAAAATATAAAAAAGGGAAAAATACTCTCCACGATCCTCGGAAAACGTACAACGCGCATGCAATGTCCCAGAGCCCAACAACACATCAGTTCACCCTGCACAGGGTTCCGAAGGTCCGACAGGCAAAAACATGCGTAAAGCCCAAAACACACTCCAGGACTCGCAACGACGCTCTGGACTCCAGATCTTGAACTGGAAAATCGAAAAAAAATCTGGGGCGTTACAGTCCTCCCTTCCTTACAGAAATTTCATCCTTTAAATTTGAGACAACCGCAACTCAAGGGAAAGAACAACACACCCAGCTGCCAACGCTCCCAGAGCCACAGCCAGAGCCTCGGCACTCGCGAAGGCACAAATCCTGAGGGACACGGCCAGACCCTGTTCACGAACAACATGCCCCGCTCTATACGCAAGACACATCGATCATCAGAGTAGGCATACTCAACAGGGACACGAGTCTGGCATCACCTCAGCTGCATGGAAACCAATCAGGGCATCGCTGCCACCATCTTGCTCATCGAGGAAACACAATCTTTGGCACGAGAAACTGCCAATGATCAAATCCCAAGCTCAGCAGACCAACCACACATCAGCTCTGCTACCAGCTGACTGCTCTCACGCCTAGCTCAAGGGATGACCATCACTAAGCTTCGACCAGCTCACACAGTCATCACAACTGACTGCAACAAATCCGTCAGCTCTGCGCCATGAACCATCTCACACTTGGCAATTCGGATGCCAATAACTGCTCTGGACCATCTCTGTCAGAACTCAAACTACGACAAAGCCCAGATCTCATTCAGGAAAGGCATATCACGGAAACGGCCACCAAAGGCCTCGCTTGCACATGGCACTCGCCATTCTCAACTCGCTACAACCAGCATCTTCTGTCTGTGAAAGACCATCCGCTGGTCACCAACGATTCATCAACATGGAACCTTCACTTGCTCAACTTCTTCCTTCTTTCCTAGTCCTCAACCAGATCCAAAGAGAACATTACAACTCTCGAGGCCATCCGCTAACTCTCGCACAGACCAATACCGCCTCACGAGCCGATCCTCACTCGGACGCCGTATCCAGACCTATTCTCATGCCAACTCTACCCTCTCAAGGGAGCATGGAAAAATCAAATGATAAGATTCTAGGATCCTCGGTCCTCATGTTACTCGACTTAGGCTTACAGGGAAATCCTCCCATGCTGGTCACAAGACGAAGGACCACCATCTAACAACAACGTCCTCAAGGGATCTCGCATGCAGGCACCGTCCATCGCCCTATCCCATCAAATCCTATCTCATCTTAATCGGTCCAAGTGGATGCCTACCAATCCTCGGCTCCGCTCTCACCACAGAGCCACAGGACACAACCTTACTAATCCTTGGCACATATCTTTAGAATAGACAAGTGCCGCCTACCACCACCGCAACCTGGTCGATGACGCCGCGACCAATGCACACGGGTCTGCAAACCCCGCTGAAACTTCTGGACTCAACTGGGCCTCTTGATAATACAGACTCTACCGTAGTTGATCACACAGCTAGCATTACCAACCGCTCACAAATACCAATTGGGACCCATAATCTTTCAGAGATCACTTCTCAAGAACCACGGTCCCATCCGAGGACACAACTTCCAACACGGGTCAAGCACATAGCTTATCGACTCTAAACTCGTATCCTCGACCACTATCAGGCGATACCTTAGCAACCTTATCCAGGTCTAGAATCCGAATGCTTGACACGGCTTCCAATGCATGGATAGGTGATAAGTGTCACATTTCATATTATAATTTACATCACATTCATCACTTTTGAGCATTTAATGAGTATAGTGATGAGGGATTGGCGATCTGCTCTGATTACAGGTTAAGGGATTGGAGTAGCACGGCTGAGATCCAGAGGGGGGGTGAATGGATCCCAGTGAGGAATTTTTTCAGAATAAAAAAAAAACTACTCTTACTGATCTAAAGCAAATAGCAAAGTTCTGCTCACAAAGAAAACCAGCAAATATCACTCTGATGAAGGAAGTGCTTAATCAACCAATTAAAGTACCTGGCGGGGGTTCGATCTAAGATCTCCTCACGCAAGTGCTTGCGATGGGTTTTATTCATTAATTATTATTCTTTTATATATATATATATCTTATTTCACGTGTCGATCAACCAATTAACTAACTAGTAATTAACTGACTGATTGACGGTGCGGGCGTGCCAGTCACGTACGTGACAAGTTTATTATGCGCTCATTCTGACCCGTGTCGGGCAAAAGTGAGGTTCGATCGGGACCAGCAGTCCGCCATACCATAAAGGCTATGGCATTAATTACATCCCCCACGAGGAGGGAACACCTTTGATTAATTGCCGAGATAGTGGGCTGTCGAGGCCGAAATAAAAGATGCGACGTTATGAGCATGACAAGATCATACAGAATACGTCTATCTATCATGCAAGGGGAGCGTGGTTTATTGAATTGGTAACCCTCGGTACAGGGCGGAGGACGTAGGTCTGAAGACCACCATCGTGCATAGCGGAGACTTCTGATCGGGCGTAACCCGATCTTCCGTCGGTGCCATTTGATATACTCGAGGGTCTATGCAAGCATGCACACATGATGATGATGACTATGCTAAGCATGGCAACAGAATTATGAAAGTAAGTAGTGATCAATCACATCTGTTAATCTCCACCAAGTGAGGCAAGGATAGCAGCACAAGCCTGATAGTAAAACGATTCGGATCCGAACATCACTTCTCTTATTCAGTTTATTAGGATTCATTAATTCCAGCCATGTTAGACGAAGGCCACCCCGAGGGTGGGTGAATGATTAAAACAACATCAGGGCTTAAAGACGATGCAGCCACGCATAGGGGTAGAGTTCCCCGGCGCGGCCAAACGTGGGCAAACAGAACTAATCCGGCGCGGCCGACGTAGGTAAAAGAGCTAAACCGGCGCGGCCATGGGCAACCATTAGCCCGGCGCGAAGGCCCTGGGGCGCGCCGGTTTAGGGCGCGCCGGGAACGGGGCAACCAGCACGAAGAAAGAATGAGTCTCATGTTAATACGGCGCGGTAGGGTACCGCGCCGGATTAGGGTGCGCCGGGTTAGGGCCGCGCCGTTTTAGTCAATTTTAGATGAAATTCACAGTATTTTGGTTCATTCAAGATCCTTATGATAGTTTCAAGTTAACCAGACCGATTATTTATTTGATTGAAGTCCAAGATCCCTCGAAAATGATGCAGTAAGTCAGTGCGAGGTTCACACTCGAGCACTGAGTTGATTGGGTTCAGAATGAGCATCTAATTATGGCTTAATTATTCTGAGTCTGCCCAAAATTGGGCAGCACCTCCCCTGAACATGAAGAGTTGCAGGGGAGAAACGGGGTCATACCCACTTGTGGAGTAAGCCCCTAAATCGTTGGTCTGCACAGTGGCAGCCAGCAAACTCCCAACGGATAGGGTATCCCGAGGACTAGCCTGCGAGGGGCACCAAGGCTCCGTGGGTGAGGATAAAGGGATGAGGCCACTGATAATGGGAGCAGCACCCCGAGGGCTAGCCTACGAGGGGTGGGCAACCCACAGCCTATGACACATCCCTTGAAGGGACCGACCATTAAGAGAGTGAAGCTCCGAGGGCTAGCCTGCTAGGAGCACACATCCCTTGGCCTCTATCGGGTCTCAAGATTGTTGGGGCTAAGCTTGTTAGGCTAAGACCCCTGTTATTATCTGCTGTGGCCTTGAGGAAGCATCTACCATCGAGAGGTAGAGCCCTCGATCACCCAGCAGTTCCGTGAAGCAATGGGGAATGCCCCCCCTCCCCGGGCGATTAAGACGGAATGCAAGAATCTTGGGACGGTTCAACTGACCGTGATGCAGAGGGGTAGTCAATGCACAGATGAGATGAGCCAATCGTAGAAGCATATGCTCGAACAACTAGAACGCAACATTCAGGCGATGGATCCTGCCATCCCAAAGGCGACTCCCACCTCGCGAGCAACAGAGCAGTATGAAGGGAGGAGTTAACGGGAGTTAGACCCTCGATACCACGGCGGGAAGAAGCATGCGCATGAGCACAGCTCTATCCACGGAGGGGATACAAAGACCCTTAAAACAAACATGGAAGCGGTCGATGGGAAAGACCCGGGGAGGGGTCATTTCTGTAGCCCGCGATGCTTCGGGGCATGATCGGGACTCGAGGAAACCGGAGTCGGGAACCATGCGCGGAAGAACTCATACATATGCATTGACATAGATAGAGAAGGGGAATAAGCTTCGAGCATTCATTCGACCTATTGGTCCACGCATCTATATACATATCACCACCCAGTAGACGGGAATGGACTAACATTTACATTACAAATCCGGTGCCGGCATCGTCGCTCGGTCGCCGTTCATCAGTTGCAGAGGCAGAGGGATGCGCAGAGGCACAACAACAAAACAAACGGGAAGAGAGAATCGCAGAGAAAGGGGGGGGGGTCGGCTCGTATCATCGCCATCCCTCCCCCTCTCACTTACATCTGATAGATAGAAACCCAAAAAAAAAAAGGAATCCACGAAAGCGCCGGTGCCCACCTGTTCTCGGAACAGAGTATCAGATCTTCAGCTAAAGTAGAGGAAGATGGCCGGCGGAGGACGCTCAGACGAGACCCCTTTTCCCAAGAGCTCTGTCTCTCCCGGAATCTGGTTCGCTCTCCGACCCTCCTCTTTTTTTCTTCTTCTCCTCTCTTTTTGTCGTCCTCTTTTCTCCCTTCTCTATCTCTTTTTGTCGAGCAGACACCTATATATATAATCGAATTTGTCGAGCAGACACCTATATATATAATCGAACCCTAAGCTTCATCCTGCGTGAAGAACGGTGCACCGGGGAAGGCTCCGTGTCCTTTTGAACGCCGGAACAATGGGCCCAGGTGGGGTTCTTTGCGCGCCGGAATAAGGGGCGCCAGATGGGGGAGTGCCGGTTTAGGGCGCGCCGTGTTAATGTTCCTCGCACGTCGCGAGTCAGTCGATGAGTCCGGGGGTCACCGGAAACATTTATCTCACGAATGCTCCTTGAAACCTCGTCGGGATGTCTTGTCGAAGCTCCCAAGTCGACGTACGGCCATTCCCGAGACTCCAGATAACTTTGATTTGATCATGCGGGCTTTCCGCTGACACGGCCTTCGGCTCTATGATTCGTGCTGCTGGCTCGGTCTGGCTTGTGCCCAAAGCTCCTTAGGGGGTGGGATAACACCAGGGATAGTTCCGCCTGAACTGGGTGATCATTCGGCCACTAACGGGCCCATCTTGGCAGGAAGCCGTACCCGTGCCGGGTGATCGGGATCTTCTGCAGACAGAGCTTTCGGTCCTCCATCTTAGAGAGCCAGGGGGACTCTTTCATCTTCAGGAGAGCCTTTCATGAGGTGGGTAGCTACTGGGTAGACCGTCATCCTTGATCGGACAATGGGTGTAGTGTATGCGGCATGACGGAGTTGATGCCGGTTCATTGGGCAGGCTTGATCGCACTGCCGGTTGGTTGTGAGTTCATCTCGGCTCTCCCGAGGTGAAGTCCCCATGTTCATACGGGGTGACTCGAGGCTCTAGCAGCTTGAGAAGTCTTCAATATGTTGATCTTTATCGGCTTCTGTGCTTCAACGGGCCGCATCATTCGTCTTTATGGCTTGATCACCGACGATCACATTTTGGGTGCCAACAAATGCCCGCCAGACGTGGGCGTTGCGAGCAAGGCACGAGTGCAGCAAGGCCGACGGATGAATTTCACCCTGAATGATCTTCTCCTCAATTGATGGAAGCTCGGGATGGCCTTTAATTCGGCACGGAAGTTAATCCGGCACCGTTTGAATGTTAATACGGCGTGGGTTGATCCGGCGCGCCCCTTGGCCTGCCAAGCGTTAATCCGGCGCGGTTCCGGGCAGTGGAGGAGGCAGAAATGGCTGAGGGGCAAGTTGCTTCCCTCGGGGAGAGACTATCTCAGCTGGAGGCCACTGAGTTCAGACTGCAGGAGCTGGCCCGCCATCCTTCCCTGGGCATTCCGGCGCTGGAGGACATCTTCCGATGCCCTCTACCATAGTCATTTTCTATTTTCCTCTTTTTGATGGACTTCATGTATTCCGGGGAATGCCCCGCGTAACATGTACTCTTTATTCCGTAGAATGAAAATCTTCATTTTGCTGTCAAATGACGACTCCATCCTGTGATCATTCTTCTTTTTTTTCTTTCCATTCACCGGTTGATTCTAGTCAGAGTGTGTGGGTCACGAGGGCAGGAGAGCGCTCACGCCTTCAGCAAAGGGGTGAGGTGTTCGCTCCACCGCGTCGCGACTATTCTCAAGACTAAACAACGGCTTGTGCGAGCTGAGAGTCCGGAGGACTCAAAAGGGTATATGGGAGACGAACACCAAAATAGATAGCGAGCGACCCTGCCGATGGTGACAAGGGTTAGAATCGAAAAGGGGTAGCGACCGGTCTTGCCGATGATGACAAGGGTCGAAAAGGGTAGACGGTCTTGCCGATGATGACAAGAACCGAAAAGGGGTAGCGACCGGTCTTGCCGATGGTGACAAGGGTCGAAAAGGGTAGATGGTCTTGCCGATGATGACAAGAACCGAAAAGGGTAGCGACCGATCTTGCCGATGGTGACAAAGGTCAAAAAGGGTAGATGGTCTTGTCGATGATGACAAGAACCAGAAAGGGTAGCGACCGATCTTGCCGATGGTGACAAGAGTCGAAAAGGGTAGACGGTCTTGCCGATGATGACAAGAACTGGAAAGGGGTAGCGACCGGTCTTGCCGATGGTGACAAGGGTCGAAAACGGTAGATGGTCTTGCCGATGATGACAAGAACCGGAAAGGGTAGCGATCGATCTTGCTGATGGTGACAAAGGTCGAAAAGGGTAGATGGTCTTACCGATGATGACAAGAACCGGAAAGGGTAGCGACCGATCTTGCCGATGGTGACAAGGGTCGAAAAGGGTAGACGGTCTTGCCGATGATGACAAGAACCGGAAAGGGTAGCGACCGATCTTGCCGATGGTGACAAGGGTCGAAAAGGGTAGACGATCTTGCCGATGATGATAAGAATCGAAAAGGGGTAGCGACCGATCTTGCCGATGATGACAAGGGTCGAAAAGGGTAGACGGTCTTGCCGATGATGACAAAAACCGAAAAGGGGTAGCGACCGGTCTTGCCGATGGTGACAAGGGTCGAAAGGGGTAGACGGTCTTGCCGATGATGACATGAACCGGAAAGGGTAGCGACCGATATTGTCGATGGTGATAAGGGTCGAAAAGGGTAGACGGTCTTGCCGATGATGACAAGAACCGGAAAGGGTAGCGACCGATCTTGCCGATGGTGACAAGGGTCGAAAGGGGTAGACGGTCTTGCCGATGATGACAAGAACCGGAAAGAGTAGCGACCGATCTTGCCGATGGTGACAAGGGTCGAAAGGGGTAGATGGTCTTGACGATGATGACAAGAACTGGAAAGGGTAGCGACCGATCTTGCTGATGGTGATAAGGGTCGAAAAGGGTATGCAATATGTATATACGTAGATATATAAGGGGGACATCGGATGACCTCCGCCTCGACCCTGTAAAGGGTTCTCAAGACGGAGGACGGATCATCACTATTCATCATTCATTTGTATATTATATAATTTTTTTATTCACATTACTGACCTAAGCGCCCTTTCGGGTTTTCACCAAAGTCAGCCCCCTCTTGCTTTTGCCCACGCGCCCTCTCGGGTTTTCACGTGGCGGGGTACCCGATTTTACCTGCGACGCCCTTTCGGGTTTTCGCCACAGCCGGGTTATAGCCATTTTTGCACTTGTCCCGATATAGGAGCAAGTCTGGCGGGGTATCTCTATTTTTAACCCCATTTTTCTTTTCTTTTCTTCTTTGAATTCAGAGTACAGAAGAACTGGACTGCTAGAATGCCGACTGGTGACAAGGATTCGTCCCTGGTTTAGTTCGTCGACACTGGTTAAATGTCGAAGCAGAGGACATGGTTCATTAACAAGGACGTAAGATCCGAGTTAATGAGTAGAGGTCGACCGGTCTCACCGATGATGACGAGGGTCGAACCTGGGTTTGTTCATCAGCATGGGTCACACGCCGAAGCGAAGGTAGGATTATTAACAGGGACGGAAGGTCCAAGTTAAGGGTAGAGATCGACCGATCTCGCCGATAATGACGAGGGTCGAACACGGGTTTATCCATCAGCATGGGTCACATGCCGAAGCAAGGGTAGGATTATTAACAAGGACAGAAGGTCCAAGTTAGAGGTAGAGATCGACCGATCTCGTCGACGATGACGAGGGTCGAACACGGGCTTATCCATCAGCATGGGTCACATGCCGAAGCAAAGGTAGGATTATTAACAGGGATGGAAGGTCCAAGTTAGGGGTAGAGATCGACCGATCTCGCCGATGATGACGAGGGTCGAACACGGGTTTATTCATCAGCATGGGTCACATGCCGAAGCAAAGGTAGGATTATTAACAGGGACGGAAGGTCCAAGTTAGAGGTAGAGATCGACCGATCTCGCCGATGATGACGAAGGTCAAAACTGGGTTTGTTAAAGGATCTCCGGTGGGACGTCTGATGATCATCCCTTTTGGAGTTTCGTCGGGGGGGAGAACAAAAGAGGAATTTGTAAATTACCACTTTACTGACTTAAGCACCCTTTCGGGTTTTCACTGAAGCCAGCCCCCTCTTGCTTTTGCCCACGCGCCCTCTCGGGTTTTCACGTGGCGGGGTACCCGATTTTGCCTGTAGCGCCCTTTCGGGTTTTCGCCACAGCTGGGTTATAGCCATTTTTGCACTTGTCCTAACATAGGAGCAAGTCTGGCGGGGTATCTCTATTTTTAACCCCATTTTTATTTTCTTTTATTTTCTTTTTTTTTGATATAAAGGATGGTAGGTCGGAGTGTGATGTCTGACCCTTGGTTGATAGTAGACGGCTGTTGGTCGGAGCACCGGGCCTCGTGCCGAGCAGAGCAGTTCATTCGTTAGCGAGGGCTGAATGCTAACGCAAAGGAATGATCTTTCGGCGATTCGAGCGTAGGACCCGTAATGGCAGTCTGGTGTATTCTTTTGAGAGCTCGGCCAGGGCGGAGTACCACTAGACCAAGGAAAGGTAGCTCGATCAGGGCGGAGTGCCACTAGACCAAGGAAAGGTAGCTCGATCAAGGTGGAGTGCCACTAGACCAAGGAAGGGTAGCTCGATCAGGGCGGAGTGCCACTAGACCAAGGAAAGGTAGCTCGATCAGGGCGGAGTGTCACTAGACCAAGGAAAGGGTAGCTCGGCTAGGGCGGAGTGTCACTAGACCAAGATAAGGGTAGCTCGGTGAAGGCGGAGTGCCACTAGATCAAGGAAAGGTAGCTCGACTAGGACGGAGTGCCACTAGACCAAGGAAAGGTAGCTCGATCAGGGAGGAGTGCCACTAGACCAAGGAAAGGTAGTTCGATCAGGGTGGAGTGCCACTAGACCAAGGAAAGATGGCTCGATCAAGGCGGAGTGCCACTAGACCAAGGAAAGGTAGCTCGATCAGAGCGGAGTGCCACTAGACCAAGGAAAGGGTAGCTCGGCTAGGGTGGAGTGCCACTAGACCAAGATAAGCGTAGCTCGGTCAAGGCGGAGTGCCATTAGATCAAGGAAAGGTAGCTCGGCTAGGACGGAGTGCCACTAGACCAAGGAAAGGTAGCTCGATCAGGGCGGAGTGCCACGAGACCAAGATAAGGTAGCTCGGTCAGGGCGGAGTGCCACTAGACCAAGGGAAGGTAGCTCGATCAGGGTGGAGTGCCACTAGACCAAGATAAGGTATTCCTACCGATCACTCGGGGAATGTTGGTTGTTCTGCATGATACAGCTTTATATGCTTTCCGTTGAGGGGAGAGAACTGGATGACTCCTTTATGGTCTACCAGGACATAGGCACCCCCTTCATATACTCGGCGGATGATATATGGTCCGATCCAGTTTTTGACCAACTTCCCTTTGGGGTTGGAGGCCATCACTTCTCTTCTTTTGACCATTACCAGGTCTCCTTTCTTAAATTCTCGGCCTTTGACCAGCTTGTCAAAAGCACGGGCCATACGAGCTTGGTAGAGTTGGATGTTTTGTTGTGCCCGGAGGCATTTTCCTTCGAGCTCAGCGAGCTCTTCCAATCTTCTTTCTGCATTTATTTGTTCACCGTTGGCTAGTCCATGCTGGACGGCGACTCGCAGCGAAGGAACTTCCAGTTCAATCGGCACTACGGCTTCTGACCCGTACACGAGGGAGAAAGGTGAACAGCTGGTTGGGGTTTTATAGACAGTACGATAGGCCCAGAGCGCTTCGTACATCCTTTCTTCCCAATCTTTTTTATTAGACTTGACAGTCTTTGCCAGCAACGTGCATAGTGTCTTGTTGAAGGCTTCTGCGAGCCCATTGGCTTGAGGGTTGTAGGGGGATGATGTCCTCCAGTCAATCTTGTACTTGTCGGCTAGCTAGTAAACCTTCTGGTTCCTGAAATGGCTGCCACTATCAGAGATGATTCGGCTAGGGATCCCGAATCGGAATATTATATTCTGCCGGAAGAATCTTGCAACTAGTTCTCCCATTACATCTCTTAGTGCTACCGCCTCCGCCCATCTGGAGAAGTAGTCAGTAGCTGCTAAGATATATTTGCACCCTGATGAAGATGCTGGTAGTGGCCCTACCACGTCCGTGCCCCACTGAGCAAACGGCCAACTTGGTAGGGTCGGATGTAATGGCACTGGAGGTCTCCTTGCCACGTTAGCGTGTTCTTGACATTTCTGACAAGCATTAGCGAACTTTCACCAATCATCAAACATAGTGGGCCAATAGTAACATAATTTCTTTATCTCAATTTCCATCTTTGGGCCAGCCTGGTGTGCTCCAGCTGATCCCGCATGGATTTCTTGCATCACCTGTCCCGCCTCTGTTGAAGACAAGCAACGAAGTAGGACTTTCCTTCGGGCATCTACCATTATTCGGAACAGGGTTCCGCTTCTCATCTCATAAGAGTCCTTGACCCTCAGGAGCTTCATTCTCTGTTCTTTTTCTTTCGGGAGCTGCTGGTGTTGGAACCACCGCAGGAGATATTCTCGCCAATCGGGCTGCTGAACCTCTTCGACGACTGCCACCTCGATTTCTTGCTCGTCAGCTAAGACCTCTGTTACACTGGGGACCTGTCGGCGGTTGATCACCGTTATGTTCAGACTTGTGTCTGGCGAGACTGACAGGGAACTGGCCAACTTAGCGAGGGCGTCTGCCTGAGCATTCTGGCCTCGATTGATATGCTTGATGCTGATGAAGTAGAATCTTGACATCAGGCGGGTAGCCAGCTGGTGATAGGAGAGAAGCTCTTGCTTTCGCACATCGAATTCTCCTTCCAGTTGTTTTATAACTAGTATGGAGTCTCCGAATGCTTCCAACATCTGAATTCCCATGGATAGAGCAATTTGCAACCCGATTATCAGGGCTTCATATTCAGCTTCGTTGTTTGTGCAATGTTTGTTTATGGAGTAGGATGTGTGCACCACTTCTCCTTCTGGGGATTTCAGGACTATGCCTGCCCTCGCCCTGACTCTGGTCGATCCAGTGGCGGAGGTGTCAATTCTGGAAGCGCCATAAAAATATAGCTGCCATAAGGAGGGCTGCACCTGAACGGCTTCCAGGGTTTCATCTTCAGGAAGCTCCGGTTCCAACGGGCAGTCCCCGGGTACTGGGTGCTCAGCGAAGAAGTCTGCAATAGCTTGGCCCTTGACGGCCTTGCGCGGTACATAGGAGATGTCAAACTCCATAAGGATTACCGCCCATTTGCCCAGATGACCTTTGAGTGCCGGCTGAGACATAATATATTTCAGGGGATCCTCCTTGGATATCAAGCTGATTTCATGCGACAACATGTAGTGTCGAAGCTTTTTAACTGCGAAGACCAGTGCCAGACAGACCTTCTCAATATAAGTATATTTCTCCTCAGTTCTGACCAGTCTCCGACTGAGGTAATAGAGGGCTTGCTCTTTTCCTTCTTCATTATTCTGGGCCAGCATCGCCCCCAGGGAGTTATGTGTAGCTGCTATATATAGTATCAATGGCCGTCCTTTCACCGGTGTGCCCACTACTGGAGGAGTCTTCAGATATTCTTTCAGCTTGTCGAAGGCTATCTGGCAATCTTCATCCCAATAAAAGGGAACATCTTTCATCATCAGCTTGTGGAAAGGCTGGCATCGCCCTGATAAATTGGAAATGAACCGCCGGATATAAGCCAAGCGACCCTGTAGTGATCTCAACTCGGAGAGATTCCTTGGTGGAGGTAACTCCTGAATTGCTTTGATTTTTGTGGGTCTATCTCGATTCCCCGATATCGGACAATGAAGCCCAAGAACTTTCCGCTCGATACTCCGAACGCACATTTCATGGTGTTCATCTTCAGCTCATGCTGCCTCAGCCTCTGAAAGACGATCCGGAGGTCTTGCAGATGATCTTATTTTCTTCTGGTTTTGACCACCAGATCATCTATGTAGCACTCGACCTTGTGGTAGAGCAACTCATCAAAGATTTTGGTCATTGCGCGCTGATAGGTTGCGCCAGCATTTTTTAGTCCGAACGGCATCCTCTTATAGTGATATATGCCTTTAGGGGTTCGGAAAGCAGTATGGACCCGGTCATGCTCCGTGATCCAAATCTTGTTGTAACCGGATGACCCGTCCATGAACGACAGGGCCTCGTGACCGGTTGTGGCATCGATCATGACTTCCGTTATTGGCACTGGAAAGTCATCTTTGGGGCAGGCTTTATTTAGATCTCGGAAGTCGACACATATCCGGATCTGTCCATTCTTCTTTTTCACGGGGATGATATTCGCCAGCCATGTGGAGTACTGGTTTTCTTCAACAAATCCCACGTCAATGAGCTTGTCGACTTCAGCACAAATTTGAGTAATGAGTTCTGGCCTCATGCGCGAGGTGGTTGCTTCACTGGCTCGGCCTCAGGGCTGATTGCCAGCTCATGTTGTGAGATCGCGGGGCTTAGACCCGGCATTTCTTTGTAAGTCTAGGCGAAGCAATCCCGATATTCTAGCAGTAGCTGGGTGTACAGTTCCCGTTCTTCTGGGGACAGTTGGGCACTGAGGAATGTAGGCCTAGGGTCCCCCTCATTTCCCAAGTTGACTTCTATCAGTTCATCGACTGTGGCTTGGCCTCTGTCTTCTATCTCCGGAGGTGCTGGCTAGAGGTCAATGAAATCTGGAATTCCATCTTGAGGGTCGAGTACTTCGACTTCCTCGTCAGACACCACCAGAGCTTCTTGAGGATTCCCTATTTCTTGTGCTAGCGGCTGCGCGGATTGTTCTATTAGCAAATCCACTGCCGTTGCAGCTCCCAAGAGCGAGAGAGTAGCTTTAGTGTTTTTAGATAAGGTTGCAGCCTCGACGGACTGGTATTTGTTTATTGCCGGGCCTGGACAACATCCCGGCTTTGTAGCAGAAGTTGAGGAGGTCTCGCCTTCTAGGGCAGTTGTATCTTCCATAGAAGTGGCTTTTCCTTTCCTGGTAGCTTGTTCCCCTTGATCGGAGTCGACCGAGGCTTCCCTGATTGGTAGAAGGGGTGTTGAAGTTATCATCAGTAGGACTCCACTGGAGGGAGAAATTCCTGCTTCTTCAGTATCTTCGGCTTCACTGCTGCTAGCCGTATCAAATTTGGCTTGAAGAGCCGCCTCTTCAGGGTAGACCTGCTCCCAGCATCGGCAGGGGACCGAGGTCTCTATTTCTTAATTTCTGGGTCGAGCCAGCTCAACATGCTCAGCTTCCGTCGGGTATTCATCAAAAGTTGCCCCCAGCGGGCTATCTTCAGCAGGATAGAAGGCAGAGATGGTGTCCACCTCGTATCGCCCACTGTAATAATATTCTTATAGGGTGAAGCCCAGCCCCGGATGTTGAGAGACACGTCTCATTTCCTTATCCAGATTTGCGGGATACCACATTTTCTGGAAAGCTTCCTTGCGCTTTTGAGACTGATCGGGGGGAATGTGCTGCTTCTGAAACATCCTGGCCATCCGATCAGTTGTAAATGCCAGACCCTGGATGGGAACCGGCGGGTTGCTTATATCTTCGGGGAGGCTACAGTCTGTGTCTTCCCGAGTAGGGTGCTCTTCAGCCGTATAGAACAAGCTGCTAGGTCCATCTTCATGTGTCACCTCCCAAGTTTTGAAAGGCTCAACAGTAGGGTTATCAAGGCCGGGAGTTGGCTTGGTAAGACCATCCGGGATTTCAATATGATTGTGCCGCCGAGCGACCCGCACTTCATTAGCTTCAGGGTATAATGTTGGGGGTGTTATCCTGCCCACGTCCCCGGATGCTGTGATATGGGAGACCACCTTGGGCTTGACATATCCGCGCGGTGGTGGTGGATACCAACTACTGCCGGATGTGTTTCTTGATGCCCCCGCAGGGGTCTTAACTTCAGAGGCCTTTTGAGAAGGCCCTGTATATAGGTTGGCATCCACCAAATGACATTCAAACACCTCGAATGGGTGAGGGTCTGCAAATATCCTCTCCTCCTTCCCTTGGAGACTGTACTTGATGCATTGGTGGAGCGTGGAGGGCACCACCATATTTTCATGCAGCCATGGGCGGCCGAGCAATGCCTTGTACGAGGTGCGGGAGTCAATGACATGGAACTGCACTGTCATAGTAAAATCTGCTAAGGTGAGGGTGAACTCCGCCACCCCCATTGACACTTCACATTTTTGATTGAAGCCGGCGATACGCATATCCCCGACTTTCTCGAGATGCACGTTAAAGTGGTGCCTCTCGTATATTCTATAAGGCAGGATGTTGACCGCTGCACCGGGGTCAACCAGAATCCTGTTCAGCTCCCTTCCATTCAGGTGCCCCTTCATATACAGCGGCCTGTTGTGGCTGATGGTGGGCAGCAGCATATCGTCTGGAGTGAAGGTCATGCTAGCCTCCGACATCGCTTCAGCCAGACATGTCTCAAAATGAGCAGTAATAATCGCCTGTCGAGTCTCTTCACTCAAAGAAAGGATCTCCCAGATTGTAAATCGAGCAGGGAGCTTCTTGAGTAGCTTCATTATTCGGCTTCCAGCTCGGACATTGGAGAGCTTCATCTCTTCAGCCCATCTAGGCTTGGGAAAGTTTTGATTTATCGGCCCTGACGGACCTGCTTCATCTTCCTCAGATTCGGCGCCCTTCTGGCTGGTACCGACTCCTGGGTTTTCTTTGTCAGCGAATGCGGGGTAAGCTCCATCTGCGTTTGGATCTTCGACAGATTGTGCTAGCTGCGGGTGAACGGCCCCGGGTGCAGGGTTAGCCTCCTGATAAGGCTGCTTCCCCTTGGACATCTTCATGAACACAAGAAATGAAGGGACCCCCTTGCCCCCACTCTTGTTATACAGGCCTGACGGAGGAGGGACTAGGACTCCCTTGACCTCCGGCGGAGGTGTCTTGTAGGGCTGCTCCCCCCTAAACATGATGTTGTGGTTGGGTGGCAGCTGGTGCCCCCATTTTCGGCCTGACCGAGTGGCATGTACAGCAGTTGCAGCCTCGGCCTTGCCTCCCCCAACATGGGGTGTGAAGCAAATTTCCTCTTCTTCCTCCTCTCCGGGCAGGTTGAAAAGTGTTGATAGGGTATTGCAGGAGACAACCTGCACTTTATCGGCCTCAGCGGCCTTCCTTTTCTTCTTCTTTTGTTTCTTCTTCTTTTTTGCTTCTGCGGGCGGGTGCCCCTAGAACAGACTGCCCTTTTCATCAGGTGACGCTTCAGCTTCCTTCTTTTGTTCGAGTGAGAGCTGCTCTAGTTCCTGCCACAGGACGTGGTCCCGCACCAGCAAGGGCTTCAATTCGGGTTGCACGTACTCGTCCAGCCCCTCAATAAGGTTTTACAGTCGAAGGACCCCAGGATTGGTCTCCTTAACCACCGGCAGCGGAGTTTGTCTCCTCCGATTATGTGTAGGTATCCTGACAGTTGTAGGTGGAGTGACCCATACGGGCGCTACCACTAGTGGAGCAGGCTGGGGTGTGACACCACGGATATGTGCCCCCTCTTTCGGGCGAGGTGCCTGTTGTGCCCCTGTGGTTTTGATGATGGTTTTGAAGATTGGTTTTGATGTGAGTTAATCACTGTGAGTCATCTTACTGTGTGAGTTATCATGCTGTTATTCAGTCATTTTCTGATCATAATGCAGTCTTTCAAATGTTCAGTCATCTTGCTGCTCAGATTAGTTTAACAGATCTAAAGCATTGCATATTTGATGTTCAGTCATGTTATCTGATGCATAAAGTATTCATTACTTTACTCTGCTTGTGGATGTCTGCTTGTGGAAGTCTGCACAATTGCATTGAGCATACTGTCAGCACACTCGTTAAGCCATAAAGTCCATACATTTGTCTTCTCTTCAAAGTCAGTACATTGGCGTTGGGCATCCAAGTCTATACATCGCTTTCTGCAAGCTTTACTTCAAATCTGTACAGCCTACTGTCTTAATTTGCGTCTCATGCATCGTTTCTCAAGCATTCAAAGCCTATGCATTGAAGTCGAAGTCTGTACAACCATGCGTCTCAAGTTGCATCTCATTCAGCGTCTCTGTTTGTGTCTCACAAAGCGCTGAAGTCTATACACTGGACCGTCTTCATCAGCATCTCATGCTGTGTCTTAACGCAACCAGCAAGTCTATACATTCGACTGCTCAGCCTGTGATCAAGGGTAAAGTCTATACATCCTCTAGCTGGAACTGTGTAAGTCTATTCATCGGTCTTCAAGCTTTTCAAGTCTGTACAGCCATCCGTCTCTCCTACCGTCTCAGTTAAGTATTGAAGTCTGTACATCCACCGTCTCTTTCAGCGTCTCATATTCGAAGTCCATACATTGGTCTTCATATTCAAAGTCTGTACATTGATCTTCATATTCGAAGTCTATACAGTGGTCTTCAGATAAAGTCTGTACATCGGACTTTCACTTAAAGTCCGTACATTGGATAACTTTCCAAGTCTTTACATTGATTCTGTGTTCGAGCTTTTCCAAGTCTATACATTGGCAGCTGAACTGTAAAGTCTGCACATTGTGCTTTGAAGCGTTACAAGTCTGTACATTGGTTCAGAGTTTTCAAAGTCTGTACATCGGACTTTCACTTAAAGTCTGTACATTGGATAACATTCCAAGTCTTTACAATGATTCAGTGTTCGAGCTTTTCCAAGTCTATACATTGGCAGCTGAACTGTAAAGTCTACACATTGTGCTTTGAAGCGTTACAAGTCTGTACATTGGTTCAGACTTTTCAAAGTCTGTACATTGGGCCTTCAAGTTTTTTTGAAGTCTATACATTGGCTTACTCTTCTAAGTCTACACAGCCTGCTTGGTCGTTCAAGTCCAAAGTCTATACATCCGTTTGTGCCTTGTCCTGGCCATCATCTCTCAACCATCAAGTCTACACATTGGTCGGTGGCAAGTCTGCACATTGGACTCTCACTCAAAGTCTGCACAACATGCTTCGTTGTTCAAGCTTTCAAAACTCTATACATCGCTCTTGAGCTAAAGTCTGTACAACCGTTTCTTTGGCAAGTCGGCACATCGTGAAGTCTACACACTCGATTGCCTTGCTTTGCTTCAAGTCTGTACAGTCTCTCCCTCAGCAAGTCTATACACTGGGGTCGTCAGCTGAAGCGACAGCATGTCTGTACATTGGGTTCTCATGCATGTTAATAGCAAGTCTAGACATTGTCTGTCATGCACGCAGTCAAGTGTATACACTCTACACACTTGGTTAACTGATGCTTTAAGTCCATACACTCATTCCCTTGGTATGTTAATGCATTTAACTGAAAGTCCATACACTGAGCTCGCATGAAGAACTTCAACTCTATACACTCTCCCAGTGTACACACTTACTCACTTACTGATTCTAAGTATATACATTGTGTTGCATTGCTTGAATTTCCTCAAGTCTATACACTGAGCTCGCATGAAGACTCAAAGTCTATACACTCACTCAGTGTTCACACTTGCTCATTTGCTGCTTATAAAGTCTATACATTGCATTTTTTAGTATGAGTTATCAAGTCTATACACTCGATTCCTTCATGCATTTCATAGAAGTCTAAACACTCCCTCCTGTTATGATAATGCATTCTTCAGCAAGTATATACACTGAGGTCGCATAAAGTCTTACAATTCTATACACTCTCTCAGTGTACACACTTATTCATTGCTGCTTCTGAAGTATATACACTCGTGTTAAAAGCCTGAACTAACTAAGTAGATACATTCCTTTTGTCTTTGTCTACAGGTGATTTAGGCTAATGAAGGGCACGTGATCCGAGGGCTGATAGGAAGCTGACACGTGGCCAAATATCTTGGGCGGGAAATGTGGAACACACGCGCCTAGTGCTGCTCCTGCTCGAGCTGCTATATAAGAAAGACTCCGTTGTCTGAAGGAGGCTGCTCGAAGAAGAAGGACTGAAGCAGAGAGAAGAAGAAGAAGAAATAGAAGAAGAGTGAGCCGAAAGAAGAAAAAAAAAGAAAGGGGCTGATCGGGACAGTGAGAAAAGAATCAGAGAAGCAGAAGAAGAAGAAGAAGAAGCAGTAGAGTGAAGATAGAGAGTGAGAGCAGAGAAGAGAGAAAGAGAGCGCGAGTGAAGAAGAAAGAAGAAGAAAGAAGAAGAAGGAAGAGAGGAGAGAGCTCTATTGAAGACAAGTTCAGTCTGTTCATGGATCAAATCCAGAACAACTATGCCCATTGAGAGCTACATTTTTTATGTTTCATCTCCAGCTTTTGTTGCTGTGCTTTTTATGTTTTCTTATTTTTCCTTTTGATACTCTGGTTGCTATTGTTCTTCCGATCCTCTGGACTGAGGTCGGGTTCTTCCTGTGGACTCAGGAGAAGGGAGATCTGATCTCCTGTTCTTGGCTTGTGGGTTGCAAGTCCAGGGGTCCCTCCTGGTCTGGAGGAAGAGAGGTCCTCAACTTCTGGTTTGCTGGTGACTGGAAGTCACTGGTGGGTTCCCTCCTGGTCTGGAGGAAGAGAGACTTCGGTCTCTTGTTTCCAAGTGGCTGGGAGTCACTTGGGGTGTCCCTCCGGTTGGGAGGAAGAGGGGAGGTTGTTCCCCGGGTCAAGCTGTGTGGCAGCACCTTGTTCGCAGACTGAGTCTGCAGGTTTCTAGCGTGTGCTAGTGGAAGTCTCACTCCGGTTGGGAGTGAGGGGTGGATGTAGGTCTTGGTGACCGAACCACCTAAAAATCTACTGTGCAGTGGTTTTGCTTTGTGCGTTTGTTCCTTGCCTTCTACCTCCCATTCACAGGTTGTGCATGCTTGGTTAGTTGTGTTATCTTGGGAGTAAATTTTGAGCATTATATTCTGCTAAGTGTGTTTGGTTTGTTTAGCTCTGCCTGCGTTTCTGGTGTGATCAGGTGGCTGCATTGTTGCAGTCCAACTGTTTGATCAATTGTTGAATTACCATCTCATCTTGGAAAGCTCATTAGTTTTTATTCTGCATATCTGAGCTTTAGAGATATTATTTGGGCATAAGTTTTGAAGGGGATACATTCACCCCCCCTCTGTATCCGGACTTAGCACCCTAACAATTGGTATCAGAGCGGTGTCTGCTTAGAAGGTCCAGTGACCTGCAGATCCGATCTTACAGTCTTAGGTGCTAATTTGCTTTTGGTGCATCAATATTCCTATTGCTTTATATCTGATCTGTTTTCATGGGTGAACCACCAGTTTTCAACGGTTCCAATTTTAGTATATGGTCTGCTAGTCTGAAAAATTATGCTAAATCTGTTAATCCAGACCTGTGGAAAGTGATTTCACACGGTCCTCATGAACTACCAAAGAAAAAGTCCAAATGGACTGACAGTCACAAATTAATGCATGAAGAGAATCATATAGCTATAAATCTAATGAAGACAGCTACTGATAGAGCTTTTCATTCATGTTTCTTTGATTGCAGTTCTGCTAAAGATATTCTGGACATGCTGAAGCGAACTCAGATAAGAAATGAGGACAGCTGCATGATGGCTGATAGAAATAATCAAAGCAGCAGTCAAGATGAAGATGATGATGATGATGATGAGGTAAATCCCTTTGAAAACTATACTTTAGATGATTGGGAAAATGCATATTCTGAGCTACTTGAATCTCATGAACTGTTAAAAAAACAGTATAAAAAATTGAAGAAGGGTACTGGGTCAGTTAGTTCAAGTTCTCCATGTAGAAATTGTGTTGAATTGAAAAATGTTCATGATGCCTGTATGTCTGATTTTCAAATGTTGAAGAAACAAATTTCATTATTGAAAACTGAGAATCAAGATCATATAAATGTGATATCTGAACTCAAAGAAAAATTCAAGTCAGATAATGATAATCAGACTCTTGTTAACTATCATGACCAATATAAAAAATTGCTGAAAAACTTTGAAAGTGTGAACTCAGATTTAAACATGCTAAAATCTGAAAATGATTCTCTGAGAAAATCTGTTAATGAAAATGATGAAAAATTTGAGAAACTTGAGCAGGAGAAGAACTTGTTTGCTGAAAAATTCAATGCCATAAAATCTGTAAATATAGAATTACAGAAAGATCTGGAGAAACAGCAAAAAGAATTAAAGGAATTTGAGGCTGAAAGAAAACTTGGAGTTAACTCAGATGATCAGACTCTAATAAATGAGTTAATTCAGAATGACAAGCTTAAGGAAGAAAATGAGAAGTTAAAAATGCTGAACTCCACTATCTCTGAGAGACTTCTAGCCTTAGAAAGAGGAAAAACTGTTTGCATTGAAGATTCTGATAAACTGAGCAATCTAAAAAATGAAATTGAGAAATATAAAATTGCTAACAAAGTTTTGAATGAAGCTATGAATTGCAGTGAGCAAGAGATTGTCAGTTATGAGTTACACAATTCCTCACTAGATAATGAAATTCAAGATCTGAAAACATCTCTGTCAAGGTTTGTGAGTGGACAAGAGAATCTGGACAGGTTGTTAGGAGTTAAGGTCAATACTCAAAAGGAAGGGTTAGGCTACAACAATGTCAATAAAAAGGCTTTCAAAAATAAGCTAATGACATCTTTTATCAAAGCATCAGATGTAGCCACCACCTTAGAAAATAAACAACCAAATGTTCAGAAGAATCAGAAACAAACTGGAAAAATGGAAAAGGTCAGTCATGTGAAGAAAGGAGTGAATCACATTGAAAAAATGCATGCTGTACATCACTCGAACTTTCCTGCCACCAAGAAAAAGACTGATTTTAAATATGTTGAGAAAGTTCAATCTGTGCTTGACATGAATACACATACACATGCACATAAAAACAAGAATTCATGTCATTACTGTGGTAGGGTTGGCCACATTATGGATAATTGCTTCATTCTGAAACAAGACAACAAAAAGCATGCTAGGAAACATGTCTCTGCTCAGAACAAAAAGAAAACTGAATGCTATCACTGTGGAAAATTGGGCCACAGGGCCATTGAATGCTGGCATGCTCAGGGTAGACAATTCAATTCTAAAACTGTTAAACTCCCTGCAAATGGAAATGCTTTTGGAAGAAATATTTTTAGAGGCAAGCACAATGAGTGCTTCAAATGTGGAAAGTATGGCCACACAGTCAAGGACTGTTGGCACATTCAGAAGAATTCTTTTAACCCCCATGTTATCAAATTCTCTGCCAGAAAATCTGTGAGCTTTTCATGCTATAACTGTGGGAAGCCAGGCCATAGAGCTGCTGAATGTTGGCTGGCCGGTTTTAGTAAACAGAATTTTAATTCTGTCAACAACAAAAAGTTTCATGCATATGCACATGGATTTCATGCTAACAAGAATGTGCATAGATCAAATCTGAAACCTGATGCATCTTACTATCATTATAGTAAACTGAACTCTCTCTCTGCCAATAAACTTCATGACAACAATAATATGCATAAGAAGAATTTGAAATCTGCTAATTCATGCCATTACTGTGGACAAATTGGTCATTCAATGAATAATTGCTACTTGATGAAATCTGATGACCAAGCAGCTAGAAAATTGTTTAGAAAACCTGCTACGAATGTCATTGTCAATTCAGGACCCAAGACCTCTTGGGTACCTGTTTGTGCAAAATAACTTTACTTTGCAGGTGTGCCTTGGAATGGAATAAAAAGGGGTATTAATCCAAGGCACTCAAGAATGAAAACCCCTTCTGAACTTTTCAGGTAAATTCTCTGCATTTCCTGTTTTGAAACTTATTGCATATCTGGTTTGATGTGTTCTTGCATATCTGTCATCTTTTGAACACTATGAGCATTCGTGTCTCTTAATGCTTATATGAATTGGCTGTTTAGATATTGAAATGGGAATAAACTTGCAATTTTTGAAAATCTGAACTGCATATGTATGTTGTTTGAAATCTGACTATTGCATTCTGAAAAATATGATAAGCTGAAATTTGATCAATGCATGCTACCCATGTTGAATTATCATGATTGACCTCAATGGTATATCAAATGGTAAGCTACCAAAAGGCAGGGAAATCTGTCTGGAGGTTCTTACTATGTGAGAGGTGGTCTTTTAGACCAAGTACTCCACCTAGTACCATGGGTCACTTTGCTGGATAGGACAGTCTGAATGTGCACAAGTCACAATATCATTTGGAATCATATGTTCAGTTTTCAGTGCAAACATTGCATATTTTCAGGGGGAGTAAATGGCATATCTTTGCATAGCATTCAATGTTGAGTCTTTGCATGTTTTTGAATACATATGGTTAATTGCATTGCATTTCCATAATTTGAAAAATGTCAAAAAGTTTGTTTGAATGCATATTGTCAGGGGGAGTCAATGCATTGCATATAAGTTGTCAAATGCATACATTTGTCAAAATTCATTGCATATCCTTTCTTATTCATTTGGTTGACAAATCTCGATCATACTCTGAAAAATAATCACTGGGCTTCAAAATCTCTCTTATCAATTGGTATCATTTGGCTTCAGAATTCCATCAGTCTTTCATGAAGATTTCAATGGGACTATCTCGATCATAAATCTGAAAACACTTGAACTAGGAATATTCTATTATACGTTTTTATGAATGTCTGAAATAACTCATGTGGTTTAAGTTTAATGTTCATGGAGTTTGACTTTAAAATCTCTTAAAAATATCTGAAGCATGTTTAATAAACCTTAACCATCTATTTCATGCTGTGTCTTGTAAAATCTTTTGAAATCTGCATTATTGAATTCATGACTTTAATTGGTTAAGTACATGAAATTATTATTGACTTGAAGCAAATGAATTTATTTGAAATGTCTAAAGGGTAAAGAGTTGTCAGAGCAATGACTTTGGTCACTGAGAAACCATGTCCAAAGGACTGTGTCATGAGGTGCCTTAGTTAACTCTGCATAAAATTCATTGAAAATCAGGCAGAGCAATGACATGCACACTGAGAAATACAACTCACTCATCAAGAAATGATTTGTAGTGTGTCATGATGTGTAAATGCTATCTCTGTTCATATATAGCATGACAGTTAGTCACACTAAGTGCTTAGGGATATTGGCCTCTGATCAAGGTATATCCTCTAGTTACAAGGTGTGCACTGAACTAGAGTGCTCGTAAAATTTGTAGCATGAAAAAATTGTTGAACATTTCTCAATATCTGAATATTGATGCTAAAATCAAATTGCTACAACCCTAGACAAAATCATATGACTTCATAATTGCTTGATCTCAATACTAGTGCATGTAATTCTGAAAGAAGTCAATAGATTTGATTGTGTAAGAGAAGGGGAGATTAATCAAGATAAATATGAGGGCTTGGTTCATTTTTATTAAACCATGGTTTTAGATATCAATACAGAATTTTATTGATAAACTCTGCATACATTATATTTAAACCATGATGAACAATAAAGTTCATTCATAAGCCCTTATAATGGAAGACTTTGAAAACTTATATTTTGGATTTATGAGATTGATATCTCTTTGAAAATCTGACTGAATTTCTTGTGATTGGAGTTTCTTTGAAAATCTGCTACTTGAAACTCTTCTGCTCAATGTCATTGATTCATTGACTTGAACTTCTCCTTGTTATCCATCTCATAAGATTCCACTTATTGAGGGGGAGCTTTCATGTCATATGCATCATGCTGCATAGAAACTCTTAAAGGGGGAGAATTGTGTTCTTGCATTCATATTTTTAGGGGGAGCTCTTGCATGTTAGTATCTCCATCTGCATCTGCATTCATATTGTTTATTGCAAGGGGGAGAAATTGACTGAATTTTTGAAACATGCTTCAACTTCTCAAACTATTTTCTTTTTGATGAAGTCAAAGGGGGAGAATAGTTTGTGTCATCAGCATTACTCACAGTGTAGTGTTGCCATCATCAAAAAGGGGAAGATTGTTGTGCCCCTGTGGTTTTGATGATGGTTTTGATGATTGGTTTTGATGTGAGTTAATCACTGTGAGTCATCTTGCTGTGTGAGTTATCATGCTGTTATTCAGTCATTTTCTGATCATAATGCAGTCTTTCAAATGTTCAGTCATCTTGCTACTCAGATTAGTTTAACAGATCTAAAGCATTGCATATTTGATGTTCAGTCATGTTATCTGATGCATAAAGCATTCATTACTTTACTCTGCTTGTGGATGTCTGCTTGTGGAAGTCTGCACAATTGCATTGAGCATATTGTCAGCACACTCGTTAAGCCATAAAGTCCATACATTTGTCTTCTCTTCAAAGTCAATACATTGGCGTTGGGCATCCAAGTCTATACATCACTTTCTTCAAGCTTTACTTCAAGTCTGTACAGCCTACTGTCTTAATTTGCATCTCATCCATCGTCTCTCAAGCATTCAAAGCTATGCATTGAAGTCGAAGTCTGTACAGCCATGCGTCTCAAGTTGCGTCTCATTCAGCGTCTCTGTTTGTGTCTCACAAAGCACTGAAGTCTATACACTGGACCGTCTTCATCAGCGTCTCATGCTGTGTCTTAACGCAACCAGCAAGTCTATACATTCGACTGCTCAGCCTGTGATCAAGGGTAAAGTCTATACATCCTCTAGCTGGAACTGTGTAAGTCTATTCATCGGTCTTCAAGCTTTTCAAGTCTGTACAGCCATCCGTCTCTCCTACCGTCTCAATTAAGCATTGAAGTCGATACATCCACCATCTCTTTCAGCGTCTCATATTCGAAGTCCATACATTGGTCTTCAAATTCAAAGTCTGTACATTGATCTTCATATTCGAAGTCTATACAGTGGTCTTCAGCTAAAGTCTGTACATCAGACTTTCACTTAAAGCCTGTACATTGGATAACTTTCCAAGTCTTTACATTGATTCAGTGTTCGAGCTTTTCCAAGTCTATACATTGGCAACTGAACTGTAAAGTCTACACATTGTGCTTTGAAGCGTTACAAGTCTGTACATTGGTTCAGAGTTTTCAAAGTCTGTACATCGGACTTTCACTTAAAGTCTGTACATTGGATAACTTTCCAAGTCTTTATATTGATTCAGTGTTCGAGCTTTTCCAAGTCTATACATTGGCAGCTGAACTGTAAAGTCTGCACATTATGCTTTGAAGCGTTACAAGTCTATACATTGGTTCAGACTTTTCAAAGTCTGTACATTGGGCCTTCAAGTTTTTTTGAAGTCTATACACTGGCTTATTCTTCTAAGTCTACACAGCCTGCTTGGTCGTTCAAGTCCAAAGTCTATACATCCGTTTGTGCCTTGTCCTGGCCATCGTCTCTCAACCATCAAGTCTACACATTGGTCGGTGGAAAGTCTGCACATTGGACTCTCACTCAAAGTCTGTACAGCATGCTTCGTTGTTCAAGCTTTCAAAACTCTATACATCGCTCTTGAGCTAAAGTCCGTACAACCGTTTCTTTGGCAAGTCTGCACATCGTGAAGTCTACACACTCGATTGCCTTACTTTGCTTCAAGTCTGTACAGTCTCTCCCTCAGCAAGTCTATACACTGGGGTCGTCAGCTGAAGCGACAGCATGTCTGTACATTGGGTTCTCATGCATGTTAATAGCAAGTCTAGACATTGTCTGTCATGCACGCAGTCAAGTGTATACACTCTACACACTTGGTTAGCTGATGCTTTAAGTCCATACACTCATTCCCTTGGTATGTTAATGCATTTAACTGAAAGTCCATACACTGAGCTCGCATGAAGAACTTCAACTCTATACACTCTCCCAGTGTACACACTTACTCACTTACTGATTCTAAGTATATACATTGTGTTGCATTGCTTGAATTTCCTCAAGTCTATACACTGAGCTCGCATGAAGACTCAAAGTCTATACACTCACTCAGTGTTCACACTTGCTCATTTGCTGCTTATAAAGTCTATACATTGCATTTTTCAGTATGAGTTATCAAGTCTATACACTCGATTCCTTCATGCATTTCACAGAAGTCTAAACACTCCCTCCTGTTATGATAATGCATTCTTCAGCAAGTATATACACCGAGGTCGCATAAAGTCTTACAAGTCTATACACTCTCTCAGTGTACACACTTATTCATTGCTGCTTCTGAAGTATATACACTCGTGTTAAAAGCCTGAACTAACTAAGTAGATACATTTCTTTTGTCTTTGTCTGTAGGTGATTTAGGCTAATGAAGGGCACGTGATCCGAGGGCCGACAGGAAGCTGACACGTGGCCAAATATCTTGGGCGAGAAATGTGGAACACACGCACCCAGTGCTGCTCCTGCTCGAGCTGCTATATAAGAAAGACTCCGTTGTCTGAAGGAGGCTGATCGAAGAAGAAGGACTGAAGCAGAGAGCAGAAGAAGAAGAAATAGAAGAAGAGTGAGCCGAAAGAAGAAAAAAAAAAGAAAGGGGCTGATCGGGACAGTGAGAAAAGAATCAGAGAAGCAGAAGAAGAAGAAGAAGCAGAAGAGTGAAGATAGAGAGTGAGAGCAGAGAAGAGAGAAAGAGAGCGCGAGTGAAGAAGAAAGAAGAAGAAAGAAGAAGAAGAAAGGAAGAGAGGAGAGAGCTCTATTGAAGATCAGTTCAGTCTGTTCGTGGATCAAATCCAGAACGACTATGCTCATTGAGAGCTAAATTTTTTGTGTTTCATCTCCAGCTTTTGTTTCTGTGCTTTTTATGTTTTCTTATTTTTCCTTTTGATACTCTGGTTGCTATTGTTCTTCCGATCCTCTGGACTGAGGTCGGGTTCTTCCTGTGGACTCAGGAGAAGGGAGATCTGATCTCCGGTTCTGGGCTTGTGGGTTGCAAGTCCAGGGGTCCCTCCTGGTCTGGAGGAAGAGAGGTCCTCGTGATGAGGACATCACCAGCAATTTCATATGATCGAGGATCCCGATACTCACCGCCTAAGCTACATCTTGTTCACCACGTTATTTCGAGTCCTATGATGTAATTTTCATTTTCTACTCATGTAATTTGCCTTTTATTTGAGTCTTGTACCTAGGTTATTAAGTCATTTCCCTAAGTTCGAGTCTCATTAGGCTATGGTGCTTGCTATTGGGCCTATTTCTTTGGGCTAGGCCCATGGGCGCACCCCCCCTTCCTTGGTTATCTGTTAGTATGGTAAAAGTCAGGGTCTTATATGTAAAAGTGGGTTTCCTATAAATAGGACCCCAATCCCTCAGTTGTAAGCTAATGAAAGTTTGAATGAATTTTGAGCATTAGTGCACCTCTCTCTCTCTCTCTATCTCTAGCTCTCTCTCTCTCTACTTCTCTCTCTCTCTCTAAAGGGGGCGAACCCCATTCTCTCTCCTCCCCACTCCAAATTCGAAATTCACTCTCTCTCCTCCCTATTCACCTCTAATCAAGACCCCTCCCCCTTCCCCATACCTCCCATTTAAGTCCCCTCCAACCCCTAGGTGGAATCCCTTTCTCCTAGGCACCTCTCCCTCCTCCCAAGCAACCTTTCCCCTTCCCCATACAACCTTTCATTTTCCCAAGGGAGAATCCCTTCTCCCAAGCACCATTTCCTCTCCCCAACACAACCCTTTCCCTTCCCAAAGCAACATTAAACCCCATTAACCTCTCATTCAAACCAAAGGAGAGAGATCTCCCCCTCTCTCTCTATCCCAACCCAAATTCGCAGCTCCCCCTTCCTCCACCTGCTAGACCATCTTCCAGCCCCCATTCTGCCCCTCCCACACCTTAGATCACCCTATACCAGACCCCCACACAGCCCGAGGTCGCCCCCCACACACATCCACCCCATCTACCCCATTTTCTATATACTAGTGAGCAGCTGCAGTTCTGCAGAACGGCCCCCCTGTTGCAGCGTCGCCCACGACCTCATCCCGGATCTTCTGAGGGCGTGGCCTACATCAACGGAAAGCTCTGCCAGTCTGCTTCGCCACCGCGTTGGTCTCGTCCTCATCCGAGGTCCGTGCTGCCCGGGAGGTCCAATCTCCCCCAACTGCGCAGAGTTCCTCAAACCGAGCTCCTGAACCGGAAGAGAAGCTGTACCCTGAAGAATTGCAGAAGAATCAGGCCAAGATCTCTTCAACAAAGTTCTTCCTCGCCCAGTCCTCGTTCAGAATCAAAAAGCGGAACTGCGTTTGGTGTCCGGAGGCCGGAGTTCTCATTTTTCTCCCTCAGCTGGTCGGGTCTGCCTCCCACAACCTGCAGCGACCTGCCTCCACTCTTCTGAGTCTCCCTGTTCGCACCGACATCAGACGGCTGCCCCGTCAGTTTTTCTGCGAAGAGGGCTCTACCACGGTTCCAGAAACTATGGCGGCTCGTGATTTAGAGCTCGGGAGCGGCCGGGGAAACTTCTGCAAGTCACTGTTCGTATCAAGTAGCTGCTGCCGAGTTACTGTCACCAAGTACCTAAACCTGAAATGAAGCTGTGCCACGGCGAACCCTAGCAGAACCAGGCCAAGGCCTCTTCATCAAAGTTCTTCCACGTCCTGTCCTCTTCCAGGATCAGGAAGCGGAACTGCGTTCGGGTTCCGTGAGACAGAGTTATTGAGATTCTCCTCCGACTGCTCCAAGCGGCCTCCCCAAGTCTGCTACGACCTATCAGCACCTTCTTGGGTCCCCCGGTCTCCTCCGACCTCATCTGGCTTCCCCGTCGATTCTGCTACGAAGAAGACTCGACCACGATTCCAGAAACTCTGACGGATCGTGATTCAGGGTTTGGGAGCGGCCGGGGTAGCTTCTGTAAGTGGCTGTTCATGTCTGGTAGCTACTGCAGCCAGAATCTGCCACCCTGTTCATCGCTCGACCTGGACCAGCAGCTACAGCAGAAGAAATCGGGAAAATTCTGCGCCATCCGCGTACCAGATACGAAGAACCCCACGCTGGTCTCGCCTCCAGCAAAATTCAGGAATGTGATCTACAGCCCCTGGACCGTCTGGCTGTCAATCACCATAGCCTGCAAGTGGAAACAACTTCGGCTTCCTTCTTCCGTTCTCTGACGGTTTTCCCACCCCGCCTGGCCGGCTTACCGCCCCTCCCTGTATGGAGGTAGTGTTTGATTGTATTTGATCATCCCTTCCCCGAGGTCACCCTCCTGCGTGAGGTGTAGTGATTGTATTAAGTTGAACAGGTTGAAGCTTCATCGGCGCGGCGTGCGGGTAGCCCACGCTTCCCCGCTCGCCCTCGTCTCCGGCCCGGATCGGCGTCCCCACACTGATCAGGTGAGCTTCTGGCCACTCATCGTTGCTGGTTTATTACCATTGCTTAGCTTAGTATCGTTCTTAGTTGCCCGTCGGTGGTGAGGCGAGCGCCCGACCTAAATCAATCAATTCGAGTGTCCGCCGCGGAGCGAGTTGTGAGAGAGCCGCTACATCCCACGCCCTTGGCATGCTGGCCGCCCACGGAATTGGGGCATCCCTGGCCCATTGGGGTCCAACCTTAGCTGGCCATACCCTTGGAACATTGAGGTCCAGTCTCGTACCCTCACCGCCATCGCCGGTCCTCCTACGGACCCGAGTGTGCCAACGCGAGTGAGTCCGCTTGTGTCACGTTGCCTAAATTATTGTGTTGCTTGCTATTGTAGGTCCGAGGGGTCGTTTCACATCAAATGGTATCAGAGCAAGTTCTAGACTTGTATCTACTAAGTCTATCCTAGGGCACATTGCATTGAGGTCATCCGATCATCCAAACCATGTACCTCACCAGGCACTCCGATGACTACTTCATTATCGGGCCGGAGTTGCCCCGCTTCGATGGGTCCCGAAACCCTCACACATATAGGAAATGGGAGACCTCCATGGATAGATACTTCCACCACTACTACATGACCGAGGAAAGAAAACTGCGCCTCGCCAAGACGACCCTTGGTCCCTTCGGCGAGACAGAATGGAGAAAGCTTGAGATTCGAAGGGGGATTAAGAGACAAGAGCCCATTCACTCATGGGAAGAGATGAAGGTAGAACTTAGGAAGATCCTCATTCCAAAACCTTCCCACTCTTCCAACTCAAGCACCCATACCCAATGAGCACTCCCACTCCACCTTTCCCTCCCCGTCAACCCAAGACCTCCCTTAGGGTCCAATCTCCACCACCCCAAATGATTCCAATCCGATTACCACCACCATTAAAACAAAATTGGCCACCACCCAACCCAACATTCCCCATCAAACCCACACCCCACAAGCTTCCACAAATCCTCATCCCACCCATTTCCAAAAGGAACTTACGGAGGTGACCGAAGACTATGAGGCTCCCCTAGATTGGGAAGAAGAATATGAGGCCCAAATAGGTCAAGAGAACTCATTCCTACCCAAAGAAGACCCATTGAGCCAAATGGGGTGCACCCTCCCCCATGAGTTACAAGATGCCCAACCTAGACCTCCACTTCTACCCCTCCCCATCCTATCCCAAGTCCCCCATTACCCACCACCCCAAAAGAGCCATATGCCAGTCATCATCACCCCACAAACAATGTACTTACTCACCTCCTTGGTAGAGGAAACCATGATCCCCATACCCGACCCCATAGTGGTGAATACTCCGGACCCAACCCCCGCCATGGAGATCACCCATGTCCAGGAAGAAGAAGAAACTTCACATGGTGGTCTTCACCTTACACCACCCTCCCTAGTAGGGGCCGAGCTCATCTTAGGAGAACCCCTTTCACGTTGGCTAAAGGAGAACCCATTTAGAGATCTCATGGGTCATGTTTGCCCTCCTATGGAACAAAACCTTCCTATAGTACCCTTACCCACCTATCACACCACAATCCAACCATCCTATCAAGTGGAAACATTAGGGGATTTTCTTAAGGGGCTATCTTGGCAAATGGAGTTAACTGGCATGTTGACCACTGTAGCCGACCAACCTAGGAGCCTTGACCTCCTACACCTATGTGTCGGGTCCATCTCCTCGATATACACCGTGGGTTGCTACACTAGCGACCTTCTTTTATTCATCCCAACACCCGAAGAGCCCGATGCTATCCGTGAATTAGAGTTGCTTATTTCGGGTAGGATGCCAAGCCCTCCATTCATGGCCAACCAACCCGCCAAGGACTTCGGTTCAATTACTTCATTTGAGGAGGAGGACTCACCATCATTTGAAGACCTTGAGGAGATAGAATACCCCTTCCTTGGTAACACATTCCATGACCCCTTTGATCCCTCCCTATGGAAGACATTGAACCCATGGGACCTAGCCGCCTTACCCACCACCCACTCCCTCCTACCCTCACCCACCATGTTGAACCCAACCCACCCATTCCACTACTTAGTTCACACTATGAGAGCCATGACCGAGGGTGACATCCACCTAGGAAATGAGGAAGTGACCTATCCCAAAATGTCCACCTTCTTGGACCCCTTCGACCCGTATGAGTGGAAACCCCCAAATCCACCCCCACCTAAAGATGGGACCATCTTGATTGTAATGCATGTGCCACAATATTTTGCCCCACCTGGTAGGGCTAGTCATCTCATTTGTGTCACATACACACTAGGTCCAGTGCATGACAGGTTCACATTTAGACATGCTGGTCCTCCCCCACTCTTCATCCACCTCAGGCATGATAGGGCCATTTGTGGCTGCCCCGGTCCACCTAAGTGCATCAAGGTCCACATGGCATCACAACATGATAGGTCAATTTACGGTTGCCCCGGTCCACCTTTACACACCAAGCTTTTCACACCCACACCGCATCATAGTACATGGCATACGCATACACGCAAGCAATTTGCAATGAGCGGTGAGGTTCACAAAGAGCGAATAAGAGCTCGCAAGTGCCACTTGGAACTCCAAGTAGGCAATCTGGTGATGATGGCATTGGAGTGGCTCTACCCTAGGGTCACCTCCAATTCGAGGGCACATGGACTTGGACCTTCCCAAGTTCCAAGTGATTTTGGCAACCCGGCCATCGGGTTGGACTTACTAATGGGTTTTGGGATTCACCCCATTATCCACATGGCGGATCCGGCACCCTATATGGGCACCGCGGTGGATCCTAGTGAGTGCCTGAGCCTTTATCTTCCTTTGAGAGGGACACCCTCGGAGAGCCACCAAAAAAATGGCCTGAGAGTCCGACGTGTGCACACGAAGGCAATACTAGGCAAGCAGGGTCCCATCACGAGCAAGAGGGTGCGCCTGAGCCACCTCGAGAGGATGAGGGACCGTCCCCTGGTTGCGGACGCAGGGTTGAGTTTGGAAGTTGAGGCTCACTCTGAGTTTCTGGAGAGGACCACTTCCCCGGTGGGCCCATACTCGACAGAGTCGAGTTTTTCGCACCCCGAGGGTATGATGAGGACATCACCAGCAATTTCATATGATCGAGGATCCCGATACTCGCCGCCTAAGCTACATCTTGTTCACCACGTTATTTCGAGTCCTATGATGTAATTTTCATTTTCTACTCATGTAATTTGCCTTTTATTTGAGTCTTGTACCTAGGTTATTAAGTCATTTCCCTAAGTTCGAGTCTCATTAGGCTATGGTGCTTGCTATTGGGCCTATTTCTTTGGGCTAGGCCCATGGGCGCACCCCCCCTTCCTTGGTTATCTGTTAGTATGGTAAAAGTCAGGGTCTTATATGTAAAAGTGGGTTTCCTATAAATAGGACCACAATCCCTCAGTTGTAAGCTAATGAAAGTTTGAATGAATTTTGAGCATTAGTGCACCTCTCTCTCTCTCTCTATCTCAAGCTCTCTCTCTCTCTACTTCTCTCTCTCTCTCTAAAGGGGGCAAACCCCATTCTCTCTCCTCCCCACCCCAAATTCGAAATTCACTCTCTCTCCTCCCTATTCACCTCTAATTAAGACCCCTCCCCCTTCCCCATACCTCCCATTTAAGTCCCCTCCAACCCCTAGGTGGAATCCCTTTCTCCTAGGCACCTCTCCCTCCTCCCAAGCAACCTTTCCCCTTCCCCATACAACCTTTCATTTTCCCAAGGGAGAATCCCTTCTCCCAAGCACCCCTTCCTCTCCCCAACATAACCCTTCCCCTTCCCAAAGCAACATTAAACCCCATTAACCTCTCATTCAAACCAAAGGAGAGAGATCTCCCTCTCTCTCTCTATCCCAACCCAAATTCGCAGCTCCCCCTTCCTCCACCTGCTAGACCATCTTCCAGCCCCCATTCTGCCCCTCCCACACCTTAGATCACCCTATACCAGACCCCCACACAGCCCGGGGTCGCCCCCCACACACATCCACCCCATCTCCCACCCCATCTACCCCATTTTCTATATACTAGTGAGCAGCTGCAGTTCTACAGAACCACCCCCTGTTGCAGCATCGCCCACGACCTCATCCCGGATCTTCTGAGGGCGTGGCCTACATCAACGGAAAGCTATGCCAGTCTGCTTCACCACTGCGTTGGTCTCGTCCTCATCCGAGGTCCGTGCTACCCGGGAGGTCCAATCTCCCCCAACTGCGCAGAGTTCCTCATACCGAGCTCCTGAATCGGAAGAGAAGCTGTACCCCGAAGAATTGTAGAAGAATCAGGCCAAGAGCTCTTCAACAAAGTTCTTTCTCGCCCAGTCCTCGTTCAGAATCAAAAAGCGGAACTGCGTTCGGTGTCCGGAGGCCGGAGTTCTCATTTTTCTCCCTCGGCTGGTCGGGTCCGCCTCCCACAACTTGCAACGACCTGCCTCCACTCTTCTGAGTCTCCCTGTCCGCACCAACATCAGACGGCTGCCCCGTCAGTTTTGCTGCGAAGAGGGCTCGACCACAGTTCCAGAAACTCTGGCGGCTCGTGATTCAGAGCTTGGGAGGGGCCGGGGAAACTTCTTCAAGTCACTATTCGTATCAAGTAGCTGCTGCCGAGTTACTGTCACCAAGTACCTGAACCTCAAAGGAAGCTGTGCCACGGCGAACCCTAGCAAAACCAGGCCAAGGCCTCTTCATCAAAGTTCTTCCATGTCTTGTCCTCTTCCAGGATCAGGAAGCGGAACGGCGTTCGGGTTCCGTGAGACAGAGTTATAGAGATTCTCCTCCGACTGCTCCAAGCGGCCTCCCCAAGTCTGCTACGACCTGTCAGCACCTTCTTGGGTCCCCCGGTCTCCTCCAACCTCATCTGGCTTCCCCGTCGATTCTTCTGCGAAGGAGACTCGACCACGATTCCAGAAACTCCAACGGCTCGTGATTCAGGGTTCGGGAGCGGCCGGGGTAGCTTCTACAAGTGGCTGTTCATATCTGGTAGCTGCTGCGGCCAGAATCTGCCACCCTGTTCGTCGCTCGACCCGGACCAGCAGCTGCAGCAGAAGAAATCGGGAAAATTCTGAGCCATCCGCGTGCCAGATACAAAGAACCCCACACTGGTCTCGCCTCCAGCAAAATTCAGGAACGTGATCTACAGCCCCGGGACCGTCTGGCTGTCAGCCACCACAGCCTGCAAGCGGAAACAACTTCGGCTTCCTTCTTCCGTTCTCCGACGGTTTTCCCGTCCCCGCCTGGCCGGCTTACCGCCCCTCCCTGTGTGGAGGTAGTGTTTGATTGTATTTGATCATCCCTTCCCCGAGGTCACCCTCCTGCGCGAGGTGTAGTGATTGTATTAAGTTGAACAGGTTGAAGCTTCATCGGCGCGGGTGCGGGTAGCCCACGCTTCCCCGCTCGCCCTCGTCTCCGGCTGGGATCGGCGTCCCCACGCTGATCAGGTGAGCTTCTGGCCACTCATCGTTGCTGGTTTATTACCATTGCTTAGCTTAGTATCGTTCTTAGTTGCCCGTCGGTGGTGAGGCGAGCGCCCGACCCAAATCAATCAATTCGAGTGTCCGCCGCGGAGCGAGTTGTGAGAGAGCCGCTACATCCCACGCCCTTGGCGTGCTGGCCGCCCACGGAATTGGGGCATCCCTGGCCCATTGGGGTCCAACCTTAGCTGGCCATACCCTTGGAACATTGAGGTCCAACCTCGGACCCTCACCGCCATCGCCGGTCCTCCTACGGACCCGAGTGTGCCAACGCGAGTGAGTCCGCTTGTGTCACGTTGCCTAAATTGTTGTGTTGCTTGCTATTCTAGGTCCGAGGGGTCATTTCACATCACCTCGACTTCTGGTTTGCTGGTGACTGGAAGTCACTGGTGGGTTCCCTCCTCGTCTGGAGGAAGAGAGACTTCGGTCTCTGGTTTCCAAGTGGCTGGGAGTCACTTGGGGTGTCCCTCTGGTTGGGAGGAAGAGGGGAGGTTGTTCCCCTGGTCAAGCTATGTGGCAGCACCTTGTTCGCAGACTGAGTCTGCAGGTTTCTAGCGTGTGCTAGTGGAAGCCTCACTCTGGTTGGGAGTGAGGGGTGGATGTAGGTCTTGGTGACCGAACCACCTAAAAATATACTGTGCAATGGTTTTGCTTTGTGCATTTGTTCCTTGCCTTCTACCTCCCATTCACAGGTTGTGCATGCTTGGTTAGTTGTGTTATCTTGGGAGTAAATTTTGAGCATTATATTCTGCTAAGTGTGTTTGGTTTATTTAGCTCTGCCTGCGTTTCTGGTGTGATCAGGTGGCTGCATTGTTGCAGTCCAACTGTTTGATCAATTGTTGAATTATCATCTCATCTTGGAAAGCTCATTAGTTTTTATTCCGCATATCTGAGCTTTAGAGATATTATTTGGGCATAAGTTTTGAAGGGGATACATTCACCCCCCCTCTGTATCCGGACTTAGCACCCTAACAATGCCCTCTTTTTCTTGTGCTTCACAGGGACCTGCTGCCATCCCTGCTGTTCTTTCGCGGGCTCCAAGAAATGAGCTTCATAGGTGCTCCGCGTGCTTGTTTCAGAGATCTCCTCGGGCGGTGCCTGGTATAGGGAGATCATGTTGACTCCTGCCCTCCTCCGAGGGGCTTCATGTGGCTGAGGAGGGTCCACTTTGTACTCTCCCAGCTCAATTTCATTCTTCTTCACCATCCCTTCAATGATGTCCTTGAAAACATAGCAGTCTTCGATTGGATGTCCCAACATCTGGTGGTAGGGGCAGAATCTTGGACTGTCTTTTCTTTTCAGGTCCTCCGGCCTCCTTGGCTCTGGCAGGGTGACCATACTATATTCTGTTACCCAGTCGAACAGAACCCGGGTCTTGTCCTTTGGAAAGGAATAGGCCTTCTTCATTTTGTCCCTCAGCGAAGGACCCTCTTTGCCGTCTGGGGCTTCTGCAGGCTGTCGGGTGACTCCCTTTTTACCTTCACTTTTCTGTTGTTCGAACGCCTTTATGTCAAGAGCGTTCGCCTCTTTAGGCGAGGAGCGCCGCTCCACCGCCTTGCCCTTCTGGGTCGTGCCGGCAGCAGATGCAGGGGCAGGTCTAGCCAGAAAAGCTTCCACCTCGGCCACGACATTGTTCAATCGATCAAACGATCGTATTTCCATTCCAATCATCTTTTCCAGAATCTCCCTTCTGAGATTCTGTTTGCATATTTGCACAGCGTCCTCCTGATGCGGGGGCCGCATGCACCTCATTCCGAGGTTCCTCCACCTCTTGATATAATCGAGGGCTGTCTCATCGGCCCTCTGCTTTGTTGAGTAGAGTTCGGCCACTGTGACCTCCCTCTCTGTGACATGGAATCTTTCTCTGAACTTCTTCTGCATATCTGGCCAGTCGCTGATCGACCTGGTCGAGAGGCTAGAATACCATTCAAATGCGAGCCCCGTCAGTGAGGACCCGAAAAACTTCAGCAGGTATGACTCGTCGGTGGCCAAGTCGCCCATGACAGTCATATAATAGGCTATGTGTTCTCTTGGGGATCCCTTCCCGTTGAATTTGTCGAACTTGGGCGGCTTGTTGATTCCTGGGGGAAGCCGCCTGGCAGCATGGTGTTGCGGGTATGGCACCCGGTATGCATCGAACGCGACGTAGTCGCCTTCTCCTCTTTCTGCGAGCTTCAGCTCGATCATTCTTTCCACCATCATCCGATTCATGACTGCAGGGTCAACCGGCTCTGGGTAGAAGTGTGCCGACTGCAGGTACGGGGAGACCAGGGTGGTCGCCTGTGGAGGATGCAGCAGCGGAGGTGTCTGGTGCACTTGAGGGAGCACCGGTGGTAGCAGCGGCTAGAGCTGTGGTGGCCGCTGTTGCATTGTCGCCATGCTTAGTTCTGACGACTGAGGCAGTGTGTAGAGCGGCGGAGGGTCGTCATGACGGACCGCTCCCCGGGATGATTCACCCTGGACTTCGGGTGGTTTGGAAGCTGAGGACTATTCAGTTTTCTCCATCAGCTGCTTCTTTAGCCAGTCTATCTCTTATCGATATTTCTGAAGTAGTGCCAAGACTGATGGGTCTATAGTGGCTGTGGTGGGGATAACTTCTGCTATCTCCCCGGACGTACCCTCGGGCAGGATGTCGAGGGGGACGTCGTCTTCTTCTTCCGCCGTCACTGTAGACACGCTATTCCTGACGTCCCCTGAGAAAATCTTATATTACTATACGACGCCCCGCAGTGGCTTTCGCATTTTGAATCGCTTAAGTGCTTCCTATTCTTGAGTCTTCTTCCGCCTTTTCGGCATCCGAAAATCGTCTCGTTACGACATTCAGACGGCATCAACACCAATCGGACGCACAGGAAAGTTCCGAAACCAGGAAGAGTGTCTGCCAGGCGGCTGCCGACGCCTTTTCAGGGGATCCGGAGGGGTCTTCATGGAGGCGTCCAGGCTCCTGGACGCCTCCATGACTTTAATATATATATAATGATAAAAAATGCCCAAAAAATAATAAATTAATGGAGGTGTCCAGGCTCATGGACGCCTCCATGAAAACAAAATATAAAAAATAAATATTATTAATAATGATAAAAAATAAAATAAAAATAAAATAATATATTTATGGAGGCGTCCAGGGCCCTGGACGCCTCCATCAACTTGCGCACGGGCGCCCCCCGTCTGACGGTCGATTTCTCGTTTGAGAAAAAATCCAAATAATGGAGACGTCCTGCCAACTGGACACGCCCATTCATGAATCACGGACACCGTTCAAAACCTCGGCGGGGGCTCGGTGGGCCTTTATGGAGGCGTCCAGATGCCTGGACGCCTCCATGAAAATATTTGAAATAAATAAATAAAAATAGAATAAAATATTATTTTTGCCCTATTAAAGGCGTCCAGGGTCCTGGACGCCTCCATCCTCCGGAGCTCTATAAATAGAGCCCCCCCCCTCAGTCCGAGGGGAGCTTCGAAGAGGTCCGATAGGCTTCCGGAGCCTAGAGGCTGCCGGAGTCATTTCTAACCCGTGGGGTCTTTTTGTAGGAGGAGGTTCTGCCGGCTTCTCGGGTGCCCACGCTCGCGAGAGGAAGGTCGTCTTCGTCCACCGCGCTTCCACGTCGTCCTTACGCTGCCGAAGCTCCGCTGGATTTCGCCATCGGCACATCCAATAAGCCAATCCTTTCCTTTTTCTTCGTAGTTCTTTTGCATTCATCATCTCGCATCCTCTATCCCCCTTCATAAGGGCGCCTTCTCTTATATACCTCTTGCATTCATCATCGCATTTTCCTCCTACTCGAGTCCGAGAGGGGTTTGTAACCACACCAACCAGGTGTGTGTCCTGCCACGATTTCGTTATTTTCATCACAAGGGATTGATACTACACTGCCATTTTCTAATTCTGTTTATCTATTGTCTGTTATTTTGCAAGGGTATCCGAAGAAAGCCCTCTCCGTCGGCCGGCCGAAGGGGGAGGAAGAAGCAACCCGCCACTTCCTTCTAGTGAGGTAGGCGCGATCACTCTTTATTTTGGGGATCTTTTGGCCCCTGGTGATCACATCATATTCTCGAGGCCGCGGCGAGTCACTTCCCCAATGGCCGTTTAAATTCCTGTTCTTATATTCTCTTTATATTCCGTTATATTCTTATCTACTCATATTCTCGAGGCCGTGGCGAGTCACTTCCCCAATGGCCGTTTAAATTCCCATTCTTATATTCTCTTTATATTTTGTTATATTCTTATCTGCTCATATTCTCGAGGCCGCGGCGAGTCACTTCCCCAATGGCCGTTTAAATTCCCGTTCTTTATATTCTCCTTACAATTTGTTATATTCTTATCTGCTCATATTCTCGAGGCTGCGGCGAGTCACTTCCCCATTGACCGTTTAAATTCCCGTTCTTTATATTCTCCTTATATTCTGTTATATTCTTATCTGCTCATATTCTCGAGGCCGCGGCGAGTCACTTCCCGCAATGACCGTTTGAATTCTATCATTTCTCTTGTATATCTTGAATTGCTGCTATATCTGCTATACTCTCGAGGCCGCGGCGAGTCACTTCCCGCAATGGCCGTTTCAATTCTTGCTATTTGATTTCTGCACCATTCTCGTCCCCCCGAGGCCGCGGCGAGTCACTTCCCGCTATGGCCGTTTAACCCCCATATCTTGCTATATTGCATTTGTCCCGCTCGCCCCGCCAGAGTAATCTCCCGTGGTGGCCCCTTCTCTTTTCTCTTATTTCTGTGTTACAGCAAACAAAACGAGCCCGCGCGCTCTGCATTTCATTCCTCGACCGCGTGACGTCGCTCACAGATTGGCGATCACGGTGGGACTTCTGTTGCTTTCTTTCAGTTACCCTTGCAATTTCTTGTGATTTGCTTTACTATCTCTTGTGTGTTGTTATATCTTGATTGTTTCATTGTTCTGTTGTGCTCCATATTTCTGTCAGCATTTCATTGCATACATCCATCTCTCTTTTCTATTCTTTTTTATTTTTTTTCTAAGGATCACCCCCTCTCGGTGAAGGAAGGACTCTCCGTTCGGGAATTCCTCTCGACGGACTAGAATCCCCTCCATTGGGACCTCCGTATGTCCCCGACATCGAAGAATCTCCTCTTCGTTCACTGGGCTGGTTGTACCATTGAAGTTCCCCGGAGTTAGTCGACCCATTCGTGATGAGACGAGAGCCCCTAGCTGACACGGCGGTGAAACAAAAATGAACTAGGGTCCCTATTTTGTGTGAACTTCGGATCTGGTTAAAAACACACAAAAAATCATCAAAATCAAAACACAAAAAAAGGGCGTAAATGCATCCACTTGTTTGATAATCTCTGCTATTTGCTTGCTAGTGTATGTTTTTGCGTTCCGGGAAAACTGTGAGCATGGCTCACAAGTCTTTTGAGGAAAACCACCCTAGTCGTGGTGAGTCAGTCGAGCCGCGAGTCCATGCTATAGACACGGGTCCTTCTTATGAGCCCTCGCATGAGGTGCAGGTTATTACAGGGGACACGTCCCCACCATAGGACATCTCCTCTTTGCTGGGCGTCCTCGCCAACACGGAGCTTACCTCTGAGCAGCTCCGGGCCCTGCAGGCCATTCTGAAGGGGAAATCTATTTTCCCCGCCCCCCAGGAATCAACTCCAGCCATCGCACCTCTCCAAGAATCGGTGCAGGCCATTCCATCTCCTTCACTGGCGCAAGCCATCCAATCTCCCTCGCTTCAAGGGCAAGCGAGCCAACAACCACCCTCGTTCCAGTTCCCTTCGCAATCTCAAACCCCCGTTGTTCCCCACATACCGCTTCAGCCGGGGCCAAATGTCGGTGGCCCGACAGCTCCCTCTCATTCGGGGTTTCCCCCTCAAGTCTCCGGGAGACATTTTCCTCCCCAGTGGCAAGTGCCACCTTCACCGCCCGAGGAGCTCACCCAATCGCTCCTCAACTGGTTCAATAGAATGGACGAACAGTTTCAGAATTTGAAGAAAATGGTGGACGTGAAATCCACCTCGGAGGTTGCTTTGCCAATCCTTCCGGTCATCCATCTTCCTCCCTCCGAAATGCCCACGTACCGCAGGTACAATGGCACTGGCAACCCCTTCATTCACCTCAAGGATTTCATGTATGAGTCCTCCTATTGGCAAAATGACTAGAGATCCTTGGCATACCTCTTTCGGAGATCATTGGACGGTCCTGCGCTAGAGTGGTTCTATTCTTTGGAGCCCCGCGAGGCCGAGAATTTTGAAACAGTCCAGAGAAGGTTCTTGCAAAAGTATCAGGATAGGGTCAGTCCCTCTCTCTCCATTACCGACCTAGTGGCCGAGAAAATGAAGCCTGATGAAGATTTTGTTCGTTATGCTGATAGATGGAGGTCTCTGGCAGAAAGGATAAGAGATACCCTCTCGGAGCCTGAACAAGTAAAGATGATTGTATCCAATGCCACCCCACAGTTCAGGCATGTCTTGGCCATGAACAAGCTCACCACCATGGAAGAGCTCTATGAAAGAGCCTGGTACATCCAGACCCAGTTAAAAGACTCCCCCATTATGAACATGTTTGAGCCGTCGAAGCCCAAGGTGGTCAGAAAGACAGGCGCTGGTGTCCCAGGCGGAGCAACAGAAGGGGTCGTAACAAATGAGCAAGTGAGTGCAGTCAACAACGCCAACTATGCAGCCAACCCAAGGCTTCCACAAATGCCCCGACTTCCCCTCCAACCAGGTCCTTTCCCCTCTCGTCCTCCACCCCAAAACGATCCACCCCAGAACAACATGCCTCAACTACTTCAACCCCAACAACAATCTCGACCCCAGCAACAACAACCACCACTTCAGTACAACCAAGTTCCACCCCCAGGAAATTACGGTCCCCCACAGCAATAAAGGAGGCCGATTGGTCCCAAGAGAGCCTATTACCCACCATTGCCAGAAACTCTGGCGGATATTTTCAACGCCCTCATGGCCTCAAACACACTCATCCTACCCAGGGAAAGGCCCATATGGCCCCCGAATGTTGATACCTCCAGATACTGCGTCTATCACAGGCAGCCAGGACACACAGTGGACAACTACTTTCAGTTTAAAGATTACATCCATGATACGAATGATGAAGACGGGATTGACTGGGATGAAATGAGGTGATACGTCGCCACTCTCAAGGCTAGGAGACCTCCTCCAAGGCCACAGTTCCAGCAACAACAACAGCAGTTACAACAGCAGCCACAACAACAACCACAACAACAACAACAGCCTCAGCAGGCCCAACCACAACAGCCCAACATGGGCATAATCCAGAATCCATTACCGGAGTACCAACAGCCCAATCATCAGGTCAACCCCATCTCCTCCTTCCCGGAAGTCGGGAGAGAGCAGGTGTGGCACCCAGAAAGTACCTCTATTCTTTTTACCGCCAACCCTATCATCATGCAACACCCTCGTCTTGCTCGGGTAGCACCCCTCTCTCATCAACCTGCGTCAGTACCGCCCTCACCGTTTCCACTGCCATTACGCCCTCTCATTCGCACCCCAATGACCTATCAGCCAACACCCTTCATTACGCCCTCACACCCTCTCATCTTCTCTCACTCCCCCACTTTACCATCCACCTCTACTACATTTTCCCCTATGCCTTCTAAGTCCCTTATCACCCTGTCCACCGTACGTAACCCCGCCTGTCTCCACCATACCACCGCCAATGCCTTCAAAATCACTAATCACCCACCATCCATCTCAAAACCATTACCCGCTTCAAACCTTACCCACTTCCACTTTACCTCCACCTCCACCTTCCAGACCCCTTATCCTCCATAACCTGTGCGATATCCCCTCTACCTCCACCATGCCTCCACCTAACAAACCCCTCATCAGAATCCCTGCTCTCGTCATCACCCCTGCTTCATCGACCATTCCTCCACCACTACCACTCAAACCTCTGTTAAAACCCACTGCTACCCCTATAGAGGTACAAAAGCCGCAGGCAATGGTGCTCCGGAGTGGAAGGATTTTCCATAGGGTTTTCCCCCAGAATAGTCAGAATCCCGAGCAGTCTCAGCCAGAGAGGGACGATGGAGAACAACCGGAAAGATCTATCCCTGGAACACAGTATGATCTGTTGAAACACTTGGACAAGACGCCTGCTCGGATCTCCATCCTGGAGCTGCTTCAGAGATCCACGTCCCATCAGGCAGCCTTAATGGAGTATCTTCAAAAGGTCATGGTGAATGAGGACCTCCCTGTAGAAAAGATTTCTGCCGTCCTGACCCCAACGGACACGCAACCGGCCATCATGTTCCACAACTACGAGCTTGCTCCCAAGGAAGCTCGAAAATATGCATTGTGTGTTTCAATAAAAATTAATGGGGTATCCATAAACCCATGCCTTGTAGACACGGGTGCGTCCATAAATGTGATCTCCATGAGCACCCTTCAGTTGTGTGGGGTCGAACAGGAACAGATAAGACCTTCTTCAATCACAGTCACGGCTTATGACAATAGCAAAAGGCCGCCGCAAGGGATGATTATTCTAAGGGCAGAGCTAGGTCCTATGTCAGTCCCCACGGAATTCCATGTCCTCGACATGGACCCCACATTCAAGGCCATACTGAATCGTCCTTACATTGAAGCCATAGATGCTGTGCCTTCCACCAACCATCAGTGCTTGAAGTTTCCTTACAATGGAAGAATTATTAAAGTGGTCAGCACACCTGTCCTTCACACGGTGGATGCTATCAACACCTCTCTGCCCTCTGTTTGGCCGTCTCATCGGCCCATATTGTCATTGCTGGAAGTGTGTGATTCATCTCACATTCCGCTAGCATCAAAGAAGCCGATCAAGGCAACAACGCCATATCTCCCTTTTCACTCCAAAGGTTGGGAGATTATGAGGAACATCGGCTATCAACAGGGCAAAGGTCTGGGCGCACAGCTGCAAGGTAGGTTGAGAACACCAAAGGAGATTAGGCCGAACCGTAGGTTTGGCCTAGGCTTCAAAGGACCATTCAAGGCGGATTGGAAGCCCCTCACATGGACCCTATCAAACCATTTCAACAAAGGGCCCGTTGTTCAGATGAGAGATTACCCGCAAGAAGCACATGGGGGATCACATGCTGTATATTCGGCTGAAAAATGTCCGAGGGTCACCAAAAGAGGTAAGATCAAAGATCCAGAATGCGAATGGGACAAATGGTTTGATATACGGGACATTTGCGTTGCACTGGAAAGGATGTTCTCGCCTCCACAGCTTGAAGGACCGCCATTGATCTCCGGAATGCCAGAGAATATCACCACCATTGCCAAGGTTCCAAACTATCCTCGTCCTCGCCAGAAGGACCCTGTCACCAGCGGATCTTCATCCGCCATCATCATCACCACCGACGACTCATTAGCCGTCATCTTCTCCATTCACTCGTCACAACCTTTGTTGCTATCATCTTCCTGGGCCAGACGGTTGTCTGATGACCTTCCCAGATCCCCCTCTCTACTTACATACATGCGCGGGTTTCTCAACCCACGCCAGGTCTTCAATCATGATATGCTCTACGAGCCTCCCAATCCTCTAGCCATAACCACTTTTCTCTCTCCTCCGATCTCTTTTCACTATTTTGTCATCAAAAATGAAAACGAAAAAAAAATGTCAATTTCCAAACTCCTCAACAACACATCTTCGTTGAGGAAACCTCCTACATCTCCCACGGGTGCGTCCCGCACTGCGGACCACCCGTCCAAGGTCCGATGAGCGACCTTTTCTACCCCTCCTCTGAGGGGTCTTTCCCTGTACATTCTTCACCATCCTCTTCATCTTTTTCTTCTTCTGTAAATCATGTCAGTCAATCTAGGAATAATAAGTCAAAGGTAGTACCTAGGAAGAAATCCAAGGGTAGGCAGATCTCTCGTCGATTCCTTCTGGATTTAGCCGCCAGGTGTCAGGCCCTTCTTGCCATCCCTCAGTTGCTTGAAAATCCCATCCAGCTACCGAAAATAGAATGTGAGGGCAACTGTGCAATTGATGAGGGGTATGGAGTCTACGAGATCACGGGTGAAGAATACCCCACTGAAGATGAGGGTGAGGAATATGAGGATGCGGCTGGAGCATATGCTAGTGGAATAAGAAGATTCGACGAGCCGTCAACCGTCGTAGAAGAGTCCACCAAAGAAGTCAACTTGGGAACTGAGGAAGACCCTAGGATCATCCTCATAAGTGATAACCTACCACCCTCTGAAGAAGAGGCATTAATTGAAGTTCTCAAGGAATATAAGGACACATTTGCATGGAGCTACGAGGATATGCCGGGTCTGGATTCAACCCTGGTCGAACACCGTTTAACCCTAAAACCAGGGTCCGTCTCGGTAAAACAAAGGTTAAGGCGTTTCCACCCTCAGATGACTTTGAAAATGAAAGAAGAGGTCGATAAGCTCCATAAATCTAGGTTCATTAGAGTTGTTCTTTATCCTCAATAGGTGGCGAACATTGTCCCGGTCATGAAGAAAGACGGGAAAGTCAAGATTTGCATCGACTTCCGGGACCTTAACCGCGCGTGTCCGAAGGATGATTTTCCTTTGCCTCACATTGATGTGTTGATCGATAACACGGCAGGCTATGAAACCCTCTCATTCATGGATGGATTTTCAAGATATAATCAAATTTGTTTGGCAGAAGAGGATCAAGAGAAGACATCATTCACTACACCTTAGGGAACATATTGTTACGTGGTCATGCCGTTTGGATTAAAGAATACTGGAGCTACTTACCAAAGAGCTATGATGGCCATATTTCATGACATGATGCACATATATCTGGAGGTGTATGTGGATGATCTATTGGTGAAATCAAGGACCCGGATAGAACATCCAAGGGTTTTGGCTAAGGTCTTGCAGAGATCAAGGGAGTTCCAATTGAAAACGAACCCAAAGAAGTGTGTGTTTGGTGTATCATCGGGAAAATTACTGGGCTTCATTGTGAGTAAAAGAGGGATCGAGATAGATCCTGAAAAAGCTAAGGCCATCAGGGATATGCCGCCTCCCAAGAATTTTAGGGAAGTCCGAGGTTTAATCGGGAGGTTGCAGTTTATTCGTCGGTTTGTGTCTCAGCACTCACAAAGGTGTAGACCTTTCTATGAGTTGACCAAGCCAGGAGTAGAATTCCACTGGGATTCTAAATGCCAAAAAGTTTTTGAAGGGTTAAAGGAATATCTGGCTAGTCCACCCGTTCTCATTCCACCCAAACCAGAAAAATCTCTGATCCTCTACATCTCAGTCTTGGACGACTCCGTGGGAGCTGTCCTCGCACAAGCTGATGAAGAAGGCAAGGAACGGGCAACCTATTACTTGTCCAAACTTCTCAATCCCTATGAGCAGAAGTACACAGTCATTGAGAAAACCTGTGCTGCCCTCGTTTGGGTAGTGCAAAAATTGAAGCACTACTTCCTGGCTCATGAGGTCCATCTGATCGCTCGCATGAACCCTATCAAATTTCTTCTGGAGAAATCCATCCTTACTGATAGGCTAGCACGCTGGCAGAGTTTCCTCTCTCAATTTGACATCACCTATATCCAGCAAAAGGCGATTAAAGGCAATGCCATAGCCGAGCATCTCGCTCACCATCCTCTTCCTAAGTTCGATCCTGTCCAATCAGAGTTTCCAGATGAGGAACTAATGTCCGTCACTCAGCCTGACAAGCCAATGTGGACATTATATTTTGACGGAGCTCTAAATTCCCAAGGGAAGGGTATCGGCATTGTCCTTCTAACGCCTGAAGGCGTTACCATCCCAGAGGCATTTCAGCTCGCGTTCCCAGTCACCAACAATATCGCTGAATACGAGGCTCTTCTAGCTGGCCTGGAACTAGCCCGTTCTTTCTATATCACTGAGTTACGAGTCGTGGTTGATAGTCAACTTGTTCTCCGCCAGGTGCTTACCAAATATCGCACCCTCGATCCCAAGCTCAAACCCTATCAGGAGCTGGTCTCCGCCTATGCCAAATTGTTCACCAAACTGATCTTTGTCCATGTTCCTCGTGAACAGAACATTTTGGCCGATGCCCTAGCCTCCTTGGCATCATCCTTCAAATTCCCTTTAGGTTCATGGTTTAGATCCATCATTCACTACAAGCGTCTTGTCCCTGCCGTCCAGGACCCTTACCTCTTAAAGATCAAGGAACGAGTCCTACAGAAGATTCAGAAGGGAGAAATTCTTGAGAAGAGGGAGATCATGTTGGCAGAAGTCGAAGAAGAGCTGGCTGACGAGGAGAAACCATGGTTCTATGAAATTGTCAAATACTGTAAAGATCAGTCTTATCCTGAAGGAGCCACCACAGAAGATAAGAAAGCCATAAGAAGTGTGGCTCAAAAATACACATTGGTTGGAGGTCTACTCTATAGGAGGAGCCTTACTGGCATTCTGTTAAGGTGTCTTGACGACAATGAGGTTTGGAAATGCGTAGAGGAAGCACACTCGGGTGTGTGCGGTGGCCACGTGAATAGCCAGATGCTCGCCAAGAAGATCATTAGGCAAGGCTTTTACTGGCCCACTATGGAAGAGGATTGTGTTGTCTATGTCCGTAGGTGTGTCAAGTGTCAGCTTCACGCCGATAAAATTCATTCACAATCCTCCTCACTTCATCCAATATCCTCCCCATGGCCCTTCTCCATGTGGGCATTCGACATCATCAGTCCCCTAGGTGATCCCAATTCCCTCACCAAGCAGAAATCTTTCATCCTTACTGCGACGGAATACTTCACCAAATGGGCCGAAACCGAAGCTTATGCGAAAATCAAGGCGTCAACAGTCTGCAAGTTCATCATGAAGAACATCCTCGCCAGGTTCGGTGTCCCAAGCACAATCGTCACCGACAATGGGCCACAGTTCATTTCCCAGGACCTTCAGGATCTCTGCAAAAGGTACGCAATTGTATTGCATCATTCATCACCTTATTACCCACAAGGTAATGGCCAAGCGGAGGCCACCAATAAAACATTGATCAAAATCATCAAGAAAACCTGCGAGTCCAGTAAGTTTTCAGACTGGCCAGAAAAGCTTATCGAAGCTCTATAGGCCTATCGCACTTCAATCCGTACCCCCACCGGGTAGACTCCGTTTGCCCTTACTTATGGGATGGAAGCGGTAGTCCCGTACGAGACTCTGATCCTTTCTCTCAGAGTATAATTGGATTTTCCCCTTGACGAACGTCATAATTCACTCCTTGCCTAGTTGGAACTCTTGGACGAGAAGCGGCTGGCCGCTGCCGAGCATGCGCGTGTGTATCAAAATAGACTCGCTCGCTTTTACCAAAAGAAAGTCGTTGAGAGAAAATTCAAAATCGGTGAGATGGTCGTAAAATGAATTTTTGTCAAACCTGGAGGGCCGCGTTCTAAGTTCCAACCCAATTGGGAAGGACCATTTGTAATTCAAGCCGTATACCTTGGCAACGCCTACAAGCTAATCAACGCCGAAGGGACCGAGTTATCCCACCCTTGGAATGGGCTTTATCTGAAAAAGTACTACCCTTAGCATAGTGCCAAAACGTCAAAAAACAAAAAAATGATGAAAAGACAGAAAACATCAAAAACAACAAAAAATATTAAAAATCACTAAAAATATGGAAAATTCAAAATGCCGATGCCTGGTGGTCACCATGTAGTTAAGTCCCTGCATCCAACCTTCATGTTAGGATAGGGCCCATTAAGGCTTGGTAGGCACCGGGTCTTGGTTTGCCAGAACCGTGGAGATCCCTGTCCGGCCACATCGGCCCATGCTCGCTCAAAGGAAGCCAACATGTACTCACTTACGTATTTTATCCAAAAAAAAAAGTTGGTAGCATCACCTATGGTGGGGCCTCACCCAGAAGATCTCCAGAAGCTGTAATCTTTATTTTTTTCTCTTCGACCAAATGAGACAGTCAGTGCCCTTAAAACGCTGAGCATGAGAAACCAAAACTCAAACCCCTTAAGGCAAGAGTAGGATCCATTTCCTCGAGCATCGATCAGAGCACGAGAAGAGGTCCCCGCAGGCATACAAAAGGGAGCCCACAACGTCAAACGACTATATCTCCCTCGCAAAAAAAAAAGAAGAAACACAAAATCAAAATCAAGAGAAAAGCCTGGTCGTGACCGTGCCTGATGTGATAAATGGAACCCCTCAAAGCAAAAGTCTGAATCCACAAAAGGGGCCATGGAATGTAAATGCTCGAGATTTGGTCCGAAGCTGTCCGAAAGAGGAGAGTTAATGGGCCCTTATTGGCTCGCCGGGTTAACGGTTTTGCCGGTCCTCTCAGAAGGTTTACCCCATGCACTCTTCTTCCTCCTCTAAAGATGAAAGCTAGATGGAGTTTCTGAAGGGCAAAACCCGCCAAGGTTTGCGACCTTATTTTAATATACACATATGGTTGCCTACTTTGAAAAGAAAAAGCTATCGCTACGAAGGAGTCTCTGTGTTTCTGGCTGGTCAAGACCCATGTTTACCATCTTGATGTCTTCTTGTTTAACCTTGGGCTTAGGCCAATGCAAGCGCGTCACCTATGGGTGCGACGGCGTCTGATTCCGGGTCAGCGTCGCGCGGTTGGTCGTTAGGGTTCCAGGGTATTCCATCATATACCATCTAGAGTTGTGAGGAAATAGAACCGGGTCGGGCAAATCATTTACCTCGAAAACCTTTTGGGTGAATCCTTGTGGTCGGAAGCGACTGGGAGCCTAACCATGGCATGACGGTATTGTCATCAGGGTAAGTCTTAGCCGGCGGGATCATCATTCGAGGGGTCTAGAGGCCCAAATCAACCTAGATGTGCACTTAGGATACCTGGGAGGTTAGTAAGAAACCCCCGTTCTCATGTGGGTTAGGTGTCATTTGGGTGCTTGCCAGGTGTTAGCAAAAAATAAAAATAAAAAAAAATGAAAAAATGAACATATTTGCAAATAATTTTTTTTTGAATATAACAAAACAATAAAAAAATGCCAAATATAAAAAGAAAAATAAATCAATTTCGCATGATTGCATTTGTATGCAGTATTTCACTTTTTAATATCGCTTGCATTCGCGTGCTTGTATGTCGCATCCATCATCACAGCATCTTTCCCTTGCCTTCGTCAATAAAGGCTTGGCCCCTTGACCCGTTATCAAGGACAGTCAAAGTGACCATCTGCTTATTGAGCAAGGGGCCAAGTCAGAGCAGAAATTCTGATTTGTTTGTTTCAGTGATGTGTGCAGGGATTCAAGGCAACAACAGCAAAGGTGAAAACCAAACAAACCAAACCTTTTATTCTCTTCCAAAAATAAAAAAAAATGTTACATCAAGTTCCACCCTCTCTCTCTCTGCATTACTTGTCCCGCTACTCTCCGGGTAAAACGCTCTCAAGGGTGCTACCCAAGTCAAGTTCTGAGGTAGGGATCCATAGGCTGGAAGAGACTCCACCGGCCCCCATCGTCGATGAGGCCGCGTCAATCTGGGCGCGCTGTAATCATGAGATGATAATTAATGGCCGAACACCATGAATCTAGGGGCGTGATTCGGAGCGTGCACTGTATACACCTACCGAGGCATTCAAGGCTTCACGCGTGTCGCCCAATTGTTGCTCCGTCTCTGCTAGGCAAGATCGCAAATTCGCTATCATGGTATCACGGACATCCTGCAGCCATGAGAGTCAGCATTTCCACAACAAAAGCCAAAAGAGAGAGAAAGAAAAAAGGAAAAGGGGATATACCTCCACAAGTCTCCGGGGTTGGAGCCGCTCTGCATACATTGTCTTATACAGACGCAGATAGTCTTCACTATCCTGCGCATGCGATTCCACAATTGTGCCACCCCATTGCCAATCTTCATACTGTTCGGGGAACCGCACACGCCAGTCAATGCAGGTTGCCGGTCCCCGTGTCTTTCTCCCAACGCGAGGTGGCGCAGCCGTGTCCACCCATTCCTGAGCCAGTCCTAAAGTCCTCATAACCAATCGTAGCCGAAGCGGCTCGATTTCATTCAGGCAGTGCATCCATAGTTCCCGTCCGAACCGGGCACGGCTTGTTAGAACCCATGGTTGGTCGGCATCGACCATGCCTGAGTAGGGTCTCCAGTTTACCTAGGTTAGGTTGTACATACCCGTTTAGCCGGTCAAAACCAAAACCAAAAAAATAAAAACAAAAACAAAATGAAAATAATTCCAAAAAAAAATCCACCATTGCTGCAGGGAACTCCTGTATCTCCCGCCTTAGCACCATCAGTTGGTAGGTTAGGGGTGCCGCACTCATGATAGGTTGCCACCGCCTGGCTAGCGGCACCATCACTGGTCGCCAATGTCGAGCTCTCCCCATCGGGAGGTAATAATAGCTCCACAACTACTTTAGCACATGTCATCAGTACCTTAAGTGGGTTATCGCAAAACAAAAAAAATATAACAAAATACAAAACAAAATCAAAAATACCTGGATAAGTGGTGTGAAACCAGTCACAGTCATCTCACGGTCTGCCTCTTGGGACATACCTGTAAATAGGTGCGCCAGCATGGCAGCTCCCCAGGCGTAGTGCCCTACTCTTTCGAGGTCTGATAGCCGCTCCAGGAAACGACAATGGATACCGTCTCCTTTCGAGCTCAGTATCAATCTTTCTAGCAAGAAGAGGAGAAATCTCCTCAAATCCAAATTGGATCTTTCCCAATTGCCAAAATCTACGCAGTACACAGCACGACATCCTCTTTCCATCCTTCCCATGAATTCTTCTGAGGACTCATCGTCCCATCGACGAGTATCAGTGAGCCCTAATGCCTCCATGATAGATGTCCTGGCTACTGACATGTTCTTCCGTCCATCTAGGTCCAAACCCAGTAGCTTATGGGCACCTTCCCGGTAGTCCGTGTAAGTGACTCTGGTCACTGCCTCACCATCTACCTTGAGGCTCGTGATTCGGGCCACATCTTCCAGACTAGGCACCATGTGCCCCCAGGGCATCAAGAATGCCTGACTCACTGGGTCCCATCTTTCACACAAGGCTTGGATGAGGACCAGGTCGAGCTTGATCGGCTCAATCCGGAGGAAGGCGCCAAATCCCATCACGTCTAGCCTGGCCTTCTGAAAATCCGAGAGACCCCTATATGCTGCCGCTACTAACTCCCATGAAATGTGCGATTTCATCACGCTCTGCGCGTGCATAAGGAATGGAGAAGGGTGTTGTCAAAAGAAAGGAAGGAAGGAAGAAAAAAGGAGAAAGAGGGCAGGAGAGCTCAGCTTACGAGTGGCGATTGGGTCCTTTCACTGAAGTGCCCTTCGAGGTCCGAGAGCTTCCTGGAACTGCTACCGATGGACCTGCTTCTCTTCGAGGAGTGGGAAGATTCGCCCTCCATCCAGACCTCAGAATTCTGAGCTCCTCCTCTCCCGTGGGAACTTGTACTCCTCGAGTTAGCTCTTGATATCCCTGGGAGAGTAAAAGAGGCAGGAATTTATAGAAATGGGAGAAGTGTAGGCCAAGATTGCCTCCATCACCTGTAACGATAGCCCTCGCGACGGGGCACCTGCCCTGCGGTCCCATGTGTCACTTCACCGCTCGCGCAGGGTGATTGATTAGATGATGTAATGTGAAGACCCGCCCCCTATGTTGTCTAGGGATGCCCTATCATGTTTTAGGAGGACGTCCGCAAATTTGAAATATCGTCCAGGAGAAGGGGCCAGGGCCGTCATTATTGGCTTTGACGACAGATTCCCGTGGAAAATAGTCACAGCAAGACGCGATTCTTCATTTAGGGCGGAGTCTCGGCAAACGTATCACATGGGAACAGTGTGAAGGAGAAGAAGTGTAGGGAAGAAGGAACGCACAAGAGAACAAATAAGCAGCAGAAAATCAAAACACTCCATTCATAAGTCTACATAAGCTGTCATAAACACTACAATCATAGAGAGGAGGTGGGTCCACTGGCCCGTCAACTCTCGCCATTATCCTCATGCTCGTCCCTCTAGGCGTCCCTCTCCTCTCCCCTGAGGTGAGGGCCCCTCAGAAGCCGCCTGGACGCCCGCACAACTAAAACAAAACTAAAAAAATAAAAAAGAAAATGTAGGGGCGTCCAGGCCCCTGGACGCCCCCATAACTAAAAAAACTAAAAAAAGAAAAAAGAAAACATAGGGGCGTCCAGGCCCCTGGACGCCCCCATAAGTAAAAAAACTAAAAAAATAAAAAAGAAAACATAGGGGCGTCCAGGCCCCTGGACGCCCCCATAACTAAAAAAAAACTAAAAAAATAAAAAAGAAAATATAGGGGCGTCCAGGACCCTGGACGCCCCCATTAAAATTAAATAAATAAATATATATATATATATATGATCATAATATGAATAAAAAAGAACACAAAAAGAGAGAAAACACAAAAACACCAAAAGATAAATAAAAATCATAAAAATAATAACTAGGGGGAACAATGGTCCAAAATGTCAAATGCCGAATTTTATTCCATCAGAGAGTAGAGTGAGCTACATCAGGGGCTTAGGCACTCTAGGCCTTAACTTCCCCAGTTTGGTTACATAAGCTCTCCACAGCTCACATTCTTCCCCTACATGCGCTAAGGCCTTTCCCGCAACACTTGTCTTCCAGGGTGCTTTAATGGCCTTCGCTTCCTTCGCGTCCGCTTCCGCGCCCAACTCCCTCTTCTTCAAAGGAACGACGCCGGTTAGCAGTGGGAATGAGTGGAGTGGAATGCCGATCTGGAGGCAGCACCGATGCGCGTTGTAAAGGACAAACTCAGTCGCGCCGATCAGTTGGAGTTCAACTTCGGGAGGAGACCTCATGAGGAGTTCAAGTGAGAGTAGACATGCCGGTGCGCAAGTGAAGAAGCCTTGTGTCATGGTTCGAAAGTGAGACCGCCAGTCTTCACGCTTCTTTAGCCACGGAACACGGTTCGCCACGGTGCCACCAAAGCCTAACACATCGGCTATGTGATAAAGGGGGCTTTGTTGGAAGAGCTTCGAAGCAGTCAGCATCCCCTCACGGTGGTCGAATTTGAAGTGCAAATCTAACTAGCAATTCAGAACAAGTGCGCAACCGAAAGGAGGCTTACCCATGCTCGAGGCAGTAAGGCAGCTATAAAGATAGGCAAGGACGGCGGGTCCCACCCTCTTTCCACTCCAAATCCCGCAGATAGCACTCAGTTGGTCTTCTTCCACTATGTTGTCGGTATAAGGGAACAAGAGAGCACCCGCCAGACAAATGGTGAACCCTTTCATAATTCCTTCCAAGTGATCATTGTCTGGTGACCCTCTCAGGGCATCCATAACCCATTCCGTGAGCCTTTGCAAATCAATTCCCTTTTGAGTGCGGACCTTTCTGACGGCGTCGGACGGCATGAAGCTTCCAAGGATGCTCACGGAAGTCCCTCTTGTCAGCATCCGCATAGCCTTTATCTTCTCGTCACTCTTGAATTTCTTCAATCCGAGCAGAAGTTCCACCTCCTCGAGGAGGATGGTCGCCTCGAAGGTCGGGAAGATGAAAGTGTGGGTCTGGGGATGCCAGATCTCCACTAGTGCGCCCATAACCGCCCAGTCCATGCGAATCCTCTCATAGTGCTTGGCATGAATAAGGAGCCCCTGAAGATGCCACTTCGAGAGTATGACCCTCATGTCGATGGAGATGTTGGAAGTTAACTTTGAAAGCCACGGCAATTTGGAAAACTTCCTCGGGCCTGGGAAGAGTGGATACGGCTGGAAAGAAGAAGAGAAAGGAAGAGAAGTGAGAAGAAGGTTCACGCGGAGAATTTGAAATGAATCAGCTTACCATATGCGACTGGATCGTCCCACTCAGATGACCCTCGAGGTCGGAGAGTCGCCTGATCTCGCTGCTAGGCCTGCTACGCTTCATAAGGCGGGAAGACCCTTCTTCCATCCTGAAATCCCTAGATCCTCTTCTCCTTCTCCTCCTGAGCTTTCAAAACTCTCCTTGGTGCATTTGGATGAACTAGCCTAAGGGGGGTACTTATAGGAAGGAGAGGCGCTACAGGACGAAACACATCACATCAGTGGTCAGTCGTCAGTCGTCAGGGTTTTGTCTGGATCCCCTTGTACTGTGGTGCGATTCTGTTATAATTTTGCTACTTTCTGATGTTACTAATCTATGCTGGTCTGTGCAAGTTTTACTAACGGACGTCTTTGTCCTATCTCCTGTCCCACCTTTCGATGGTTGGTCCCACCATGTCATGCATCATACTATACGATACCTACGCTATTAGAACGCGTCAAGGACCTTGCGACCCGAACGAATCTGGAGTTTGAGTTCCCCTTCAACAAAAAAAATAGTGATAATTCTGGAAGAATTTGGGTTGTACGGATAGGCCGTTAACTTGTGGTAGCATGGGGACGACGGTTCCATTCAGTGAGTTGGTGCGTGGATAAACGGGCCCAGCTCAGTATCAGCTCACCGGATCGGTATCCTGACCCTTTCTTAATGAGTTGACAATATTATCCTTGGCTATTTTCTATTCTAGTTTGTTTTAAATTTTTCTTTAAACCCAGCATGCATTCATATAGGACTTTGAGTTATTGCAGAAGATCATTCAAGTGATTCGATTGTGAAAGCCGTTGTGCTTCAATTCTTACAAATATGAGATATTCCACTCCGAATGAAATACTGAGTTTCCTTGAAATGGCCCTACGCTGCTCTTCCAAAGGAGACACTTGTTTGGACAGACCCTCAGATATTCCTTTACTTTTTACCTTGTTTGGCCCACCTTGGCCGCAGCACTTCCACATTGGCTGGTAACCGCTCCCCAAAGGTGAAACCTGCCAGTTTATGACCCAGGTACTTCCACACCGAGAAGTTGGTCTCCTTTATTTTTGTGCCTGAGCACACATCTCACCCTCCCTTATTTGATCTCCGTCCAAGCAATCGTCAAAATTTGAAAGACCTTCTTCAAGGTCGCCTCATTAAAACTACACGAAAGATTCCAAATGTCAAAATCGTGTCTCATCACACCGTGGCATCAACTTATCAGTCCATTCTCACTCCATTTCACTCCACTTCGATACCATTCCATTACGCGTCACTCCCTTGCAAAGCAGACGCCAAGGCGGGGCAGCTGTAGACACGCTATTCCTGACGTCCCCTGAGAAAATCTCATATTACTATACGACGCCCCACAGCGGCTTTCGCATTTTGAATCGCTTAAGTGCTTCCTATTCTTGAGTCTTCTTCCGCCTTTTCGGCATCCGAAAATCGTCTCGTTACGGCATTCGGACGGCATCAACACCAATCGGACGCACCGGAAGGTTACGAAACCAGGAAGAGTGTCTGCCAGGCGGCTGCCGACGCCTTTTCAGGAGATCCGGGGGGGTCTTCATGGAGGCGTCCAGGCTCCTGGACGCCTCCATGACTTTAATATATATATAATGATAAAAAATACCCAAAAAATAATAAATTAATGGAGGCGTCCAGGCTCATGGACGCCTCCATGAAAACAAAATATAAAAAATAAATAATATTAATAATGATAAAAAACAAAACAAAAATAAAATAATATATTTATGGAGGCGTCCAGGGCCCTGGACGCCTCCATCAACTTGCCCACGGGCACCCCCCGTCCAACGGTCGGTTTGTCGTTTGAGAAAAAATCCAAATAATGGAGACATCCTGCCAACTGGACGCGCCCATTCATGAATCACGGGCGCCATTCAAAACCTCGGCGGGGGGTTCGGTGGGCCTTTATGGAGGCGTCTAGATGCCTGGACGCCTCCATGAAAATATTTGAAATAAATAAATAAAAATAGAATAAAATATTATTTTGGCCCTATTGAAGGCGTCCAGGGTCCTAGATGCCTCCATCCTTCGGAGCTCTTTTAATAGAGACCCCCCCCTCAGTCCGAGGGGAGCTTCGAAGAGGTCCGATAGGCTGCCGGAGCCTAGAGGCTGCCGGAGTCATTTCTAACCCATGGGGTCTTTTTGTAGGAGGAGGTTCTGCCGGCTTCTCGGGTGCCCACGCTCGCGAGATTGTCTTCGTCCACCGCACTTCCACGTCATCCTTACGCTGCCGAAGCTCCGCCGGATTTCGCCATCGGCACATCCAATAAGCCAATCCTTTCCTTTTTCTTCGTAGTTCTTTTGCATTCATCATCTCGCATCTTCTATCCCCCTTCATAAGGGCGCCTTCTCTTATATACCTCTTGCATTCATCATCACATTTTCCTCCTACTCGAGTCCGAGAGGGGTTTGTAACCACACCAACCAGGTGTGTGTCCTGCCACGATTTCGTTATTTTCATCACAAGGGATTGATACTACACTGCCATTTTCTAATTCTGTTTATCTATTGTCTGTTATTTTGCAAGGGTAACCGAAGAAAGCCCTCTCCGTCGGTCGGCTGAAGGGGGAGGAAGAAGCAACCCGCCACTTCCTGCTAGTGAGGTAGGCGCGATCACTCTTTATTTTGGGGTCTTTTGGCCCCTGGCGATCACATCATATTCTCGAGGCCGCGGCGAGTCACTTCCCCAATGGCCGTTTAAATTCTCGTTCTTATATTCTCTTTATATTCGGTTATATTCTTATCTGCTCATATTCTCGAGGCCGCGGCGAGTCACTTCCCCAATGACCGTTTAAATTCCCGTTCTTATATTCTCTTTTTATTTTGTTATATTCTTATCTGCTCATATTCTCGAGGCCGCGGCGAGTCACTTCCCCAATGGCCGTTTAAATTCCCGTTCTTTATATTCTCCTTACATTCTGTTATATTCTTATCTGCTCATATTATCGAGGCCGCGGCGAGTCACTTCCCCAATGGCCGTTTAAATTTTCGTTCTTTATATTCTCCTTATATTCTGTTATATTCTTATCTACTCATATTCTCGAGGCCGGGGCGAGTCACTTCCCACAATGGCCGTTTGAATTCTATCATTTCTCTTGTATATCTTGAATTGCTGCTATATCTGCTATACTCTCGAGGCCGCGGCGAGTCACTTCCCGCAATGGCCGTTTCAATTCTTGTTATTTGATTTCTACACCATTCCCGTCCCCTCGAGGCCGCGGCGAGTCACTTCCCGCTATGGCCGTTTAACCCCCATATCTTGCTATATTGCATTTGTCCCGCTCGCCCCGCCGGAGCAATCTCCCGTGGTGGCCCCTTCTCTTTTCTCTTATTTCTGTGTTGCAGCAAACAAAACGAGCCCACGTGCTCCGCATTTCATTCCTCGACCACGTGACGTCGCTCACAGTCACCACATTGGCGGTCAGGACGGGGGCCTTATCATCCCACTGGTGGTAGTCCTGGGGTTGTTTTCCCTTAGTCATCATCAGGAGCTCCCTTGCTGCTTCTGTTCTGCGAGTGCTAAGCCCTGGCCTTGCGGCCAACTGAGCCAATTCTCGGGGATCATCAGGAAGCCCCCCATATCGGTTGGATATACCAGCCATGTTACAGGTGAAGACCTGCATCCTTCTCCTTTGTCGATGGACCCTCCTTTTAGCTTGGTGTGAGAAGGTCAGCCTCTCGAACACAAAAGTTCTTCTTGTTTCTTCCCGCTTGGGGATGGCTTCATCGGCTTCGATCTCGAGGCCGTTGTCATATCCATTGTCGTCGACTAACGACACCATCATTCTTTCTCCCACATCTTCCTCATCTGCCATTGACGGGCAGTAGTCTTCACTGGCGGTGGCTGCTTGCATCAGTCGCTGCTGCCCAAGCGAGGGGTTGGCTAACCCTCGAAAATAGTTTCTGACCAGACATGTCATCTCTTCTTGACCCCGCTCTTGATGTAAGACAGGGGATGATTGTCGACCTCCCACAGGAGGGATATAAGCTAGCCGAGCTCTGTCGGTAGGCTGTTGGAATCTTCGTCCCGCAGCTGGGACGTTGGCTTGACGGGCAGCAGCCTGAAAACTTTTGCGGCGCGGAGGATCCGCAACCACTTCTTCTTCTTTCTTCGGGGGCAAGCCCCTTTCTCTTCTCTCTTCCTCCCCGTCATACACAGGACGGCGGCGGATAGGTGTCAGCTGATGGACAGGTTGGGCCCGCTTGGGAACCTACACATGTTTGCACTTTCTCGGCTTGGGGGCCGACCTTCCTTGGCCATAGTGGCCGATTTCTTCTCTTTCTGCCCTCCTTCCAGCGAGGGCCTGATATGTGTTGTGGACAGGGATGGTGGGGATGACTCGGTCTGGGGTCACCCGCGTGTTGCGTCCGTTGAGGAAGACGCGCATGCCACCAACCATCATAGACTTCTCGAACTGAGATAGAGTCCCGGTAATCACAGCAGCACTCCTTTGGGCTTGGCGACGTTGACGTCCTCCATGGTGCTTGTTGACAATATTGGGGCGGGCCCCACGTATGGCGTGGTGCACCAGGCAGCTGGCGACCGGAGTTGGACTCTTGAGCGAGTCATGGTAGCATTGGGCCTTCAGAGGCTCCATATTCTTCGTAGCTCCCTCGACAGGCTCTGAGGGTTCCACTTCGAGCATATCCACGAAGGCTAACCCCAAGAAGTTGGGGAAGTCAACAGCGGCAGGGAAGCTGCCGAACTCCATAGGCACCGCCAGGTACCCTTGCACATGACCAGCAACAATCGAAGGACCGAAGCCGACGCTAGTCAATCCAATTGTTGTCATCGTTCGCCTGCAAAGACAAACAAGCCAACGATCAGCAGCCTTTGAGGGGGCCTCGAAGCCCAAGTATCTCGGCAAAGAGATGAAAGGTGACACTGGTCCCATCGGGCGTGCCAGACTGTTTGCGATGGGTTTTATTCATTAATTATTATTCTTATATATATATATATCTTATTTCACGTGTCGATCAACCAATTAACTAACTAGTAATTAACTGACTGATTGACGGCGCGGGCGTGCCAGTCACGTACGTGACAAGTTTATTATGCGCTCATTCTGACCCGTGTCGGGCGAAAGTGAGGTTCAGTCGGGACCAGCAGTCCGCCATACCATAAAGGCTATGGCATTAATTACATCCCCCGCGAGGAGGGAACACCTTTGATTAATTGCCGAGATAGTGGGCTATCGAGGCCGAAATAAAAGATGCGACGTTATGAGCATGACAAGATCATACGGAATACGTCTATCTATCATGCAAGGGGAGCGTGGTTTATTGAATTGGTAACCCTCGGTACAGGGCAGAGGACGTAGGTCTGAAGACCACCATCGCGCATAGCGGAGACTTCCGATCGGGCGTAACCCGGTCTTCCGTCGGTGCCATTTGATATACTCGAGGGTCTATGCAAGCATGCACGCATGATGATGATGACTATGCTAAGCATGTCAACAGAATTATGAAAGTAAGTAGTGATCAATCACATCTGTTAATCTCCGCCAAGTGAGGCAAGGATAGCAGCACAAGCCTGATAGTAAAAAGATTTGGATCCGAACATCACTTCTCTTATTCAGTTTATTAGGATTCATTAATTCCGGCCACGGGAGACGAAGGTCACCCCGAGGGTGGGTGAATGATTAAAACAACATCAGGGCTTAAAGCCGATGCAGCCACGCGTAGGGGTAGAGTTCCCCGGTGCGGCCAAACGTGGGCAAACAGAACTAATCCGGCGCGGCCGACGTAGGTAAAAGGGCTAAACCGGCGCGGCCATGGGCAACCATTAGCCCGGCGGGAAGGCCCTGGGGCGCGCCAGTTTAGGGCGCGCCGGGAACGGGGCAACCAGTACAAAGAAAGAATGAGTCTCATGTTAATACGGCGCGGTAGGGTACCGCGAAGTATTAGGGCGCGCCGGGTTAGGGCCGCGCCGTTTTAGTCAATTTTAGATGAAATTCAGAGTATTTTGGTTCATTCAAGATCCTTATGATAGTTTCAAGTTAACCAGACCGATTATTTGTTTGATTGAAGTCCAAGATCCCTCGGAAATGATGCAATAAGTAAGTGCGAGGTTCACACTCGAGCACTGAGTTGATTGGGTTCAGAATGAGCATCTGATTATGGCTTAATTATTCTGAGTCTGCCCAAAATTGGGCAGCATCTCCCCTGAACATGAAGAGTTGCAGGGGAGAAACAGGGTCATACCCACTTGTGGAGTAAGCCCCTAAACTGCCGGTCTGCACAGTGGCAGCCAGGACACTCCCAACGGATAGGGTACCCCGAGGACTAGCCTGCGAGGGGCACCAAGGCTCCGTGGGTGAGGATAGAGGGATGAGGCCACTGATAATGGGAGCAGCACCCCGAGGGCTAGCCTACGAGGGGTGGGCAACCCACAGCCTATGACACATCCCTTGAAGGGACCGACCATTAAGAGAGTGAAGCTCCGAGGGCTAGCCTGCTTGGAGCACACATCCCTTGGCCTCTATCGGGTCTCCAGATTGTTGGGGCTAAGCTTGTTAGGCTAGGACCCCTGTTATTATCTGCTGTGGCCTTGAGGAAGCATCTACCATCGAGAGGTAGAGCCCTCGATCACCCAGCAGTTCCGTGAAGCAATGGGGAATGTCCCCCCTCCCCGGGCGATTAAGACGGAATGCAAGAATCTCGGAACGGTTCAACTGACCGTGATGCAGAGGGGTAGTCAATGCACAGATGAGATGAGCCAATCGTAGAAGCATATGCTCGAACAACTAGGACGCACCATTCAGACGATGGATCCTGCCATCCCAAAGGTGACTCCCACCTCGCGAGCAACAGAGCAGTATGAAGAGAGGAGTTAACGGGAGTTAGACCCTCGATACCACGGCGGGAAGAAGCATGCGCATGAGCACAACTCTGTCCACGGAGGGGATACAAAGACCCTTAAAACAAACATGGAAGCGGTCGATGGGAAAGACCCGGGGAGGGGTCGTTTCTGTAGCCTGCGATGCTTCGGGGCATGATCGGGACTCGAGGAAACCGGAGTCGGGAACCATGCGCGGAAGAACTCATACATATGCATTGACATAGATAGAGAAGGGGAATAAGCTTCGAGCATTCATTCGACCTATTGGTCCACGCATCTATATACATATCACCACCCAGTAGATGGGAATGGACTAACATTTACATTACAAATCCGGTGCCGGCATCGTCGCTCGGTCGCCGTTCATCAGTTGCAGAGGCAGAGGGATGCGCAGAGGCACAACAACAAAATAAACGGGAAGAGAGAATCGCAGAGAAAGGGGGGGGTCGGCTCGTATCATCGCCATCCCTCCCCCTCTCACTTACATCTGATAGATAGAAACCCCAAAAAAAAGGAATCCACAAAAGCGCCGGTGCCCACCTATTCTCGAAACAGAGTATCGGATCTTCAGCTAAAGCAGAGGAAGATGGCCGGCGGAGGACGCTCAGACGAGACCCCTTTTCCCAAGAGCTCTGTCTCTCCCGGAATCTGGTTCGCTCTCCGATCCTCCTCTTTTTTTCTTCTTCTCCTCTCTTTTTGTCGTCCTTTTTCTCCCTTCTCTATCTCTTTTTGTCGAGCAGACACCTATATATATAATTGAACCCTAAGCTTCATCCAGCGTGAAGAACAGCGCGACGGGGGTTCTTTGCGCGCCGGAATAAGGGGCGTTAGATGGGGGCGCACCGGTTTAGGGCGCGCCGTGTTAATGTTCCTTGCACGTCGCGAGTCAGTCAATGAGTCCGGGGGTCACCGGAAACATTTATCTCACGAATGCTCCTTGAAACCTCGTTGGGATGTCTTGTCGAAGCTCCCAGGTCGACATACGGCCATTCCCGAGACTCCAGATAGCTTTGATTTGATCATGCGGGCTTTCTGCTGACACGGCCTTCGGCTCTATGATTCGTGCTGCTGGCTCGGTCTGGCTTGTGCCCAAAGCTCCTTAGGGGGTGGGATAACCCCAGGGATAGTTCCGCCTGAACTGGGCGATCATTCGGCCACTAACGGGCCCATCTTGGCCGGAAGCCGTACCCGTGCTGGGTGATCAGGATCTTCTGCCAATAGAGCTTTCGGTCCTCCGTCTTGGAGAGCCAGGGGGACTCTTTCATCTTCAGGAGAGCCTTTCATGAGGTGGGTAGCTACTGGGTAGACCGTCGTCCTTGATCGGATAACGGGTGTAGTGTATGCGGCACGACGGAGTCGATGCCGGTTCATTGGGCAGGCTTGATCGCACTGCCGGTTGGTTGTGAGTTCATCTCGGCTCGCCCGAGGTGAAGTCCCCATGTTCATACGGGGTGACTCGAGGCTCTGGCAGCTTGAGAAGTCTTCAATATGTTGATCTTTATCGGCTTCTGCGCTTCAACGGGCCGCATCATTCGTCTTTATGGCTTGATCACCGATGATCACATTTTGGGTGCCAACAGCAAGTGGTGACATTCTAGATAGGCATGACCTATCCTTCCTATCACGCCTTTTGATATACTGATAGGTTGATGAGGCACTCAGATCATTAGACTGTAATTGCATTCAGAACTGAAAACTAAGGACAGCGTTCCTAATCATGCATCTAACGGAGCAATACTCAGACAAGCAATCACACATAAGACAAATGATTTTTAGGTGGTTCAGTCTCAACCTTGAGACCTACATCCACCCCATACTCAGATCTGAGTGTGGCTTCTGCTGTCACACAGCTTAACTGTGATCCACAGCTTCGAGGATGAATCCCTACAATCGCTGACTAACAGCTTGATCTACTGAGCCTCACAGCTTGCTGTCCGAGGTTCACACCTCGCCTGCTGAGCATCACAGCTTGCTCTACTGACTTACAGCTTGAGAGACAATGAATAAAGAAAAATAGAAAATGACTGATAACTAGAAACAGATATAGCAATAGAAATGATGTAGCTCAAAGATAAGGAAACGATCCTACATTTGATCTAGAGATCGTGACTGGAGCAGCTCTCCCTTCTTCTCATTTTCTGATACTCTGTTTTGAACCTTCATCCCAAATCTGCAACTCACTCTTTACTTTTCTCTCCGAAGCTCCTCGCTGCTCTCAGATTTGACTTCACTGCTTTTCTCCTCTTCTGTCGTTCCTCCACATCTATCTCTCTATCTCTTACTCTATCTCTATTTTCTTCTCTCTCTTGTTTTACTTGTCAGAGATCCTCCTTTTATATAGCAAGGAACTGGAGAATGTGGACTCCGCATAGTTTCGCTCTGGTGCGTGGAGGGAAGAGTTCCCGCCACTGCCTTGTCAGAAAAGTGGCTTTAGTGATTCCACATGTCAGATGTTGAGGATAGGGCGAGACCACGTGGCTGATCAATTATCTTGGAGAGCAAGCCGCCTTGGATCACGTGTTTCATGAACTTGAATCTTGGATCACGTGCCCTCTTGAGTCTCTGCAACTCTCAGTCCATTAAGTGTTTGAGTTACTCCTGTCAATAAGAAATAAGTCATTTAGTCAAATACCTTTTTCATAATCCTTGCCCATGAGAATGCATATGTCACGTCCCGACGTGGAATATCGGGACTGGCAATAGAAACAATTAATAATATTATGCTCATTTTCAGACATGCTACACTAAAGCTAGAAGATCAACACAATACCATGAACAGAAAATAACTCCATTAATCTAAATAAACATTTAAATGATCCATTACATCGCACTTATCAAACCAACTTAAGAAAGACTTCCAACATAACATTCACTTGACACTATTACAACCACTGATTCCATTATACTCTTACCAGACACACTTTCTAGATCATAACTAGACACAAAACAACTCTAGATGACTTTTCAAGTTCGTCCAACAGGTTCGCTCCAGGGTCGTCACTCTGGCCCATCCCCATCAGTTTGCAAATCCTCACCTGAGCTACTTGAAAAAGGGGGGGACAACTGGGTGAGCGAACGCTCAGTAGGTCATAACAGGCAAGTTTAAGTGATTAACCAATTATACTTAACATGAACGAAAAGAAAAGGAAAGACGATGTGGCAAAGTAGCATAAAAAGAAAGTGCGAGATCATGAACATGATGTAACTGGAAATTGGCCAACAATCATTAAATGACCAAGTCAAGCAAGATTCAAGCAATAGATTGTGTCATAGACATCATGCTAGTCATGCACTTGGTGCAATACCTCACCATGTCATTACAAACTCCCCGGGGCACAAGTACTTTCGGGCGCTCCTCCCAGGACAAGACCGGGCACTTATGATGCGTTGGCATTGATTTAGTGAATCCAAGATCCCAAGTTATATCTAGACATTAATCAAGTTAAATGGCCAATATATCCAGGTATAACTTACCTCGGAAAACCCAAGGATAAGTTGAAGAGATACTTTACCCAGAAAGTTCAATTTATCAAGAACTAACAGGTCCTTGGATTCAAAATCATGAAACACAGAAAAATCAATTCTGGGTGATACGCGGTCCAAACTGGGCTGCTCAGAGGATATACGGTCTCAACTGGGCCGTTCAGGAAAGAACTGGGCCAAAGATCAGCCTCACCGAAGTCAAGGATAAACGGACCATTCTGGACCGCTCTTAGAGAAGAACGGTCAGCAATGGGCCTTTCAACTAGTATAGGCGGTCAAGAATGGGCCACACATCGCCAGAAGGACTTGAAGCCCAAGAACCGGATAAACGGGCCTAGACAGTCCGCTCAACTGGGCCTAACTAGTAAACTAGAAATCTACCCAAAATGGACTCCGGGCTGCCATAGGTGGGGCAGAACTGAACCAGGGTCCAACCCACTTTCCACTGGTCAGTCCAGGGCTTGTTGGATTACTCAAACCATGATTTGGTCAAAGAAAGAACAAGGTTAATCGACCATCATTAAATGGCAATTAGCCAGGGATGCACGGTCTTTAATGGGCCGCCCACTGAGACAAACGGTCCGATTCCGGCCGTTCAAGACTCAGTTGGTCCCAATTGAGCTGTGGCTCACAACACAGCAATCCAAGCGGTTCGATCACGTGACAGGTTCAGGTCTTGGTGGTACAACCTACCCGGCGTCCTAGTGAGAATCCTAGGCTCGCGGGGACTTACGGAGGTCCCGTAATGGAGGTCCTAGTCCGGCGGAAGGAGTATCCGACGGAGAGTCCCAACCATTACAAGGAATAGAGGCTAGTAAAACATCATAAACCAGTGTAGCGGTCAGTCAATCCTACCGGAGTAGAACGACTGTCAAACATCCCTAATATCATGGTTCATATAATCATGTTTGAATTTAACTTTATTGAAATAATAAACCAATGTCATGATAAAAATGAACAAGAAATTATAATTTTAATCTCCCATATGTTCCATTTACTTGTTGGTTGCTAGCCTATCATTAAGATTAAATAACTAGGGATGAAACAAGCTAGATTTCAAAATTAACACAGTTCTGGGAAGAAGAACGGTTCGTCCAGAACCTTTCAAAGGCCTGTGCGGTCGTTCCACAGGCCGTTCATGCCATGCAGACCAGAGGTCAGGCAGGAGATGAGCGGTTTATGGATGGCCGCATGGGTCTTTGAGCGGTTCTGATCTAGCTGCTCGTCTCATGAGAAATATAATAACGCAAACAACATAGGCGGTCAGGAGTTTGCTGTGCATATAGACAAGCGGTCTATCGCATGGCCGCTTATCCCAGAACAATCTCGGCTACCTTCGCCTTGCCCGCCTCCGGCGAGTTTGGCTAGGGTTAGCTACTATAACTAAATACACACTATAGAGAGCATGAAAATTGGGACTTTTACAACCAATAGAACGAGCACAAACTTTTATATAAGATGGCATGATCAATTGAATGATTAGTGCCTGAAATCCCTACGTAAATCAAGGTGGAACATAGTTAACCTTAATTATGGCATGCTTCCACTAAAACTAAAAATTCTCACAAGATACTACACGAAAGTTAGGGCTTTTTAATTCAAAAGAAAGAGGACACGATGACGCATCTAACCATGTATAACACTTAGAGTTTGGTTTGCTATCACCTACCTTAATCGAAGGATGAAAGTGGAAGATGGTTGCCGATCGCGCTAGGAACACACCGTCGGTAAAGGCCGGAATTCTCCCCCGTCCGAGGTCCTCGCCGGCCACCACAGCATCTAAACAATTCTAGGGTGGTTGAGGTTCATTTTTATAGGTTTAATTATATCTGGAGAGTTCTAATCGTGGAGATAGAGTCCACACACCGCGGACATGCGCGAATCGCGCCGGATATGGTTAACGCCGCCGTTGCGTTGCCAAATACACCTCCTATGGTTAGGGTTTTGGAGAATAACAAGAGGGAAAAAGTTCTACTAATCCTCACCATTCATTTGCATCTGTTTTGAGCTGAAATGATTAAGTATTGGGCTCAAATTTCACGATTTCAGGTCCGATTAAGCTAAGTGTTGATTTGGGCATTAATCAGCTAATTCGGCTTGTTTAAGAATTTTATTTGGGTTGGTTGTAGAAGACAATTTTACTAAACGTTTTATCCACTATAAGATTATAATTTTTCTAGATTTTTATAATTTGTTCAAAATTTTACTTATCATTTCTTTCTTAAGGAATTTTCTTATTAATTTCGCATAATTTTCTATTCATTAATAAATAGGGGTGTTACACCCTCTCCCACTTTAAGGAATTTGGTCCTCCAAATTCACTGCACTAACATAAACGGGGAGTGAGATAGCTTAACTAGAATAAGTCAGGATAGTGCTTTTGCATGGTATCTTCTGACTCCCAAGTAGCCTCTTCAGTTCCACGCCGACTCCACTGAACTTTAACCATAGGGATAGAACGATTCCTGAGCTGCTGCTGCTTACGATCCAGAATCTTGATAGGCCTTTCTTCATAAGTCAAATCTTCCTTCAACTCGAGATCCACATGCTGAATGACGTGAGTGGGGTCATATACATATTTTCGCAGCATCAATACGTGGAAGACATTGTATACTCCTGATAACTGGGGTGGTAGTGCTAAACGGTAACCAACCTCCCCCACTCTTTCCAGAATCTCGAATGGACCAACATATCTTGGACTCAGCTTACCTTGAATGCCAAACCTTCGAATCCCTTTCGTGGGATAAACCTTCAAAAACATATGCACACCGACTTGAAATTTCAAGACTCTCATTCTGTTGTCAGCATAACTCTTCTGTCTTGATTGTGCTACTTGCAACCAGTCTCTGATAATACGGATATTCTTGGATGATTCTGAAATGAGATCTGGTCCCAGCCATTGCTTCTTACCTACCTCATCCCAACATAATGGAGATCGATAGCTCCTTCCATACAAAGCCTCAAACAGAGCCATCTGAATGCTGGACTGGTAACTGTTATTGTAGGTGAATTCAATCAAAGCCAAGTGATCACTCCAACAACCTCCAAAATCAATTATGCAGGCTCTAAGTATATCTTCCACTATCTGGTTGGTTCTTTCAGTCTCTCCGTTTATTTGTGGATGAAAAGCAGTGCTGAAATTCAGACGGGTTCCCAAAGACTCTTGCAATCCCTTCCAAAAATATTAAGTGAATCTGGGGTCTCTATCAGACACAATGCTGACTGGAATACCATGGAGTCTTACAACTTCTTTCATATACAAAGCATCTAAGACATCAACTATCCACTTGGACTTAATAGACAAGAAATGAGCAGACTTTGTCAATCTATCGACAATAACCCATATTACATCAAATCCACTACGAGTCCTCGGTAGACCCATAATAAAATCCATGCCGATACTTTCCCACTTCCATTGAGGTATATCAAGTGGTTTCAATTTCCCTGCAGGTCTGAAATGCTCACCCTTGACCTGCTGACACACCAAACACCTGCTCACAAATTCTGTAATTTCCCTTTTCATATTCGGCCACCAAAAGGATCTTTTCAAATCTTTAAACATCTTAATACCTCCAGGATGAATAGTGTATCTTGATCTATGAGCTTCCTCGAGGATCTTATTCTTTATTTCAACTACATCAGGTACACAGGTCCTTCCCTGAAATAACAACCTGCCATCGTCGGCTACCACGAAATCAGGTTTATTACTCAAGTTTTCCTTGATCTCCACCAATTCTGGGTCATTGTTTTGCAAGGACTTGATTTTCATCAACAATTCTGGTTTAAGTTGAATCTGAGCAATCATAACTTGGTCCTTTCCAACGTTAAGATCCCAACTAGCTAGCTATTCCAGCAGTCTCCATTCTTGCAACATGAGATTTGAAAACTTAGCTATTGGCTTACGGCTTAAGGCATCCGCCACTACATTACCCTTTCGAGGATGATACTCTATGGAGAAGTCAAAATCCTTTAAATACTCAAGCCACCTTCTCTGCCTCATATTGAGTTCCTTCTGAGAAAATAAATACTTTAAACTCTTATGGTCTGAGAACACTATAAATGTCTCTCCATATAAGTAGTGCCTCCATATCTTCAAGGCGAACACTACAGCTGCAAGTTCTAAATCATGAACATGATAGTTCTCTTCATGCTTCCTCAACTGCCTAGAAGAATAGGCTATCACTTTCCCGTGCAGCATGAGCACACAGCCCAGACCAATGCCTGAAGCATCAGTGTATACCACAAAACTTCCTTCTCCCGATGGTAAATCCAAAATAGGGGCAGTAGTTAAACACTCCTTCAAGGTTTGAAAGCTTCTCTTGCAATCCTCGGACCAATCAAATTTGTTCTCCCTGTGGGTCAATCTCGTTAAAGGCACCGCAATCTTGGAGAAATCCTTAATAAACCTTCGGTAATAACCTGTTAGGCCTAGGAAACTTCTTACTTTAGTTACATTAGTAGGCCTATCCCAATTCTTCGCTGCCTCTACCTTCGAAGGGTCAATAGAAATACCTTCCTTTGTAATAATATGCCCTAGAAAGGACACCTCTTGCAGCCAGAATTCACACTTACTAAACTTGGCGTATAGTTGATGATCTCTCAGTATTTGTAACGCCCTCCTCAGGTGTTCAACATGCTCCTCCTCACTCTTAGAATAAATTAAGATATCATCAATAAACACCACGACCCACTGATTAAGATAGGGCCAGAACACATTGTTCATCAACTGCATGAAAGCTACAGGTGCATTCGTTAGTCCAAAAGGTATTACTACAAATTCAAAATACCCATACCTGCTACGGAAGGCTATCTTATAGATATCCTCCTCCTTAATCCACAATTGATGGTACCATGATCGAAGATCGATCTTAGAAAAATACTGAGCTCCCGCTATCTGATCAAATAATTTGTCAATCCGTGGCAATGGGTATTTGTTCTTGATAGTCAGCTGGTTTAATTGTCGATAATCGATGCACAACCTCATCGAACCATCCTTCTTCCAGACGAACAATACTGGGGCTCCCCACGGGGATGTACTTGCACTAATGAACCTCTTCTCAAGTAATTCCATCAACTGTTGCTTCAATTCCCTCAGCTCCGCAGGGGACATACGATAGGGAGCTTTAGAAATAGGGGTCACGCCAGGAATTAAATCAATAGAAAAGATAACCTCTCTCTCCGGCGGGAGTCCTGACAATTCCTCAAGAAAGACATCTGGAAAATCTCGAACGACAGGAGTATCCTTAATCTCAATCTTCCTCTCAGGGGTCACATAAACAAAGGCTAGAAAAGCCTGACATCCTCTCCTCATCAACTTATCAGATCGAAGAGCCGAAATAAGTGGCACAGACTTATGGTGCCTAACCCCTATAAAAGAAAGTGCAGGGTGCCCAGAAAAGGACACAGAGCTAGAACTGCAATAGACATTGGCCTCATATTTAGCCAACCAATCCGCTCCTAGAATTACATCATAATCCTTCATATCCATACAAACTAAGTCAGCTGGCAAGTTTTGTTCATTAATCATAACCTTACTAGAAGGAAAGAAATACTTAATTGCTGAACTGGAACCAATAGGAGTTGAAATTTCTAACGGAGAATTCATCAAGACTGGCTTCACAGATAAAGACTTAGCAAATTTCTGAGAAACGAAAGAATGAGTTGCTCCGGTATCGATTAAAACAAATGCCGGCTTATCATGTATAATAAGAGTACCTTCAACGAGTCCACCCTCCTCGGTGGTTCCTGCATCATTATCTTATAGGGCTTAAAGCTTACCCTAATGCTTCTTATTCCCTTGCGACTTAGTCGGGGTAGCTTGATCTGACAAAAGGGGACACTCAGGAATACGACGGTCCCTACTACCACAGCGTAGACATGCGCCCAGCTTGCGCCAACACTCTTCCATCTTGTGACCTGGATGGTCACAATACTTACACAAGCCCTTGAATGGTACAACAGGGCCAGGCTTCTTATCTTCACTCTTCGGCATCTTGCCCTTCCACGATCCAGACCCACCATTGGGCCTTTTCTTGCTATTACCGGGTTTGGAATTCCCGGAACCAGTAGTTTGTTCCTTCTTAGCACTCTTTCCACGGATTCTCTCCGTCATCTCTAAAGTGTCTTCCAAGACTTGAGCTTTTCTCACCATCTCAGTATAAGTTTGAATTTCCATTGGTGCCAATTGGTTAATATATTGTAGCTTCAATCCGTTGAGAAAATGCTTGGCCTTCATCTTTTCCGTAGATATCAAGTGAGTAGCATAACGAGATAGCCTAGAAAACTGAGCTTCATACTCGGCTACAAAAACATTTCGCTGTTTCAGGGTAGCAAATTCTGCCACTTTCTTTTCTTACACTCTATCAGAAAAATATTTACCACTAAAGAGTTCCTCGAACTCCTTCCATGTAACTTGTCTATCTCCAAGGGTAACCTTCACTGCATCCCACCATGTTCTTGCATCACGTTCCAGTTGGAAAGACGTTAAAAGAACATGTTCTTGATCATTGCACTGCATCACCTCAAAAATCCATTCCATCTCTTTCAGCCAGTGCTCGGCTTCATTGGGATCGGTTGAGCCACCAAAACGTGGGGGATTCATTCCACGGAAGTTCTGGTGAAGGTCGCCAGCTCCGTGGTTCGCTGCTCCTCCTTGGGCCACTTGCTGCAAGGCCTGAGTAAGTCCTTGAACCGTTCGCTGCATATCTCGCCATTGGGCACGTTCTATCGCCATTGAAAATCCTACATGTGGAATATATTATTTTAGGATCATTTAGAAGGAATAGTTTTAGAATTAGACTATTAACTCAACCTAAGTCTCTACCCAAATCTCACTAGGTTGGGTCCTTAGACTTATAACAAGGTTATAGGTCCTACGACATCACTTAGAATCCTAGAACTTAGAAAACCTAGGAATATTTGAAACCTAGGCTCTGATACCACCTAACTGTCACGCCCCGACGTGAAATATCGGGACTGGCAGTAGAAACAATTAATAATATTATGCTCATTTTCAGACATGCTACACTAAAGCTAAAAGATCAACACAATACAATGAACAGAAAATAACTCCATTAATCTAAATAAACATTTAAATGATCCATTACATCGCTCTTATCAAACCAACTTAAGAAAGACTTCCAACATAACATTCACTTGACACTATAACAACCACTGATTCCATTATACTCTTACCAGACACACTTTCTAGATCATAACTAGACACAAAACAACTCTAGATGACTTTTCAAATTCGTCCAACAGGTTCGCTCCAGGGTCGTCACTCTGGCCCATCCCCATCAGTTTGCGAATCCTCACCTGAGCTATCTGAAAAAGGGGGGGACAACTGGTTGAGCGAACGCTCAGTAGGTAATAACAGGCAAGTTTAAGTGATTAACCAATTATACTTAATATGAACGAAAAGAAAAGGAAAGACAACGTGGCAAAGCAGCATAAAAAGAAAGTGCGAGATCATGAACATGATGTAACTGGAACTTGGCCAACAATCAATAAATGACCAAGTCAAGCAAGATTCAAGCAATAGATTGTGTCGTAGACATCACGCTAGTCATGCACTCGGTGCAATGCCTCACCATGTCATTACAAACTCCCCGGGACACAAGTACTTTCAGGCGCTCTGTAAGGCCCCAGAATTTTTATAAATTATTTTTGGTATATTTAATTATTTTCTGGGAATTTTAAAGACCCAAAATAGATTAATAAATAAATATTTGATTAAATAAATCATTATAAGGCCCAATTTATGATAAATAATTAACCTAGCCTATTTAAATAAAATCCAAAAGGTTTAAGGACCAAGCCCATTAAATTTGGCCCATAGTCTAGAAGGTTATTTAGCCTATTTACGTATTTTAAGGATAAAAATACTATTTTTATGGATAATAATATGGATAATTAACAAAAGAGTTTGATTTATGTTGAACTCTGTGCACGTTAGATGTAGCGGTCTATCGTGCGACCGCCACAGCCATGTAACGCACCAGCCTTGATGCGTTACATCCTGTCAGTTCCGTGAATTGAAGAACGAGCAAAAAGACTAGAACTTTGGGATCCTATCTGCAGGAAATCAACTTGGGAGAGCTTATAACATTACTAAAGACTCTTAGGGATTAGGTTCTGACAAATTAAGGACTCTAGAATCGATCTAATCCTCAAACCCTAGCCAAAACCCTATAAATAGGACCTAGTTCTGAACTGAGCGACCCTTACTTTTGGCTCGTGAAGAAACAAGGTAAGGAGTCACAATTTCAGGTAAGTTCTTTAGAAGATTTTATTTATAATACATTAGATTAATAGCTCTCCAAATTTCGTGCTAGGAGATCAACCAACCAAGGAGATAGGGGCTTCTAAAGTCACTGATTCAGTCATAGCAGTCCAGAATTCAGAGCAAAAGACCACTAAAGATCAAGAGATTAGGACGTCTAAACGAGGTAATTAGAGTTCAATCCTTCAGAACGTTTTGTTCACCTTAGTTTCAACTTCTTACCCTCAAAATTATACGTCCTTAGGTCAAGAGGCTGAGGAGCTAGAGCAGCGTGAAGTCGCTGAAAAGTCACAAAAAGAGAGGAACTAGGGCGGTCCTTGAAAGCTCAAATTAGAAGTTTAAAGCTCAGTTAAGCGGTAGGTCATCTCATGTTTGGCAAAAACATCTTGTTAGGGATAAAAACCCATCTGGTTTTGATTGATTTCATGCATCATAGATCATGAATTTCATGTTTTAGTAGGACATGCATACATGTATACACTTAACCCTAACTAAGTTAAAAATGAACTCTCTTGTCAAATTCACAGAAAACCCATGCATACTAGTAGGTTAGCCTTCATTCTATCATGTGGAAGTTTATATATGATTTCCAGACAAGATGTAAGTTGAGACCTTAGATTTTAATATCTTTTCTGCCAGCAGACGATCTGATGCATCAAGGTAAGATCGTCACAATGATATAACGGCCTTACGATAAGCCGTCACACCTTCTGTGGTGTTTGAAGTTCTCTGTTGTCTCTGACGCACCATAGATGGAGCGTTACATTACTGTAACGGCCTCACGATAAACCGTCACAGTCACTGTGACGCACCCATTCTCGACCGTCAGGGTAACTGTAGACAGAATGGGAAACTAGTTAATTTAACTTATAAATAAGCCTAGTTATCTAAGTTTTGACTTGATTTCATGTCTTTAAGATTATTTACTGATTCATGATAGAAATTGCATAATTTAGGTATCTTAAGTTATTTTAAGTTATGTTAATTTCATGTGTCAAAATTCTATAGTTTTGAATCTAAATCATGATTTTCCAAAGATGTATTAATGGAGTTTTATCATGATTTCCTATTGTTACACATCCTCTCTATCAATAGAGTCATTTCTTTAAGTACATGGCGCATATTCCGATATGTTGTCCATTAGTTCACACTTTGCACTATAGGAACATTATTCTTGGACTTGAGGACCTCTCTATTGGATATTCATTCCAATGGACTAGGAAATCTTATTTCAAGGCCTCCGTAATTCTCTGCGAGCCTGGGATTCCCACTAGGACGCCAAGTTGGTTGTACCATTAAAACTCAATTAATTAGAAAGCACTATCGATGTTTTCTGGTTCTAGCAATGTAACGAATCTATTTTGGACCGTCAGGCCCATGTAACGGCCCAATATACAACCGTCACATTGAACTGAGTCTACTTTCTTTGTTCGGGATTCAGACTAATGTAACAGCCCAATACTGGAGCGTCACATGAGTGTAACGGCCCAGTACTTGACCGTCACAATGCTTGAGCTAGTTAACATGAGGTTTGACCCAAGGGTTGATATTCTAAAGTTCCTAGATGGCTTGATAATGGTCTAGGACTTATCATATTGATCAAGAAACTTAATATAATGAATGGAAGTTAAAGAAATGTACCGTTATGCTGTCGATTTATTTCCACAAGCATAACATTGTCTTAATTCATTCTTGATCTCTCATATTCTTAATTGAAGCATTCGTTCTTTGATAATTATTGTCATAAGCTTATTGATTGAACTTATTACATTCTTGGCCATACGTTATTGATACACTCATGGAAGTAGCTTGATTTATACGTGAAGATGTAGTCTGGGCACTGATTGTGTCCAATGGCTCTATGCTAGTCCCCTCGACTGATTGCCGGAAACATACTATTATAAACCATGGGGTATGATGCTACTGGCGTTGCATTACGCTGGGAGTACTTTCTTTATAAATAAGTGAAATCATGAGCACTCATGAAAATCTAGTGAATTGCTACATGATTGACGTTCTCATGCGTAACCTTTATGGTTATGAAAGTGAAAAGTGAAAGTGCATTGTCGTTACATTTTTGTTCATGAAAGGCCATGCTACATTCTTGATCATACTTGTTACATTCTTACTAGTTCATACTCATTCATCCTATCTTACATAATCATTTTGTTACTTTGGTTTAATCGCATGATTTTACTTTATTTCTCTAGAGCAAAAATGTTAATTACTTTAATCATGCCTTCATGTTGATGCGAAGATACCTACTGGACAAGTGTGCTCATTACCTATTTTCAATCTTTTCAAGAGATGGAAGTGATACGAATTCGGATTCGGGTTATACAAGTAGCGGGTCCGAGAGCGAATGAAAGTCATATCAAGTTGAGAGTGAATACTTAGGAAGTCTACAATGTTAGATCGAGTCTTTGTAATTTCTCATTTCTTAAGTCTAGTGGAATGGAAAATGATGAAAAGGTTATTGTAAAAGAATATTTTGATCATTTATGAAATAAAGTTGGAGTTTTGATTAAAATATTATGCAATTGTATTTATGTGGGTGATTGTCTTGCGCTCTGATCATTCTTGCTTGCAAGAGGCTTACCATGCCAGCCGTTCACGTTTCTCAAGTGAGTCTTCCGCTGTCATAAAGGCTCGGGGCGTGACACGCTCCTCCCAGGACCAGACCAGGCCCTTATGATGCGTTGGCATTGATTTAGTGGATCCAAGATCCCAAGTTATGTCTAGACATTAATCAAGTTAAATGGCCAATATATCCAGGTATAACTTACCTCGGAAAACCCAAGGATAAGTTGAAGAGATACTTTACCCAGAAAGTTCAATTTATCAAGAACCAACAGGTCCTTGGATTCAAAATCATGAAACACGGAAAAATCAATTCTGGGTGATACGCGGTCCAAACTGGGCCGCTCAGAGGATATACGGTCTCAACTGGGCCGTTCAGGAAAGAACTAGGCCGAAGATCAGCCTCACCGAAGTCAAGGATAAACGGACCATTCTGCGCCGCTCTTAGAGAAGAACGGTCAGCAATGGGACTTTCAACTAGTATAGACGGTCAAGAATGGGCCGCACATCGCCAGAAGGACTTGAAGCCCAAGAATAGGATAAATGGGCCTAGACAGTCCGCTCAACTGGGCCTGACTAGTAAACTAGAAATCCACCTAAAATGGGCTCCGGGCTGCCATAGGTGGGGCAGAACTGAACCAGGGTCCAACCCACTTTCCACTGGTCAGTCCACGGCTTGTTGGATTGCTCAAACCATGATTTGGTTGAAGAAAGAACAAGGTTAATCGACCATCATTAAATGGCAATTAGCCAGGGATCCGTGGTCTTTAATGGGCCGCCCACTGAGACAAACGGTCTGATTCTGTCCGTTCAAGACTCAGTTGGTCCCAATTGAGCCGTGACTCACAACACAGCAATCCAAGCGGTTTGATCACGTGACAGGTTCAGGTCTTGGTGGTACAACATGCCCAGCGTCCTAGTGGGAATCCCAGGCTCGCGGGGACTTACGGAGGTCTCGTAATGATGGTCCTAGTCCGGCGGAAGGAGTATCCGACGGAGAGTCCCAACCATTACAAGGAATAGAGGCTAGTAAAACATCATAAACCAGTGTAGCGGTCAGTCAATCCTACTGGAGTAGAACGACTGTCAAACATCCCTAATATCATGGTTCATATAATCATGTTTGAATTTAACTTTATTGAAATAATAAACTAATGTCATGATAAAAATGAATAAGAAATTATAATTTTAATCTCCCATATGTTCCATTTACTTGTTGGTTGCTAGCCTATCATTAAGATTAAATAACTAGGGATGAAACAAGCTAGATTTCAAAATTAACACAGCTCTGGGAAGAAGAACGGTTCGTCCAGAACCTTTCAAAGGCCTATGCGGTCGTTCCACATGCCGTTCATGCCCTGCAGACCAGAGGTCAGGCAGGAGATGAGCGGTTTATGGATGGCCGCATGGGTCTTTGAGCGGTTCTGATCTAGCCGCTCGTCTCATGAAAATATAATAACGCAAACAACATAGGCGGTCAGAAGTTGACCGTGCATATAGACAAGCGGTCTATCGCATGGCCGCTTATCCCAGAATAATGTCGGCTGCCTTCGCCTTGCCCGCCTCCGGCGAGTTTGGCTAGGGTTAGCTACTATAACTAAATACACACTATAGAGAGCATGAAAATTGGGACTTTTACAACCAATAGAACGGGCACAAATTTTTATACAAGATGGCATGATCAATTGAATGTTTAGTGCCTGAAATCCCTAAAAGAAGTGTATGCCCTGCAAGCCAATCACTTATGAAGTGATGGCATCATTTCTTATACATTCTCATTCATATTTATGGTAATTTCTTCATTATGTCTTATTTATTTATGTGTATTACCGCTTGACGTGATGAAGTCCTTGAACACAGGCTATGAAGGTTGAATCATAATGAGATTATGATAGTGAGATCAACCTTCTAGATGCATGTGTTCTAAATGTTCATGGTCATTGGATCTTTAAGATAGGATATCAAAGAATCCGGATAGACCAGTGCACATGATATCCTCTCATATGATGAGGGTGACTGATCTCACAGTCACTGGTGTGGAGACACTAAGATATATGTGTAGGTGCCCATTACACGAATAGGGTTCACTGAACTGATCCGATTAGGAATCTCTAGATGGTAATTATATCTGTCAACCAAGAGATTCTTCAGTTGCAGTTACACAGTTGGTCCTTTGACATGAGTCACCAAAGATACCTTGCATGAGGACTTCTATATTTTGATTCCTGGCAAAGGGACTTTATCCATAAGTCCTGGATGCTCAGGTATTCGGATACAGCGGAATACATGCGAAGGTAATTGAGTGACATCAGTGAATCATTCACTCTCAGATATAGCATGAGAGAAAATGCCCTATGAATGGTACTCGGTTAAATCCTTGGCCAAGGTAAATAGTTCAATGGAAAAGGAGTTTTCCATTGGGACTTGGAGTATGTTCATCAGGTCATAGATAAGAAGGGTTTGACAGTATAACCATACCCTTAATTATGACCAGGGGCATTGAGTATGAATGAAGGACTATAGCTGTGTGGTAACTATTGACAGAAAGGTCCTAGAGTGGTTTTATAAACCCCCTTTATTTTTTGGGGTCACGGAGTGTTGCTTGGTGCTTACCATGGCCTGAAAGCCCATCAGAGGAATAATCATGAGATGATTATTCATTATAAGATGATTAATTAATTATTTAAGTCATGAGATGATTAAATAATTAATTCCGTGTTAATTAATAATGTGGAAAAGCTAAGAAGGAGTTCTTAAGTTTATTGGGCCTAAAACCAGACTGACACTGGGCCTAGAGGGTCACACACATTAGGGTTATGGACGGTGGAAGTATATTCGCAATATTAGACTTATTAGGGTTTTTGTGAAAGACCGAGAAGTCTATAAATAATTGCGTTGGGAAAAACCCTGGGCCAAGCATCCAGGGTTTCCCGAGCCGCTCCTTCTCTGTCCTCCTAGGGAGGGGCGCCCCCCTCTCTCTCCTCTCTCTCTTCTTCCTCTCATCTCTAGTGTAGAGATCATGGAGGTGCTGCAGAGGAGATCGTTTGTGGGGCGTTGCGACGTGGAGATTCCACCGTTCGTGCCCGTGTGGATACCGCTAGAGGCCGTTCACTTGCGCGGCTAATTATCGCCACGAGGGATTGTTTCCACTTCGCTGCGATCTGAGTATCACAGAGGTAAAATCGAATCCCGTAGTTGTGGATTATCATCGGGAATCACGCAGGAGCGATCAACTCGGTCGAGTTATAATTTTAATTTCTTCTTTCCGCTACGTTCTTCATGATCCCAGCCTAGATCCTTACAATCCCTACTTAAATCAAGGTGGAACATAGTTAACCCTAATTATGACATGCTTCCACTAAAACTAAAAATTCTCGCAGGATACTACACGAAATTTAGGGCTTTTTAGATCAAAAGAAAGAGGACACGATGACGCTTCTAACCATGTATAACACTTAGAGTTTGGTCTGCTATCACCTACCTTAATTGAAGGATGAAGGTGGAAGATGGTTGCCGATCGCTCTGGGAACACACCACCGGTAAACGCCAGAATTCTCCCCCATCCCAGGTCCTCGTCGGCCGCCACAACATCTAAACAATTCTAGGGTGGCTGAGGTTCATTTTTATAGGTTTAATTATATCTGGAGAGTTCTAATCGTGGAGATAGAGTCCACACACCGCGAACATGCGCGAATCGCGCCGGATAGGGTTAACGTCGCCGTTGCACCGCCAAATACACCTCCTAGGGTTAGGATTTCAGAGAATAACAAGAGGGGAAAAGTTCTACTAATCCTCACCGTTCATTTGCATCGGATTTGAGCTAAAATGATTAAGTATTGGGCTCAAATTTCACGATTTAAGGTTCGATTAAGCTAAGTGTTGATTTGGGCCTTAATCAGCTAATTCGACTTGTTTAAGAATTTTATTTGGGTTGGTCGTAGAAGACAATTTTACTAAAAGTTTTATCCACTATAAGATTATAATTTTTTCATATTTTTATAATTTGGTCAAAATTTTACTTATCCTTTCTTTCTTAAGGAATTTTCTTATTAATTTTGCATAATTTTCTATTCATTAATAAATCGGGGTGTTACATCATACTTAGACAATATCATGAAATTTTAGATGCTCAGACTAAGGAAGTATATGATTATGCAAATGCCTTAAGTATGGACTTGATGCACATACTTAATGACATGAATCTATATGTGCACCGACCCTGGTTTCTATATGTGCACAGACCAGGATGCTTCATATGCATAGACCCTAGACATGCACAAACCAATATGTGCACAGACTCTATATATGCGTAGACCTTAGACACTATATGTGCACAGACCAAGTCCAGCATGCTAAAGCATATGCATCGACCTAGTAGAGTATACTACAATACGTGCATCGACCTGTAAGACATGCTGCAAAACATGCATTGACCTGAAGTACATAAAACTAGCATGAGGCCTTATAGAATGAGTGTAAGGATGTGCATCGACCTTGCCTTACACAAGATGCAATGTTCATCGACCTTGTCTTACACAAAGTACAATGTGCATCGACTTTGCTTTACGTAAGATGCAATGTGCATCGACCTTACTTTACGCAAGATGCAATGTGCATCGATCTGATACACTACAGGTGAATATATGCACCGACCTGTATGACTTCACGCAAGAACATGCATCGACCTTTATTTTCAACGTAGTATAAGGATGCATCGACCTGAATAGATAACGACATTGGCTTGCATCGACCGGACAAGCTGATGGGAATCGACGCCGAGCATGTACCTTTTCTTTTGTATTTATGTCCTTTTAGTTTGTGTTCATATCCTTGGGAAAGTATATGCGTAATTGTATGGCTTTGTAAGACAATGCGTCATTCCCTTGGATTGCGTGGGTTTTTGTGCAATTGTGTAGTAGGTCCAGCTAGGGGGCCCTCAACCCTTTCCCATTGGTCCATGTCACCTTGTGGGGCTGGTCAACCATCCTAGGTGGACATCTAGAAGGTTGGACTAGTCATATGGACACATGGGAGACAAATGGGTCAACATTCCAAAGGTAGGCCACCTACCCCTTCCACCCCTTGCATATAGTCAATAGGCCGCCCCCTTCTTGTTTATTTAATTTTATTTTTTGTGTGTTGTTCACACTTCATCCCAGCCCTTCATTCCCCATCCCTAGATCCAAGGGTCTACATTAGATTTGATACCTAGCATATAAAAGGTTGTATTTTCCATTTGTTGGCATTAATGAAGAAAAATTATTGGAAAATTCAAGAGCTTCTTGCGCCCCTCTCCTCTCTCCTACTGTTCTTCCCTTCCCAACCCCAGATCTAGAGTGGTTCTATCTTCAATCCCCTCCCCTCTATCTCCGGTGATCATCTGTGCCGCCGTCGTCGCCGTTTGTGCCGCCTTCGAGCCGCCGCGGGGCCATCGTCAAGGTTCTGTCCTGCTGGATAGAGGTGTCTTCCACGAATTCCTGCTCTCCACCACGTGAAGATCTCAAGCTGAAATTTTGAGGGTGTGTTCTTAACTTGAATCCCCACCCCCACTTACATTTTCACGTCCAAATTCCTTTATTTAGTAATTTTCCATTTTCATTCATCTTTCACTCCCAGATCTGTCTTGTCTCTGTCTACAGTGACAGCAGCTCTGAGTTTCCCATCTCCGACCACCTTTTTGATTTTTCCAAACCCTCCCAATTTTACTGGGAGTTCTTTTTATCAACCCCCCACTCCATGAATTTTATTAATTTCTGATCAGCCTTCTATCCAATTTTCAAAAAATCATGTTCTTCTTCATCTATAGTGCTATCTACCTGTTTCCAGATCCAACCTCTGTCCAGTGAAAAAATCATATCAATTCGTAGCCACCTCCCATCAGTCCACCAAAAATATTTCCATCTTCCTTGTTCAAAATCCTATAACTTTTGGGAAGAGCTTAGGAGCGGGATCGGACATCTACCTCACGGTCAACGGCAGTTCTCAGACAACTTCCCTGCAGATCTGAGAGTTTGGCTACTGTATAATAGGAACTCAAAAATTCAATAAAGCCAATATCCCTGTAGATCCAGGTCCGATCTCCAGGCCTAGGTTGAAGTACTTCCAGAGAGCTTTCTAACGGCGTCAGTTTCATGTCGATCCGACATCGGGGCTGATCGCAGCGTCCGTTCTCGTCGGAGCGCGCGCCGGAAAATAGAACCGGCAGATCCGTGGTCGGTTATTCCGGCCGATGCCGAACGGAGCCGCCCGACCTCCGGTCGACGTTCCAGTGTGCCGCCAGCCCAGGGAACGCTTCCCCAAGTGTCCCCACCACAGTGGTGCCACCGAGACCCACACGGCCCCTCCGGACAGCACGTGGGCCCCACAGTCACAAGTTCGGGTGCTGCCGAAGAGACGCGAGAAGCCGCCCGTCAACCCGAATTCGGTCCTCCCGGGCCCATTTGTGTAGCCCTTTACCTCCCTGCGTGGAGTGGGCAGTGAGTCATTGCTGTCATTATTGTGTATTAATTGTTCCGGGAGCACGGTTTTCGGCCGGGTCCGTCTTCCCCACACCGGGAGCGTGGAGGTATCGTATTCGCTCCTTGCTTGGCATTTCACTTATTTCCATATATGCTTTATATGCCGCTACTAGAGAGCATATTTTAGGACCTAGCTTGCTATATATTTTCATATCACCACAGCTGCGAGAGAGAGCGAAGCCGTCCCGTGACCCGATCCGGGCACGAAAGTGCGAATTGACCACCCTAGCTCTTGCCGGTTTCTCAACCGTGAACGTCCGACGCTTCCCTCGTTAAGGGACAATCACGAGCTCACCTAGAGTTCGAGGACTGCATTCCTCATTGTTGTCAAGTCCGTGGTCTCGTCCCGCATCAATTTGGTATCAGAGCGAGTTTGAGTCTAGGGTGTCCAAAAAAAAAAAAGAGTGTCATTTAAGTCTAAGTGTCTAAGTCGGTCTTAGGAGTTGTATTTGCATACCATTAGTCGGTATATAAAAAGGTGTTGTCTGAACGTTAGGCTACACCTATCGGGAAGGTCGCACACTTGCGCGAGTGTTCTTCGGATCGATTAACTCCGCCCCGTACCGAGTCTTGGTGTCTTGTCCTTAGTGTGCATGCATCCCAACCTTGCATAGTCGGTCTAGTGTCATGTCCAAATGGCCTTGCCTATCCATTCCTAGGGATCCATTCCCACATTTTGGCAAATATGGCCAACCCATGCCGACCCGTCCAAGGCGATAGGTCTGTGTCCGAGTACATTCGGGACTATCATAAGTATTGGTTGGAATATGGCTTGGGAGAGGAGAGCACCACGGCCGCATTTCAGTTTCGGAAAGGTTTGCGGCTTTACTTTCGAATCCAATGTCTTGTCCGCGATGCATTCTCTCTGGCGCAGTCCTATAAGGTCGCTCTGGAGGTCGAGCCATTTGAGTCTCCATTTAATGACGACCTACAGCGAGCTGATGCTGCCCTGGCTGCCCTTCGGCAAACATCTAACTCCCAACCGAGTCCCGAGTCGATCGGACTGCCTACCCCATTGCCTTCACCACCCGTTCATGCTCCGTTACCACCCTTACCTTACGATCCTCATCCGGAGCCATCATATTGGGAGTCACCTCACCCCAAGCCACCCGTGTTTCTTACAGGGACGTTATACATAGCCGAGCCACTTCTTAGATGGCTCAAAGATGGCTTGGTCCCACTTCCTTACCCCTCCATGGACCCCACCTTACCTTTAGTGCCGGTCAACTCATTCCATACCACATTTCGATCTAGTCACCATGTTGATACGTTGGACGATCTTGTCATGGGATTAGATTCACAATGGAAGTTGACGCATCTTTTGGCCCGAGGCCTTGACCAACCCGCTAGTCTTAGCTTCACCCATCCGGCCTTCGGGTCCATTACCTCCGAGTGCACCGTGGGTTGTGTCAGCACGGAGGTTCTTCTACTTCTCCTGCTACCGGACGAGCCTGAATTCATACCCTTTTGTCCAAGGGAGGAATCATACTTCTTGCCTACGATCCCCATCCCACCCGTCACAATTCAAGAAGGTGACTATCCACACCTTCAAAACTTCTACACGTGGGACCGTGACTTGTGGGAACCCACCACAAGGGGTCATACCTTCTTTGATCCCTTTGACCCACTCCCTAGTGGATCCTTAAACCCTCCATATATACTTCACTTCTTCAAGGAAGCCCACTTTTACGCCCCTTCCCCACGGGATGGGCCACCTACATCCACCAATCCCGACCCACCTACACCCGGCCCTTCTAAACCACCCGAGTCACCCACATTCAAAAGACCATCCACGCATAACCACACCCGACGTATAGGTGTTCCCCATGCCATCCATTCCCGGTTGCATCACATGCATGCATGGCACATATTCGGGTGTCCTGGTTCGCCATCATCCATGTACGGGTCGGACTAACACTAGTTTTGTCTAGAGTCATGCATGAGTCCATTTCTTATTTGTGTTGTTTGCATATGTGTGTTAGTATTTGGTGAGTCTGCATGTGTCTTGTGCAAGCTCCTCGTCATTCTCGTAAGAGTAAGAGGCGATTGGACTCACTCGATGAGTATGGGATCGGTTCTAAATCTACACCCGGATCTAGTCACCTACAGGGACTCAGCGGTGATTCCTAGTGAGTCTTCAAGCAGCCACCTCCCTTTTTGAGAGTGCCCCACCCGGAGTGTCCAACTCTAGCCCATAGCAGCTTGTGCATATCGAGTATATATGGAATGAGCAGGTGACGATCACTTGGAGTGGAGTGTACCCGCGTTACTTGGCACGGTGACGGATCCGCCGGAGTACTCAAGCATCCATACCCCTACTCGACGGGGTCGAGTTCCTCCCACCCGGGGAGAGTTGATGGGAATCGACGCCGAGCATGTACCTTTTCTTTTGCATTTATGTCCTTTTAGTTTGTGGTCATATCCTTGGGAAAGTATATGCGCAATTGTACGGCTTTGTAAGCCAATGCGTCATTCCCTTGGATTGCGTGGGTTTTTGTGCAATTGTGTAGTAGGTCCAGCTAGGGGGCCCTCAACCCTTTCCCATTGGTCCATGTCACTTTGTGGGGCTGGTCAACCATCCTAGGTGGACATCTAGAAGGTTGGACTAGTCATATGGACATATGGGAGACAAATGGGTCAACATTCCAAAGGTAGGCCACCTACCCCTTCCACCCCTTTTATATAGTCAATAGGCCGCCCCCTTCTTGTTTATTTAATTTTATTTTTTATGTGTTGTTCACACTTCATCCCAGCCCTTCATTCCCCATCCCTAGATCCAAGGGTCTACATTAGATTTGATACCTAGCATATAAAAGGTTGTATTTTCCATTTGTTGGCATTAATGAAGAAATTTTGTTGGAAAATTCAAGAGCTTCTTGCGCCCCTCTCCTCTCTCCTGCTATTCTTCCCTTCCCAACCCCAGATCTAGAGTGGTTCTATCTTCAATCCCCTCCCCTCTATCTCCGGTGATCATCTGTGCCGCCGCCGTCGCCGTTTGTGCCGCCTTCGAGCCGCCGCGGGGCCATCGTCAAGGTTCTGTCCTGCTGGATAGAGGTGTCTTCCACGAATTCCTGCTCTCCACCACGTGAAGATCTCAAGCTGAAATTTTGAGGGTGTGTTCTTAACTTGAATCCCCACCCCCACTTACATTTTCACGTCCAAATTCTTTATTTAGTAATTTTCCATTTTCGTTCATCTTTCACTCCCAGATCTGTCTTGTCTCTGTCTATAGTGATAGCAGTTCTGAGTTTCCCATCTCCGACCACCTTTTTGATTTTTCCAAACCCTCCCAATTTTACTGGGAGTTCTTTTTATCAACCCCTCACTCCATGAATTTTATTAATTTCTGATCAGCCTTCTATCCATTTTTTAAAAAATCGTGTTCTTCTTCATCTACAGTGCTATCTACCTGTTTCCAGATCCGACCTCTGACCAGTGAAAAAATCATATCAATTCGTAGCCACCTCCCATCAGTCCACCAAAAATATTTCCATCTTCCTTGTTCAAAATCCTATAACTTTTGGGAAGAGCTTAGGAGCTGGATCGGACATCTACCTCACGGTCAACGGCAGTTCTCAGACAACTTCCCTGTAGATCTGAGAGTTCGGCTACTGTACAACAGGAACTCAAAAATTCAATAAAGCCCATATACGTGCAGATCCAGGTCTGATCTCCAGGCCTAGGTTAAAGTACTTCCAAAGAGCTTTCCAACGGCATCAGTTTCATGTCGATCCGACATCGGGGCTGATCGCAGCGTCCGTTCTCGTCGGAGCGCGCGCCGGAAAATAGAACCGGCAGATCCGTGGCCGGTTATTCCGGCCGATGCCGAACGGAGCCGCCCGACCTCCGGTCGACGTTCCAGTGTGCCGCCAGCCCAGGGAACGCTTCCCCAAGTGTCCCCACCATAGTGGTGCCATCGGGCCCCACACGGCCCCTCCGGACAACACGTGGGCCCCACAGTCACAAGTTCGGGTGCTGCCGAAGAGACGCGAGAAGCCGCCCGTCAACCCGAATTCGGTCCTCCCGGGCCCATTTGTGTAGCCCTTTACCTCCCTGCATGGAGTGGGCAGTGAGTCATTGCTGTCATTATTGTGTATTAATTGTTCCGGGAGCACGATTTTCGGCCGGGTCCGTCTTCCCCACGTCGGGAGCGTGGAGGTATCGTATTCGCTCCTTACTTGGCATTTCACTTATTTCCATATATGCTTTATATGCCGCTGCTAGAGAGCATATTTTAGGACCTAGCTTGCTATATATTTTCATATCACCGCTGTTGCGAGAGAGAGCGAAGCCGTCCCGTGACCCGATCCGGGCACGAAAGTGCGAATTGACCACCCTAGCTCTTGCCGGTTTCTCAACCGTGAACGTCCGACGCTTCCCTCGTTAAGGAACAATCACGAGCACACCTAGAGTTCGGGGACTGCATTCCTCATTGTTGTCATGTCCGTGGTCTCGTCCCGCATCAATTTGGTATCAGAGCGAGTTTGAGTCAAGGGTGTCCAAAAAAAAAAAGAGTGTCATTTAAGTCTAAGTGTCTAAGTCGGTCTTAGGAGTTGTATTTACATACCATTAGTTGGTATATAAAAAGGTGTTGTCCGAACGTTAGGCTACGCCTATCGGGAAGGTCGCACACTTGCGCGAGTGATCTTCGGATCGATTAACTCCGCCCCGTACCGAGTCTTGGTGTCTTGTCCTTAGTGTGCATGCATCCCAACCTTGCATAGTCGGTCTAGTGTCATGTCCAAATGGCCTTGCCTATCCATTCCTAGGGATCCATTGCCACATTTTGGCAAATATGGCCAACCCATGCCGACCCGTCCAAGGCGATAGGTCCGTGTCCGAGTACATTCGAGACTATCATAAGTATTGGTTGGAATATGGCTTGGGAGAGGAGAGCACCACGGCCGCATTTCAGTTTCGAAAAGGTTTGCGGCTTTACTTTCGAATCCAATGTCTTGTCCGCGATGCATTCTCTCTGGCGCAGTCCTATAAGGTCGCTCTGGAGGTCGAGCCATTTGAGTCTCCATTTAATGACGACCTACAGCGAGCTGATGCTGCCCTGGCTGCCCTTCGGCAAACATCTAACTCCCAACCGAGTCCCGAGCCGATCGGACTGCCTACCCCATTGCCTTCACCACCCGTGCGTGCTCCGTTACCACCCTTACCTTATGATCCTCATCCGGAGCCATCATATTGGGAGTCACCTCACCCCAAGCCACCCGTGTTTCTTACAGGGACGTTATACATAGTCGAGCCACTTCTTAGATGGCTCAAAGATGGCTTGGTCCCACTTCCTTACCCCTCCATGGACCCCACCTTACCTTTAGTGCCGGTCAACTCATTCCATACCACATTTCGATCTAGTCACCATGTTAATATGTTGGACGATCTTGTCATGGGATTAGATTCACAATGGAAGTTGACGCATCTTTTGGCCCGAGACTTTGACCAACCTGCTAGTCTTAGCTTCACCCATCCGGCCTTCGGGTCCATTACCTCCGAGTTCACCGTGGGTTGTGTCAGCACGGAGGTTCTTCTACTTCTCCGGCTACCGGACGAGCCCGAATTCATACCCTTTTGTCCGAGGGAGGAATCATACTTCTTACCTACGATCCCCGTCCCACCCGTCACAATTCAAGAAGGTGACTATCCACACCTTCAAAACTTCTACACGTAGGACCGTGACTTGTGGAACCCACCACAAGGGGTCATACCTTCTTTGATCCCTTTGACCCACTCCCTAGTGGATTCTTAAACCCTCCATATATACTTCACTTCTTCAAGGAAGCCCACTTTTACGCCCCTTCCCCACGGGATGGGCCACCTACATCCACCAATCCTGACCCACCTACACCCGGCCCTTCTAAACCACCCGAGTCACCCACATTCAAAAGACCATCCACACATAACCACACCCAACGTATAGGTGTTCCCCATGCCATCCATTCCCGGTTGCATCACATGCGTGCATGGCACATATTCGGGTGTCCTGGTCCGCCATCATCCATGTACGGGTCGGACTAACACTAGTTTTGTCTAGAGTCATGCATAAGTCCGTTTCTTATTTGTGTTGTTTGCATATGTGTGTTAGTGTTTGGTGAGTCTGCATGTGTCTTGTGCAAGCTCGTCGTCATTCTCGTATGAGTAAGTGGCGATTGGACTCACTCGATGAGTATGGGATCGGTTCTATATCTACACCTGGATCTAGTCACCTACAGGGACTCAGCGGTGATTCCTAGTGAGTTTTCAAGCAGCCACCTCCCTTTTTGAGAGTGCCCCACCCGGAGTGTCCACCTCTAGCCCATAGCAGCTTGTGCATATTGAGTATATATGGAATGAGCAGGTGACGATCACTTGGAGTGGAGCGTACCCGCGTTACTTGGCACGGTGACAGATCTGCCGGAGTACTCGAGCATCCATACCCCTACTCGACGGGGTCGAGTTCCTCCCACCAGGGGAGAGTTGATGGGAATCGACGCCGAGCATGTACCTTTTCTTTTTCATTTATGTCCTTTTAGTTTGTGTTCATATCCTTGGGAAAGTATATGCGCAATTGTACGGCTTTGTAAGCCAATGCGTCATTCCCTTGGATTGCGTGGGTTTTTGTGCAATTGTGTAGTAGGTCCAGCTAGGGGGCCCTCAACCCTTTCCCATTAGTCCATGTCACATTGTGGGGCTGGTCAACCATCCTAGGTGGACATCTAGAAGGTTGGACTAGTCATATGGACACATGGGAGACAAATGGGTCAACATTCCAAAGGTAGGCCACCTACCCCTTCCACCCCTTTCATTTAGTCAATAGGCCGCCCCCTTCTTGTTTATTTAATTTTATTTTTTATGTGTTGTTCACACTTCATCCCAGCCCTTCATTCCCCATCCCTAGATCTAAGGGTCTACATTAGATTTGATACCTAGCATATAAAATGTTATATTTTCCATTTGTTGGCATTAATGAAGAAAAATTGTTGGAAAATTCAAGAGCTTCTTGCGCCCCTCTCCTCTCTCCTGCTATTCTTCCCTTCCCAACCCCAGATCTAGAGTGGTTCTATCTTCAATCCCCTCCCCTCTATCTCCGGTGATCATCTGTGCCGCCGCCGTCGCCGTTTGTGCCGCCTTCGAGCCGCCGCGGGGCCATCGTCAAGGTTCTGTCCTGCTGGACAGAGGTGTCTTCCATGAATTCCTGCTCTCCACCACGTGAAGATCTCAAGCTAAAATTTTGAGGGTGTGTTCTTACCTTGAATCCCCATCTCCACTTCCATTTTCACGTCCAAATTCCTTTATTTAGTAATTTTTCATTTTCGTTCATCTTTCACTCCCAGATCTGTCTTGTCTCTGTCTACAGTGACAGTAGTTCTGAGTTTCCCATCTCCGACCACCTTTTTGATTTTTCAAACCCTCCCAATTTTACTGGGAGTTCTTTTTATCAACCCCTCACTCCATGAATTTAGTAATTTCTGATCAGCCTCCTATCCAATTTTCAAAAAATCATGTTCTTCTTCATCTACAGTGCTATCTACCTGTTTCCAGATCCGACCTCTGTCCAGTGAAAAAATCATATCAATTCGTAGGCACCTCCAATAAGTCCACCAAAAATATTTCCATCTTCCTTGTTCAAAATCCTATAACTTTTGGGAAGAGCTTAGGAGCTGGATCGGACATCTACCTCACGGTCAATGGCAGTTCTCAGACAACTTCCCTGCAGATCTGAGAGTTCGGCTACTGTACAATAGAAACTCAAAAATTCAATAAAGCCCATATCCGTGCAGATCCAGGTCCGATCTCTAGGCCTAGGTTAAAGTACTTCCAGAGAGCTTTCTAACAGCGTCAGTTTCATGTTGATCCGACATCGGGGCTGATCGCAGCGTCCGTTCTCGTCGGAGCGCGCGCCGGAAAATAGAACCGGCAGATCCGTGGCCGGTTATTCCGGCCGATGCCGAACGGAGCCGCCCGACCTCCGGTCGACGTTCCAGCGTGCCGCCAGCCCAGGGAACGCTTCCCCAAGTGTCCCCACCACAGTGGTGCCATCGGGCCCCACACGGCCCCTCCGGACAGCACGTGGGCCCCACAGTCACAAGTTCGGGTGCTACCGAAGAGACGCGAGAAGCCGCCCGTCAACCCGAATTCGGTCCTCCCGGGCCCATTTGTGTAGCCCTTTACCTCCATGCGTGGAGTGGGCAGTGAGTCATTGCTGTCATTATTGTGTATTAATTGTTCCGGGAGCACGGTTTTCGGCCGGGTCCGTCTTCCCCACGCCGGGAGCGTGAAGGTATCGTATTCACTCCTTACTTGGCATTTCGCTTATTTCCATATATGCTTTATATGCCGCTACTAGAGAGCATGTTTTAGGACCTAGCTTGCTATATATTTTCATATCACCGCTGCTGCGAGAGAGAGCGATGCCGTCCCATGACCCGATCTGGGCACGAAAGTGCGAATTGACCACCCTAACTCTTGCCGATTTCTCAACCGTGAACGTCCGACGCTTCCCTCGTTAAGGGACAATCACGAGCTCACCTAGAGTCCGAGGACTGCATTCCTCATTGTTGTCGTGTCCGTGGTCTCTTCCCGCATCACAAGCGTAATATGAAGATGTGCACTGACCTGTCATGCTTAAGCCTTAAATGTGCATTGACCTATCAGACTTGATGCAGAAATGTGCACTGACCTAATGTGAAGAAAGTGTGAATGTGCATTGACCTTACCTAACGAAGACCTGAACATGCATCGACCTGAATTACTAAGTGCCTATATGTGCATCGACCTGAGTTTTGACACTTAGACAAATAAATGGTTTGTTCAATGTGAAATATTCTTATGCAGTTCTGTCTCAACATGATTCATAGAGTGTCATCATCAAAACTAGGGTTCCAACATATAGTTGTGCATTAATATGGACAAATCTCATTCTCACCATTAATTTGAGTTTGCATGATTTTATCAGTATTTTGAGTCAAAATAGCAAATGTGAGAAATATTTAAGAAAGTGCACAATTATTATAATTTATATTGGAATGAAGAATATTAACTATTTTGAAATTTCTGAAAATCTCAGGAATTTGCGTCAAAGCAGAAGGGCGCCCATTTAATAATGAATGACAACTATAGTAGACGCCATTTCTGAAGCAATTTGTGAAAAAGAAGAATTTGCGGCTGAATGAAGGCCGCTCATTAAAATGTGCGACCGTGTATGCAGGTGCCCATTCATTTGATGAAAATAGAAAAAAAAGAAAAAAGGAGAGGAACGAACAACCGTCCGCGCGGGTGCTAATTCATTGGAGAAGAATCAGCGGCCGACCAAGCAGGCGCTCATTCTATTATTCAAAAAATCGAAAGAAGATAGAGAAAGAAAGGAAAAAGGAATGAGCGCCTGTTTGCAAAGTCGCCAATTCCTTGATTTATGGAAAAAAGGAAAATATCAAAAAGAGGAAATAAAGAATGGGCGACCGCCTGTTCAGTCGCACAAAGGAATGTGCGCCTACCGCCCTAGTTGCCATTTTTGCGAGAGGCAGAAACGTGAACGCAACGCCCCGATCGCAGTTATCTTCCTATATTTGGACTTATCTCCTCTTGTTTGAGGAAAGGAGGACTCTAAACGTGGCAAGATCCCTACTTTGATCAATTTTGGATGCTGGGAATGGATTCAAGCCTAATGTAGAGGGTTTCGATCGAGGGAAGTTATGTTCATTATAAAAGGCCACCAAGGGCAGATCGATGGGGATGCTAGTCTTTTTCTTAGCCTATTTTTCATGCTCTTCTGTTCATCTTTTTAAATTGCTTTCTTCTACAAATTTCTGCGTTTGTAAGTTCTATGCAATTTCTTCTTCTTCCTCTTCCTCTAAGTCTCTCTCAATTTTAAGTTATTCTCAGTTTTCAAAGTTTAGTTCCGTGTTTTTCACTGTTCATCCACGCAACCCACCTCTGTTCCTCCTCATTTTCCACCCTCTTCCTCATGTTTTCTCTCTCTGCACTCTTCATGAAACTTCTTCCTCTTCCTCTGATCTACAATTATCTCTTCTTCCACCTCTTCTAATTCCTTTTAGATTTAAAGCCATTCCTCTTTTAATATCACTCTATTTTCAAACTTCTTTTTACTGTGTTTTACTGTGTCTTCCACCGTACCCTCTCTCTCTATTCACTTTCTTCAAAACACACCCACGCACACACATGTTTTCATATTATTTTTTTTAGTTTTTTTCTTTGCCTCTTCTATCTACCTCTTTGATGCGGGACGGACAGCGGACTCGACTCCAATTTGATATGCAATCCTTGGACTCTATGCAAACTCGCGGTCGTCCCTAGCGAGGGATGCGTCCAGACGTGCGCGGTTGAGAAACCGGCAAAGAGCTAGGGTGGTCAACTCACAATTTCATGCCCGGATCGGGTCACGGGACGGTCTCGCTCTCTCTCGCAGCAGTGATTAACAATATTTGACGAGCTAATTATCCTATCATGCTCTCTAGCAGTGGCATACAGAAATATATACGAAATAAAGCAAAATGCCGAGTGGGGAGCGAATACGATACCTCCACGTTCCGGGCGTGGGGAAGGCGATCCCGGCCAAGTACGGTAACTCCTGGTACAAATTATTTCAATAATTTACAGAAATGATTTCTACTGCCCACACTACGTAGGGAGGTAACTAGCTACAAGTGGGGCCTGGGAGGACAGATCTTGGGTTGACGGGCAACACTTTGATCCAATCCGTCGATGCCGTCCGGAAGACGCTTGCTGCGGGTGGTGGGGCCCACGTGCTGCTCGGATCTCCAAACTGGGCGGGATGGGTCCCACTGTGTTGAGTACTACTGGAGGGGCGGTCCCTAGGAGGGGGATGCCCTGGATTACCTTGTGGAAGGCGAGGCGGCTCCAATCGTCAAGGTGGAGCTTATTGTCCCCGGATCTGAACTTCTATTTTTACAGCGCGTGACCCGGCGAGAACAGCTGCTGCGATCAATCCCGACATCGGATCAACATGAAATTGGCGCAGTTGGAAAGCTATTTCAAAGTACTTCGACCAACGGCTATGGCAGGAATTTCGATGGGACAGGATTTTTCATGGTGGATTTTTGAACATGCTTGTTGACAGACTCAAGAAACTCAGGATAGAAATGGATTTTTCAGAGAGTTGGCATTGACCGGAGGGAAAACTTCAGATCTGGAAGTTGGACTCTTAATGAAAGTTGGAGAGGGGGAAGTAATGAAGACGAGAATATTTGTTATAGATTTTTTAGAGGTGGTTTGATAGGGGAAATGCATTTTTGACTGGACATGAGTCGGATATGGACTGCAGGGGGCAGCACAGACTTGGGAAAAGATAGAGATTTTTAGAAAATATAAACGAGATCTATAAATCTCAAAATAATTCGTGGAAGGGGGCTTATGTGGACAGAATCCCCAATAAAAATTACAACTCATTCAGACATGGTGAAGGTGGGTTTATGGGCGAACTACTTGGTTGCTGTGACACAAAACAGAACACTGGCAGATCTGGAAAGCTGGAGAACTTAAATGGAAAGGAAAATTGGATGATGGCCTAAATTCGAGTGAAATTTACTGGAGGTGGGGAATCACGTGGGAAACCTACCCTAAAAATTTCAGCTCCATAAGATCATTCTATGGTCATATGCATTCTGTGGTATTCTTGGTTTTGATAATGGCTAAACACTATTAGTCATTGATATTTCCCACTCTCATGTGACTGACATATGTGATGGTTCGATCATGACAGGTACACCATTACATGGACAAGAAAGACAGTGGAGTCGGCAAAGTGAAAGCTCGTGGATCGTGCCCAAGCAAGGATGCGAAAATAAGCACAAGTCGACACGCGATATTCGGCTCGTCATCCATATAAGGTCAATGCACAAAGAAGCATAGCCAAGAGAATCCAAGGCCATAAACTCTGTTGATATCTTTTAGACTATCAAGGGAGATGCCACCGACATGCACGGGCTGCTAATGGAGTTGAACGACGGAGCTAGAACGGAAATTGGACTGACCCGGGATAAGCCGGGTTCTGCCCAGCTGGCAGTCGACCGCCAGCACAGGGGCGGTCGACCGCCCCAGCCAGGGAAGCCCAGGCCGAAGATGTTTCAGTAGCGGTCGACCGCCAGCCAGTGGCGGTCGACCGGAAATCCCAGGGGCCATTTGTCTACAACATTTCACAGTAGCGGTCGACCGCCAGGAGCTGCAGGTCGACCGCCAACCCCGAGCCTTCAATGTTGACTTTGTTTCCAACTTCGAAAAGGGCCATTCAACATGGATTTGTTTAATCCAAAAGTCACCTAAACACCCACAAATTGTGGATCTGGTCTGAGGCTTGTCTATAGACCATTCAAGGTCTATAAAACCAACACTTGAGGGGTTAGAAACCCCGATGCTTCAAGGTTTCAAGAGAGATCAAGGGAGGCCATTTTCGAGGTACTGTAGCACCTCCGTGAACAGTACTTCGGGCTGGAGTTCTTCATCCATCCAAGGTGTTTCAAGGTGAGATCTGAAGCAAGCAACCTCCACCAAAGCTAGAAGCACTCAAGGATAAGAAGGGTGATCAAAGGAAGCCACAAGGAGGGTGTTTCAAGAAGGAAATCAAGCTACTCCAGGAAGAAGTTCTTCATCAAATCTTCAAGTGATTGAAGCTACTTCAAGAGGAAATCAACTTCAAGCCAAGTGAAGAAAAAGCTGCAATCATCTTCCTCTTCCTCATCTCAAGGTGATCCATAGAAGCTGCAAGGGTGTGTTCAAGGGAAAGGAGTTCGAAGTACTGTGGCTGTGAACAGTACTCTGGGAAGAAGTTCTTCATCATATCTCCAAGTGATTCAAGCTACTTCAAGAGGAGATCAACTCCAAGCCAAGTGAATCATCAGATTCAAGCTCCAGCAAACTCAGACAAGATCTTTTCTCTTTGAACATATTTCATATCTTGTTTGAGTATTTTCATATCTTGTTCTTTTCCATTTCATTCAAACATTTGGAACTGAAGATCGTCCCTACCTGTGGTTAGTAGGAAGGCAATCGGAAGATGTCCGATCTGCGGTGTTGACGTCCCTACCGGCGGTTAGTAGGAAGGCAATCGGTGGTCTTTCCGATTTACGGTTCAGTGTGTGGCACTAGTGAAACCTCACCGGATTTGGTGAGGGGTGGACGTAGGACTGGGGATTCAGTCCGAACCACCTTAAAATCTCATGTGTTGTGGTTTGTTTGTGTGTTTGTTTCGTTATAGATGCATGCTTAGGTTCGAATCGATATATTAGTAATCATCTTGCTAAGCAAATCGTCGTGTCCTTCGTTTAGCTAGTTATATTCCGCTGCAATTTGTTCCATCTAGCTATATAGAGGGATGCATTGCGAAAAGAGGGGCAGATCTATTCACCCCTCCCCTCTAGATCCGCTGTCCACTACACAACAGAAACCTACCCTAAAAATTTTAGCTCCAGAAGATCTGAGAGTTGGGAGCTAAAAATCTTGTAGTAGGCCTCTGTCCAGCAGAACAGCACCCTGGACAACACTTCGGAAGAAAGATCGCGGTGGCTCGTCGGCGGCACGAACGGCGGCTGCGGAGGCAGAGATAGAACTCAGATAGAGGGCTTCACACCCTGGAAGGCTGGAGGAGGATGAAGAACAGTAGGAGAGAGAGGGGGGGCGCACAATGCTCCTTGGCTATTTTCCAAAAAATTTCTTCATTAACTTCTACCAAATGGGAAAATACAAATATATATAGAAATTGCCAAAAGACCAAACTTACCCCTAGATCTAGGATTGGGGGAGGACAAATGGGGTATTATACATTGTTCCCCCATGTGGTCAAATGGCCACATTAATTAAAATTACAACACTTAATAAAAAACATTATAAGGGGGGCGCCCCCTTGACTTCATGCCCCCCTTTTTGAATTTTTCCAATTTTTGTCCCCCCCGTGGTCCAAGCATTCTAGAAGCCACCTAGGACATTTGACCAGCCCCACATGGGCCCTAGGACATAGGTGGACCAATGGGGAAGAAGGTGGGGGGGCCCTACTGGACCTACTGACCTTTTACAAATAAATCCAAAGACTTCTATGGACTGACAAATTGGCTTGTAAAGCCTTACAATTGCAAACCCATTTCTGCAAGGACATAAATACAAACTAAAGGACATAAATGTAAATAAAAATACTAGTGTCTGGAGCCGATTCCCATCAATTCTCCCTGGGTGGGAAGAACTCGACCCCGTCGAGTAAGGGGTGCGGTTGCTCGAGTAGCTCCGGCGGATCCGTCACCGTACCAAGTAGCGCGGGTACATTCCACTCTAGTAATCGTCACCTGCTCATTCTGTATACACTCGATATGCGTACGCTGCTGTGGGAACGAGGCTAGCGGTAGACACTCCGGAGTGGGGTCACTCTCAAAGGGGAGGAGGTGGCTCGAAGACTCACTAGGAATCACCGCTGGGTCCCTGTAGGTGACTAGATCCGGGACATGGATGTAGAGCTGATCCCATACTCCGGTAATTCTACAACACACGCAATAGAGCCGACTTGCCTCACACGCGCAAGGGACTGACATCTATGAGCTTGCACAAGACACATGCAGACTCATCATGCTTTGACAAATGTATGCATAGACTCCTAACAAATCACACAAACAAACCACACAAAGAAGAAAACAAACTCATGAAGGACCCTAGACTTATGCGGTGACATCACCCCTAGGTGGTCATCATCCGAGTGCTGCATCCTGGGTGTCGATGGGTTCTTCCGGGTCTTCTTCATAGAACTCATCAGTTAGTGCCAACTCGGCCTCATAGCTGACAGACATAATCTCGGAAGGTGGGGCTTCTCTAGCCCTCTTGTCCCCTAGGGCTAGTGAGGTACGAGAGGGGCATTGGTTGGCAAAGTGGCCAAACCCCTGACAGTGATAACATTGCATTTGAGACCTACTACTCTCTCCGATGAGTGGGCCCTTACCCTTATCCTCCCGATGGACAGGGGGTGTAGGTAACAAGGGAGGAGGTGCGGGTGCCGGAGGACGGGCATTAGGTCCCGGGGGGCGAGCAATGGGTGCTGGTGGTTGGGGTGGGGGTCCGTGGCGGGGGAGGACGAGGCCTGAGAGTGAAGTGCTCCTGACGGGCGGGCTCTTGGGGTCTATCCGTGGGGGCCCTCGGGTATGGACCTAAAGAGCTACGGGGCTCGATACTACGGAGAGGGACGGGGCCCAACCGTTGGGTAGACTCGAATTCTCCCTCAAACTGCTCCATCTCGAGAGCAACCTGATATGCATCCTCCAACTTATCCACCTTGCGGAGGAAAAGCTCATACCGTAGGTGGGGTCGCAGACCACGCCAAAAACGGGAGATAGTATGGGAGCTCTCCTTCGTGGCGTCACATCGCAAAAAGTATTCATCGAACTCGACGATGTATTCGGAGATGGATCGATCTCCTTGGGTAAGGCTTTGCCATCTGTCTATGAGACGCTGGCGGTAGGAAGGTACTTTTTCCTAAGTTTGGACCTCATCTCATCCCAAGTCTCGACCTGGGGTTCTTGGCGATGAAATAATAGGTTCTCCATGTTTCTCCAAAAGGTTTGTGCCTGCCCTAATAGTTTCATCTTGGCGAACTTGACCTTCCATTGGTCCGAAATCTCAAACCAATCAAAATATCGGTCCATACCGGCCTCCAAATCAAGATAGACCTTTGGGTCTAAGGACCCGTCAAAAGTGGGAGGGTCTGCATGAACGGTCCTGAGGGTCTGCTCGTCCTCATCCAACTCACGGTTCCGTCATTGAACACGACGGTCACGACCATATCCCCTATTTTCGTCCTCGGACTCATAGTCATGCACCTCGGGGATTTGATGCCTCCTAACATCTATCCCTTGAACCCTTGGAGCAGCAGGTAGGTGGGGTGCCTTGATTGGGACTCTCGGGGGTGCCTCGGCTGGGGCTCTCTCTAATGTGGCAACTCTCCCTACCAGGCCCTGAACGGACTGGTCCGACTCGACGGCCTTATCCTCTAAGGTCTTCATCCTTTCTTCCAGGCGTGTGCCTAGGCCATCCACCCGTGTACTCAACCCTTCCATTTTATCCACTCGCGTGCTTAACACATCTATGCGTGTAGTCAACCCATTCATTTGTCCCATAATAGCTCGAAACATTTCGGCCACTGATGGCTCATCGGGACTAGGGACTCGGTCTGCCATAGGTGGTGGTGGTGGCGAATATTGGATACCCCTACGAGTGGGCATGCAATGGACACGGGGTTGGAATGCACCGACCAAAGTGAAGTGATGAACCTAGACTTAACCAATATCCGATACTTGGCGGAGTTGCAGGATCCGAAGATCCTATCGACGCGAGTGTGCGGCCTTCCCGATAGGCGTAACCTACCGTTCAGACAACACCTCTTGATATACCGGGTTATTGGGATGAGATGCACACCTAGGACAACACTACCATAGACTTAGACCGTGCTATGAAGACTACCCTAGACTCGACTTGCTCTGATACCAAACTGATGTGGGACGGACAGCGGACTCGACTCCAATTTGATATGCAATCCTTGGACTCTATGCAAACTCGCGGTCGTCACTAGCGAGGGAAGCGTTCGGACGTGCGCGGTTGATAAACCGGCAAAGAGGTAGGGTGGTCAACTCACAATTTTGTGCCCGGATCGGGTCACAGGACGGTCTCGCTCTCTCTCGCAGCAGTGATTAACAATATTTGGCGAGCTAATTATCCTATCATGCTCTCTAGCAGTGGCATACAGAAATATATATGAAATAAAGCAAAATACCGAGTGGGGAGCGAATACGATACCTCCACGCTCCGGGCGTGGGGAAGGCGATCCCGGTCAAGTACGGTAACTCCCGGTATAAATAATTTCAATAATTTACAGAAATGATTTCTACTGCCCACTCCACGCAGGGAGGTAACGGGCTACAAGTGGGGCCCGGGAGGACCGATCTTGGGTTGACGGGCAGCACTTTGATCCGCTCCGTCGGTGTCGTCCGGAAGACGCTTGCTGCGGGTGGTGGTGCCCACGTTCTACTCGGACCTCCGAACTGGGCGGGATGGGTCCCGCTGTGTTGAGTATTGCTGGAGGGGAGGTCCCTAGGAGAGGGACGCCCTAGATCACCTTGTGGAAGGCGAGGCGGCTTTGATCGTCAAGGTGGAGCTTGTTGTCCCCGGATCTGAACTTCTGTTTTTGCAGCGTGCGACCCGGTGAGAACAGCTGCTGCGATCAATCCCTACGTCGGATCGACGCGAAATTGGAGCCGTTGGAAATCTCTTTTGAAGTACTTTGACCAAGGGCTGTGGCAGGAATTTTGATGGGACTGGATTTTTCGTGGTGGATTTTTGAACACACTGGTTGACAGACTCAGGAAACTCAGGACAGAAATAGATTTTCCAGAGAGTTGGCATTGACCGGAGAGAAAACTTCTGATCTGGAAGTTGGACTCTTCATGCAAGTTGGAGAGGGGGAAGTAAGGAAGACGAGAATATTTTTTATAGATTTTTTAGAGGTGGTTTGATAGGGGAAATGCATTTTTGACTGGACATGAGTCGGATATGGACTGCAGGGGGCAGCACAGACTTGGGAAAAGATAGAGATTTTTAGAAAATATAAACGAGATCTATAAATCTCAAAATAATTCGTGGAAGGGGGCTTATGTGGACAGAATCCCCAATAAAAATTACAACTCATTCAGACATGGTGAAGGTGGGTTTATGGGCGAACTACTTGGTTGCTGTGACACAAAATAGAACACTGGCAGATCTGGAAAGCTGGGGAACTTAAATAGAGAGGAAAATTGGATGATGGCCTAAATTCGAGTGAAATATACTGGAGGTGGGGAATCACGTGGGGAACCTACCCTGAAAATTTCAGCTCCAGAAGATTTGGGAGTTGGGAGCTAAAATCTCATAGTAGGCCTCTATCTAGCAAAACAGCACCCTGGACAGCACTTCGGAAGAAAGATCGCGATGACTCGTCGGCGGCACGAACGGCGGCAGAGATAGAACTCAGATAGAGGGCTTCACACCCTGGAAGGCTGGAGGAGGGAGAAGAAGAGTAGGAGAGAGAGGGGGGGCACAATGCTCCTTGGCTATTTTCCAAAAATTTTCTTCATTAACTTCTACCAAATGGAAAAATACAAGTATATATAGAAATTGCCAAAAGACCAAACTTACCCCTAGATCTAGGATTGGGGGAGGGCAAATGGGGTATTATACATTGTTCCCCCATGTGGTCAAATGGCCACATTAATTAAAATTACAACACTTAATAAAAAAACATTATAAGGGGGGCACCCCCTTGACTTCATGCCCCTTTTTTTGAAATTTTCCAAATTTTGTCTCCCCCATGGTCCAAGCCTTCTAGAAGCCACCTAGGATATTTGACCAGCCCCACATGGGCCCTAGGACATAGGTGGACTAATGGGGAAGAAGGTGGGGGGCCCTACTAGACCTATTGACCTTTTACAAATAAACCCAAAGACTTCTATGGACTGACAAATTGGCTTATAAAGTCTTACAATTGCAAACCCATTTATGCAAGGACATAAATACGAACTAAAGGACATAAATGCAAATAAAAATACTAGTGTCTGGAGCCGATTCCCATCACTCTTCCTCTTCCATTTTCTTCACACATCCCAAGGCAGATCTTCTTCCTTCGGTGCTCATAAAGCGGCGTCTACTTCCAAAGTGGGGCGGTCTCTTCCAAGGCTCGGCAAAGAGACGACGACGCTATTCTTCAATTTTTTTGGCTCCATTCCTTCCCTTTTTCCTTAGTTAACTCAAGTTGTAATCTTTTTGTTTTTATAGAGTTGTACTCTTTCCTTAGCAATAAAAGTTGATTTTATACAATTGTTCCTTTTATTTTCTCTCTCTATCTCCTTCCAAATTCTCTTCTTTAGCCCTCTCATATTCTTTAGATAGTTTATTTCCATGCACATTTACTTTCCTTTAGTTTAAACTCACTCAAAATTCGATTTTCAAAGCATAAGGATTTTCTAACTTGCTTAAAAGAACTTTTCTTCTCCGTGTGATCGACCCGTTCTTACCACCCTATTTATATTATATATCTTTTTAGTCAGTGAGTTCGGTTATTTTTTAAATTGTGGTACGACTTTTGACGACAAGTATTAGTGCACATCAATAGGGTACTCTTGTGGCAAACTTGCCAACATATTTCCTCAACTCTTTACCTGCCAACGCCACAACCACAACACCTCAAGCAACGGCACGGCAACAACATGTCTCACGTAGCCGGAGACAATAGCACATCGAGGAACCAATCCTCTAATGCTCTGCACATCCTCAGGGATCCGCCTGCAGCAACCAACGCTACTGTTGACACCCGTTTTTTGCCCAATGAGTTAGGTCATCTCCTTATTTATTTTTTTTTATATCCCGGGTTGTTCACCGCTTATTAGGTCATTTTTAGTCATCTTTTTGGGCTTATTTTATGGGTCATTCTCCCTAGTTGGGCCTAGCTCCATGGATTTCTCGTGATTTTCAGCTTATTGGGCTTAGATAAGGGCTAATGAGGATTTAGTTGTGGATTATTTTAAGGATTTATTGGTCTTTATCTCTTTTGCCACGTCCTCTAGCCTAGCGGTCTATCGAATGGCCGTTTGGTGGGCGTTGGTGGTCCATCGCTAGACTGCTAACGGGCAGAGAGTCCTGCTAGGTCTCTTTGATCTTATCTCTTTCTGGACGCCTTTGTCTAGCGGTCTATTAGATGACCGTTTCTTTATCCTTGCGGTCTATCGCAAGACCGCAAGTGTAGACCGAGAGTCCTGCTTCACTATTCTTCCTCTGCTTCACCATGAATGAACTAGAGTCCTTGGTTTATCGATTTCTCTCTAGATAGAGGCTCTCAGAACCTTCTGTAAGTTTCTATGGACTCTTGGGAGTATTATCTTCAAGATTTATCTAGTTTCAGGCTTATTTTTATATCATTATCCCTCCAACTCGAACCTAGGGTTTGAGGGTCTATAAATAGAACCCTTGACTTCATGGCTTGAGGGAGAGATTTTTGGAGCTTGTCACGAAGTGCTGCCACGTTCTAAAGCGAGTACCAACCAAGGAGAAGTTGTTTCTACGTCCATAAGGCTTCTGGTTCAGGGAGTATCAAGTTCTTTTGGTTTAGTTTTGTATTTTTTTCTCTTGGTTTTGGTTTTTCCCCTACATTCATAGCATCTTCCCTCTTTTTTCTACCACGTTCTTTGCATTCCATTCACATTTTCAAACATCCTCCTATCTTTTTTCACGCCCCACAGGGGTTAAAAACCACCACCCCCAGGTATCCACCCTTCCTTTTATGTACTTTAGCTTAGTTGCATTATAGATACTACATTAGTCCCAAGGGCTTATTGCGTTATTTTTCTTTGTGTCTACACTCTTTTGCAGGTTTACAGGACTCATTGCATGAGGTCCAACTCTTATGGCTGGCTAGGAGGGGTGGAGATTCAAGTTCCACACTTCATTATTCGGGGTACTCTAGCAGTCATCCATCAAACCGTTTGCAGATTTCTGGCAGTCTATCGCAAGACCATTTTCAGATTTCTGGCGGTTGCTTATTAGACCGTTTGCCGCTGCAGTATCTGGGTTTTCTCTCTCCCGTGGCGGGTGGCTTCACTCGGCTCTTTCCAATGTATATATTGTAGTTTTGCTATTTTATTTACCTTGGTGGCGATCACATCATCCTTTACTTTGGGCATTGTTCATTCTCTTGCTCGCTTGTCTTCTTTTAATTTGGTTACTCCACACCCCCGGTGTGTGCTTTCTTTCATCTCTTTGCTCCATGCCCACGGCGTGTGTTGTTAGTTCTCCTTTTATATTTTTGCTATGTTTGAGATGACATGCCCCCATGCTTCACTTTCATGTTGATTGCTTGAGTTAGTGTACACTTGCTCACATATTCACTTTTACACACATTCATCCACATCTTCATCATCATCACACACTCACACACAAAGAGAAGAAGAAAAGAAATATCAACAACCCTTATTTTTTTGCGACCACGGTGGGACATCTAGTGCCAATCGTGCTGAGCCTCTGTTTGACCTGCTTCTGTTCATTCATCCCAGTTGCCCTTGTGTTTTCCTCGAGTTTTCTATTTTATTTTCTGTTGTTTTTCTGCTCTCTGGTCTCCCTAGCGGTATACAGTCCGGCCATTTTTGGCATAGAAGCGGTCTAGAAATAGACCGTCTTATCTCTGTGGCGGTCTCATCTTAGACCGTTTCTCCAGTTACATGTACGCATCCCGAGGTTGCTATTATTTTCATAATTTTTTATTGTGTTGTTATTTTTGGGTGCTATCTGGTGTCCTCCTGTTGTTGTGGCATGTATCTATATCATTGTTTGCATAATTGGTTGCTAGTTTTTAGGCTTGAAATTGCATACACCCCGGTGCACATAGGATCATTCATATTCATATCATAGTTGCATTTCCTACCTTGGTGTGTGAGCCTCTCGCCTCCATATTCCTTGGGGTTGACTAGGTGATCGCATCAGGGACCTCCGTAAGTCCCCGCGAGCTGTGGATTCTCTCACGGACGCCGGGCCGGTTGTACCTTTGCCCACCCCGTGTCTAGGTTGTATAAGTGAGGGAGAGTTTACACTTAGAGTTAACCAAGTCCCCATATCCTTTCCTATTAGGAACCTATTGTTAGAGAGCACATTTTAATTAAAATCACTAAGGTTCTAAAGGAGAAACAAATGAAAGATTGGTGCATCATCAAAACTTGGTTGATTTTGAGTGCCTCTCATCCCTTTCTTGTTTTCATAAATATTGGAATTAGTTTGGTCTGGTCACTCTTTTATGGTTGTTTTTGTTGTTTGCATTTTCCAAGGTGTTACATTGCATGTGGAGTTGTTTTCGTTCCTTAGAATCACCTTCTAGGAGCAATTCCTTCTTCACCTCTTATTCTAATCCTCTCTTTGAATCCACCATGTCTTCTTATGATCTTCCCCATTCTCATGAGGAATCCCTTCCTCAAGGTCTCTTAGAGGGCCCACCGAGGGTCACCCAATTTCAACTAGGAGAAGGGATCGTCCCTCCTCCATCTGCTATCTCCATGGAGGGCGCCCAGCCCTCCCTTGCTTCCAACAATCCTACCGGCCAGATCTTGCAGATGATGGCCCAATTAGAACCGGCCCAACTTCAGGCCCTCTACCAGACCTTGCAGGGGTCTAATGGCCCATCTCCCACGATTACACAAGGTCTGTCCAATGTCTCTATCTCTGGACCCGGGATTTCTCCCACTCCAATTGATCTCACCCCGGTCCAGCCCAAATTCCTTAGGTTCTCCAGTCTAGAGGCGGGCCAATCCTCTGGATCGGCCCACCCGGTTCTTGATAAAGGGAAGACCGTTCTTCCCTCATTTACCCAGACCAAGTCCTATAGGCCCATCCCTTCAGTGTCTCCTGTTCTTGTCAGCCCGTCCGACTTTTATCGCCCTCAGCAAGGGGCAGCCCCAGTCCATGCCAATCTGGGTCATCCTTCGGCCCAATATCCTTCTTATGAGCCTCCCACGCCTTCGGTCTACCCTTCGGCTCCCCGCTTTGAGCCCACTCCTCTTGCTTTGCCTACACCATCTCAGGAACAAGAGCTCCTTGATAAATGGGCCACCATGCAACAATAACTTGATTTTCTTCAAAAGCGGGTTGGCCCTCAATCTTTGACGGATGTTCCGGTTCCTAGCCTCCACAACATCCGGTTCCCTCCCCAGTCCGAGCTCCCCACGTACCGCAATTACGATGGGAATAGCAATCCCTTCATTCATGTAAGGGATTTTATCTATGAATCGACACAGTTCCAATATGATGATCGCCTTATGGCGTATTTATTTTGCCGGTCATTAGATGGGGGTCCAGGCTGGTCCGCCTAAACCCCACCCTTGGGGGGTTTAGGCGGATTGGCGCTAGGGTGAGAGAGGGGGCGGTCCCCACTATAAAATCTGGTTTTTTGGTCTATTTTCTTCCTAAATTGACTAAGAAGAAAAAGACGGTTGGCTGGAAGGATACGTGGAGCTTATGTGCGCGTCGATTTGCGGAATTCTCGTGCCGTTGTGCCGTTGCTTTGCCGCATCCACGTGTCGACTTCACGAACGGGTACGGCACACGAACCACGTCGTAGGACCGCAAACTGGACAAACTGGGGCTGAGTGGGGCCATGGGGCCACCGGACAGGAGAGAGGGCGTGACCCCAGGGGAGTTCGCCCTCCCTGGGGGCGCGCGGCCACGCCCTGGGGCCAACTGGCCCCAGGGCCGGTCGTGACCCCGAGGGATGGCCCCCGGGGTCTCCTTGTGTCTTCTGGGAGTGTCCTTTGAAGGATGCTAAGCTCTGAGGAGCTGGGATGGGCTCGTGGGGGGCCATTGTTCTTCGAGTTATTGTAGTCGCTCGCAAGGCGTTCGGGTAAATGCCCGACACACCCCCGATTGCCGAACGGCTTGGGTAGCTGGCCGAGGGGCCCCAAGGTGGGCCTTGGGTTGAAGAAGGGAGCTCGCGGGAGCTTAGGAGAGGTATCTCAGGGACGTGAGTCGTGCCTTGAGCTGTGTGCCACGTTGCACGGTGGATTGGCAAGGTAGCCTCGGGTTGGCCAGAGTGCTAGAGTTAAGTGGCTTATTGCCACGTGTCTGAGTGTCGGGGTTGACCCTGATCTATCGGGGGGTCGTTGTAGGACCCAATTGATATGCTGGAACCACGGGGCAGCCCATGGTTTGGTGTAGACGAGCTGGAATACACGCGCCTACAAGGTGTTCGATAGAATGCCGAACCCACCCGTGCGGGCCGTATATGCGCACGGTAGGCCTCCAAAGCCTGTGGTTGACTTGGTTAGGTCTCCCTTTGACCTTGGAGGGTTGAAAGAATTGTCTCGGGGTGGGCCCTTGAACCTTTCACTGGGTGCCATGTGGCGTGGCTTAACGTCAGGGTGCCCCCGGGTGGTCCCGGGCGGCCATGTAGGATACGGGCAAAGCCTGTATGTGAGTGGCCGGGGTTGACTCCGAACAGTTGCTTATGTCGCCACATGTCACGGCAAGCTGGTTAGGACCCTTGTAGGGACCCACAGGGCTGTGGAAAGGGCTAGGTAGCCCATGCCTTGAAGATATTTGGGGAAATGCCCAAGCCCCTATTTCTTATTATCTTTCCGGGAAATAGTCCAGGTACAACAAATGCCCCCCACAGGGCGTGCGTCGGAGGCGGAGATGAGGGTGTACGGCCCGTGAGACCCCTGTTCTGGGCTATTGTAGTTATATTTTGACACTTCATGTGCCTTTATTTTGCTGTGTTGTGTATGTTGATTTTCTGGTATACTGACTATTTTTTGGGTGCCCTATCTTGCAGCTATGGCACGATTTGGCAGAGATGGGCGGGTCCCGAGGTGTGTGGCTCAAGAGGAGGACCACTGGGTGCGGCGGACTGAGTGGCCGATGCCTCCTCTGGGTCCCCCTGTGGTTACTGTGACTAGTGTGGAGCAGCTGGACCGAGGTCATACAATAGTGGCTGAGGGTCCGATCGGAGAGAGAGCAGCTGGAGTCGAGACCGTAGAGGTGGCCCGGATTCTGGAGGCAGACGGTTTGTACACCTATGACCGGAGCGGGGGTTATCCTTTGGAGTTCCCCCTGGACCGTCATCTGTTCGAGTTCATCAGGAGCTACATCCCTCCCGACAGGGAGGAGGATGACTCACAGGTTTAGGGAGCCCGTCGCCGACTTGAGCGGGCTATCTTGATTGGCAGGGACAGCCTGCATGGTGTAGCATTCTACAGTTACCTGAGCTTTTCTGAGGATTGCCGGATGCAGTGTCAGTTCCCCAGTGTTGAGTGCCTGGGGTTCTTTGGCAGAGCAGAGCAGTCTGGTGTCAGAATTAGGCCGCTGGGCCCTGCTTCCTGGGACTTGCACGGTCGTCACTGCACAGAGACAGAGGGGACCGCTGGGTTGGTGCTAGAGCCGGCAGGCTTGTAGTATGTTGGGGAAGGCTATGACGACCACATCATCCTGGATGGAGTTATGCAGCAGACCGTCATCAGCTGGTACGGTCACTGGGCAGTGATCTCGTCACACTACTACCGTAAGGGTGCCACTAAGTGGCTGATGGGGATTGTTCACCACTACCGGGTGCTGCTAGATCGGGCTGGGATCAGGTTCGCGGTGACTGCCGCTTTGTACGTGTACCCGTGCTACACTGGACTACTATAGGGATTGCTAGAGCGCTTCAACTGCCGATGGAACACGGTGGCGATAGTAGAGGGAGACACCACCCTTGACTTGTGGTCTCTGTTCCGGATTTCTGGGTTGCCGATCATCGGCGAAGGGTATGAGGAGGTGGTACTAGATGACCTCCACCATAGCCATACTGACGGACATGGGCTCTACCGGGTACCTTACAGTTATCGGTATCTTCTGAAGACCTGGAGGAACCTGGCCCTAGTCGGGAGAGACAGAGCTGCACAGACTCCCAGGGTGCCACTAAATGTGTGGGTCCGCCACTTCTACAATGGACCCTTCTGCTTCTATCAGGAACTCGCCAGGGATTGGACTCCATGGAAGGAATATACTGAGGTGGAGCTACAGTTTCGGACGTACTCCCGATACATATATGCTCCACAGGAGGGGTGGAATCCCCACGACTTACCAAACGTGACACATCTTTCAGCCTACTTGGCATACTAGTTAGCGACATTTGTGGTCCCGCATGGAGAGGATGGTCTGTTGAGGGCCAAGTTGCTGTGGCCAGCCTATTTTTTGGCGGAGGGGAGAGAGTTGGCGCTAGCTCCTGCTGCACTCGCCAACATATATCAGGGACTGGGAGTTCTAGCGGCGCACCCGGCGCTGAGGGAGAGGAGCATACTTCTGCCGACCCACTATCTCAGTGTGTGGGCCGGGCTGCTATTTTCGAGACTGGTGACGCGAGGGACCGTGGCAAACCCGATGGCACCACTTTTGTTCAGCTTCACTAGGAAGCCTGACGGGGATGCAGAGGCATAGCTGGAGTGGGCTAGGAGAGCACTTTGCTACCTGCCCGCCAGGGGCGAGGAGGGACTACCTTTTGACAGTGCTGCGAGGGACTCTAGCCTTTTCTTGGGGGCTTTAGGCGGAGGGGCGATCAACGCCCACCCCGGTCAGGGGGCGGCAGATGTAGGGTCACGGACTGAGTGGGTACTGAGCACCCAGTTGGTAGTGTTGACGTTGCACCGGTCGGCGATGAGTTCCTTGGAGCCGTACTACCCGTATCGGTTTCCAAGGAACTTCGGATACGACCAGGGGATCCCGCCGAACCGAGAGTTTCCTCTGACAGGCAGGCAGTACAGGGGCAGGGATACCCACCTACTTGCAGCAGCATGGTGGGACTTTTACTGTCCCCGGGAGCCCAAGCGACTCTCGATGTCAGAATAGGGACGTCGAGGGTGATTCGACGTACACTATGCCAGGTGGTGGTTCGAGCACAGCCACCTATACCGGCAGAAGGCCTCCATGATCAGGAAGGCGGAGGAGATTCGCTTGCTGAGGGAGGATCTGCCTCCGATTGCACTAGATGTGGGGTACCTGAGGACCTGTGTTGCTCGGATCCATCGGGAGATCGAGTGACTTGTGGAGCAGTGGCCTCGGAGAAGTCGGGGCTCGTCGTCCGGGAGCCGAGGCAACGGCGGGGCATTGAAGCCCCTGAAACAGGTGGTAACAGCGGTGGTAGCAATCGGGGTGAAGGTGCCTCGACCGAGGGCACCTAGGACCTGGTGGGCCCAGTTCCTGGCCGACTGCAGCTTCCGGAGCAGAGGTTCGTTGGACCGGGTGCTCCCCGATGGGAGCTTTGCCGACACGGTGACCGACGACTAGAGGCGACACATCGGTCACGCGATCAGGTCAGTCGGGCCCGTGGAGTTCATGTCCCAGATCGAGTGTGCCCACACTCTAAGGGACATTCGGGAGGCCGTTGCGAAGGTGGCCCGGGCGCTGGCACTGAGACCGGAGCAGTTAGTGCCCTTACCGTTGACCCCCTTCGGAGCTTTAGGTAAGGCTTTCTTCTTTCTAGCATGCACCCCTCCTGATGGGGACATCACCTCCCATGCCCACGTTTACCGTTCGTCTCCTCACCCCGGTTGCATCCGGCATGGTTTAGTCATTTAATTTTGAGTCCTATGTAATTTTATTTGAGTCATTTGATGTATTTTCCATTTTATTTGAGTCATGTTCCTAGGTCTTGCATTTATTTTCCTAAGTTTGAGTGTCATTAGATTGTGTAATGTGCTATTGGGCCCAATTCTTCGGGCTTGGCCCATGAGCCCCCCTACCCCTTCGGTTATTTGTTATTGAGTCTTTTGTAAGGGACTTTTGTAGAAATGTGGGTTTCCTATATATAGGACCACATTCCCCCCATTTCAACTTAATGAATGAATCAATGAAAAATGCAATTTGAGTATCCAAAGCTTAGTTTAGTGGAGTGATTCCAACATTTTTTGGGTGAGAAACCCTAGGGGAGAGATTCCCCACCCTTCCCTCTCCTAATCCCTCTTTTTCACTCCACTTTCTCTCTCCTCAACACCCAATTTCAAATTTTCTTCTCTCTCCTCCTTTCCCAACCACCTCAACCCCCACCTACCATCATTAAAGCCCTCCACTTCCCTATGGCCTCCATTACTCCACCCCCCTAGTCCCAAGGAGATCCCTCACCATTCCAACACCATCCTCCACATTCCAACACCACTTTCCCCATTCCAACACAATCAACCCCTTCCCCACACAACCCCACAACTTCCAAAGCATATTTGAATTTGAAATCCACCCTTCCCTCCACTCACTTGTGCCCCCCCTCACCTTCTCCTCTCACCCACCTTCCCAAATTCGTAGCTCCTCCTCCCACCACCTGTTAGACCCCCTTCCAGACCCCATTCTTCCCTTCCCCCACCTTAGAACACCCCCTCCTAGACCCCCTCACAGCCCGGGCTTTCCCCACACTCATCCACCCCCATTTCCCCTCCCATATACCTCATTCCCCCCCATCATCATCAACCTACAGCTCTCAACTGAAGATCTACAGTAGAGCATCAGCTTGCAGCGGCCACCACGATCACCTCCGGACGAGTTTGAAGACCCAAGAGCCATCGTCGGAAGCGTCTGCCAGTCGCCTTCGCAACCGAAGTGGTTTCATTTTCTTCCAATCTCTGAGCCATCCTGGAGGTCCATTCTTCCACAGCTACGCGGTTCTGCCTCGGCTAAGGACCTAAACCACCTTAGAAGCTCTGCCACGACGGACCCTGAAGGAATCAGTCTTCAAGTTCTTCTTTAAAGTTCCTCTTTGGCCTGTCTAGTTTCATATTCAAAAAGCGGAAGTTCATTCAGCATCTGGGAGCAGAAGTTACCAATTTTCTCCCCCGAATGCGCGGTTCTGCCTTCTACAGTATGCACCGACCCCTCCTCACTCTTCTGGTTCCACAGTTTGTCTCCGACCTCTTCTGGTGTCCCCGTTTCTTTTTCTGCAAAGAGGACTCACCCACGGTTCTAACGGCGCTGACGGCATCAAATTTGGAGTTCAGGAGCGGCCAGGACAGCCTCTGTATCCTACTGTTGATGACCTGTCCATGCTAGTCCGAGAAACAGAGGCCCTTTTCAAGCTCCTGCCCCGACCAGCAGCGACTCCATAAGAAATTAAGAAAATTCTGAGGCATTCCCATTCCAGCTACGAAGGTTTTTCCTTTGGTTTCGTCATCAACAAAATTCTTGATCAAGATCTACAGCAGCAACACCGACTCTCTGTCCCGGCTCACAGACAGCAAGCAGATTCGGCGTCCACCCTTATTCCTCGTTCTTTGCTTTAGTTTCCCCACCCCGCTTGACCGGCTGAAGGTCCCTCCCTGTGTGGAGGTAGTATTGATTATAATTTCTATTAACCCCCACCCCAAGATCCCCCTCCTACGTGAGGTGTAGTGTTGTAACTTGTTTGGACAGGTCAAGCGACACCGCCGCGGCGTGTGGGGATCCACTCGCCTCCCCGCTCGCCCTCGTCTCCGACCGGGACCGGTTTCTTCAATCCGGTCGAGTAAGTGCTCAAACCTTCACTCCACTTAGTGCTTGTCTTTCAATATTAGTTCTAATTCTGCTGGTTATGCGAGTGAGAGCCTGATCCTCAAGCCCCATAAACTTGAGTGATCACCGTGGGAATATTGCAACCGGTGCCTTTGGCACTTTGTCGGCCCCCTTGATTTGGGCATCCCCACCCTTTGGGAATCAAGTCTTGGCCTTGCTGGCCCTCTACCAGCAATGGCCCAACCCCACATCCTCCCCTTGGCATTGCCAAGTCACCCCGGGCTTGGGTGAGTGACGATAGAGCGGTGGCCCAATTTGGCCCGTTTTGAATGCGATTGTGCTTGCTTGCATTAGGTCCGAGGTCGTGTCACATCAAGTGGTATCAGAGCAAGTCTTTGACTTGTCTCTACAAGTCAAGTCCTAGGGCATGCTTGCATTCTTGTCCGAACCGTGCATTGTCAACCCATCATTGTTAACATTGAGTCTTGGGTCACATGGCTCCTCTCCCAATCATATCCCATGCATGCTTACCTAATGGAAAGCCCATAGAAATTGATTTCATTGACCTAGAATCTGAAAATTGGGTGTCCCCCGATATCGTTACCTCTCTTAGTAGGACCGGACAAATTGTGCACAATGGAGACCAAGTCTTTATTGAATTCCATAAATGGTTCGGGAAGATTAAGTATTTGGATGGGGCTTGGTGTCAAAAGGGAACATTGGCAGGTCCATGTATAATCCTAGGTAAGAAATGGTTAGATGAAAGGAATGCCAACATCGACCCAACACGTCGGACTTGCCTTGTGCGTCCGCCACACCTTTCGGGAACCTTTAAATTCAACAACCTTTTATTCTCCCACCCGCGGGAATCCAACCCTCGTTCACCACCCCGGGTGCACCATACTCCGGCCATCATCACCCCACCATCAAAGAACCTTCCCACTCCATTAGTTTTGGAAGAAGTAGTCCACCCGCTTTGCCACATGAAGATAAATATCCCTCGGGAACCTATCCCCTCCATAGAGAGCACCCATGTCCCAATTGAAGAGGAAGCCTCGCATATGGATCTTCACCCTACACCACCCCCTCTAGATAAGGCCGAATTCATCTTAGAAGAGTCCCTTGTTAGGTGGCTAAGGAAGAGCCTAATTAGAGAGACCTCGACCCATGTTTGCCCTCCCATAGAACAAAATTTTCCCCTAGTGCCCATCTTCTCCTATCACACCACAATCCAAGTATCCTATCAAGTGGAGACCTTAGAGGATTTTCTTAGGGGCTTAGCATGACAAATTGAGTTCACTAGCATGTTGACTCCTATGGCCGAACAACCTAGGAGCCTTAGCCTCCTACACCTATGCATTGGGTCTATCACCTCGGTTTGCACCAATGGTTGCTACACTAGCGACCTCCTTCTATTCCTCCCTACACCGGATGAGCCCAACCTTCTCCTCGATTTAGAGCTTCTTATCTCGGGTAGAAAGCCAAGCCCTCCACTCATGGCCGACCCACTTGTCAAGAACATTGGCCCAACTATCATAGGGAAGGATGACTTAACACCTTTTTAAGGATCTTGAGGACATGGAGTTCCTCCCCCTAAGTGACCTATTTTACGATCCATATGATCCCTTCCAATGGGAGTCAAGGGACTCATATGACCCAACCATCTTACCAACCACCCACCCTGTCCTACCCTCACTCACCATATTGGGCCAAACCCACTTCATCCATGACCCGGGCTGCACCTTGGGAGCCATAACCATGGACCATATATCCCTAGGGAATAAGGTGGTGCCCCACCCCATGATGACCACCTTCTTAGATCCATTCGATCCTTTTCAATGGGAGTTCAAAGGTTGTCCCACACCTATACACATGGAAGTTACTTTTGGAAAAAGCATGCATGTGTCTAGGCTTTCCACACCCCTTGGCATGAACACTATGTTGGGTCCATTCATTCATATCACTCACATGTCAAGTAGAAAGCATGAGTGGGCCACATTCGGATGTCATGGTCCTCCTTCATTCATCATGGATCTTAAGCATGTCAAAAGCATATACGGATGTCCGGGCCCCCCCACATTCATCACCACTTTACATGATAGGTTCACCTACGGTTGCCCCGGCCCACCTAGGCCCACCAAAGTCTACATGACAACATTGCATGATAAGTCCACAAATGGTAGCACCGGCCCACCAAGGTTCATCATGGTCCATCTGCCATCATGGTAGGATAGGTCCATCTATGGTTGTCCAGGTCCACCCATAACCACTAAAAGGATAGCATTCACAAAATTGCATGAAAACTTTTGCAAGCACATCAGCAAAAAGAATGAGGCTTATAAAAGGCTGGCCGACTCTCATCGGCATCACCAAGAATTCCAAGTGGGTGACCTTGTGATGGTAAGGATGGAGAGGCTCTCCCTGGGAGCCAACTCTAAACTGAGGCCACGTGGGGCTGGTCCCTTCCAGGTCTTGAGGCGCATAGGTGCAAATGCCAACGAGTTAGATCTCCATGAGGAGTATGGAATAAGTCCCACATTCAATGTTGCCGACCTAGTGCCATATAAGGGACCCACGGTGGTACCTAGCGAGGAGATTGAGCCTACTTCTTCCCTTGAGAGAGCACCCACCCATGATGATAAACCACCAGCCAAGAGAGCCCAGCGTGAACAAATTGAACAAATATTGGATGAACAAGTCACTACCACTCGGAGCAAGGTATATGAGCGCTATCTCGGCAGGTGGATGGATCGGTCTCGTTCGGGAGACTTGAGGGCGGTACCACTTTTACACCCTCCAAGGAGGGAAGGACACTTACTCGACAGAGTCGAGTTCTCCGCACCCCGGGAGTATGATGGGGACATCACCTCCCATGCCCACGTTTACCGTTCGTCTCCTCACCCCGGTTGCATCCGGCATGGTTTAGTCATTTAATTTTGAGTCCTATGTAATTTTATTTGAGTCATTTGATGTATTTTCCCTTTTATTTGAGTCATGTTCCTAGGTCCTGCATTTATTTTCCTAAGTTTGAGTGTCATTAGATTGTGTAATGTGCTATTGGGCCCAATTCTTCGGGCTTGGCCCATGAGCCCCCCCTACCCCTTCGGTTATTTGTTATTGAGTCTTTTGTAAGGGACTTTTGTAGAAATGTGGGTTTCCTATATATAGGACCACATTCCCCCCATTTCAACTTAATGAATGAATCAATGAAAAATGCCATTTGAGTATCCAAAGCTTAGTTTAGTGGAGTGATTCCAATATTTTTTGGGTGAGAAACCCTAGGGGAGAGATTCCCCACCCTTCCCTCTCCTAATCCCTCTTTTTCACTCCACTTTCTCTCTCCTCAACACCCAATTTCGAATTTTATTTTCTCTCCTCCTTTCCCAACCACCTCAACCCCCACCTACCATCATTAAAGCCCTCCACTTCCCCATGGCCTCCATTACTCCACCCCCCTAGTCCCAAGGAGATCCCTCACCATTCCAACACCATCCTCCACATTCCAACACCACTTTCCCCATTCCAACACAATCAACCCCTTCCCCACACAACCCCACAACTTCCAAAGCATATTTGAATTTGAAATCCACCCTTCCCTCCACTCACTTGTGCCCCCCCTCACCTTCTCCTCTCACCCACCTTCTCAAATTCGTAGCTCCTCCTCCCACCACCTATTAGACCCCCTTCCAGACCCCATTCTTCCCTTCCCCCACCTTAGAACACCCCCTCCTAGACCCGCTCACAGCCCGGGCTTTCCCCACACTCATCCACCCCCATTTCCCCGCCCATATACCTCATTCCCCCCCATCATCATCAACCTACAGCTCTCAACTGAAGATCTACAGCAGAGCAGCAGCTTGCAGCGGCCACCACGATCAACTTCGGACGAGTTTGAAGACCCAAGAGCTATCGTCGGAAGCGTCTGCCAGTCGCCTTCGCAACCGAAGTGGTTTCGTCTTCTTCCGATCTCCGAGCCATCCTGGAGGTCCATTCTTCCACAGCTGCGCGGTTCTGCCTCGGCTAAGGACCTGAACCAGTTTAGAAGCTCTGCCACGACGGACTCTTAAGGAATCAATCTTCAAGTTCTTCTTCAAAGTTCCTCTTTGGCCTGTCTAGTTTCAGATTCAAGAAGCGGAAGTTCATTCAGCATCCGGGAGCAGAAGTTACCAATTTTCTCCCCCGAACGTGCGGTTCTGCCTTCTACAGTCTGCACCGACCCCTCCTCACTCTTCTGGTTCCACAGATTGTTTCCGACCTTTTCTGGTGTACCCGTTTCTTTTACTACAAAGAGGACTCACCCACGGTTCTAACGGCGCTGACGGCATCAAATTTGGAGTTCGGGAACGGCCAGGACAGCCTCTGCATCCTACTGTTGGTGACCTGTCCCTGCTAGTCTGAGAAACAGAGGCCCTGTTCAAGCTCCTGCCCCGACCAGCAGCGACTCCAGAAGAAATTAAGAAAATTCTGAGACATTCCCCTTCCAGCTATTTCCCTATGGTTTCGTCATCAACAAAATTCCTGATCAAGATCTACAGCAGCAACACCGACTCTCTGTCCCGGCTCGCAGACAGCAAGCAGATTCGGCGTCCACCCTTATTCCTCGTTCTTTGCTTTAGTTTCCCCACCCCGCTTGACCGGCTGAAGGTCCCTCCCTGTGTGGAGGTAGTATTGATTATAATTTCTATTAACCCCCATCCCAAGATCCCCCTTGATGCGGGACGAGACACGGACACGACAAGCTCGCGATCGTCCCGTAACGAGGGAAGCGTCGGACGTGCGCGGTTGAGAAACCGGCAATGAGATAGGGTGATCGGCTCTCTCGTGTGCCCGGATCGGGTCACGGGACGCTCTCTCACTCACTCGCAGCAGCGATGATACAACAATATATAGCGAGCTAGATCCTAAAACATGCTCTCTAGCAGTGGCATAAATAAGTATATATGAAAATAAGCAAAGATGGACCCGGCCGAAACTCGTACTCCCGGAACAATAATACACAATATTACAGCAATACAACTCGCTGCCCACTCCACACAGGGAGGTAAAGGGCTACACAATGGGGTCCGGGAGGACCAAATTCGGGTTGACGGGCGGCTTCTCGCGTTGATTCGGCAGCACCCGAACACATGACGGTGGGGCCCACGTGCTGTCCGGAGGGGCCGTGTGGGACCCGGTGGCACCGCTGTAGTGGTGGATGCCCGGAGGATCGCTCCTTGGGATGGCGGCGCACTGGAACGCCGGCCGGAGGCCCGGCGGCTCCGTTCGGCACCTGTCGAAAAATCGGCCACGGACCTGCACTTTCTGATTCTCAGCGCACGCTCGGACGGGAACGGACGCTGCGATCAGCTCCAATGTCGGATCGACACGAAACCAGCGCCGTTGGAAAGCTGCTTCGAAGTAATTTAATCTAGGTCTAAAGATCTATCCTGGATCTGCACAGATCTTAGCCTTAATGAATTTTTGATTTGCTGTTGTACAGTGACCGAACACTCAGATTGTAGGGAACTTTTCTGAGAACTGCATTTGACCGCTATGAAGACCTCGGATTCAGCCATCGACCTATTCATGAAAGTTGTTGGAGATTGAGCTCTAAAACTGGGACTATTTTTGGATCTGGATTTGGAGGTGGCTGTGATTTGTTCTAATTTTTGGACTGGAAGGTGGTCGGATCTGGAAATGGGATGAAAGCACTGTAGCAGATATAGAACATGAATTTTGAAAAATAGGTAGAAGGCTGATAAAAATTGAAGAAAATTTGTGGATGTAGGGGATGATGAACAGAACCCTCAATTAAATTGGGAGGCCTAAAAAAAATCAAAAAGGTGGTCAGAGATGAGGAACTCAGAGCTACTATCACTGTAGATAGAGACAGAACAGATCTGAGATTGAAAGATGAACGAAAATGTAAAAATATGAAACGGTGGATTTTGGATTTGAATTTTTTTTTGGAGAAGGGGATAGAAGATAGGAACACACCATAAAAAGTTCAAGCCAAGAAGAAGCCGTGGAGGACAGTAGGATTTTCGTGAAGGCACCTCTATCCAGCAGGACAGAAAACCGAAGACGATTCCGCGGCGGCTCGAAGGCGGCACGAACAGCGGCGGCGGTGGCACCAATGAAAATCAGAGGTTGAGAGGGGGAGATAGAAGATTGATACACTCTAGAACTTGAGGTTTGAGGAGAAGAACACCAGGGGGAGAGAGGAACAAGGGCACACCCTTCAATGGCTCAAGCCAATTTTACAAATTTTTCTTCATTAAAATCTCTAATGACACTATACATAGGCTTATATAGAGAATGGCAAGGGGTGGGGGGCTGGGAATTTCATGGGAAATAAGTCATTTTCTTCCCCCATGTGGTCAAAACTCAAAAAAAATAAATTACATATGAATTGGGCACTCCTTTGACTAGGTAGGTAAGGTAGGTGGCCTACCTTTGAAATTTTAACCCCTTTGTTTCCCATGTGGTCAATTAGCATTCAAACCTTCTAGATGGCCACCTAGGATGGTTGACCAGCCCCACATGGATGAGGTGGACCAATGGGGAAGGGGAGGGGGCCCCTTAGCTGGACCTACTACACATTTGCATAAAAACCCACACAATCCTAGGGAATGACACATTGGCTTACAAAGCCTTACAATTGTACATATACTCTCCCAAGGATATAAAAGCAAACTAAAGGACACAAATACAAAATAAAAATGTCAATGCTCGGCGTCGATTCCCATCAATTCTCCCCGGGTGGGAGGAACTCGACCCCGTCGAGTAGGGGTATGGATGCTCGAGTACTCCGGCGGATCCGTCACCATGCCAAGTAGCGCGGGTATACTCCACTCCAAGTGACCGTCACCTGCTCATTCCATATATACTCGATATGCACAAGCTGCCATGGGCTAGAGGTGGACACTTCGGGTGGGGCACTCTCAAAGGGAAGGAAGTAGCTCGAAGACTCACTAGGAATCACCGCTGAGTCCCTATAGGTGAGTAGATCCAGGTGTAGATATAGAACCGATCCCATACTCATCGAACGAGTCCACTCGCCTCTTACTCATAAGAGAACGACAACGAGCTTGCACAAGACACATGCAGACTCTTAAACTACACACAAACCATGCAAACAAAAAACTTACTCATGTATGACTCTAACACACCTATTGTTAGTCCAACCCGTACATGGGTGAGGGGGGGCCAGGACACCCAAACGTATGCCATGCATGCATCTGACGTAACCGGTGGTTGATATCATGTGGAAATCCTAGACATCCTAAGGTGGGCCATGCATGCATATGGGATGTGGATGTGGGAGGGCCAAGAGTATCTCCCCTAGATGATGGCGTATTTTGTAAGTGTACGGGCTTGGTGGGCATAGACGACCCTGCCGGTGGGGAAGGGGTGTGGTAGCGGACTCCCTCGAAGAAGTGAAGTGAATGTGGAGGGTCTAAGGATCCACTAAGGAATGGGTCAAAGGGATCAAAGAAGGTATGACCCCTTGTGGTGGGTTCCCACAAGTCACGGTCCCACGTGTAGAAGTTTTGAACGTGTGGATAGTCACCTTCTTAAATTGTGACGGGTGGGACGGGGATCGTGGGCAAGAAGTATGATTCCTCCCTCGGATAAAAGGGTATGAATTCGGGCTCGTCCGGTAAGGGAAGGAGTAAGAGGACCTCCGTGGTGACACAACCCACGGTGCACTCGAAGGTAATGGACCCTAAGGCCGGATGGGTGAAGCTAAGACTAGCGGGTTGGACAAAGCCTCGGGCCAATAAATGTATAAAGGTCAACTGCCGGTCTAACCCTTTAAGAAGGTCGTCCAATGTGTCCACATAGTGACGAGACCGGTAGGTGGTGTGAAATGAGTTGCTTGACACTAGAGGTAGGGTGGGGTCCATGGATGGGAAGGGAGGTGAGACCAAGCCTTCTTTGAGCCATCTAAGAAGTGGCTCGGCTATTTATAGCGTACCCGTTAGAAACACGGGTGGCTCGGGCTCAGGTGGCTCCAAATGAGATGGTCCCGAATGTGGAGTGGACCGCTGGGGTTGGGTGGCTGGACATGTGAGGGTGATCTTGCCGGGTAGGTAAGGTGGGTATAAGGTGCAAGTCCTCTTGCCCCAGTCAAGATTGGCTCTTCGTTCTCCTAACCACATTCGCCCTAAAATGATGCATGAACCAGCAAGTGTGCCGATCCTACACCATGTGCCATCAGTGTAGAGAACAGAGCCGATCCTCTTATAGAACTCAACACAAGCAAAATCACCATCGCGGACAATCTCGCCTGTCTTGGAGAGAGACTCCACGATGTCAAGAGAAACCCAATTATCCGACTCCTTATCGGTGAAATGGAGTTCCGTTGTGGACCCGTTGGGTAGAGTGACTTTCATAGTGAGAGGGGTAAAACCAAGGGCTCGGGCCATGAGCATATTGACTTTGGCCGTAAAGATTGACCACTCGGACGTATGGTCTTGGGGAACGGCCATGGGTAGCGGACATGGACATGCATACACACGGTGACAAAACACTCGACCGACTATCCAAGTTTGGAATGCAAGCACACTAAGGACCCTAGACGTAAACCAAGACTCGGTACGTGGCGGAGATAACCGATCCGAAGATCACTCACGCAAATGTGCGGCCTTCCCGATAGGCGTAGCCTAACATTCGGACAACACCTTTTGATATACCGAGTAAAAGGATGTATGCGACCCAAAAATGACTCTTTTTGTTGTTTTGAAAATATGATGATCCTAAACACGACTTAGACAATGACTTAAATGACACTCTTTTTTTTTTCTTTTTGACACCCTAGACTCAACTTGCTCTGATACCAAATTGATGCGGGATGAGACACGGGCACGACAAGCTCGCGATCGTCCCTTAACGAGGGAAGCGTCGGACGTGCGCGGTTGAGAAACCGGCAATGAGCTAGGGTGATCGGCTCTCTCGTGTGCCCGGATCGGGTCACGGGACGGTCTCTCACTCACTCGCAGCAGCGATGATACAACAATATATAGCGAGTTAGATCCTAAAACATGCTCTCTAGCAGTGGCATAAATAAGTATATATGAAAATAAGCAAATGCCGAGTGTAGGGAGCGAAAATGATACCTCCACGCGCTCGGCGTGGGGAAGACGGACCCGGCCGAAACTCGTACTCCCGGAACAATACTACACAATATTACAGTAATACAACTCGCTGCCCACTCCACGCAGGGAGGTAAAGGGCTACACAATGGGGTCCGAGAGGACCAAATTCGGGTTGACGGGCGGCTTCTCGCGTTGATTCGGCAGCACCCGAACACGTGACGGTGGGGCCCACATGTTGTCCGGAGGGGCCGTGTGGGACCCGGTGGCACCGCTGTAGTGGTGGATGCCCGGAGGATCACTCCTTGGGATGGCGGCGCACTGGAACGCCGACCGGAGGCCCGGCGTCTCCGTTCGGCACCGGTCGGAAAATCGGCCACGGACCTGCACTTTCTGATTCTCAGCGCGCGCTCGGACGGGAACGGACGCTGCGATCAGCTCTAATGTCGGATCGACACGAAACCAGCGCCGTTGGAAAGCTGCTTCGAAGTACTTCAATCTAGGTCTAAAGATCTGGCCTGGATCTGCACGGATCTTAGCCTTAATGAATTTTCGATTTGCTGTTGTATAGTGACCGAACACTCAGATCTGCAGGGAACTTTTCTGAGAACTGCCTTTGACCGCTATGAAGACCTTGGATTCAGCCGTCGACCTCTTCATGAAAGTTGTTGGAGATTGAGCTCGAAAATTGGGACTATTTTTGGATCTTGATTTGGAGGTGGCTGTGATTTGTTCTAATTTTTGGACTGGAAGGTGGTCGGATCTGGAAATGGGATGAAAGCACTGTAGCAGATATTGAACATGAATTTTGAAAAATAGGTAGAAGGCTGATAAAACTTTAAGAAAATTTGTGGATGTAGGGGATGATGGACAGAACCCTCAATTAAATTGGGAGGCCTAAAAAAAATCAAAAAGGTGGTCAGAGATGGGGAACTCAGAGCTACTGTCACTGTAGACAGAGACAGAACAGATCTGAGATTGAAAGATGAATGAAAATGTAAAAATATGAAACGGTGGATTTTGGATTTAAATGTTTTTTTTGGAGAAGGGGATAGAAGATAGGAACACACCATAAAAATTTCAAGCCAAGAAGAAGCCGTGGCTGACAGCAGGATTTTCGTGAAGGCACCTCTGTCCAGCAGGACAGAAAACCGAAGACGATTCCGCGGCGGCTCGAAGGCGGCACGAACGGCGGCGGCGGCACCAATGAAGATCAGAGGTTGAGAGGGGGAGATAGAAGATTGATACACTCTAGAACTTGAGGTTTGAGGAGAAGAACACCAGGGGGAGAGAGGAACAAGGGCACACCCTTCAATGGCTCAAGCCAATTTTACAAATTTTTCTTCATTAAAATCTCTAATGACACTATACATAGGCTTATATAGAGAATGGCAAGGGGTGGGGGGCTGGGAATTTCATGGGAAATAAGTCATTTTCTTCCCCCATGTGGTCAAAACTCAAAAAAAAATAAATTACATATGAATGGGGCACTCCTTTGACTAGGTAGGTAAGGTAGGTGGCCTACCTTTGAAATTTTAACCCCTTTGTTTCCCATGTGGTCAATTAGCATTCAAACCTTCTAGATGGCCACCTAGGATGGTTGACCAGCCCCACATGGATGAGGTGGACCAATGGGGAAGGGGAGGGGGCCCCCTAGCTGGACCTACTATACATTTGCACAAAAACCCACACAATCCTAGGGAATGACACATTGGCTTACAAAGCCTTACAATTGTACATATACTCTCCCAAGGATATAAAAGCAAACTAAAGGACACAAATACAAAATAAAAATGTCAGTGCTCGGCGTCGATTCCCATCACCCCTCCTACGTGAGGTGTAGTGTTGTAACTTGTTTGGGCAGGTCAAGCGACACCGCCGCGGCGTGTGGGGATCCACTCGCCTCCCCGCTCGCCCTCGTCTCCGACCGGGACTGGTTTCTTCAATCCGGTCGAGTAAGTGCTCAAACCTTCACTCCACTTAGTGCTTGTCTTTCAATATTAGTTCTAATTCCGCTGGTTATGCGAGTGAGAGCCCGATCCTCAAGCCCCATAAACTTGAGTGATCACCGTGGGAATATTGCAACCGGTGCCTTTGGCACTTTGTCGACCCCCTTGATTTGGGCATCCCCACTCTTTGGGAATCAAGTCTTGGCCTTGCTGGCCCTCTACCAGCAAGGGCCCAACCCCACATCCTCCCCTTGGCATTGCCAAGTCACCCCGGGCTTGGGTGAGTGACGATAGAGCGGTGGCCCAATTTGGCCCGTTTTGAATGCGATTGTGCTTGCTTGCATTAGGTCCGAGGTCGTGTCACATCACCTCCCCTTTTTATCTTGTTATTCTCTGGGTGTATAATTGGGGCATTGTACAATGCCATGTTTGTTGGCAGGTTCTGTAGCAGAGGGAGATCACCCTTCTACGGAGGTGTCTTCAGGAAGCGGGGACGGAGGTCTGCAGCCCAGGCGGAAGCGCCCTCATGTGGGGGCTGCGGAAGACGAGACTAGCGGGTCCTCTGGCGGACTCGAGGCTGGCGAGCAAGCTGAAGTAGAGACAGCTTTTAGTAAGTGTCGCTTCGACCTCTTTACTCTTGTTTGATTTAGCCAAGGTGGATGGCTAACCTTATCTTGCTGGATTTGTCTCTGCAGCTCTGCTGGAGACTGGTGTGGAGGCGGCTTTCTCGCCCCCTCAGGAGGTGGACCCTATACCTGAGGAGGGGGGCGAGTACAAGATCAATATGGAGGAGTTTCTCCAAGTGATGGATGAAATCGCTCCTAACATTGAGACCTCTCCCGACTTCGAGTCGTGGAAAGTTGCTGGAGGAGCTCGTTCAAGTAAGGGCTTCTAATGCTGGGTGTGAGCTACGATTTCGCTTGCTTCCGATTACTGACATAACCATCTGGATAGTGCAGAGGAGGCAGAGGCATTGGGGGCCAAGACCCCTACTGAGGTACTGAGCGGAGCACCTGAACAGGCGGAAGAGCCAGCACCCACGATGGCTAGTAGCTGTCCGGGTAGGTGTCCAATTATTGTTGAGGGGATTTTCCCGTTGTTGTTGGACTTTTTTAGCAAGCCGGAATTATTGACTTGGTTTGAGTTGTTTGTTTGGCAGGTGAGGATGTGGCGGCCACCTTGGAGATGATCTAGGAGCTGGTCGATGCCGGCCCCCCAGTGGTTCTGCCGTCCTCTGCTGGCGAGTCCGGGCAGGTGGCTTCTGTGCCCCCACCCATTGTTGAGGACACGCTGGGTGGACTGCCACAGTCACTGACAATGGTACCTCTCCCACTTGTGTCGACCGTGGTATCAGCTTGCACGGTGGGGCTGGTAGAGTCCTCCGGTGTGGGACCATCAGGTATGTAGTGGAGTAATTGGTCATTTCATGGTAGATTGCTCTGCTTTACCCACCCGTGCTGAGCTTTCATCGGGGTTGATTGCAGGTACCTCTTCCCCTCTAGAGGAGGGAGAGCTTCCCCGGGACATGGCCCGGGTAGCAGGAGATGAGCCTGCTATCGCAGCTTCTACTGGGGCCGACGAGGAGTTCATCGACATTGAGGGGGTTTCCGAAGGGGACGCCCCAGCTGGTGAGCTTCTTGCCTAACACCTCTGGCTAGGAAGTTATCTTCATGTGAGGCTAGATTTGGTAGTAGCCTGACTTGGCTTCTTGATGTACAGGTGCCTCTGATTTGCCTACGGTCAGGGGTTCATCGGAGACCTCGTCTGGTTCTTCCGGCAGTGGCAGCGCAACGATGGAGATTGACGAGAGCTCGAGCTCGAGCTCTTCTCCCTCTGAGACCTCTTCTGCCGGGGATGCCAAGATGGAGACAGTTTTGGAAGGTATATAGAGATCCTTCCCTCCTCCCCATTGGCTTTGGTTTAGAGTTTATAGCAGTGTGTTGATGCCATCGTGTTGTGTCCAGGCCTAGAATCTGAGGGGGAGCGCGTGCCAGCTCCCGTCGAGGATGACCAGGGAGGGCAGCTGGGGATGGCCGGATTATCGGGGAGGCCCTGCCCTCCCCGACTCCAGCGGGGGATGCCGCCGACGTAGGGGAGAGGTTACCCTCACCGAGCCGGAGCGAGGATGTTGCAGGCGCGGCGGGAGCTACACCAGGTGAGAGTTAGGACATTTCTAAGGTTTTTCACCTTGTCTTGTCATAGGGAAGTCTCGGATGTTGCTGACTGTTTGATGGGATTGTGTAGGTCCTTCCGGTGTGCTGGCTGAGATGGGCCACTCTTCCCTGGAGCTGGGGATCGAGTGGCCTACGTTCGTTTCGCCACTAGAGTCGCTGTTGGACGCCAGCATGGGTGCGGCCTTGCTTCAACGAGCCCGAGGGTACCTAGGAGGCGACCCCCTTCCTTCTCTAGAGGAGCTTCGGCAGCGGCTGAGAGACTGCACCAAGGGCTACCATGGCCTTGGCTTCCCGCGCGAGCTCTGGATGTTTGGCTTGGCCGGCATCTGGGCGGAGTACCTGCGGCTCTTGGAGGCTCAGGAGCAGAGGGCTCAGCGGCTAGCGACCATTCAAGAAGTGTAGGAGTAGCGGGCTTGGCTCGCGTTGGCAGCTGCCAAGCAGAGGAGGCGCGCTGATGCGGCCGTGTCACTTGCTAGGGACCGCGCTATGCATCTGAGCGAGGCGGAGAGTAGGGCTGAGGTCTTGCAGAAGGCCTTGGAGGAGCAGCGGCAAGCCATAGAGCTTGCTAGGGTTGAGTGGCGGACTGTCGAAGCCAGGACTGAGGCTAGTGTTCAGCTTGCATCGACCTTGGAGGCAAAGCTCGCGGCTGCGGAGTCTCACCTGACGGCACTAGAGAGGGGCGAGCCTGGGATATGATTGTATCACCTCTCTTTCTCCTTTCTTTTTTTTTGTTATCCGGACTATATGTCTTTTGTTACCCCAAGGGCATGTCTTGGGCTCCCTTTTATAGAGTATCAATGACAAACTTCGGATTTCGGTGTTGTTGTTTGCTGAGTTCTTCTTCTTCCCAGTCTATGGGACAGGGTTGGGTACAAGGGATGGCGACCACTTACTATCGGTCGTGCTTGATTGTTTTAACATGTACCGATGTAGGGGGCCGGGGACTTCGTTTACCCAACTTCCGGACATTGGAATAAAAGACTGGGTAAGGGGAATGGTGTAACTGGATTTTGAATATTGCGAGCTGAGTGTTGGTTACTGGGAAGTAGAGGAAAAGCCCTAGTACAGGGTTGGCATAGGCCCGTCAGGACGTGGCGGCCTACAGGGTTAGAGTTAGGAACTGACTATGGAATGCGTCGATTGTGGGTTGACGCTTGGGTATTGGGTGTTTGTATGTCGTTAGCCGGTAATGTAGCTCTTCCCGACTTGAGAAACTGGGGCTGGGTTGGTCGAATGGCCTCAGAAGGTATCACAGCCGAAGGCCAGGATTGGGGGCTGGGACTGGTTGGCCAACTTGTGAAGGGATTGTGGCCGAAACAGGAGCTGGCGGTTGACCTTTGAAGGCGTTGTAGCCGGGAACTGGAGTTAGAAACCGGCGGCTGGCCTGTAAAGGCGTTGTAGCCGAAAAATGGAGTTGGAAGTTGGCGACTGGCCTGTGAAGGCGTTGTAGCCGAAGACTAGAGTTGGAAGTTGGCGGCTAGCCTGTGAAGGCGTTGTAGCCGGAGACTGGAGTTGGAAGCTGGCGGCTAGCCTGTGAAGGCGTTGTAGCCTGAGACTGGAGTGGGGAACTGGCCACTGACCTGTGAAGGCGTTGTAGCTGAAGACTGGAGTTGGAAGCTGGCGGCTAGCCTGTGAAGGCGTTGTAGCCGAAAACAGGAGTTAGAGACTGGGACTGGCCGGCTAGCCTGTGAAGGCGTTGTAGCCGGGAACTAGAGTTGGAGCTGGAGCTGAGGGTTGGAACTGGCCGGCTGGCCTATAATGGCATTGTAGTCGGAATACTGGGACTGGTCAGCGAACCGTTGAGGTGTGTAGCCGAATGTTGGAGCTGGAGGTTGGAATTGGAACTGGCCGGCTAGCTACTGATGCATAGCGACCGGAAGGCTGGAACTGGTCGGCTAACCGTTGGGGTGTGTAGCCGAATATTGGAGCTGGAATTGGCGATGATCGACCCTCGGGGGTGTAGTGGCCACCATCGTTGTGGAGTGATGCGGAGGTCGCCGTCAACGAGGTGTCACGGTTGACGGCTTTCATTAGTGTGAGTAGAGAGGGAGTTTTTTTTTTTTTCTCCTTACCGGCTCTACCGCCCTTGAGGGTTTTCGCCAGAGCTGGCCCCCTTTTGCTTTTTCCGGTGCACCCTTTAGGGTTCTCACACCGAGGGGTTACCCAATTTTGCCTAAGGTGCCCTTTCAGGTTTTCACCTCAGCTGGGTTAATGGCAATTTTTGCCCTCAGTAATCCTGTGGAAGGAGTCAACTGAGGTCGCCGGGGTATCTCTATATTTAACCCCATTTTTTCTTCTTTTTTTTTGCAAACCTCGTGGTTACCGTCCGTAGCGTGCTGCTATCAGGGGACGTGACCTGGAACTGGGGGACGTGGGTAACTGGGTATTGCTTCGCCCTTAACAAGGGTTCTTACAGATTATCGAATTATGGTGTTAGGGCCATCCAGCCTCGGTGAGATGTGACAGAGGCTATAGCCGGTGGGCCAGGGATGGCAGGGGGAACTGGACACATACTAGAATTCTGGAATTTTGGACTGGCGAGAAATGTAGGATGTAATAGTGTGAATGGGTAAAGGTCTGGGAAACAGACCGAGACTGGAGTTGACCGGAATGGCGATTGAGATGTTGCGGGGAGTTGGGACTCATCGGCTCGCTACGACGAGGCGGGAGCCGACACTAGGGTGGGCTAGCAGGGAGATATAAGACTGACTGTAGATGGTAGGGTTAATGACCTGACGCTATGGGCTAACCGGCAGCCATTATCTGGGGAAGCCTACGACCTATTGGGAAGTGGGTGTAGGGCCACACTGACTGGTGAGGAGAGGAAGATTATCTTATTATCGGTTCTACCTCCCTTTTGGGTTTTCGCCAGAGCCGACCCCCTTTAGCTTTTTCCGACGCGCCCTTGCGGGTTTTCACATCGAGGGGTTTCCCGATTTTGCCTGGGGTGCCCTTTCGGGTTTTCACCTCAGCTGAGTTAATGGCAATTTTTGCCCCCAGCCGCCCCCTTACGATGAGAGTGATTGGGACCGCCGGGGTATCTCAATTTTTAACCCCATTTTTTCTCTTTTTCTTTTTTTTACTTACCTGGGAGCCTGATGGCTGGATCGTTGCTCGCGCAGAGGTGTCCCTACCTTTGTCGTGGTAAGGACAGAGGCGGGAGGTGACTCCCTGAAAATGCCTGGCGGTGGTTCTGGGAGGGCTTGGCCAGCCCTACTGTATGGCTGGGAATTAGAAACTGGTAGGGCTAACTGACTAAACCCTTCACAGGGAAGAGCCGAGTTTACCAGTAATAGCCGGGTTGTTTGCATTAGTCTGGCTGGTGCACGAACTCATGTTTGGGTGCATAGTATAGCTTCATATGTTTGCCATTGAGAGGTGGGAAGGGTTTGTGACCCTTGTGGTCAATGACCGTGTAGGCTCCACCCTCGTAGACATTGTTAATGATGTATGGACCTTGCCCATTCGGCTGCAATTTTTTGCTGGAGCGCCCCGCCATGACTTTCTTTTCCTTGATCATGACAAGGTCGCCTTGCTTGAAGGCTCGCTGTCGAACGAGCTTATCGTAGGCTCGCTCCATACGGGCCTGATATACTTGTAGGTGTTTATAGGCCTCAAGCCGTTTGCCTTCCAGGTCGGCGAGCTCTTCTAGCCTTCTCTGGTATTCATCTTCATCAGGGCTGGCGAGGCCGGTATGGATCGCCACGCGATAAGAAGCTAACTGGACCTCGATGGGGATAACGACCTCTGCCCCGTAAGCGAGGGAGAATGTGATGGGGTCATCACCATCCGTCCTGACACTCTCGACCATTCTCGTCACCCCGGAGGCGTACATCATGGTCTAGTCATTTATTTTGAGTCCTATGTATGTTTCTTTTTTTTATTTGAGTCATATCATTGTAATTTTCCTTTTATTTGAGTCATGTCCCTAGGTCTTGTGCTTATTTCCCTAGGTTTGAGTGTCATTAGGTTTATTAGTTAGCTATTGGGCCCAATTCATTGGGCTTGGCCCATGGGTGCCCCTATCTTGTTGGTTATTAGTCAATGTGTCAAAAGTCAGGGTCTTATTGTAAATTGTGGGATCCCTATAAATAGGACCCCACTCTCTCCATTTTGAGGTAATGAATCAATGAATGAAAAACTTGCCATTTTGAGAGTTCAAACTTCTTATCTAGTGGAGAGATTCCATTATTTGGGTGAGAGACCCTAGGGGAGAGATTCCCCACCCATCCCTCTCTTAATCTCTCTCTTTCACTCCCCTTTCTCTCTCCTCCACACCCAATTTCAAAAATTTTCTCTCTCCTCCCTTCCCAACCACCACTCTCCCACCTACCCCCATTAAAGGCCACTCCCCTTCCCCACACATCCCATTACTCCACCCCCTAGTCCCAAGAGAGCTTCCACCAATCCTAGCTCCACCTCCCAACCCCCAACTACCCCACCCACTTCCCCAAGCACCCTTCCCACTATCCCAAGCACCCCTTCCCTTCCCCAACACAACCCCTCCCATCCCCAAGACCACCAGTGAATACCCTCCATTAAGGAAAATTTAAACTCACCTTCCCTCCACCCACTTGTGCCCCCCCTCACCTTCCCCTCTCCCTCCAAGCCCAAATTCGCAGCTCCTCTCTCACCCATAGCAAACACCCCCTTCCAGCCCCCATTCTCCCCTTCCCACACCTTGAAACCCCCCCCCCCCTAGACCCCCTCACAGCTGGGGGTTGCCCCTACACACAACCATCTCATTTCCCCGCCCATCTACCCCATTCCCCATTACCTATCTCCACCCTCTCAAGTTCTGGGTGCAGGCAGCAGATTGGCCGTAGGTTGCAGAGGCCACTCCATCGTCCCCTGGGAGCTTCAGGTGGCATACCATATATCGACGGAAGTGTCTGCCTGTCTTCTTCGCAACGGTGGTGGTCCCGTCCCATTCCGAGTTCATGATCGACCAGGAGAGCCATTCTCCCACAACTGCGCAGATCCCTCCTGGCAGGAGACCAGAGCCGGATTGGAAGCTCAACTGCGACGATCGTGTTGGGAATCGGATCGAGAGTTCTTCTTCAAACATCTTCTACTACGGGTATTCTAACATCTCCAAGAAGCAGAGCCCCATTTGGCAGCTGGACCTGAATGTTATCAATTTTCTCCCTCGGGTGCTCGGTTCTGCTTCCACTTAGTCTGCACCAACCCCTCCTCAGTGTTCAGAGCCTACCGGTTGACCCCGACATCTGCTGGCATCCCCGTCAGTCTTGCTTCGAAGAGGACTCGTCAAAGGTTCCAACGACTCTAGCGGCACCTGATTCTGAGCTCGGGAGCGACCGTGGCAACCTCTGCTTCCTGCTGTTGGGAACCTAAAGCTGTCAGATCTGAGGGTCTGCCACCCTGTTCAAGCCCCTACCCCGACCAGCAGCGGTGCCCAAAGAAATTTACAAAATTCAAGCATCATCCACATCCAGCTATGAAGAATCTCCAAGTGGTTTCGTCTGCAACAAAATTCGGGGCTGACCACAGCGTCCAAATAACTGACTGTCTATCCAGAGACACAGTCAGCGGGCAGATTCAGCTTCGACTTCCCTCTCCTCACTTCTAGCTCGAATTGCCCTCCCCGCGAGGCTGGCTGAAGGCCCCTCCCTGCGTGGAGGTCGTATTGAGTGTATTCATTGGCTTCCCTTCCCCGAGATCCCCCCCCTTGCATGGGGGTAGTTCATGTATTATTTACGCTCACAGGTTTGAAGCTTCATCGACGCGGCGTGAAGGTGCTTCCCCTCGCCTCCCCGCTCGCCCCCGTCTCCAACCGGAGTCGGTTTCTTCAAACCGGCTAGGTGAGAACTCGTCCCTTGCTCTCAATTATTCTTGTTCATTTAATATTCTCCAATTGCGCCATCGGTAAGGAAGAGAGCGCCCGATCTTAAGGCTCCACTGCGCTTGTGCGACCCCCGTGGATGTGAGTGAGTGATCCGCGTCCCTCGGCCAAGGCCAACACATTGAGTTGAATATCCGCACCTCAAATGGAGGTTTGACTTAGACTTTGCTGGCCCTCTACCAGCAAGGGGCTTGTCCCATTTCCTCGACTTGGCATCCCCGAGTTACCCCCGGGTTAAGTGTGTGCGCCATACGAAGGTCCGCTTGCGTAGGCTTCATAGCCTTGTGGTTGTGCTTGTTAAATTAGGTCCGAGGTTGTGTCACATCAGAATGGCGAACACCCAGTGGGGTTTGTTTAGATCGTCCGGTAGGCCCAGAGCGCTGTTGGACCCTGGTTTTGATAATGACAATCTATGAATCATGGTGAAATCAAAATGCATAAAAATTGTCTTCTGCATCATCATATTGCATTATAGGGCATGTTCATTCTGAAGTTAGCCCATGCACACTTAGTTAATTAGCTTAGCATAGTCTGTGCATAGTCATGTTTGCTCTACATTAAGTCGATGCATATGTTCGCTAGGCTGCACCAAGTCTGTGCATGTGTTGCATACTTAGCGAAATAAGCCTGTGCATTTAAGTCATGCAGTAGAGCTAAGTCATTGCATTTCTAAGTCCAAGAGTCACAGTGTCATTGCATCTTCTATCGTGGCTTTCATTAGGTCTGTGCTACTCTTGGTCGTGCACGAATAGAAGTCGATGCATTCTGTGCTGAGGCACATTGAGTCGGTGCAAGCTTAAGTCTAAGGAGTTTTCAACGATAGTGCATTCCTAGCCTTTGCATGTTTTGAGTCGGTGCAACTTAGTGTTGCACTTTTGATCAAGTCGGTGCAAACATTAGCGCTACACGATAGTGAGTTTGTGCAATACTTCTTCTTGCACGATCCCCTCGGTGCAGATCCTGCTTACTCTCACATTGAGTTGGTGCATTGGTCGTCTTGCATTCTCATACTCGATGCATTATCTGTTTACCATCTCATTAAGTCGGTGCAGTCTTTGTAGCTGCACGCGACCAAGTCATTGAAGTGTTTGTCTATGCATGAATCTAGTCGGTGCATACTTTGCGTATGCAAAACCGAACTCGGTGCTTCTCTCACTGTTGCATGCATACAAGTCTGTGTTATTCTCATCAATGCGTGCGTATAAGTCGGTGTATTCTTGTCTTGTGTCTCAACATGGTCTGTGCATGTCTGCTCGTATGGTGATTATGTCCGTGCACATGATTGCTATGAGACCAAACTGAGTCCGTGCATATGTATATTGAGTCTATGCACAATTGCTTTAATGTCTCAGCAAGTTTATACAATCTCCATAATTGTCTGACAATTATATGTCTTGACAGACTGACAGGTCAACTGTTCGTGACTGTTAAGAAGGGCATGTGATCCAAGGTGGACCATCTCTGACAGATGATTGTCACGTGGAAGCTACAGTGCCCAGATTTGGACACGTGGCTGAGAGCCTTCTGGAAGCATTTGGGCGGGAGTGTTCCCTCCACACGCCCAATGCGTGAGCACGTGAGTCCGAGACTGAAGTCATATATAAACCCTTTTTCTGAAGAGACTGAAATACGAGAAACAGAAGAGAAGAGCACGAATAGGAGATATCTGAGAAAGAAAGATAAGAGGAATCAAAGAAACGAAGAGAAGATCAGAAACAGAGAAAAAGAAGAAAGAGGAGCTCGTAAGATTGAAAGAAGAGTTGAAGAGAGAGTGAGATCGAGGGAAGAATCTTTGATTTTCTGTTCACTGGCACTTGGATCAAATCCAGGCCAGTTTGCTCCTGCGTGAGCGATATCCATCGGGTTTTATTGCCAGCTTTCAGTCGTTGTATTCCATCGTTCTTGTTTCTCATTTTCATCTTTATTCAAGCTGTCAGAGCAGAGTAAGCTGTGTCGCTCAGCGGTTGTAGAGGATCGGTTCCTCTGGTCGGCTAAGCTGTAAGGCCCAGCGGTCCAAGCTGTTCGTCAGCGGAAGGCGTAAGCTGTAATGCCCAGCGGTCTAAGCTGTGAATCAGCGGATGTTGGCAAGATGTGAGGCCCAGCGGTTAAGCTGTGTATCAGCAGAAGCCACACTCTGGTTAGAGTGTGGGGTTGACGTAGGTCTGCGGACCGAAGCACCTAAAATTCCTGGTGTTGTGAGTTTGCTTGTGTTCTTGTGTGATTGTGCTCCAAATCGTCTGAATTACTTCCGCTTGAATGATTTGCACAAGTTGATTAGGGCGTATACTCTTGCAGATTAAGTGTTTGACCTGCGTTCCAGCCCTTTTTGCCTCACACATTTTTCAAATTGGCCAAAAAGCTTTAAAGATCCATTCACCCCCCTTTGGATCTTCTGGTAACTCATTAACAAGTGGTATCAGAGCATACCTTTTGGTCTCCTTTAACCCTACAGTTGGTATCAGAGCGGGTTCCCTGATTCATCAGATCCAACGATCTACAGAGGATCCTACTGTATTTCGGTGCATTAGTTGATTCTGCTGAGTGTCTAATTTCTTGCATTTCATTTGCTTGCCATGGAGTCTAAGTCTGTTGTTCCCTTGTTGGTGCGGACACCCGAGCGCATGCGAGACACGAGCCGGCGAGCCACCGGTACCGCACGAGGAGCACGACTCGAGCCACCTCAGCATCCCTATGGCTCGGAGACTGTCTGGAGGTTCCCCACTGAGTCATAGCATTTATCATATTTTTGGGGATTTTTATTTGTGTGTAATGTATTTTATTTTCTTTTCGTCAGTGTGTAATTTAGATAGTTCGAGGGGCTTATGTGCAAAATGGGAATCCCTGGGTCCCACGGGCCCCCACTCCACTCCCATTGGGCCACCTCAGCTCTAGGGCCCCTGTGGGGTTAGTCAACCCTCCATGGAGGCTTCTAGAAGGGTGGGCCAAGGGAGGGGGACAATGGACTTGAAAAGTCCACATGGGAGGCCACCAACCCCACCTACCATGTCCCCCCCTTGACCCTCCTTGGTCAAGGTGCACCCCCCTCCCCTTTTTGTTTAATATTTTGTTGTATTTTGATCAAACTCCATCCTAGCCATCCATCCCCAACCCCTAGATCCAACGGTGGAGGATGAGTTTGGTGGGAGTCATATATAAGGCATGTAATTACCATTTTCTTGAATTAATGCCATTTGAATTGGAAGAAAATCTTGGAGCTCCAGCTTGGTGCGTCCCCTTCTCCTCTCCCTCTCCCCCTTGGATGCTATGAAGGCTTCCATTCTGAGGTGTGACTCCTCGTGTATCGGTTCCGACGATCGCCGCCGCCGCCACGAGCCGCTACAGCACCGCCAACGCCATCAACAGAGTTCTGCCTGCGCAGTATCACAGCAGCTTGTTCGAAATTCACAGGTCTTCCCCGAGCTCATTTGGCTACCAAATTTGGAGGAGTTGTTCCTGGGATGTTCTTCTCCACCCAAAAAAATCAGGCCAGCATTCAGATCACGTTTGCTAATTTTTGATTTTCGTCCACCCTTCCATTTCGGTTCTGCCAGAGTTTTGTCCAAGTTCACCTCCATCCTGAGTTTCATGTCTTAGAGCCACTTTTTAATTTTTGTTAGTTCGGCCAATTTTATTGGGGGTTCCATCCATCCACCCCTTCATCCACAATTTTTCTCAATTTTTGATTCGCCCATCTCATATTTTCTAAAAATCGTTCTATACCCATCTACAGTTCTTTCCACCTGTTCCTAGATCCGACCACCAGTCACCCCAAAAATCATAACAAATCGCAGCCACCTCCAAATCAAATTCTAAAAATAGTCCCCGTTCTGTGGTTTGATTCCCTACAACTCCTAAGAAGAGCTCAAGAGCTGAATCGGAGGTTTACTAGGCGGTCAATGGTGGTTCTCAGATAAGTGCCCTGCAGATCTGAGATGTCGGTTACTGTACAACAGGGACTTGTAAAATCAATAAAGTTCTGATACGACCAGATCCAGCAGATCTCTCTGGGTCTAGATTGAAGCATTTGAAGAGAGCTTTCCAACGATAGCTCATGCGTCCCGATCCGACGTCGGGATTAATCGCGGCGGCCGTTTCCGCCAGAACGCGCGCCGGAAGACAGCAACCAAAATCCGTGGCTTATTAGTTCAAGAGTTGGGAATCGGGGCCGATCGACCCCCGATCGGTGTTCCCGGCCGACCGCCGTCCGTGGAGGCGCGCCACCAGGGGTCCCCATCACAGTGGGTCCCACCCCCGCAGATCCGGAGGACAACGCGTCCGTGGGCCCCGCGGGCCCGTAGAAGCTGCCGTTCGGAAAGCACGAAAATGCGGAGTTCGGCACCGCAGGCGACATCAAGATGCTGCCCGTCAACTCGAGTTGCGTGATTCCCGGACCCCACATGTGACCTTTTACCTCCCTGCATGGAGTGGGTCGACTTAGTGTATTGCTGTAATCATTGTTAACCGGGAGTCCGTAAGTCAGCCGGGGTTGTCTTCACCACGCCGGGTGCGTGGAGGTAATGGTCCGAACCTCTTGGCGTTCATTTGCTTAGCTAGTATATGGTCTTTTGCCGCTGCCGAGAGTGTAGGTACTAGCCCGTGTGTCCATGTCACCGCTGTGAGAGTGAGAGTGACCCGTCCTGTGACTCGATCCGAGTCCGGAAGTTGAGTCGGACTACCCTTGACCTCCGCCGGTTCCTTAACCGCGCACGGTCCGTGCTTTCCCTCGCTTGGGACGACGAGTGAGCTTCCACTTCTGTTAGCGACGTTTCACCACTAGGAGCTCATAGTGTCGGGTTTAGTGTCTCCCTGGTATGTGTTGCTGGTCGTGTCTTCATCTAGAGTCCGAGGGTGGCACCATATAGTGTCGTCTCCTTAGTCCGTCCCGTATCACTTGTTCGATGGATTGTGTTTCTCTGACTGGCATAGAGAGTTTAGGGATTACATGAATTCTGTAGATTCGAATTTGCTGATTTTAATTGAACATGGACCCTATGATATTCCAGTGAATAAGTCAGACAGGAATATTGGTCACGAGTTGATGAATGCTGAAAATAGAAAAGCCCTGGAAATGTTGAAAGGGGCGATAAAGGCTAATGTAGTTTCATGCATGGCTACGCTAAGGAGTTGATGGATGAGCTGACTTTCAGATATGATGAAGATAACCATAAGTGCCTTATGACAAAGGATCACAGCAGTGATCAGTCTGACGACTCTTCATTAAAGGTAAACTCCGAATCAGAACAAAATTCATTGGATGAACTGATTGAGATGTATGATAATTTGCTTGATAGTTACAAATCTAAAAAACGTGAAATGAAGAAAATGAAAAAGGGCATGCTATATGAAATAAGAGAATTGAAGTGTGAAAATGCCAATTTAAAAGACAATTTGATAAGATGTGAGAATGCATGCAAAAATTATGATTCTGTTAAGAAGTTGAATAATGATCTTCTATCTGAACTTAGGCGACAAGAGCAACAAGTTGAGTCTCTTAAAGAAGAGATAGAAGATCTGAGGAATAGAAATTTGGAATTAGAATCGACAGAGCAAAAATTGGTTGAAAAACTGAAAGATGTTAATTCAGACATGTTGATTGAAGAAAATTGCAAGTTAAAAGATCAAAATAGACGTCTGATGTTTCTGAATGTTGTAATGTCTGAAAAATGGACGTCTATTGAAAAGGGAAAATGTGTTTTGAATGAAGTTGATGCTAAAAAGGAACAAGAACTTGTTTAGGAAAATAATAAGCTGAAAAATCTAAAGATGCATTGCATCATCAGATAATTTCATGTGAAACTGAGATTGCTAACTATGAACTGAACATCACTTCCTTGAATTCTGAAATTCAGGACCTTAAAAATTCATTGTCAAAATTTGTTCAAGGAAAAGATAACCTAAACAAGATCCTCGGTGTCAAAATAAGTTTTCAAAAGGAAGGGTTAGGATATAATCCTATAGGTAAGAAGGATCTTGTTGATAAAAATAAAAACTCTTTGGCTTCTAGTTCTGTTATACCTGTTTTCTAGTTTACTGCTAAGAGGGCTGAAAATCAAGATAAAAATCTAAAAAATGGAGGAAAATAGAAATAGGTTGAAAGTAAAAGGAAAGCCAAAGCTTCATCTGATGTTGTTAAGATTTCATCTGGTTCTAAAAAATGTCATGAACAAGTGCATGTAAAAAACACTCCCCCATTCATTCACATGCACACACAAGAATCACTTCATGTCATTATTGTGGTAAATCTGGCCATCAAATGCATGAGTGTAGAATAATGGAACAAGATGAATTGAATGCTAGGAAAATTCATGATAAACCCCATGCATTCAATAAGAAGAAGAAAATCCATTGCTTCCACTGTGGGAAGTTGGGCCATATTGCAGCCCACTGCTGGCATGCCCGGGGAAGAAGAGGTAGTTCAAAACCTGAGAATTTCCCTGTGATTAAAACTACTTTTAATAGAAAAACTCCTGCATGTTTTGGGTGTGGTAAAGTTGGCCATCGTGCCTTTGAGTGCTGGCATGTGAAAAGGAGCACTAATTTCCATGGCAGAAACATCTTAACGAATGTCCACCCATAAAAATTCTATGTTTATCCTGTCAAGAAAAATGTGAATGCTGCTATTCATTGTCATTATTGTGGGAGAATAGGACATATCATGAATGACTGCCATGCTCTGGAATTTGATGATAGAAAGGTTTGGAAATCCCGGAGTGCACCTACTAGAGGTGTTACTCAACTGACAGGACCCAAGAGCTCTTGGGTCCCCAAATTTGCAAAGTGGTTTTAACTTGCAGGTGTGCCTTGAGGAAGGAAATAAAGGGGTAATAAAATCAAGGCACACAAAGGTCAGTTAACCCCACTCTCTTCTCTTGTTTATCTTGTCTTCTCTTCCATTAGTACTGCATGCATGATCAGATTGCTTCTCTACTGTGGTCAATGTCAATCCATCAATTCATGCTGTTAATTGATGTAATCTTGTGATGAATGCTCGACATCTGATCATATGTTACATAGTGAGTCTCACTCTGAAATTGCTCATGCTGAAAATTTGTTTACACTCAATCTATCATGCTTATATCAGTTGCACACATCTTCATGTTTCTGAACTTTGCATATAGGTTCAATTTGTCATGTGCATACATCTTGCTACATTGTTGTGTTCTTAAGAAAATAATTGATGTATGACTAAAAATCACTGCACCAAGTGAGGGGGAGTTCAGATAAACTGAGCCAATTGGTCTTTAGGGGTATATTCTTTTGAGAGAGAGAGAGCATAAGATTTGGTGTTTCACTAGCTGCAGAGCTTAAGGTGTCTGGACTAGCTGTGAGCTGATTATTCTTCTAGTGAAGTGTCGTTGGTTTTGATACAGTGAGGTAGCTGCTAGCTTTTGGATGTTTAAGCTCTTGAGAGGTTGTGCTGTGCATAAGTGGTGAGACAGCTTGTGGTTTGTTTAAGAGTCAGTGAAATTGGGACTCTGAGTGGTTGGAAAACCTTTCCCAATATTATCTTTACTCTCGCCTGACCTTCTCTCTCTAACACCCCTGTCTATCTCTACTATTGTCTATCACTCTCCTCTTTTCACTAGGATGACAGACTCTGTGATTCAGGGGGAGTAAATTTAAAACGGGTCACCTTACCTATTTTCAATTGATTGGCTATCAAAGATTGCTCTGAACTAAGAATAAGGTTGTTGACTTTTACTGAAATGTGATTCTTTGTCTATAGGGATTAAATTAAAAGGGTAAATTGATTGCAATTATTCTTGAATAAATCTCAATGGTCTTGAAATCAACTAAAAGTTGGAAATGCTCAAAAGTTCTTCCAAAAATCTGAGCATCACTAGTAATGAGTAAAACTGGTAAGAGACCTACGCTTATATGGCTCTTATGCCATGATCTAAGAAAAATGAATAAAAGACCAGGGAATACGCCATAAAATGAAAAATCAAAGTTGGCAGAGCAATGGCATTTCATTTGAGAAACTGACTATCTATATCGATGAAATATAGAAGTTATGTCATGACAACGAATGTGTATCTCTGTTCATAAGAGTGAAGCATGACGGTATACCTCACTGAGTAACCAGGGAATCCGATGTCTAATCAACATGTTTCCTTGAGTAAAAGGGTGAAGTATAACTAGATTGCTCGATTACAAAAATAAAAAGTGATTGGTAAAAATGGTTGACTCTGCGTCCTTTGCAATAACCTTAGACGGGTATAAGTTCAATATAAGAGGGGTTTTAAATCAGATTGCTTGTGAAAATGTTTTATAAGATCTTTGGGTTAATGATTGAGCAAAGTATTTCTTTTAGATTATTTCAGTTCCATTGATTTTTATTCAAAGAATGATCGCAGACGGTTTCCAGTTTTCAATATAATCCCGATAGATAGAACATCACATAAAGGTATAAAGAAGGCATTTATATCTAAAGGAAGGGCATTCTGGGTATCCATATTTTGAAATAGGGTAAAGTCGGCAAGTGTTTTAAAAAGAAAACCCTATTTACAGAGCATTCATTTCACTTTCCTCTCGTCTCGAAGCGTTCGTCTTCTGTCGCGAACCCTTCATTTTTGCTATTCAAACCAGTGCCCTAGTCTTCCCTCTATACTCATTCTTCTTTTTATCCTTTTTCGGTCCATCCCTCACCACTCGTCCTTCATCATATCCACCATGTCCTCTCTGGTCGTCGAGAGCAAGGGAAAGAGGAAGGAAGTGGAGGAACATCCACTGGAGGTTGCTGAAGCAGTGGAAGTCGGAATGCCATTACCGAAGGGAAAGAAGCAGAAGACAGCCCATGGTCAAAGCAAAAGAAAAGAAAAGGTAGGAGATTCTGCACTTAAAGAAAAAGTTGTTTCCGTTGAAGCCTCAAGACAAGCTGAGATTACTTTGGAAGCTTGAAGGATTGCTTTTCCACGGTACGTGGATTTCCATGATTCAACAATGATTGCGAAATTTCATGAGCTAATTGAGATATTCAGTGTTCAAAAATGGATGAAATTCTTGGGCAAACATAGAATATACTATCCAAGACTCGTAGCTGAGTTTTATCAGAATCTGAGATATGATGCAGACCGAGAAAAATTGGTGTCCTGTGTCAAGGGGACTAGGTTTGAGATATCTAGGCATCTCCTTCATAAAGCTCTCAGAATACCAGATGAAGGAGAAATTGAAAGAGTGTGTGTATAATCTTCATGATGCATACTCACTAATTGCTAATGAGCCTAGTAATCCCCAGGACTTTGCACAAACAAAAGTGGGTCATTTCAATGCAAATAAATTCTCCCCTCCAAAGAGATTATTGCATCACATTCTTACTACTATGATTACTCCTCAAGTTGGAGGAAGAGGAAGATTGACCGAGACCCAACGGTTTGTACTGTACTATTTACTGAAGAAAATCAGAGTTTGTCTGCCTGAAATAATGATTCAGATCATGAGAACTTGTAAAGGGTCTAGGAGACATCTACCCTATGCAGCTCATCTTACTGCTATATTTAAGAAGGTGCACATTTCTTTAGATGATGAGACCTCGAAAGAAATTCGAAAGGTAAATATCTACAACATGGATTTCATTGAAAAGTTCATGAAGTTGAAGGAGTCTAAGACAAAATTCACTCCTGTTGATTATAAAAGAAAAGCTGACTCAGGGAAAGCTGTTTACTCAAGGAAAAAAAGAAGAACCCAAGTTGAAACTGAACTGGATATACAACAACCACAAGTTGAACATATTGAGAGAGCACAACCTGAAGAAGATCAGCCTGTTGAACATCAAGCTGAACAAGAGCAAGTACATGATGATGTAGTGGGTAAAGCAGCTGATGAAGGGATTCCTGCAGAAGGGCAGCAAAACAATTGGATAGCTCAAAATGTTGATGAATTGAATTTGACTGATGATCAGATATTGGAGGAACTTGATCAGAACATTTAAGGGTTATTCAACAGATTTGGAGAGCAGCGTCAGGAGTAGCTGAGAGTTGAAGAAGTCCAAGCTGAACAAAGGATGGAAGAAAGAGCTGAAGAGCAAAATGTTGAACATCATAAAGAGGAGGGTCAGGAAGAATAATCTCAGATTCAACAAGAAGCAGAGGAGACACCCTCACAAGATTTACCAGCTCATGCTACAACCTTTGGTTCTTATCCAAGGGAAGTTGTTCCTTTCGGACCTCCCTATTCACCTCTTCAAGAGACCAACCCTCCACTTCTCAGGGAGCTCCAGATTTCAGTACTGTTGGACCAATTTTAGGACCAATATTTGATACTTTGTATAATGCTCTGTCAAACCAGACTGTGCAGCAAAGCAGTATTATGAATTCTCAGCTCTCACAGATATTTTCAGCCATTGACAGACTTGATGCCAGAGTGCTTCATGTAGAACAAACTATTAACAATCACTGGGAAAAATTTGTAGTTGACAAATATATGTCTGATGATAGACTGAATGATGTCCTGAATGCACTAGTTCAAACATGTCAGCAAGCAGCAGAATTCCTTGAACGACTACGACGCACTCAGGCTGAATCTCACTTGAAGATTAGTCAAAATCTTATCCACTGTTTTGATATCAAGATTGAGGTGGAGAAATTGAATCTTCAGGCCACCTTGTTTAAACAAGAACAGCAAGCATTTGCCCAGAGGATCAATGCCATCTCTGGTGAAGTTCATGGAAGCATGATTCAAGCTGGAAACACCTATGAGAAAATGGACCATGTTCAAATCCTTGTAGAGAAATTGGCTGAAGGATTTAAAGAAGTTGCTACTTCTCAAGCAGCTAGTTCATCCACACAGCATCCTTCTCAGGTTTACAATCTGTTGTAAGACTCACTCGACAACTTACTCTCTCACATCAAGCAGCTCTAGGAAGAAATTCAAAGCAATGATCAGAGATGTTGACCAAGTTTGCTGAATTGAATATCAGGGTACAATAGATTCCTGGATCTTTTCTTAGGGCCATTCCTCTTCGAGACAGCTCCAACAGCACACCCCCTTCAGCACGAGGAAGCTCAAGAGGTGGCAGATCCAGTAGACCCAGTCAACCTAATCGATAACTCCTTTTTGCTAATGACAAAGGGGGAGAGAAGAATGTGGAGTCATGTAGTTGAATGGTCTGGAGACTGCAACACAAGAGGGGGAGTATGAGTATGAGTCTTGGACAAATGGGAAGTTTTTGGAATTTATACTGATTGGTTTTCTTTGCGTTCTCTTTTGGCTCTATGTATGAGAAGAACTCTCACTCTCACTGTAATGTGATAATTAATTATACAATGGTTTATTTTTCTTTCGGAACACAAAAATGTTAGCATTGCATTGCATTTGCTTTGTTGGCTTGAATGAACATATTTTGTGAGAAGACTGATAATTTCATTTTCAGAATAATACATGACTCATAGTTGTCATCATCAAAAAGGGGGAGATTGTTGGACCCTGGTTTTGATAATGACAATCTATGAATCATGGTGAAGTCAAAATGCATAAAAATTATCTTCTACATCATCATATTGCATTATAGCACATGTTCATTCTGAAGTTAGCCCATGCACACTTAGTTAATTAGCTTAGCATAGTCTGTGCATAGTCATGTTTGCTCCGCATTAAGTCGATGCATATGTTCGCTAGGCTGCACCAAGTCCGTGCATGTGTTGCATACTTAGCGAAATAAGCATGTGCATTTAAGTCATGCAGTAGAGCTAAGTCGTTGCATTTCTAAGTCCAAGAGTCATAGTGTCATTGCATCTTCTATCGTGGCTTTCATTAGGTCTGTGCAACTCTTGGTCGTACACAAATAGAAGTCGATGCATTCTGTGCTGAGGCACATTGAGTCGGTGCAAGCTTAAGTCTAAGGAGTTTTCAACGACAGTGCATTCCTAGCCTTTGCATGTTTTGAGTCGGTGCAACTTAGTGTTGCACTTTTGATCAAGTCGGTGCAAACATTGGCGATGCACGATAGTGAGTCTATGCAATACTTCTTCTTGCATGATCCCCTCGGTGCAGATCCTGCTTACTCTCACATTGAGTCGGTGCATTGGTCGTCTTGCATTCTCATACTCGATGCATTATCTGTTTACCGTCTCATTAAGTCGGTGCAATCTTTGTAGCTACACGCGACCAAGTCATTGAAGTGTTTATCTGTGCATGAATCTAGTCGGTGCATACTTTGCATATGCAAAACCGAACTCGGTGCTTCTCTCACTGCTGCATGCATACAAGTCTGTGTTATTCTCATCAATGCGTGCATATAAGTCGGTGTATTCTTGTCTTGTGTCTCAACATGATCTGTGCATGTCTGCTCGTATGGTGATCATGTCCGTGCACATGATTGCTATGAGACCAAACTGAGTCCATGCATATGTATATTGAGTCTATGCACGGTTGCTTTAATGTCTCAGCAAGTCTATACAATCTCCATAATTGTCTGACGATTATATGTCTTCATAGACTGACAGGTCAACTGTTCGTGACTGTTAAGAATGGCACGTGATCCAAAGCAGACTGTCCCTGACAGATGACTGCCACGTGGAAGCTACAGTGCCCAGATTTGGACACGTGGCGGAGAGCCTTCTGGAAGCATTTGGGCGGGAGTGTTCCCTCCACACGCCCAATGCGTGAGCACGTGAGTCCGAGACTGAAGTCATATATAAACCCTTTTTCTAAAGAGATTGAAATACGAGAAATAGAAGAGAGGAGCACGAATAGGAGATATCTAAGAAAGAAAGAGAAGAGGAATCAAAGAAACGAAGAGAAGATCAGAAACAGAGAAAAAGAAGAAAGAGGAGCTCGTAAGATTGAAAGAAGAGTTGAAGAGAGAGTGAGATCGAGGGAAGAATCTTTGATGTTCTGTTCACTGGCACTTGGATCAAATCCAGGCCAGTTTGCTCCTGCGTGAGCGATATCCATCGGGTTTTATTGCCAACTTTTAGTCGCTGTATTCCATCGTTCTTGTTTCTCATTTTATCTTTATTCAAGCTGTCAGTCAGCAGAGCTAGCTGTGTCGCTCAGCGGTTGCAGAAGATCGGTTCCTCTGGTCGGCTAAGCTGTAAGGCCCAGCGATCCAAGCTGTTCGTTAGTAGAAGGCGTAAGCTGTAATGCGTAGCGGTCTAAGCTGTGAATCAGCGGATGTTGGCAAGCTGTGAGGCCCAGCGGTTAAGCTGTGTATCAGCAGAAGCCACACTCTGGTTAGAGTGTGGGGGTGGACGTAGGTCTGCGGACCGAACCACCTAAAATTCTTGGTGTTGTGAGTTTGCTTGTGTTCTTGTGTGATTGTGCTCCAAATCGTCTGAATTGCTTCCGCTTGAATGATTTGCACAAGTTGATTAGGGCGTATACTCTTGCAGATTAAGTGTTTGACCTGCGTTCCAGTCCCTTTTTCCTCACACGTTTTTCAAATTGGCCAAAAAGCTTTAAAGATCCATTCACCCCCCTTTGGATCTTCTGGTAACTCATTAACAAGTGGTATCAGAGCATACCTTTTGGCCTCCTTTAACTCTACAAGCGCCTCAAAGACCTTTTCACCCCAATCACATTTTCGGTGATTTACCATCCTAGCCAGGAGCTTGCAGAGGGTCTTGTTGAAGGCTTCTGCTAAGCCGTTGGCCTGGGGGTTGTAGACCGAAGAGGTCCTCCAGTCGATGTGGAACTGGGCCGCTAGCTGATATACGGCCCTATTCTTAAATGGTGTCCCATTGTCGAACATGATGTTACTAGGAGTACTAAATCGGTAAATGATGTTGTGTCTGACGAATCTGGCGACCACTTCGCCGGTGACCTCCAGCAAGGGAAGGGCCTCCGCCCAGCGAGAGAAGTAGTCGGTGGCGGCCAAAATGTATTATGGCCCTTGGAAGATGGTGGGAAAGGTCCTGCGATGTCCATGCCCCACTCCGCGAATGGTCAAGTGGGGGCTGTGGGACACAGTGGATTAGAAGGTTTTCTGGGAACTGGGCCAAAGCCTTGGCATTGATGGCATGTACGGGCGTACTGAACACAGTCCGTGTACATAGTTGGCCAATAGAAGCCCTTGAGTTTGATGTTGTGCTTCATACATTCCCCGGCCTAGTGCGCACCGCATCATCCGGAGTGGACTTCGTACATGATGGCCTGAGCCTCGGCTGGGGAGACGCATCTCAAGAGAATCGACTTATCTTTCTCATGGACTAGTCGATATAGGGAGTCATCAATCAGCTCATAGGAGGTGGCTCGGTGGAGCAGCTGAACCCTTTGAGCCCATTCGAAAGGGAGCCACCCTTGCTTGAACTTGATGATGGGCTCCCGCCAATCTTCTTCCTCCGCAGGAGGGTTCTGGTCAAGGTCGTGGACCTCATAGATGGTGAGACCGGTGTCGTCCTGGAGTGAGCTCGGCATCAATCTTCTATGCTTGACGATGATGTCGACCTCGCCCTCGAGCGGGAGTTTGATGGCTACAGCCAACTTTGCCAGGGCATCTTCCTAGGCATTGCAACTCCTGGGGACATGATCTATTTCAAAGAAATATAATTTCTGGATTAATCTGGTGATGGCGGCGTGGTATGGCAGTAGCTCTGGCTTCCGCACGTCATAAATGCCGAGAACCTGTCGAACTATCAACTGGGAGTCCCCGTATGCTTTGAGGCATTTAATGCCCATGTCGAGAGCCATCTGAAGCCCGATAAGCAGAGCTTCATACTTGGCCTCATTGTTGGTTAGGGACTTCATGAGGGCGCAGGAGTTGTATAACACTTCGCCCTGAGGAGTCAGGAAAACAATGCCGGCTCCTGCCGTAGTGGCCGAATCCTGGTTGCTATGAGTAATCCCACAGGAAGCGCCATCGAAGTAGAGCTTCCAGTGAGGTACACTGGCTGTGAGAGTGTTCTGACGCCAATAATGCAAGACATCTCCGCTCTGCTCGACTGGCTGCGGTGGTTGTACAACAAGGGACTCCTCGTCAGGGAGCTCCACACTGAGAGGTGAGCCGTCTGGCACTGGATGGGCCGCCAGAAACTCAGCCATTCCCTGTCCCTTGACGGCTTTCCTGGGGACATAAGTGATGTCGTACTCCATCAACAGGAGGGCCCATTTTCCCAGATGGCCTGAGAGAACAGGCTGTCGGAGAAGATATTTCAGAGGGTCGTGCTTGGATATGAGCACGACTCGGTGAGACAGGAGGTAATGTCGCAACTTCTTAACTGTGAACACCAATGCCAAGCAAACCTTCTCCATAGGGGAGTAGCGGTATTCAGCACCAATTAGTTTTCAACTGAGGTAATAGAGGGGCTGCTCTTTACCTTCCTCATTGATTTGCGGCAACAGATCTCCTAGCGAAGTGTCCGTGGCAGCAATATAGAGGATGAGGGGTTTACCCTTGATTGGTGCCCCCAGGACTGGGGGAGTAAGGAGGTACTCCTTAATTTGCTCGAAAGCCGCCTAGCATTCCGAGTCCCATGTAAAGGGGGTGTCTTTCTTCATCGACTTGCTGAAAGGCGTGCATCGACCAGAGAGGTTAGAAATGAACCTCTGAATGTAGGTCAGCCTCCCTTGGAAGGACCTAAGTTCGGTGATGTTGCTGGGTGGTGGAAGCTCCCCGATTGCTTTGATCTTGCTGGGATCCACCTCGATTCCTCAGTACCTAACGACGAAGCCAAGAAATTTGCCACTGGATATGCCAAAGGCTCATTTCATGGGGTTCATCTTGAGCCCGTATTGCCGGAGTCAATTGAAGACTTGGCCCAGATCCTGCAGATGGTCCCCACGCCTTTTGTCTTGATGACAAGATCATCGACGTAGCATTTGACAGTGTTGTGCAGCATCTCGTCGAATATTTTGGTCATGGCCCTTTGGTAAGTAGCGCTGACGTTCTTCAAACCGAAGGGCATGCGCTTGTAGTTGAAAATCCCTTTGGGGGATCTGAAGGCCATGTGGTTCTTGTCTTTAAGGGACATCCAGATTTGATTATAATCAGATGACCCATCCATGAAAGACAAGGGCTCATGCCTGGTGGTCATGTCGACCATTGTTTCTATAATTGGGACTGGGAAGTCGTCCTTCGGACAAGCTTTGTTGAGGTCTTAGAAGTCAACGCAGATGCGGACTTGACCACTCTTCTTTTTGATGGGACTATGTTGGCGAGCCAAATCGGGTAGATACACGGCTCGATGAAATCGACCTCCACCATTTTATGGACTTCGGCCGAAACCTGGAGCTCCAGCTCATGGCGCATGCGCTGCTGTGGCTGTTTGACCAGGGTAACTAAGAGAGAGATATCCAGCTCATGTTCCACTATGGAGGGATCTAGCTCTGGCATCTCCTTGTACGTCCAGGTGAAGCAGTCTTTGTATTCAAGCAAGAGTTGCTTGTAATCCTGCCTTTCTGCCTCTGTGAGGAGAGCACTGACGAATGTATGCTGAGGGGCTTTATCTTCACCCAGGTTGATCTCCACGAGATCATCCACGGTCGCCTGGCCGCCGTCCTCCAGCTCGGGAGGAGCGGGTTGAAGGTCGATGAAATCTTCATCGTCGGTGTCAGCTTTGTGTATTTCTTGGTTCTCGAAGCCACCGGTTGATGTTGAAGGGACCGGAGAGCGGTTATCGATGGGATCCATCGAGGATTGATCTAAACCGTCAGCTCCTGGCCAGCAGTTGTCAATCGGGGCTGCTGAAGTCTACCCGGGGTTGCCTGGCGAAGCTGACAATCCTTCGCAGCTCGGACCAGAGATATCCCCCCCCCCCTCAGGAGGGTTTGTTGAACTAGGTCCTTCGACTGGCTGAGAGACCGGAGGAGCTTCTTCATCCCCGATGCCTTGGCAGGGAGGCGAGGAGGGTTCCTCAACGGCTTGAGCCGGGGTGATGGCCTTGACGGGGATCAGGATTAGGATCTCCTCTTCCTCGTCCCCGGAGCTGTCGAATTTAGCTTCGACTCTAGCTTGGTCGCCAGCTGGTTGTGCCAGGCCAACGACGTTGACTGCGTGGTAGATGCGAAAGTCCGAGTCCTGGTCGTAGCCAAGTCCCCTGGTATCTTTATGGAAGGACGAGGGTTGCCCCCAGACTTGGGATGGGGTCCACAGCTGATGGAAGTATCTTTGTTGTGCATAAGTTTGCCACAGGGGAATGTGTTGCTTCAGACACATTTCTTGAATATGCGGCGATAGATCGCCCCACACCAGGACTGCTTTAGGGGTGTCATCAGCTTGCCTAGACTAGCTGAAGTCATCGGCCGGTGGGGCCTGAGGGACCATGTCTCTCTTATAGAAGACAATAGGTTTATCCCTGTTAGCCTTCTTCTTGTTTCGGCGTTGTCGCTTGAAGGTGATAATGAATGTTGTCAGCGACTCGATGTTGTGCTTCTCGGATGCACATGGAAGCTGAATGCAGTCTGGTGGCAAGCATATACTCTTTTCGATAGCTCAGCTAATAAGATTAGCCTTGAAGTCGATCTGGCACCTCTCGGGGTGATCTGGGGTTGACTTGGAGCCGAGGCGCAGCCGATAAAGCTTGGCCTTTTCCTCGTCAACAGAGAAGAGATCATCATCGTCTTCCTTTGAGAGCCAACCGTTGCTCCTGCTCTTAATCACAGGATACGGAGTAATCCCCTTGAAGTAGGGCGCAGCGTCGACCAAGTTGCATTCTACAGATGACGGCAGAAGCACATGTCTTTCTCCGTGAAGGAGATGGTGGCTGTGAAGGCTTCATAGGCAGCCGCCTTCATTTCCGCGACATGCGCTTCATAGGTTTCCGGCTCTTGGAGTATCTTGATAAGAGTTTCTCTTAGGTCTTTACTCCAAGTGATGCCTTCCCAAATTGTAATACTAGCAGGGAAGCGCTTCATCTAGTGGAGGACTTTCCGGTCAGCTCGGGCTCGAGCATCCTCCAAAGAGGATAGTATGTCAGGCTGAGCCTTCTGCGAGCTGACGTGCTGTTCCCTGTTGGGAAGTTGCACTGCCTTGCCCTTACCACCAGGATCAGACTGAGTTTGATTGCCAGTGGGATCCTGGAACAAGGATGCCAATGATGGCTCTTCTGGGGGTGACTGGCGGGTTGGCTTGTCCTTGTCGGACGGTCCCGCTTGCTCTACTGCAGAAGCCGGTACTGATGCAGGGGCTGGGAGGCCGACAATAGCCTCTCCAATGCCGGAATGATCAAAGATACCGGGTCCCCTCCGAATTTCTACTTCTTGAATGGGAGCCGGTTCCTCTCCTTGAAAGTGGATGATTCGCTCTGGGTCGAAAGTGGACGGGTGAGGGGGTAGCTCGGGGGTTCTCCCACTGCCTCTACCACGTCCCCGGCCATGGCTTGTATGTTCTGGAGCTGGCTGTAGCCTAAGAGGGACAATGGTTCTTTGTCTTGTCCGGGAGGCTACTAGCTCGTCCCGCCGAGAAGCGCTAATGTTGTCAGGGGGTGGAATGGCCACCATGTTGCAAGTGCAGCGCCGAAGCATTTCTTCCAGCTGCTTTGTGGTGATCTCCTTGTCTTTATAGCACAAGGAGAACTCGTCCGAGATCACGAGTCTTTCGCCATCCTTGAGCTTTTGGATCATCTCTTGGACCCAATTTTTGAGGCGGGCTCGTTTCTGCATTTCTTCCCACGGGATGTAGCTATCGAGTGGGAGAGCTCCGGTAGGACGAGGAGGAACGTATTCCTCTAGGTCATCAATGAGCTACTGGAGCCTTTGAAGAGGCGTTGGCTTGGCCAAGGATTACAGGGAAGCTACTTGTTCAGCTTGTTTCTTGAGCCGCCTTCTGAGGTTCTTCCTCCTATTTCTCTCTTGTCTCTTGGGAATAGCGATCTCCAAGGGAGTAGGAGGGAGAGGCGCTGGAGTCGAAGTTGATAAATCCTCATGAGGATATCTCCGAGCTGGTGCCTTTGTAGGGCGAGGTCAATGACTTTTTTTCACCCGAATTTTGATCCAGGCACCTTTCGTTTGTTCTATCTGGAAGGTGGTGTTGATCACCTGCTCGATTACCTCGAGCGACAATTCCTGGTATGCCAGAATACTGGGACTAGCGTCCGAAGACGTGTGGGCGATTTGGTGCCTTACCCGCGGCGGTGGCGGCTTTTGAGGAGTTAGTTGACTGGTACTGGCGTCCGAAGACGTATGCGCGGTTTGATGCCTTCGCCGCGGTGGCGACAGCTTTTGAGGAGTCAGTTGACTGGTGCTGGGGTCCGAAGACGTATGCGCGGTTTGATGCCTTAGCCGCGATGGCGACAGCTTTTGAGGAGTCAGTTGACTGGTGCTGGCGTTCGAAGACGTATGCGCGGTTTGATGCCTTAGCCGCGGTGGCGATAGCTTTTGTTGAGAAGCGGACCGAGAGATATGCTTGTTGTCCTGCTCCTTAGCTTTGCCTTTGGGATCACGCTGAGGGCTGGGCCTAGCGACGACTGACGGCGCCGTAGGATATTGTTGCTCTGCACAGTGATCCCGACTCTGCGGACTGGATGAGCCTTGTGGTGGTGTGTCACGCCCCGATCCGATACCAGCGGAACATGTCATTTGCTCGGGACGTGGCAGTTAAACAGTCGTGAACGATCAAGAGCAAAGGCATGAGACCAAATAATTTGGAGAAGTAATAAAATCTTATTTCAAATATAAGTCTCTTACAATTTTCAAATTTCAAACTGGGAGACTCAACTACATCAATAATGGAAAGAAAAAGGAGATGGCGCTCCAACAGACTTAGACAAGATAACTAAATAAGAGACACCATGCTAGACTCAAGAAAGATAAAGACTCGAGTCCACTAATTTCCAGAGCTCACTTGTACACTTGTCCCTCCCATGTGAGTCTCGGTCTCGCTAGCCACATGATTACCTGACAAATGTTGGAATAAACTGGGTGAGCGAACGCTCAGTAGGAATTATATCTCAAGAACAAGCTAGCTTTAAGTAATTACATGTTACATGAATGCAAGACTAATATACATGAGTGATCGTAAAAACAGAATGCAAGTATATCGATTAAATTGGAAGTAAAACGTGATAAGCAAAAGTTAAAGATAGTATCGAGCATGAGATATTGGCTATTTAGAGTTCTAGCAAGTATCACGATGAGTCACGCACGCAAGTAACATCATGTAAAGTCACGAGAGAGAGAGAGTAAGTGGAATGCCTCTAGAACGACGAGTACTTCAGTGCAATGCCACACCGCGATCATTACAACTCCCATGGGCACTAGTACTTTCGAGTGCTCCTCCTAGGACCAGATCGGGCCCTTATATGCACAGGCATTGTATAATGCACTTTCGACATCTACGATAGTTATAGCCAATGTAGAATTCCAAGGAATGAAACTTGTAGGAATTTAAGGTAGATCTTGAGGAATATATCGGAAAACTAGGTGGAATTGTCTCCCTAGTGGGTGCCATGAGTACTCGAATAAGCGTTCATAACCAAATGAGCGCTCGTTCTTTGTACATGATAAGGTAAAAGAATTGGTGTCTACGAAGAGGCATGCAATTCAAGATGAATAGCATTAGCATGGTTTTTTATGCTATTAGCTTAAGAATTAATCTCATAGCAGCTAAATAGCATACCATGAGGGCCGGTATACCATGTTTCTTTAGAGTGACATGGTAAATGGATAGTTTCATGGGTTTTAGTGGTACAACCTGCTCAATTGGCCTTGAGGGAATCCAAGGCTACGAGGAGACTTACGGAGGTCTTAATGACTAACTTACCAGTCCGAAGGAACGGAATGTCCAACGGAGGGCTCGTATGTCATCAAGAGTTTAAGGGGTAATCGATAAAACATCGTGAAACGTGAGACTATACTCACGGAACGGAATATAGTGCCTGTACACATAACCCATTGTCAAAGGGTTACAGAAAATCACGAAAATCAGAATCTCAGGTAAATGGCGCCTTAGACCAAGTCTTCAATTTAGGAATTAGCGCCCTGGGTAGGGTCGCTATTTCAATATATAACGACTGTTCATTCAGTCGTTGTTTCCAAGTTCTAAAATATATTAAGATCTGTAGAATTCTCAACTTTCAAATATTAAATAAATGGTGCCCTGGGCTAAGTCACCATTTCAGTAAATAGCGCCTAGGTCAGGGGCGTCATATTTTAATTTAATGGCAGGGTGCATGTCGTCATTTCAATCTTTATGTAATTTAGTCATGAACAGTAGCACTTTTTAAATAAAAGGAATTTTACAGAAATAATCACATGGTCATGTAGAGAAAAATAATAGGATTTCAGAACTATGATCATGTATCAATTTAGACATCAGATTACATGGTTATTAAATTTCAAACATGGGTAATTATTAATTACCAAAGGAATTGACGATTGTGTATTCAATCGTTTGTTGAAATAGCGCCCTATATAGGGTCGCTATTTCCCTGTGTATGCAAAAATAATAAATCTCGAATATTGTAAGCCTCCTAATGACCTAGATGCATGCAGTGAACTTAGTAATTACAATGTTTGGCTTGAAACTTGAGAACACCTACCTTGGTGATGATCGGGATGATGGAACGTAAAGAATATATATGAAGATTTGATCACAACAGATACTCTGTTTGAAACAGAGTAACCGCGTAGAAGGAAGAAGATACAGTAGCTTGTTCTTCTAGCTTCAACAGCCGAAGGCAACAGCAGCAGCAGCAGCAGTTATGGTAGCAGAAGAAGACTTCCTCCCTATAAAAGAAAGGAAAGGAAAGGTGATCCCTCTTCATGGTATCGACAGTAGGAGAAAAAGGAAGAAGAAGATGCAGTTTCTTCTTCGTTCGTGCAGAGGGTGCAGTAGCAGCAGCCTCCTTACAAGCCTCCTCCTTTAGGAAGAAACAGAGAAAGAGAATAGAATTCTCTTCTGCCACGTACAGCCAACGAAGAACAATCTCCAAGAGATTAGAAGGACGTCGTTGAAGAAAAAGAGCCTAGCAGGTTGGCTCGATGGAAGGGGTATTTATAGGGAAGGAAAATCTAATGGGTTCTAGGAGTTCGATTATGACTAAAACCACAGATATCCACGTATGGAACCCTTTCCTTAATCCAAACTTACCCAGATAACATCCCTGTTCGAACCAAACACCGATTGTTCCTTTTGGAAATGACGCCTCATGTTGAGGCGTTATTTCAATAAATGACGCTTGTGTACACAGTCGTCAAAATTAAATGACGACTTTCTCGGAGGCGTCATTCACCTTTCCCTATTTGTTAATTTAAGGTGTTACGATCTTTCTGGATTTTTATCTTTTTTTCTTGTTGTGATCTAGATGGGAAATTTTAGGGGTACGAGTTTTCCATTTTCTCTATTTTTTCATATAATTAGTTTTCTAAAAAATTTTAATTCAAAAACGGGCACTATTCATTTTAGAATAAAATAACGACTTTCATTAAGTCGTCACATTTGAAATCAACGCCAAAAGCAACGGTGTCATTTGCATTTTGGCATTTCTCCTTAATCTCCAAAGGATCGATATTGTATAAATATCTCTATTATTTTATAATACTTTTACTATATATTTTATTTGACTTTTACTAATTTGTAAATAACGACTTGTATTAAGTCGTCTTTCACGTTAGATACGCCTGTACCAAGAGGCGTCAATTATGTTTTTGGCCTTTTCTCAATGCCCTTGAAAGGACCGAAATTATATATATACCCATTCTTTTATCTTTTACTTATCTTTAATGTATTTAAAGCTTATCTTTATACCATTTTCCCTTCTAATCAAATATAATAGAATACAATGTGAGATATTAAATTTTATAAGTTACTAATAAAATATAAATTGATGTTTTCTTTGAGATTTATTGATTCTTAATTCAAATAAAATTGTGTTGTGCATTAAATGCTTAGATAAAAATAACCTGTTATTCTTAAATTTATTATAATATAATGGTAAGGTCCATGAGTTCTTTTTTTGTGAGACTTTTTAGGATGTCAGAGGGTTGTGTACAGAGTCTGGCCTTGATTATTTACGTCGTACTATATTTATTTATATTACATTATACATATATATGCACAGATATATGGATGAGAGGGTTAAGACTTAAGGGCCCTTATTTGTGCGTGGGTTTCATATATCTTTATATATATATACATATATGTATATATGTGTATATATATATATATATATATATATATATATATATATATATATGTGTGTGTGTGTGTGTGTGTGTGTGTGTGTGTGTGTGTGTGTGTATAACTAAACCTATTTGTTATTTACTAACCCTCATATACCTATTAATATTTTGTATGTATATAGGGATTTTATTCCTCGTAATTTCTTTAACTTTTATCAGTCTTGTCCTGTGTGTGTGTATAACTAAACCTATTTGTTATTTACTAACCCTCATATACCTATTAATATTTTGTATGTATATAGGGATTTTATTCCTCGTAATTTCTTTAACTTTTTTCAATCTTGTCCTGGGTATCAGAGACAGGTTCGATCCGAGCAAACCTTTTTACTTCCATCCCTGAAGGAATATCACTTGGACATTTATTTATTTGAATAAATTTTATTTATTAAACATTATATACTTATTTGTAAGAATATGTATTATGTATAGATTTTCTTTCTAAATATATTTATTCTTATTTCAAAATTACCGGGCGTTACACCCTCCCCCACTTAAAAGAATTTAGTCCCCAAATTCTCATCACCTTCCATTCCTAGCGGGAAACTGATTCTATACAGGTAAAGAAGAAATCTTAAGTATCGAAAAGAACTAGTTTAGGAGTACGGAGGAGAGGTACATTTCCCAACTTTTCTCTTGGCAAGTTCGGCCACAGCTTGAGTTTCTCTTGGAAACTTTTTGGTCAAAATGGGGCATTCCGCTATCTTATGATCTAAGCTCCCGCAACGTAGACATGCTCCCGAACTCCACCAACACTTTTTCGATTGGTGACCATATCTTCCACAAGCTTTACATTTACCTTGCGAGTGATCTGTCAAAGTTCCCTTCTTATTACACTTCATACATTTCTTACACTTCTTACACTTTTGTGAGATACCACCCTCGTTTACCCTTTTCTTGGTAACGGTGAACGTTCCAGAATTATCTGTTTGATCTTTCCTTTCAACTCTCTCTTTTTCTCCATCGCCTTCTCCAGCTCCTGAACTCTTCTAACAAGGTCCGCATAAGCTTGGACATCCACTAGTACCATCTCGGGAACAAGGCTTGGCTTAGATGCTTCCATTTTATCTAGGATCCTACAAAGATGAGTGGGGAGATAATTTATTGACTCAAGAATTAATGTTAATGAAATGTAAATATTTTAGCTTTCTTTTATAACTTTAACCCCAAGTTCTACCCATCTCTCACGGAATTCCTATAGGATGACCGACAAGGATACTCAACCTATCACTTGAATCTAATGGCCTATGAAGTTGAAAAAGCCGAAGTTCTGATATGACTGACAAGGATTCTTGACCTATCTCTAGGACATAATGACCTAAGGATTTGAAAGTCGAGGCTCTGATATAACTGACAAGGATACTTGACCTATCACTAGAACCTAATAACTTCAGGTTGTGAAAGCCTAAGCTCTGATAGCACCTCTGTCACGCCCCAAACCGATAGCAGCGGAACATGTCGTTTGCTCGGGACATGGCAGTTAAACAGTAGTGAACGATCAAGAGCAAAGGCATGAGACCAAATAATTTGGAGAAGTAATAAAATATTATTTTAAATATAAGTCTCTTACAATTTTCAAATTTCAAACTAGGAGACTCAACTACATCAATAATGGAAAGAAAAAGGAGATGACGCTCCAACAAACTTAGACAAGATAACTAAATAAGAGACACCATGCTAGACTCAAGAAAGATAAAGACTCGGGTTCACTAATTTCCAGAGCTCGCTTGTACACTTGTCCCTCCCATGTGAGTTTCGGTCTCGCTAGCCACATGATTACCTGAAAAATGTTGGAATAAACTGGGTGAGCGAACGCTCAGTAGGAGTTATATCTCAAGAACAAGCTCACTTTAAGTAATGACATGTTACATGAATGCAAGGCTAATATACATGAGTGATCGTAAAAATAGAATGCAAGTATATCGATTAAACTGGAAGTAAAACGTGATAAGCAAAAGTTAAAGATAGTATCGAGCATGAGATATTGGCTATTTAGAGTTCTAGCAAGTATCACGACGAGTCACGCAGGCAAGTAATATCATGTAAAGTCACGAGAGAGAGAGTAAGTGGAATGCCTCTAGAACGACGAGTACTTCGGTGCAATGCCACACCGCGATCATTACAACTCTCATGGGCACTAGTACTTTCGGGTGCTCCTCCTAGGACCAGATCGGGCCCTTATATGCGCAGGCATTGTATAATGCACTTTCGACATCAACGATAGTTATAGCCAATGTAGAATTCCAAGGAATAAAACTTGTAGGAATTTAAGGTAGATCTTGCGGAATATATCGGAAAACTAGGTGGAATTGTCTCCCTAGTGGGTGCCATGAGTACTCGAATAAGCGTTCATAACCAAATGAGCCCTCGTTCTTTGTACATGATAATGTAAAAGAATTGGTGTCTATGAAGAGGCACGCAATTCAAGATGAATAGCATTAGCATGATTTCCTATGCTATTAGCTTAAGAATTAATCTCATAGCAGCTAAATAGCATACCATGAGGGCCGGTATACCATGTTTCTTTAGAGTGACATGGTAAATGGATAGTTTCATGGGTTTTAGTGGTACAACCCGCTCAATCGACCTTGAGGGAATCCAAGGCTACGAGGAGACTTACGGAGGTCTTAATGGCTAACTTACCAGTCCGAAGGGATGGAATGTCTAACGGAGGGCTCGTATGTCACCAAGAGTTTAAGGGATAATCGATAAAATATCGTGAAACGTGGGACTATACTCATGGAACGGAATATAGTGCCTGGACACATAACCCATTGTCAAGGGTTACAGAAAACCACAGAAATCAGAATCTCAGGTAAATGGCGCCTTAGACCAAGTCTTCAATTTAGGAATTAGCGCCCTGGGCAGGGTCGCTATTTCAATATATAACGACTGTTCATTCAGTCATTGTTTCCAAGTTCTAAAATATATTAAGATCTATAGAATTCTCAACTTTCAAATATTAAATAAATGGCGCCCTGGGCTAAGTCACCATTTCAGTAAATAGCGCCTAGGTCAGGGGCGTCATATTTTAATTTAATGGCATGGTGCATGTCGTCATTTCAATCTTTATGTAATTTAGTCATGAACAGTAGCACTTTTTAAATAAAAGAAATTTTACAGAAATAATCACATGGTCATGTAGAGAAAAATAACAGGATTTCAGAACTATGATCATGTATCAATTTAGACATCAGATTACATGGTTATTAAATTTCAAACATGGGTAATTATTAATTACCAAAGGAATTGACGACTGTGTATTCAGTCGTTAGTTGAAATAGCGCCCTATATAGGGTCGCTATTTCCATGTGTATGCAAAAACAATAAATCTCGAATACTGTAAGCCTCCTAATGACCTAGATGCATGCAATGAACTTAGTAATTACACTGTTTGGCTTGAAACTTGAGAACACCTACCTTGGTGATGATCGGGATGATGGAACGTGAAGAATATATATGAAGATTTGATCACAACAGATACTCTGTTTGAAACAGAGTAACCGCGTAGAAGGAAGAAGATATAGTAGCTTGTTCTTCTAGCTTCAACAGCCGAAGGCAACAGCAGCAGTAGTTATGGTAGCAGAAGAAGACTTCCTCCCTTTAAAAGAAAGGAAAGGAAAGGTGATCCCTCTTCACGGTATCGGCAGTAGGGGAAAAAGGAAGAAGAAGATGCAATTTCTTCTTCGTTCGTGCAGAGGGTGTAGTAGCAGCAGCCTCCTTACAAGCCTCCTCCTTTAGGAAGAAACAGAGAAAGATAATAGAATTCTCTTCCCCCACATACAGCCAACGAAGAACAATCTCCAAGAGATTAGCAGGACGTCGTTGAAGAAAAAGAGCCTAGCAAGTTGGCTCGATGGAAGGGGTATTTATAGGGAAGGAAAATCTAATGGGTTCTAGGAGTTCGATTAGGACTAAAACCACAGATATCCACGTATGGAACCGTTTCCTTAATCTAAACTTACCCAGATAACATCCCTGTTCGAACCAAACACCGACTGTTCCTTTTGAAAATGACGCCTCATGTTGGCGCGTTATTTCAATAAATGACGCTTATATACACAGTCGTCAAAATTAAATGACGACTTTCTCGGAGACGTCATTCACCTTTCCCTATTTGTTAATTTAAGGTGTTACGATCTTTTTTGATTTTTATATTTTTTTCTTGATGTGATCTAGATGGGTACGAGTTTTTTATTTTCCTCTATTTTTCCATATAATTTGTTTTCCAAATTCTTTAATTCAAAAACGGGCACTATTCATTTTAGAATAAAATAACGACTTTCATTAAGTCGTCACATTTGAAATCAACGCCTAAAGCAACGGTGTCATTTGCATTTTGGCATTTCTCCTTAACCTCCAAAGGACTGATATTGTTTAAATATCCCTATTATTTTATAATACTTTTAGCTATATACTTTATTTGACTTTTGCTAATTTGTAAATAATGACTTGTATTAAGTCGTCTTTCACATTAGATACACCTGTACCAAGAGGCGTCAATTGAGTTTTTGGCCTATTCTCAATGCCCTTGAAAGGATCGAAATTACATATATACCCATGCTTTTATCTTTTACTTATCTTTAATGTATTTAAAGCTTATCTTTATACCCTTTTCCCTTCTAATCAAATATAATATAATACAATGTGAGATATTAAATTTGATAAATTACTAATAAAATATAAATTGATGTTTTCTTTAAGATTTATTGATTCTTAATTCAAATATAATTGTGTTGTGCATTAAATGCTTACATAAAAATAACATGTTATTCTTAAATTTATTATAATATAACGATAGGGTCCATGAGTTCTTTTTTTGTGAGACTTTTTATGATGTCAGAGGGTTGTGTACAGAGTCTGGCCTTGAGTATTTACGCTGTATTATATTTATTTATATTGCATTATATATATATATGCACAGATATATGGATGAGTGGGTTGAGACTTAAGGGCCCTTATTTGTGTGTGGGTTTCATATATCTTTATATATATATATATATATATATCTGTGTGTGTGTGTGTGTGTGTAACTAAACCTATTTGTTATTTACTAACCCTCATATACCTATTAATATTTTGTATGTATATAAGGATTTTATTCCTCATAATTTCTTTAACTTTTATTAGTCCTTATCTTGGGTATCAGAGGCAGGTTCGATCCGAGCAAACCTTTTTACTTCCATCCCTGAAGGAATATCACTTGGACATTTATTTATTTGAATAAATTTTATTTATTAAACATTATATACTTGTTTGTAAGAATATGTATTATGTATAGGTTTTCTTCCTAAATATATTTATTCTTATTTCAAAATTACCGGGTGTTACACCCTCCCCCACTTAAAAGAATTTGGTCCCCAAATTCTCATCACCTTCCATTGCTAGCGGGAAACTGATTCTATACTGGTAAAGAAGAAATCTTAAGTATGGTAAAGAACTAATTTAGGAGTACGGAGGAGAGGTACCTTCCCCAACTTTTCTCTTGGCAAGTTCGGCCACATCTTGAGTTTCTCTTGGAAGCTTTTTGGTCAAAATAGGGCATTCCGCTATCTTATGATCTAAGCTCCCGCAACGTAGACATGCTCCCGAACTCCACCAACACTTTATCGATTGGTGACCATATTTTCCACAAGCTTTACATTTACCTTGCGAGTGATCTGTCGAAGTTCCCTTCTTATTACACTTCATACATTTCTTACACTTCTTACACTTTTGTGAGCTACCACCCTCGTTTACCCTTTTCTTGGTAATGGTGAACTTTCCAGAATTATCTGTTAGATCTTTCCTTTAAACTCTCTCTTTTTCTTCCACCACCTTCTCTAGCTCCTGAACTCTCCTAACAAGGTCCGCATAAGCTTGGACATCCACTAGTACCATCTCGGGAACAAGGCTTGGTTTAGATGCTTCTATTTTATCTAGGATCCTACAAAGATGAGTGGGGAGATAATTTATTGACTCAAGAATTAATGTTAATGAAATGTAAATATTTTAGCTTTCTTTTATAACTTTAACCCCAAATTCTATCCATCTCTCACGGAATTCCTATAGGATGACCGACAAGGATACTCAACCTATCACTTGAATCTAATGACCTATGAAGTTGAAAAAGTCGAAGCTCTGATATGACTGACAAGGATTCTTGACCTATCTCTAGGACATAATGACCTAAGATTTGAAAGCCGAGGCTCTGATATAACTGACAATGATACTTGACCTATCACTGGAACCTAATAACTTTATATATCTGTGTGTGTGTGTGTGTGTGTGTGTGTGTGTGTGTGTAACTAAACCTATTTGTTATTTACTAACCCTCATATACCTATTAATATTTTGTATGTATATAAGGATTTTATTCCTCATAATTTCTTTAACTTTTATTAGTCCTTATCTTGGGTATCAGAGGCAGGTTCGATCCGAGCAAACCTTTTTACTTCCATCCCTGAAGGAATATCACTTGGACATTTATTTATTTGAATAAATTTTATTTATTAAACATTATATACTTGTTTGTAAGAATATGTATTATGTATAGGTTTTCTTCCTAAATATATTTATTCTTATTTCAAAATTACCGGGTGTTACACCCTCCCCCACTTAAAAGAATTTGGTCCCCAAATTCTCATCACCTTCCATTGCTAGCGGGAAACTGATTCTATACTGGTAAAGAAGAAATCTTAAGTATGGTAAAGAACTAATTTAGGAGTACGGAGGAGAGGTACCTTCCCCAACTTTTCTCTTGGCAAGTTCGGCCACATCTTGAGTTTCTCTTGGAAGCTTTTTGGTCAAAATAGGGCATTCCGCTATCTTATGATCTAAGCTCCCGCAACGTAGACATGCTCCCGAACTCCACCAACACTTTATCGATTGGTGACCATATTTTCCACAAGCTTTACATTTACCTTGCGAGTGATCTGTCGAAGTTCCCTTCTTATTACACTTCATACATTTCTTACACTTCTTACACTTTTGTGAGCTACCACCCTCGTTTACCCTTTTCTTGGTAATGGTGAACTTTCCAGAATTATCTGTTAGATCTTTCCTTTAAACTCTCTCTTTTTCTTCCACCACCTTCTCTAGCTCCTGAACTCTCCTAACAAGGTCCGCATAAGCTTGGACATCCACTAGTACCATCTCGGGAACAAGGCTTGGCTTAGATGCTTCTATTTTATCTAGGATCCTACAAAGATGAGTGGGGAGATAATTTATTGACTCAAGAATTAATGTTAATGAAATGTAAATATTTTAGCTTTCTTTTATAACTTTAACCCCAAATTCTATCCATCTCTCACGGAATTCCTATAGGATGACCGACAAGGATACTCAACCTATCACTTGAATCTAATGACCTATGAAGTTGAAAAAGTCGAAGCTCTGATATGACTGACAAGGATTCTTGACCTATCTCTAGGACATAATGACCTAAGGATTTGAAAGCCGAGGCTCTGATATAACTGACAATGATACTTGACCTATCACTGGAACCTAATAACTTCAGGTTGTGAAAGCCGAAGCTCTGCTACCACCTCTGTCACGCCCCGAACCGATAGCAGCGGAACATGTCGTTTGCTCGGGACGTGGCAGTTAAACATTCGTGAACGATCAAGAGCAAAGGCATGAGACCAAATAATCTGGAGAAGTAATAAAATCTTATTTCAAATATAAGTCTCTTACAATTTTCAAATTTCAAACTAGGAGACTCAACTACATCAATAATGGAAAGAAAAAGAAGATGACGCTCCAACAGACTTAGACAAGATAACTAAATAAGAGACACCATACTAGACTCAAGAAAGATAAAGACTCGTGTTCACTAATTTCCAGAGCTCGCTTGTACACTTGTCCCTCCCATGTGAGTCTCAGTCTCGCTAGCCACATGATTACCTGAAAAATGTTGGAATAAACTGGGTAAGCGAACGCTCAGTAGGAATTATATCTCAAGAACAAGCTCGCTTTAAGTAATTATATGTTACATGAATGCAAGGCTAATATACATGAGTGATCGTAAAAATAGAATGCAAGTATATCGATTAAACTGGAAGTAAAACGTGATAAGCAAAAGTTAAAGATAGTATCGAGCATGAGATATTGGCTATTTAGAGTTCTAGCAAGTATCACGACGAGTCACGCACGCAAGTAATATCATGTAAAGTCACGAGAGAGAGAGTAAGTGGAATGCCTCTAGAACGATGAGTACTTCGGTGCAATGCCACACCGCGATCATTACAACTCCCATGGGCACTAGTACTTTCGCGTGCTCCTCCCAGGACCAGATCGGGCCCTTATATGCGCAGGCATTGTATAATGCACTTTCGACATCCACGATAGTTATAGCCAATGTACAATTCCAAGGAATGAAACTTGTAGGAATTTAAGGTAGATCTTGCGGAATATATCGGAAAACTAGGTGGAATTGTCTCCCTAGTGGGTGCCATGAGTACTCGAATAACCGTTCATAACCAAATGAGCGCTGGTTCTTTGTACATGATAGGGTAAAAGAATTGGTGTCTATGAAGAGGCACGTAATTCAAGATGAATAGCATTAGCATGGTTTCCTATGCTATTAGCTTAAGAATTAATCTCATAGCGGCTAAATAGCATACCATGAGGGCCGGTATATCATATTTCTTTAGAGTGACATGGTAAATGGATAGTTTCATGGGTTTTAGTGGTACAACCTGCTCAATCGACCTTGAGGGAATCCAAGGCTACGAGGAGACTTATGGAGGTCTTAATGACTAACTTACCAGTCCGAAGGAATGGAATGTCTAACGGAGGGCTCGTATGTCAGCAAGAGTTTAAGAGATAATCGATAAAACATCGTGAAACGTGGGACTATACTCACGGAACGGAATATAGTGCCTGGACACATAACCCATTGTCAAGGGTTACAGAAAACCACGGAAATCAGAATCTCAGGCAAATGGAGCCTTAGACCAAGTCTTTAATTTAGGAATTAGCGCCCTGGGCAGGGTCGCTATTTCAATATATAACGACTGTTCATTCAGTCGTTCTTTCCAAGTTCTAAAATATATTAAGATATGTAGAATTCTCAACTTTCAAATATTAAATAAATGGCGCCCTGGGCTAAGTCACCATTTCAGTAAATAGCGCCTAGGTCAGGGGCGTCATATTTTAATTTAATGGCAGGGTGCATGTCGTCATTTCAATCTTTATGTAATTTAGTCATGAATAGTAGCACTTTTTAAATAAAAGGAATTTTACAGAAATAATCACATGGTCATGTAGAGAAAAATAATAGAATTTCAGAACTATGATCATGTATCAATTTAGACATCAGATTACATGGTTATTAAATTTCAAACATGGGTAATTATTAATTACCAAAGGAATTGACGAGTGTGTATTCAGTCGTTAGTTGAAATAGCACCCTATATAGGGTCGCTATTTCCCTGTGTATGCAAAAACCATAAATCTCGAATACTGTAAGCCTCCTAATGACCTAGACGCATGCAATGAACTTAGTAATTACAATGTTTGGCTTGAAACTTGTGAACACCTACCTTGGTGATGATCGGGATGATGGAACGTGAAGAATATATATGAAGATTTGATCACAACAGATACTCTGTTTGAAACAGAGTAACCGCGTAGAAGGAAGAAGATACAGTAGCTTGTTCTTCTAGCTTCAACAGCCGAAGGCAACAGCAGCAGCAGTTATGGTAGCAGAAGAAGACTTCCTCCCTTTAAAAGAAAGGAAAGGAAAGGTGATCCCTCTTCACGGTATCGACAGTAGGGGAAAAAGGAAGAAGAAGATGCAGTTTCTTCTTCGTTCGTGCAGAGGGTGCAGTAGCAACAGCCTCCTTACAAACCTCCTCCTTTAGGAAGAAACAGAGAAAGATAATAGAATTCTCTTCCCCCATGTACAGCCAACGAAGAACAATCTCCAAGAGATTACCAGGACGTCGTTGATGAAAAAGAGCCTAGCAGGTTGGCTCGATGGAAGGGGTATTTATAGGGAAGGAAAATCTAATGGGTTCTAGGAGTTCTATTAGGACTAAAACCACAGATATCCACGTATGGAACCCTTTCCTTAATCCAAACTTACCCAGATAACATCCATGTTCGAACCAAACACCAACTGTTCCTTTTGAAAATGACGCCTAATGTTGGGGCGTTATTTCAATAAATGACGCTTATATACACAGTCGTCAAAATTAAATGACGACTTTCTCGGAGGCGTCATTCAACTTTCCCTATTTGTTAATTTAAGGTGTTACGATCTTTCTAGATTTTTATATTTTTTTCTTGATGTGATCTAGATGGGAAATTTTATGGATACAAGTTTTTTATTTTTCTCTATTTTTTCATATAATTAGTTTTTCAAATTCTTTAATTCAAAAACGGGCACTATTCATTTTAGAATAAAATAACGACTTTCATTAAGTCGTCACATTTGAAATCAACGCCTAAAGCAACAGCGTCATTTGCATTTAGGCATTTCTCTTTAACCTCCAAAGGACTGATATTGTATAAATATCCCTATTATTTTATAATACTTTTAGCTATATACTTTATTTGACTTTTGCTAATTTGTAAATAACGACTTGTATTAAGTCGTCTTTCACATTAGATACGCCTATACTAAGAGGCGTCAATTGAGTTTTTTGCCTTTTCTTAATGCCCTTGAAAGGATGAAAATTACATATATACCCATGCTTTTATCTTTTACTTATCTTTAATGTATTTAAAGCTTATCTTTATAACCCTTTTCCTTCTAATCAAATATAATATAATACAATGTGAGATATTAAATTTTGTAAATTACTAATAAAATATAAATTGATGTATTCCTTGAGATTTATTGATTCTTAATTCAAATAAAATTATGTTGTGCATTAAATGCTTACATAAAAATAACATGTTATTCCTAAATTTATTATAATATAACGGTAAGGTCCATGAGTTCCTTTTTTGTGAGACTTTTTAGGATGTCAGAGGGTTGTGTACAGAGTCTGGCCTTGATTATTTACGTTGTATTATATTTATTTATATTGCATTATATATATATATGCACAGATATATGGATGAGTGGGTTGAGACTTAAGAGCCCTTATTTGTGTGTGGGTTTCATATATCTTTATATATATATATATATATATATATATATATATATATATATATATATATATATATATATATATATATATATATATATATATGTGTGTGTGTGTGTGTGTGTGTGTGTGTGTGTGTGTAACTAAACCTATTTGTTATTTACTAACCCTCATATACCTATTAATATTTTGTATGTATATAAGGATTATATTCCTCATAATTTCTTTAACTTTTATTAATCCTTGTCCTGGGTATCAGAGACAGGTTCGATCCGAGCAAACCTTTTTACTTCCATCCCTGAAGGAATATCACTTGGACATTTATTTATTTGAATAAATTTTATTTATTAAACATTATATACTTATTTGTAAGAATATGTATTATGTATAGGTTTTCTTCCTAAATATATTTATTCTTATTTCAAACTTACCGGGCGTTACACCCTCCCCCACTTAAAAGAATTTGGTCCCCAAATTCTCATCACCTTCCATTCCTAGCGGGAAACTGATTCTATACTGGAAAAGAAGAAATCTTAAGTATGGTAAAGAACTAATTTAGGAGTACGGAGGAGAGGTACCTTCCCCAACTTTTCTCTTGACAAGTTCGGCCACAGCTTGAGTTTCTCTTGGAAGCTTTTTGGTCAAAATAGGGCATTCTGCTATCTTATGATCTAAGCTCCCACAACGTAGACATGCTCCCGAACTCCACCAACACTTTTTTGATTGGTGACCATATCTTCAACAAGCTTTACATTTACCTTGCGAGTGATCTGTCGAAGTTCCCTTCTTATTGCACTTCATACATTTCTTACACTTCTTACACTTTTGTGAGCTACCACCCTCCTTTACCATTTTCTTGGTAACGGTGAACTTTCCAGAATTATATGTTTGATCTTTCCTTTCAACTCTCTCCTTTTCTTCCACCGCCTTCTCTAGCTCCTGAACTCTTCTAACAAGGTCCGCATAAGCTTGGACATCCACTAGTACCATCTCGGGAACAAGGCTTGGCTTAGATGCTTCCATTTTATCTAGGATCCTACAAAGATGAGTGGGGAGATAATTTATTGACTCAAGAATTAATGTTAATGAAATGTAAATATTTTAGCTTTCTTTTATAACTTTAACCCCAAATTCTATCCATCTCTCACGGAATTCCTATAGGATGACCGACAAGGATACTCAACCTATCACTTGAATCTAATGACCTATGAAGTTGAAAAAGCCGAAGCTCTGATATGACTGACAAGGATTCTTGACCTATCTCTAGGACATAATGACCTAAGGATTTGAAAGCCGAGACTCTGATATAACTGACAATGATACTTGACCTATCACTGGAACCTAATAACTTCAGGTTGTGAAAGCCGAAGCTCTGATACCACCTCTGTCACGCCCCGAACCGATAGCAGCGGAACGTGTCGTTTGCTCGGGACGTGGCAGTTAAACAGTCATGAACGATCAAGAGCAAAGGCATGAGACCAAATAATCTGGAGAAGTAATAAAATCTTATTTCAAATATAAGTCTCTTACAATTTTCAAATTTCAAACTGGGAGACTCAACTACATCAATAATGGAAAGAAAAAGGAGATGACGCTCCAACAGACTTAGACAAGATAACTAAATAAGACACACCATGCTAGACTCAAGAAAGATAAATACTCGGGTTCACTAATTTCCAGAGCTCGCTTGTACACTTGTCCCTCCCATGTGAGTCTATGTCTCGCTAGCCACATGATTACCTGAAAAATGTTGGAATAAACTGGGTGAGTGCATGCTCAGTAGAAATTATATCTCAAGAACAAGCTAGCTTTAGGTAATTACATGTTACATGAATGCAAGGCTAATATACATGAGTGATCGTAAAAACAGAATGCAAGTATATCGATTAAACTGGAAGTAAAACGTGATAAGCAAAAGTTAAAGATAGTATCGAGCATGAGATATTGGCTATTTAGAGTTCTAGCAAGTATCACGACAAGTCACGCACGCAAGTAATATCATGTAAAGTCACGAGAGAGAGAGTATGTGGAATGCCTCTAGAACGACGAGTACTTCGGTGCAATGCCACACCGCGATCATTACAACTCCCATGGGCACTAGTACTTTTGGGTGCTCCTCCCAGGACCAAATCGGGCCCTTATATGCGCAGGCATTGTATAATGCACTTTCGACATCAACGATAGTTATAGCCAATGTAGAATTCCAAGGAATAAAACTTGTAGGAATTTAAGGTAGATCTTACGGAATATATCAGAAAACTAGATGGAATTGTCTCCCTAGTGGGTGCCATGAGTACTCAAATAAGCGTTCATAACCAAATGGCTTTCGTTCTTTGTACATGATAAGGTAACCGAATTGGTGTCTACGAAGAGGCACGCAATTCAAGATGAATAGCATTAGCATAGTTTCCTTTGCTATTAGCTTAATAATTAATCTCATAGCGGCTAAATAGTATACCATGAGGGCCGGTATACCATGTTTCTTTAGAGTGACATGGTAAATGGATAGTTTCATGGGTTTTAGTGGTACAACCCGCTCAATCGGCCTTGAGGGAATCCAAGGCTACGAGGAGACTTACGGATGTCTTAATGACTAACTTACCAGTCTGAATGATTGGAATGTCCAACGGAGGACTCGTATGTCACCAAGAGTTTAAGGGGTAATCGATAAAATATCGTGAAACGTGGGACTATACTCACGGAACGGAATATAGTGCCTTGACACATAACCCATTGTCAAGGGTTACAGAAAACCACGGAAATCAGAATCTCAGGTAAATGGCGCCTTAGACCAAGTCTTCAATTTAGGAATTAGCGCCTTGGGTAGGGTCGCTATTTCAATATATAACGACTGTTCATTCAGTCGTTGTTTCCAAGTTCTAAAATATATTAAGATCTGTAGAATTCTCAACTTTCAAATATTAAATAAACGGCGCCCTGGGCTAAGTCACCATTTCAGTAAATAGCGCCTAGGTCAGGGGCGTCATATTTTAATTTAATGGCAGGGTGCATGTCGTCATTTCAATCTTTATGTAATTTAGTCATGAACAATAGCACTTTTTAAATAAAAGGAATTTTATAGAAATAATCACATGGTCATGTAGAGAAAAATAACAGGATTTCAGAACTATGATCATGTATCAATTTAGACATTAGATTACATGGTTATTAAATTTCAAACATGGGTAATTATTAATTACCAAAGGAATTGACGACTGTGTATTCAGTCGTTAGTTGAAATAGCGCCCTATATAGGGTCGCTATTTCGCTGTGTATGCAAAAACAATAAATCTCTAATACTGTAAGCCTCCTAATGACATAGATGCATGTAGTGAACTTAGTAATTACAATGTTTGGCTTGAAACTTGAGAACACCTACCTTGGTGATGATCGGGATGATAGAACGTGAAGAATATATATGAAGATTTGATCACAACAGATACTCTGTTTGAAACAGAGTAACCGCGTAGAAGGAAGAAGATACAGTAGCTTGTTCTTCTAGCTTCAACAGCCGAAGGCAACAGCAGCAGCAGTTATGGTAGCAGAAGAAGACTTCCTCCCTTTAAAAGAAAGGAAAGGAAAGGTGATCCCTCTTCACGGTATCGGCAGTAGGAGAAAAAGGAAGAAGAAGATGCAGTTTCTTCTTCGTTCGTGAAGAGGGTGCTGTAGCAGCAGCCTCCTTACAAGCCCCCTCCTTTAGGAAGAAACAGAGAAAGAGAATAGAATTCTCTTCCCCCACGTACAGCCAACGAAGAACAATCTCCAAGAGATTAGCAAGACATCGTTGAAGAAAAAGAGCCTAGCAGGTTGGCTCGATGGAAGGGGTATTCATAGGGAAGGAAAATCTAATGAGTTCTAGGAGTTCGATTATGACTAAAATCACAGATATCCACGTATGGAACCCTTTCCTTAATCCAAACTTACCCAGATAACATCTATGTTCGAACCAAACACCGACTGTTCCTTTTGGAAATGATGCCTCATGTTGGGGCGTTATTTCAATAAATGACGCTTGTATACACAGTCGTCAAAATTAAATGACGACTTTCTCGGAGGCGTCATTCACCTTTCCCTATTTGTTAATTTAAGGTTTTACGATCTTTCTGGATTTTTATCTTTTTTTCTTGATGTGATCTAGATGGGAAATTTTAGGGGTACGAGTTTTTCATTTTTCTCTATTTTTTCAAATAATTAGTTTTCTAAAATTCTTTAATTCAAAAACGGGTACTATTCATTTTAGAATAAAATAACGACTTTCATTAAGTCGTCACATTTGAAATCAACGCCAAAAGCAACGGCGTCATTTACATTTTGGTATTTCTCCTTAACCTCCAAAGGACCGATATTGTATAAATATCTCTATTATTTTATAATGCTTTTAACTATATACTTTATTTGACTTTTGCTAATTTGTAAATAACGACTTGTATTAAGTCATCTTTCACGTTAGATACGCCTGTATCAAGAGGCGTCAATTGAGTTTTTGGCCTTTTCTCAATGCCCTTGAAAGGATCGAAATTACATATATAGCCATTCTTTTATTTTTTACTTATCTTTAATGTATTTAAAGCTTATCTTTATACCCTTTTCCCTTCTAATTAAATATAATATAATACAATGTGAGATATTAAATTTTATAAATTACTAATAAAATATAAATTGATGTTTTCTTTGAGATTTATTGATTCTTAATTCAAATAAAATTATGTTGTACATTAAATGCTTACATAAAAATAACATGTTATTCTTAAATTTATTATAATATAACGGTAGGGTCCATGAGTTCTTTTTTTGTGAGACTTTTTAGGATGTCAGAGGGTTGTGTACAGAGTCTGGCCTTGATTATTTACGTTGTATTATATTTATTTATATTGCATTATATATATATATATATGCACAGATATATGGATGAGTGGGTTGAGACTTAAGGGCCCTTATTTGTGTGTGGGTTTCATATATCTTTAAATATATATATATATATATATTTATTTATATTTATATATATATTTGTATATATATAACTAAACCTATTTGTTATTTACTAACCCTCATATACCTATTAATATTTTGTATGTATATAGGGATTTTATTCCTCATAATTTCTTTAACTTTTATTAGTCCTTGTCATGGGTATCAGAGGCAGGTTCGATCCGAGCAAACCTTTTAACTTCCATCCTTGAAAGAATATCACTTGGACTTTTATTTATTTGAATAATTTTTATTTATTAAACATTATATACTTATTTGTAAAAATATGTATTATGTATAGGTTTTCTTCCTAAATATATTTATTCTTATTTGAAAATTACCGAGCATTACATGGTGGGCCCGCCACTTGAATCGAAGCCGCTGAAGACTCCGAAGATGTCTTCTTTGTACTCCAAATTGTGTTAACGGGTAGGCGGAGAGAATCCGACGGTTCATCCGCTGAGGGGATGTGACAAGAGAGCTGAAGAGCCCATCGTCGTCTCGCCCACCAGAACGTCCTCTCTGCCGAGAAGGACCCAGAGGAGCCTGGCAGTATCTTCTTCAGGAAAAGGGAGAGACTTTAGCCCCCGCCAAGACCGCCACCGCACGGCCAAAGTGGCTGGGGTTGGCTGGCTAGGTGCTGATGTCTGGGAGCCCACAAGGGCCGGAGGAGCAGGGGAATGGATGATGTTGACCGAGAAGTTGGTCGGCTCCGTCTCTTAACTGGCATCTCGCTCTATACGCCTCCGCAATCGCTCGAGTGCTTCTCGGTTGTTAGTTCGGCACTCGAGCCATTCTGGAAGATGTTGATAACGCAACTGATGTAAAACCAACCTTGGACCTATTTTGCAAGCATTCAAGTTTGAGCAGCGGACTCACACTAGTGAGCTCACCCGTATGGCACACACTAGGGCCCGAAGGCAACTAGGCGATGTTGGAGAGGGTCCGAGGTGGGACCATGAGGCTCCAAGGGTTGGCAAGCTTGGGGAGAACCCAAAATGGGCCTAGGATGCCCAAATCATTGGCGGCCAACACACCAAGGGTGTGGGTTAAGTGGATTCACTCTCAACTCGCCCGCGGTGGTCACTCAATTTGGTGGCAATGTAAAATCGGACACTCTCTTACCGCCGACGGAGTAACTATAGCAATACTAAGCTAAGCAAGTCCAATACAGCAATGAGGGATGTTCAGGAGATCACCTAGCCGGCGTGAAGACGCCGACTCCGGCCGGAGACGGGGGCGAGCGGGGAGGCGAGGGTATGTACCCGCACGCCGCGTCGGTGTCGCTTCAACCTGAAAGTGTAAAGAGTACAACACTACGCCTCTCGCAGGAGGGATGATCTTGGGGTGGGGATTAAGTTAATTACATCCAAAACTACCTCCACGTAGGGAGGGGCCTTCAGCCGGCCAAGCGGGTTGGGGATTACGCAATGAAACTTGACCTCCCGAGCTCCACCGGTTCTGCCCTGCTTTAGGTTCACTGGACAGACAGTCGGAGACGGTGCTGCCATGGGTTCCACGGAACTCGGATCTTGACGAGACCAGCGCCAAAAGTTTCCCAACTGACAGAGGATGAAGCTTGAATTTTTGGGGAAGCTTTGATACTCGGGGCTGACCGCGCCGGCGACTGGAACAGGACAGCAGCGTCTGGTCTCTGGCGGGTACCGAACTGATGCAGCAGGTTACAGAAGTCACTGTGGGCTCTCCCGGACTCCAATTGGAATGAAACTGGCGGTGATGCGATCATGGTCGAGGTAGCTTCGAGCCGGAGTTGACGGGGATGCGATCCGATGTCGGTGGAGAGAGGGGTAACCGGAGGAGTGAGGACTGGTCTAACCTGGGACCACAGGGGGCAGTCTGCCGTCTCCGACGAAGAAAATTGGAGCAGAGGGTTCCGGTGGCCGATTGAGTCCCTTCTTCTTGGAGGTGGCAGCTAGCTTGAATTAGTTTCTTCCCTCCAAAAATGGCGCTCAGAGCCTTCACGAGCTGGCCGTGGCAGAGTCTGGGACCGGACTGATTGATTCTACCTCTGTCTGGTGCAGATCATTGTGGCTGGTTACAGAGGGTGCCTCGATCTCTAACGAGCTCTGATTGAGACGAGACCTGAACCGTTTGAACCGTAGCCGAGTCTTATTTCTGTAGGCACCGACGGCGACTTCAGAAGATGTCGGAGAAGACCGGGACGATCAGATGAGTAGAGGGGTGTCGGTTCTGGCTCCTGTAAACTGACCTGACACACTTGGAGTAGAAAATTTGTAACTTGAGATGCCGATGTCCAAATGAAGCTCTGCTTCTTTAGGATGAAAGAGGACTTGGGAGGGAAGAACTTTGATGAAGAACACTTGATCTGAATCCCAAAAGGTTCTTCGTGGTCGTGCTTCCAATCTCACTCTGGTTCTCTGCCTGGGGTCTTCTGCGCAGTCGTGGGAGATCAGCTCCTGCGGATAGCTCCGACCTCGGAAGCCGGCGAGACCACCACCGTTGGAAAGCTATCTCGATGAAGATTCCAGAAATATAGGCCTTACCATCTGAATCTTTGAGAGACGGTCGTGGCTGCCTCTGCAAGTTGCTGCAACTCTACTGTCTGAAACAGAGGCTGAATGAGAAGAAGATGAGGGGGTGGGGAAGGGGATGGCCAAGAGAGTAAGAGGTGGAGGGTGAACTTGGCTGGTATGGGGAAGGGGGGCTGCGACTTTGGGTGGTTTGGGAGGTGGGGAGATGGAAGGGCACTGCCCTAGGGAGAGGGAAATTCGAATTTGGGCTTAGGGAAGAGCCCCTTCAACCTTGGGGAGAGGAAGGGGTGCTTAGGAAGTGGTGTTGGGTAGTTGGGGGTTGGGAGGTGGGGTGTGGATTGGAGGATGCCACCTTGGGTTGGGGGGGAGTTAAATGGGTGTATGGGGAAGGGGAGAGGTCTTAATGAGGGGTGAATGGGGAGGAGAGAGAAAATTCCGAAAATTGGGTGGAGGGAGAGAGAGAGAGAGAGATAATGGGTGAGAGAGGGAAGAGAGATTTGGTAGAGAGGAGTAAGACTAGAGAATTTTTTCTATTCAAATGATTCTTCAAAAGTTGTTACATATGAGGAGTGGGGTGGCCTATTTATAGGCACATGACTTTTTCACAAAGGACCCTAACAAAAGACACAATGACTAATAACCGAAGGGAAGGGGGGGGCATCCATGGGCCTAGCCTAATGAGATGGGCCCAATAACCTATCAAACCAACATAATGACTCAATACTTAGGAAAATGACTCAACAACCTAGGTACATGACTCAAATAAAGGGAAAATTACATGATATTGACTCAAAGAAAATGTGAAGATTACATGACTAGACTCAAAAATACATGACTAACATAATGGCGCTTGCCGACGAACAATCCGAGTCCGGAGAAAATGTGGAGGGGCAAGGGATGCCCTCATCATACCCCCGGGGTGGGGAAAACTCGACCCCGTCGAGTATGGGTCCACCAGGGAAGTAGTACATCGAACTGCGGCTCTGGGTGATCCTCGATCTCCATACTCAACCCGCGACCATAGTCGGGGAACGGCGCTTCAGCTCGACAAAGTGACTCGGTCATACCCTCATGCTGGTGATGGGATCTTGCTTGCCTAGTATTGCCGCTGTGTGCTCACGTCGGGCTCTCAGGCTATTTGTGGTGGCACTCCGAGGGTGTCTCTCACAAGGGTAGGTGTAAGCTGGAGGCACTCACTAGGATCCACCGCGGTGCCCTTATAAGGTGCTAGATCCGCCACATGAGAAATGGGGAGAATCCCAAAACCCTTTTTGAAAGTTCAACCCATAAGCCGGGTTGCCAAAGCCACTCGGAACTTGGCAAGGTCCAAGTCCTCGTGCTTTCAATTTGGAGGTGACCCTGGGGTAGAGCCACTCCAAAGTCATCATCGTCAAGTTACCAACTTGGAATTCCAAGTGGCGCTCATGAGTTTTTGCTCGCTTGTTGTGAATATCACCGCTTGTTGCTTGATATGTGCTTGGATGCATATGCCATGCTTGATGATGCAATGTGAGTGGGCAATGTTTGGTATGCAAAGGTGGTCCGGGGCAGCCACATGTAGATCGATCATGCTTTGATGCTATGAAGATTGTGACAGACTCAGGGGGGCCGGGACATCCATAGATGAACCTTTTATGCATGGGTATGACAAATATCGGGGGACCCGGACATCCATGTATGCTCCTCTCATACTTAAGACTCATGATGAATGAGGGTGGGCCAATACATCCAAATACGGTCCACTTATGCTTCCTACTTGACATGTGGGTGATGTAAATGAATGTACCCGACTTATGAATCATGCCAAGTGGTGTTGTATGCCAAGACTTATGCACTCTTGTGACAAAGATGTCTCCTATGTGTGGGCCTTTGGACTTCCATTGGAATGGGTCGAAGGGGTCTAGAAAGGTGGATATCATGAGATGGGGCACTTCCTCGATCCCTAGGTGTATACCACCCAAAGTCATGGTTCCCATGGTGTAACCCGGGTCTGGGATGGGGTGGATTGGATCAAACGTGGTGGGTTGGGGTAGGGAAAGGTAGGTGGTAGTTAAGGTGGTTGGGTTACTTGGGTTCCTTGACTCCCATTGGAATGGATCATAGGGATCATAAAGTGGGTTACCAAGGGGCTCCATGTCCTCAAGGTCCTCAAAAGGTGATGAGTCGTCTTCTTCTAGTGGAATGGTTGGGCCGGTGTATGGGGTGGGCTGGTTGGTCAAGGTTTTAGGAATCACAATGGTAGGGGAGTGGACCAGGATGGGCTCTTCCACTATGGGGAGAAGGAAAAGGATGTCACTAGTGTAGCAACCAATAGTGCAAACCGAGGAGATAGACCCAATGCATGGATGGATGAGGTTAAGGCTCTTGGGTTGGTCCGCTCCTAGGGCCAATAAAGAAGTCAAGTCTGATTGCCACTTTAGACCTTTGAGGAGATCATCCCAATCTTCTACCTCATAGTAGGATTGGATTGTGGTGTGATAGGAGTGGAGGGGAATAATTTGGGATGGATATCCCAAAGGTGAGAGAGGTGGGGGTGAGCTAGGAAGGGTGGGTCTTTGCTTGAGCCATTGGAGTATATGCTCATTCATGGTGAAGGTGGGTGACTCTTGAGGATCCGGGCTATTTGAAGTGGTAAAGGGTTGAGGCTTTTCCTTACCATTGGTGTGATCTTGGGCTTCCTTATGGGTGGGAATGGGTTCCGGACTAGCATCTACTCCCATGTGGAGGGTTGTGGAGGTTTCAATTCCTAGTGTTAATGGGTTGGGTAGGTCTAATGCGGGAGAATTGGTGATAGCTGGAGCATGGTGCACTTGGGGTGGTGGGCAAGGGTGGACTTGGATCGGAAGGGGAAGTAGAGGAGGCCTAGGTTGGGGAATGATTGGTGTAAGAAGCGGGAGGTGAGTTGGGTGAGGGGTTTTGGGTTTGGGGATGGTGGCCATTATGGGCCTTGGTGGAGGGGTGGACACGGTGTCCACATGGTTTTTAATGGTGAGGGTTGGATGAGTGGTGGTCACCATGGAGGGAATTGGGTCGGTTAGGGGTCTCTTGCCCTTGGCATCATTTGGGGTGGAAGTGGGGGCTAAAGAGGCTTGACTAGTGTAGGTTAGTGAAGGGGGTTTTGGTTGGGGTGTGGGGGCCCTCATGGGATTAGGTGGGGAGGTGGAGGCCTTGGAGACTTGGGTTCTAGTGGTAAGGGTTTGGATGGGTGGGTTTGGAGGAGTGAGAGTGCTCCTCGAGTTTTGGTAACCCGGGTAGGAAGGGGACATATATTTTGCTCTAAGTTGCTCCTTCATGTCCTTCCAAGTGGTGATGGGAGTTTCCCTTCTAAGTATCTTTAGCCCGACAATTTGCATCCAATAAGTTTCCGCCCGTTTGGTAAGTTGCATTTTGGCAACCAATGCCTTTTCATCCTCGGATATATGATACCAAGTGAAGTATTGGTCCATTGTAGCTTCCCAATCTAAATATTCTCTAGGAGAGGTTCCATCAAAGGTGGGAAGTGGGAAAGGGACCATTCTATCGTCTATCCTTGGGGCGGGCCTATTTTCTCCAAGTTGGTTGAGTCGGTCCGATATGTTATCAAGCCGCTCATTGGCATAGGTCAAGGCTTTCATGAAGTAGTTGACATGGCCAGGGAAGTTATGGGTGTTAGTGGTAGGCATCTCTTGGTGGCTTGGACTTATGGAGTGGGCCGATTGGTAAGGTTGATATGAGGTGGCCATACTAGGGGACAAGAGTGATGCACTTGAAGACTGTAAATGCATAGACATGCCCTAGGACCAACTTGATAGAGACAAGTTATGAACTTGCTCTGATACCACTTGATGTAAAACCGACCTTGGACCTATTTTGCAAGCATTCAAGTTTGAGCAGCGGACTCACACTAGTGAGCTCACCCGTATGGCACACACTAGGGCCCGAAGGCAACTAGGCGATGTTGGAGAGGGTCCGAGGTGGGACCATGAGGCTCCAAGGGTTGGCAAGCTTGGGGAGAACCCAAAATGGGCCTAGGATGCCCAAATCATGGGCGGCCAACACACCAAGGGTGTGGGTTAAGTGGATTCACTCTCAACTCGCCCGCGGTGGTCACTCAATTTGGTGGCAATGTAAAATCGGACACTCTCTTACCGCCGACGGAGTAACTATAGCAATACTAAGCTAAGCAAGTCCAATACAGCAATGAGGGATGTTCAGGAGCTCACCTAGCAGGCGTGAAGACGCCGACTCCGGCCGGAGACGGGGGCGAGCGGGGAGGCGAGGGTATGTACCCGCACGCCGCGTCGGTGTCGCTTCAACCTGAAAGTGTAAAGAGTACAACACTACGCCTCTCGCAGGAGGGATGATCTTGGGGTGGGGATTAAGTTAATTACATCCAAAACTACCTCCACGCAGGGAGGGGCCTTCAGCCGGCCAAGCGGGTTGGGGATTACGCAATGAAACTTGACCTCCCGAGCTCCACCGGTTCTGCCCTGCTTCAGGTTCACTGGACAGACAGTCGGAGACGGTGCTGCTACGGGTTCCACGGAACTCGGATCTTGACGAGACCAGCGCCAAAAGTTTTCCAAATGACAGAGGATGAAGCTTGAATTTTTGGGGAAGCTTTGATACTCGGGGCTGACCGCGCCGGTGACTGGAACAGGACAGCAGCGTCTGGTCTCTGGCAGGTACCGAACTGATGCAGCAGATTGCAGAAATTACTGTGGGCTCTCCCGGACTCCGATTGGAATGAAACTGGCGGTGATGCGATCGTGGTCGGGGTAGCTTCGAGCCGGAGTTGACGGGGATGCGATCCAATGTCGGTGGAGAGAGGGGTAACCGGAGGAGTGAGGACTGGTCTAACCTGGAACCACAGGGGGCAGTCTACCGTCTCCGACGAAGAAAATTGGAGCAGAGGGTTCCGGTGGCCGATTGAGTCCCTTCTTCTTGGAGGTGGCAGCTAGCTTGAAGTAGTTTATTCCCTCCAAAAATGGCGCTCAGAGCCTTCACGAGCTGGCCTCGGCAGAGTCTGGGACCGGACTGATTGATTCTGCCTCTGTCTGGTGCAGATCATTGTGGCTGGTTGCAGAGGGTGCCACGATCTCTAACGAGCTCTGATTGAGACGAGACCTGAACCGTTGGAACCGTAGCCGAGTCTTCTTTCTGTCGGCACTGACAGCGATGTCGGCAGATGTCGGAGAAGACCGGAACGATCAGATGAATAGAGGGGTGTCGGTTCTGGCTCCTGTACACTGACCTGACACACTTGGAGTAGAAAATTTGTAACTTGAGATGCCGATGTCCAAATGTAGCTCTGATTCTTCAGGATGAAAGAGGACTTGGGAGGGAAGAAATTTTCTGAAGAACACTTGATCTGAATTCCAAAAGTTTCGTCGTGGTCGGGCTTCCAATCTCGCTCTGGTTCTCTTCCTGGGGTCTTCTGCACAGTCGTGGGAGATCAGCTCCTGCGGATAGCTCCGACCTCGGAAGCCGGCGAGATCACCACCGTTGGAAAGCTATCTCGATGAAGATTCCAGAAATGTAGGCCTTGCCACCTGAATCTTTGAGAGACGATCGTGGCTGCCTCTGCAAGTTGCTGCAACTCTGCTGCCTAAAACAGAGGCTGAATGAGAAGAAGATGAGGGGGTGGGGAAGGGGATGGCCAAGAGAGTAAGAGGTGGAGGGTGAACTTGGCTGGTATGGGGAAGGGGGGCTGCGACTTTGGGTGGTTTGGGAGGTGGGGAGATGGAAGGGCACTGCCCTAGGGAGAGGGAAATTCGAATTTGGGCTTAGGGAAGAGCCCCTTCAACCTTGGGGAGAGGAAGGGGTGCTTAGGAAGTGGTGTTGGGTAGTTGGGGGTTGGGAGGTGGGGTGTGGATTGGAGGATGCCACCTTGGGTTGGGGGGGAGTTAAATGGGTGTATGGGGAAGGGTAGAGGTCTTAATGAGGGGTAAATGGGGAGGAGAGAGAAAATTCCGAAAATTGGGTGGAGGGAGAGAGAGAGAGAGAGAGAGATAATGGGTGAGAGAGGGAAGAGAGATTTGGTAGAGAGGAGTAAGACTAGAGAATTTTTTCTATTCAAATGATTCTTCAAAAGTTGTTACATATGAGGAGTAGGGTGGCCTATTTATAGGCACATGACTTTTTCACAAAGGACCCTAACAAAAGACACAATGACTAATAACCGAAGGGAAGGGGGGGCATCCATGGGCCTAGCCTAATGAGATGGGCCCAATAACCTATCAAACCAACATAATGACTCAATACTTAGGAAAATGACTCAACAACCTAGGTACATGACTCAAATAAAGGGAACATTACATGATATTGACTCAAAGAAAATGTGAAGATTACATGACTAGACTCAAAAATACATGACTAACATAATGGCGCTTGCCGACGAACAATCCGAGTCCAGAGAAAATGTGGAGGGGCAAGGGATGCCCTCATCAGCAACCCGTGCCCATTTCCTTGAGGGGAGTCTGGCTGCTCTGGCGCATCCTTGGCGGTACTCAGGGTCTCTTCGATGTTGGGTCCCGCGAGGTGTAAACGGATCTAGAAGGGGGGGGGGTTGAATAGATCCTATCAAAAGCTTTGGCATATTTAAAACTCTTAGCTATCGGAAGCATGAACCACTCCTATAAAGTGAATGAATCACATAGACACAATGCACATCGGAATTAAGTAGAGTGGCACAGAGCATTCAATAGCTTGCAACAACCGTACATGTGTGTGTGCTATGTTGATCACTCAAAGTTCATATGTGTGTGTGAATGCAGTGGTGATCAACTAAGGTGCATGCGAGTCTATACAAAGGGAACACTTAGCAATACTTTCACCTTGGCGCCTATGTGCAAGGGTGCAGTAGGCCGCCCAAGGTATGCAGTCAAAGTGCTAAGCTCAGTTAAACCGTAGATAAAACCGAAGGTGCAAATCTGAGTGCTTGAGTGTGTAAACAAGATTACCAAGTATGGAACCACACGAACCTGTGAATGAGGGTAGAAGATATAGAGCAATCATACACAATAAACAACCCACAACACATGAATTTTTAAGGTGGTTCGGTTGCAACCCCGCAACCTACGTCCACCCCTCACCAAAACCCGGTGAGGCTTCCTTGCTGACTCACAGCTTGACCGGGGACACGTCCCAAACTACAGAATAGAAAAAACCCTCTTTCTGTCTTCCTACACACAAAGCCGGCGGGGACGGCTACACCGCAGATCGGAGAACTCCCAATTGCCTTCCTACTAACCACCGGTAGGGACGATCTTCAGTTTCAATAGATTGACTGAAATGAAGATAGAACAAGATGAAAATGCTCAAACAAGATATGAAGATATGCTAGAATGAACTAGATCTTGTTTGAGATTGTTGGATCTTGAATCTATTGAGGATTTGATGAAGAGCTTTGATTTTCCTTTGATCCCTTTGAGTTGATGGAGACGATATTGGATGTAGCTTGATCTTTTCTTGAATCTCCTTGAGTTGATGAAGAGGTGTATGGATGTAGCTTTGATCACCTTTGAGAGCCTTGAATGCTTCTTGCTTGCTTGGAGGTTGCTTGGCTTCAGATCTGAGCTTGAATCACCTTGGAAGGATGAAGAACTCCAGCCCGAAGTACTGTTCACGCAGGTGCTACAGTACCCTCGAAATGGCCTCCCTTGAGCTCTCTTTGATTCACTTCATCAACTACATCAACTAGGGGTTCTAACCCTCTTGTATTGGTTTTATAGACTTTGAATGGTCTATAGACAAGCCCCAGACCAGATCCACAAATCATAGGTGATTAGGTGACTTTTGGATTAAACAAATCCATGTTGAATGGCCTTTCTCGAAGTGGAAAACAAAAGTCAACAATTGATGGCTCGGGGCTGGCAATCGACCTGTGGTAGGTGGCGGTCGACCGCTATTGAGAAATGCTGTAGACGGATGGTCCCTGGGATTTTTGGTCGACCGCTACTGAAAGACATGCAGACTGGCGGATGCTGGCTGGGGCGGTCGACCGCCCCTGTGCTGGCGGTCGACCGCCAGCTGGGCAGACCCCGGTTCATCTCGGGTCGGTCCGTTAACCGCTTTAGCTCCGTCGCTTGAGTCCTTTAGCAGCCCGTTCATGTCTGTAACTTCATCCTTGTTGGTCTAGAAAGTACCAACTGAATCTTTATCTTTGGACTCTCATCTTGTGCAGTGACCTTGGCTATTTGAATGAAGCTTGTGGAAGAGATTTGCATCAAGGCTTGGACGCGATCATATGGCTTTCACTTTGCCATGAAGCAACCGAATGCACTGACTATGCACAGACTTTATGTTGGAGCAACTGTGTTAGAGCAACTATACATTGTACAGACTTCAACCAGACAACGTACAGACTTTGAGTTTGTGCTAGCAGCCAACGTACAGACTTTGAGTTTGTGCTAGCAGCCAACGTACAGACTTTGAGTTTGCAGGATGTATAGACTTGCTGATGTATAGACTTGCTGCTGAAGGATGTATAGACTTGATGTGCCTGCAACAGGATGATGTATAGACTTTGAGTTGCAGGATGTATAGACTTAGTAATGAAGATGCATGGAGAATGTATAGACTTTGCATGGCAAGCTATTCAACCAATGTATAGACTTGTTAATGAAGATGTATAGACTTTGATATGCGAATGACAAACAAGCACCGATGTAAACAGTGAAATGCACAAACTTTATGTGTAGCAGCATAAGAGATGCACCGACTATATGAATGAACCAATGTAAGATAGGAACAGTGGTATGCACTGATGCATTGCTCATGCACACAACCTGTTCGATGAAATGACTAACTGTTTAAACAGATGCACAATGACGTCATATGCAAACACAGTGTGACTTAGTATTTGCTATCAAAACCATGTACTGCTCATGCACACAACATGTTCGATGAAATGACTGATTGTTTAAATAGATGCACCACAGTGTGACTTATAGTAGTTGCTATCATCAAAACCATAACAGTAATCATGGTGCACACGTATTCAACATTCTCCCCCTCTTTGATGATGGCAACACTGTGAGTCATTATATGGCAAAAATAGCCAAGAAGGCAAAGTTTATGACATATGTAACATGTGGAGCTCAAGATCCATGATAGTGAAGCATGTGAATGCAGATATGTATGCATGGATATACGTATGCATGGAGAAGTAAAGTGTATGAATGCTATGCATAAACCCTCATCATAAATGAAGGTTATCTCCCCTTTGGATTCTCCCATATCCACAATGCACCCCTCTTTGACAACGCACAAAGGCAACATTAGGCAACATCTCTCCCTTTCTCCCAAGTTCACAGCAAGGACTCACAACAAGACATTCTCCCCCTTTGCCAACAACAAAAAGGAGGGATATGGTACAGTGGTTGACAAAAGTCCTAGAGATCAGAGTGGAATGGTAGTGGAAGAGCAAGCCATTATATGGAAATTGGAAACATGCCGGGAGCAATATATATAGTTCAAAGCTAATGAAAACCAAGATCATCAATAGAGTTCAAAAGGCATCGATATCCATGGTTTAATAGAAATGAACCAGAAGCGCATATCATGACAGTGTTTAACCTTCCCTTGTCTTATAGATCCATATTCAATAACTACAAAGGGAATATCACAGAGACTAGTATTGAGGCTAAACAATCATGACTAGAGCATGGAATGTATGATTGTAGCATATTTTGATTTTCAATATCTTTATTATTGGAAGGCACATGACTCATATTTTACGAGCAGTCAAGTCTGGTACATGCCTCCTAGCCGTAAGAATACACATTGTTTAGACGCTAGTATTCCTATGTAATTGGTAAGACGGACTGTTATGCTTCAAAATGAACAGAGATAGCAAAATCACGTCATGACAAATCCAATCTCATTTCTGTGATGATATGATATATTTCTCAGCAATTATGCCAGTGCTCTGCCTAGAGTCCAATATTATTAAGACAGAGATAACAGGGGCACATCATGACATATCATCCGTCATTTGATTTGATGACGTGACATATTTCTCCGTGAAACAATATCATTGCTCAGTCAAATTGATTTTTCAAGAATTCCAGCTCATCAAGATGTTTAGAAATAATACTAAGCTCTAGAGTATCACCAAAGTTGTCAAGACGTTTGGATTTTCAGATTTCAGGATAGTTATCCAAGGCACAACATACAATCTCTAGTTAAGGTCTATTAAAACCACAGAATATAGATGATTTCAAAAGATATATCAAAACTTCAAGGAAATCATTAAATCTGAACCATTCTCATTGAATGGACAATCATCAGTTCATATAATAGAAAGCTTTTGCACGGTAGTGATGTCTGTCTCTTGAACTTATTATCACACTGGAGGCCATTGAGGTTCAGATGCAAAAAGGACGAATGAACCAAGAAAAACAACATGACTCCCCCTAAGAATATGCAATGAATGCACTCAAGGAGTTATGTAGGCAGTCAAATAGAATGACGAATGTCAAGGAGAGGTTTACTTGAACCATGCAGGGGTTGACCTGATCAAACATGAAATGCATGAACCAACATAATGCATGATTTTACACTTATGAAAAACAACATAATGAATATGAAACATATGCACGAATGCCTCAAGAAGACAACTCCCCCTAGCTATATGGCTTATATGCGACAGTGGCACATGATACTTGGTGGAGGTTGGTCCTCACGCATATTGAGTGCTTCCAGACAAGCATAGCCTGCCTTTCCATACATCAACATTTGATATACCATGGCCGTGCAAGAGTGAAATGATGTAAAATGATTCAAGCTAGATTGATGTTGACTCCCCCTGAATACATGCATGGGTTGGCAATGAAATATGCAGCCTAAGACTTATGTGAATACACAATGCAATGAAGATGCTGCAAAATAATTGTGCATTTTTGTGTCTACTAGGCATGATGTGCATTAAGGTATGTGTGATCATAATATGATGCAAACACAAATCATTCACAATTGATTTTGAACTGAATGCAACATGATGATGTCAATTGCTAGACTCCCCCTTTTGAATAATGCTAACATGAATAACGAGTTGAAAATACAGTCATGACATGTATCATCAAAACCAAAGTCCAAGAATTTCAAGTGGCTGATATCAGGTAGCAAACAACTCATCATCACATCAACATGACATTGGGCAGATGTATGATGCACTATCTACATGTCCAGACTAAACATGCAAGATGACTGAACTTAAAGGTTTATGTACATACATGTGCCTTGAGCTTTTATTTACCTTATGATCCTTTGTTCAGCTCCAAGGCATCCTGCACCCAAAATTCTCATTTGGAATTTTTAGATACCCAAGATTGCTTGGGTCCTTGTAGGTTAGCAGCTTTATCATATTCACCAATGTAGCTCATCTGTTTCAGAGAAATTAGATCATCCTTTCTCATTGTATGACAATCATACATGTCATGACCATTTTTCCCACAATAAAAATATCGCACAAAAGATTGAGCATTCTTTTTATGTTCATGTGCGTGTGCATATGCATTTTGTTTTTATGGATAAGCATGGGATTTACCTTTCATGGCATGAAGGTGATGCTTTCCCTTCAAGTGCCAGCACTCTTGGACAGTATGGCCAGACTTACCACAATGAGAGCAGCAAGGATGAAGATTTTTGTTTAAAGCCATGGAGAGTGTCGACCTGCTTGTATGGGAGTGTCGACTCTTCTGACTCCCAATGCAATTCTGTGCAGATATCTGCTGAGTAGGTCCTCTGCCAGTGTTGACCTGTTTCTTTCCTTGCTCTTTCACTTGCTGTCCTGCTCTAAGCTCATCATTTCTCAAGATAAAACAATCATGCACAGTGTGACCATGTTTACCACAATAATAACAATGGACATTTATTTTGTGAAAAGCATGGTATTTAGCATTGGACATGTTATGGTGCATGTTTGGATGAGCATGCTGAATTTTACTTTTCTTTCGAGCAGTGTGCCCTTTTTGGTGACCACGGGAAGTGGTGGCTTCCGGTGAGCCAGAATCTTGGATTTGGGCAAACATTGACAGGAAATCATTCAAACCTTGAATTTAATTTTCAAGTGAGGAAATGTGCTGTTTAGATTCAACAAGACCCTCTTCGCATGCTGCCAATTGCTCATTGAGCATGGCATTTATTGCTTTAAGATTTTGATTTTGTTGTTGTAAAGCATGCAATGTTTCAGAGTGATCATCAATGACATATTTACCTTTTTCATGTGCAGCCAGTTTTTCATGAAATTCTTCTTCATCTTGTTCAAGTTCAATTTTCTTTTCCAACAACTCTCTATTCTCTTCTTTCAGGGAATCAATCAGATTTTGTTGCCATTCAAGATCATCATGGAGACCAACATTTATGTTTTTTGTGTCCTTGAGGTCATTTGAGTCATTCTGTGGTCACTTGGGTCATTCGACATCATTCTATGGTCATATGAGTCCTGTGGTATTCTTGATTTTGATAATGGCTAAACACTATTAGTCATTGATATTTTCCACTCTCATGTGACTGACATATGTGACGTTGTGTTCATGACAGATATGCAAATGAATGGACAAGTGAAAGCTCAATGTTGCGCCCTCGCACGCGGATCGACCTGCGCGGTCAGGTCGCGAGGATCATTGAGTTTATGCTAGCAGCCAACGTATAGACTTTGAGTTTATGCTAGCAGCCAACGTACAGACTTTGAGTTTGTGCTAGCAGCCAACGTACAGACTTTGAGTTTACAGGATGTATAGACTTGCTGATGTATAGAGTTGCTGCTGAAGGATGTATAGACTTGATGTGCCTGCAACAGGATGATGTATAGACTTTGAGTTGCAGGATGTATAGACTTAGTAATGAAGATGCATGGAGAATGTATAGATTTTGCATGGCAAGCTATGCAACCAATGTATAGACTTGTTAATGAAGATGTATAGACTTTGATATGCGAATGACAAACAAGCACCGATGCAAACAGTGAAATGCACAGACTTTATGTGTTGCAGCATAAGAGATGCACCGACTATATGAATGAACCAATGCAAGATAGGAACAGTGGTATGCACTGATGCTTTGCTCATGCACACAACCTGTTCGATGAAATGACTAACTGTTTAAACAGATGCACAATGACGTCATATGCAAACACAGTGTGACTTAGTATTTGCTATCAAAACTATGCACTGCTCATGCACACAACATGTTCGATGAAATGACTGATTGTTTAAACAGATGCACCACAGTGTGACTTATAGTAGTTGCTATCATCAAAACCATAACAGTAATCATGGTGCACACGTATTCAACATTCGACAGCTTGCCGAAGCCTGACAAGTGACATGGAGTGCCCCTCTGCATCGATCTGCTCCCATTGGATCTGTTCCTGGATGAGGTGTTGGACTTCCTCACAGGACTCGATCGGGTGGTAGATTCTGGCGTAGAAGGGGCAGTATTGGGGGTGACTAAAGTCCCAGTAGGCGTAGTCTGCCGGCGAGTCGCAGGGAATGATTTGCCCCCTCTCGACGAGGATGTCGAAGAGTCACCGGGTTCTCTCCCAGGGGAAGGAGAGGGGTCTGTGATCATGCCAGGGCCTCCACCCCAGGTACCAGAGTGAATGTTTGCCTAAACTGGTGTTGGGCTCCTCTGTCTCGACATCAGAGAGAGACAACGCAGCCATCATGTGGATGACATTGGCTGAGTGATAAACCATGCGTGCTGCCTTAGCTGGCCTGGTCCACGTATGTGGTTGCGGGGGATCGACAAGACCACTCTTCATTTTGATGAGACCGTCTCGGATCAACTTCTACGCCTGAGTCTTGAAGACGCAGCAATCTTTAATTGAGTGACCCAGCATGCGATGATACAGGCAATAACTAGGATCGTCGGTCTTCAGGGCCTCATCCGGCTTACGGATTTGTAGCACCCCCAATACAGTAATAGAGAAATCAAATTTCTTTCTAAAGAATCCTATGTATAGGCCTTACATAAAGAACCCAACCTCATGAGGGCTATAATATAAATATACAAGTCAACATCACTTTATGCCATAAAGAATCATGAAGGCATTATGTAAAAGAACCAAACCTTATGAGGATTAGTATATAAATGTACAAGACAACTTTAACACATGGGCACATGGGTAGTACGTAAGTGGGTTTCCACCTTTTCCAACCAAGGGAATGGACGCCCCTTACTAGGGCGCCATTCAACAAATTGAAGGCTATATGAAGAGGCGCAAGTTGACCCTTACGGGACACCATTCCACTACATTATTTCACGTATCTAAAGCCAAGAATGGACGCCCTCATACAGAGGCGTCATTTATACTAATAGTACCACCTAGATTAATGGATGACCCCTTACAAAGGCATCATTTAATCTATGCTTTTATAAGGTTGAGGCACGAACAACCTATTTTAGCTGGCAAAGCACATCTTGTCCCTAACCGGACCCGCAAGGCATTAAACCCATCCTATAACTAATCCCCTCCGTAGTACTGGCAGAGGCTACTGCCGTCATCAATGCTGAAGGAGCGTCTTCTTCTGGACGTCTACGTCCTGCTGCGATCCCGAAGCAGTTTCTTTATTCTATATCTCGTAATCACACGTCAAAAGGTAGGTGTTCTCAAGTCCTTGCCTAACTAGTAGCTAAATAGGGTAACGAAACGTGTATGCTTAGAATTAGAATAGCTCATCTTCCATGCGATATTACCTGGCTTTATCATGATCAGAAATGACCAAGTATATACCGTGTTACACAGATTTTCAATAATCTATTACACCTGATAGATATATATAGTGGTACACAATCTGTTACACTGATTTTCATGAGTTTTGAACATATCTTATTACATCAGTTTTACAGTCTTAATAACCATGTTTTAAAACTTAGTATATAACCTCTGTTACACAAGATACTTACCTGTTTTAAAAACCCCAAAAATCCTAGCCCTCAGGTGAATAGCGCCCCTGACCAGGGCGCCACTTCCCTAAGGGGCGCCCCCAGCCAGGGTGCCAATTAAATGAAGACACTTCACAATGTCGTCATTTCCATTTTCATAATTTTTAGTAATTATTAATTCAACGCATTCAAAAATCCATAACTATTGAACTAAACCATGAAAAATTTACATGAATATGTTTTTGTGATCCTGACATTTTTCTCTACTTACTCGTACCCTTACTTCCTGATTCAGAGAACTTTTATACTGATGAATAGTGAACCACCCAAATGTAAATGGCGCCCCTGACCAGGGCGCCAATTACCAAATTGAAGACTACTTGCGTGGTCGCCAATTAAATGAAGACACTGCATAGTGTCGTCAATTCCATTTATGGAATTTTCAGTGAATTACTAAATCAACGCATTCCAAAATCCACAACTATTGAACTAAACCATGAAAATTTGGCATGAATATAGTTCTATGATCCTGAGATTTTTCTCTACCTGTCCATGTCCTCGATTTCTGATTCGGAGAAACTTTGAAAAAATGAATAGTAATTTGTATCACAGAATGTACCATTCTGATATGAAGCATAACCCACTTGAAAAATAACTCAATTGGTGACCCTACGCAGTGTCGTTAATCAGTTTAACCCTGTATATCAATTAGTGACACCCCGAGGAGTCTTCAATTAAATGAAGACTACTCAGAAGGGCGTCAATTATATTTTTGAGAAATTAACAACACAGCATTAGAAAATTCATATATGTGAAATCAAAACCCAATAATTATACATGAACATGTTTCTGAACTCCCGAGAATTTTCACTACCTGTTCATGTCCTTACTTCCTATTTTCGAGAAACTTTTTCAGAATGAACAGTGCTTTGAGTCACAGAACGTACGCACTGGGTGAAAATCACCCTATGTAATTGGCGCCCCAAGCCAGGGCACCAATTACTTGAATAGCGGCAGCCAGGTCATCTTCAATTAAATGAAGACTCCCTGTGCATGTGCAAATTCCATGTATATATATATATATATATATATATTCTAAAAATTGAAAATTTGAAAGACATGCCACACCCCAGGCGCCAATTCTTTGAAAGAGGGGTCATCCCCCAGGCGCCAATTCCCTGAAAGGAGGGTCATCCCCCAGGCGCCAATTCCCTGAAACATGGGCTGTACCCCAGGCGCCAATTACATGAAAGAACCCCTGACCCCAGGGCGCCAATTCAGAAATTACATCTTCTGATTTTGATCTGTCTAGTGATTTGTACAGACACAACCCTAATCCATTTTCCTGCATATTATGAGTTCTTGAACTCCATTCCATGAAAATCTACTTTGTGTATATCCTACATGGTTAAACCTTGAACCTCTTAAAGTATCATTTGTGAGTGTTGGAGCTAAGTGCCATGCGGGGCAAAGTGCTACGTTGTGGGAGCCACATCTTGAGGCCGTACGGCACAAAGTGCTACACGACGGGAGCCACATCTTGAGCCTGTAGGGGCCACCTCTAGAGTGCTCTATAACCAAATGACTAGTTAATCTTTGTCAGAAATACTACGTTTCTTAATTTCTTGAAATTTCATATCGGCTATAAATGAGAGTGGATGTCAAAAGTAATACATGAAATGATGTGCGTATAGGGCCCGGTGTGGTCCTGGGAGAAGCACCCGAAGGTACTTGTGCCCATGGGAGTTTATTGACCACGGTGTTTGGCATTGCACCAGAGTACTTGCTTGACTTGAGACACTCCACACTTACTCTTCTTAGTTGCTTGACTTGACTTGCGTGGCCCGGAACGGGCAATACTTGACTTGTGGCCTGAAAAAGGGCAGACTACTTGCTTGATTGAAATAGCCAATTCTATTGACACGTACTTGATATTACTTGCTAGAATACGAACTTTACTTGCTTGAACATGACTACTTGCTAGTACTTGAATTCTTGCTTGCTCGAGAAGTGGCATCTACATCTATAAGTTCTTGATATACTGCTTGGTCAAATACTTGAAACTTATGCAATACCTTCTTTATACAATTCTTGATCTCTTATTGTTCATCATGCATAGATTTACCTGTATACCAGACTTACTTACTCGCACATCATTCATAGCCATACTGATAATACATGTAAACTGTAAATCACTAAAAGATCTGTTCGAACTTGAGATGTAATTCCTACTGAGCGATTCACTCATCCTGTTGCTTCCTAATATTTTCAGGTGATTTGGATAGCGATAAGAATGGGATTGAGACCGAGTGAAGAGTGCTAGAACGCCACTCACCTATCATTAGCTAGTCGTAGTTGACACCCGTTTTTAGCCCACAAGTTACGTCATTTCTCTTATTCATCATTTTTGATGTCCCGAACTAGCCATTATTTTGGGAGCTTCCTTCGATGGATTTCGAGCCCATTTTTATTATTTCCTATCCTTTGAGTCTTGGAGATCATGATTTCCTAGAGCCCTGGAGCTTATCTTATCAAATTCTGGCTTCCAAGTCAACTTACGGCCCATTTAGGCCGGCTTCCTTCAAGCATTCGGCTCTCTCCCGCTGCACAGTCCCAAAAGTGGTCCTTTTTCATCTCCTTCTGTTGCTCTTTTCAAAAAGTTATCTTCACCAAAGTTGTTCATCTTTCATAGAGCTATAATTATTTCTTCTACACCGTTGGCCAGTTCTTCCCCGATTGTGAGCTATTTGCATTTTTCCAGCATGCTCTGCTATTCACCTATGTCCCAGAATTTTCCTCTCTGTTCCAGCCCCATTTTCTCCATCTTCCAATCATTTTCTCAACGTTCTTTCTTCATGAACGTTGTTCCTCTCTTAGTTATCTACAATTTCTTCTTCTACTACTTTTGCTAGTTCTATCTCGTTTGAGAGATACGCTTCAATTTCCAAAGTCATGCGTAGTTTGCCCAGAATTTTCCTTCATCGGTGTGAAGGTCTAGTGTAGGTGCGTCAGAGCACATGTGACGGTCTAGTATAGATGCGTCAGAGCACTGTGACGGTCCTACACTAGACCGTCACAGTCAAACTTATCCGAAATCGTCTCATTCGACCCCCAGAGCGTGACAGACCTACCCTAGGCCGTTACATAACTCTGACGGTCCTACGATAGACCGTTACACACAGCCAAGAGTCCAATTTGTGCAGGACTCTGTCCCGAAAACTGTGCGGCGAGCCTATCTTGCAGAGCCCATAACTTCTTCAATTCTTATCCAAATTGATCCCTATTTTTTTCTACTTGTAGCCCTTTGTATTATCTTGAATTTGGTTCATAGAAATCAAATTTTCATTGGCTATATCTCTCAGGATCTGGGTCGCAAGATCAAGATTTAAGTATCCTGGTTCAACTAAAACTCTATTTTCTAGTGCGACGGGGCTACCTTCCAAGTGTCATATCTTCTAGAATCCTCCTCCGAATTGATCCACGTTTGTTCCTATCTCTTGTCCTTAGTATTATCTCGAGTTTGATCCAGAGAACTTGATTTATCTTGGACTATATCTCCGAGAATCGTGATAAGAAGATGGGGCTTTCTTACAAAACTCTATAAAAACTGCCCAGTTCGTAGTTGCAAAGGGGGGCTCTTTCTTGGTTTGGGGCGAAGCCATGCTGCAATTCCAACTCACAACTTCGACCCTGGCTTGAAGAGGGAAGTATTATCTTTTCATTGCATCCTTCTGGGCTTGATTTCATGATCTATATTCTTAGTTCCCTTCCTCTCAAAATCACAAATCATCACAGTTTTCTGCACTTTTCTGCTACACATGCACTGTTGCACGTTTTGCATCAACGTTTCTCTCTATTCTCTCAATCAAATATCGTGATTTCAAATCTCATGCATGCACAACACACCCACCTATTATTTTCACCCTTCCACAGGGGTTAAAAACCTCCCCCCGGTGAGTTTGCCCTCAATTTCTACCCCTATTTTATCACTGGGGGATTGATGCTACACATGCATGTTCTAATAGGTTTTTTGTCCTTGTTTTGGCTTTGTTTTGCAGGAGAGCATGAATACAACTTGAGGCCCTCTTCCTCTAGCCGGCTGGAAGGAGAGGAGGTTTGAATCCACAAGTTCCCCGCACCCCATTTCAAGCGCGATCAAGTCTTTAAGTTCCAAGGTACACAGCGCCGTTCTTTACACTTCTTCATCCTTTGACGTTGTTGGAACCTTGGTGGCGATCATGGTTAGTATTTCTCATCCTTTCATCCCCCTTATCTTTGATTCACATGTTTATACATGTATGTATTTAAAGGGGGCAGGATAGGAATCTAATTAAAATAAATCTACAGTTTTTTGGCAATCACGGTGGGACACCAATGCCCATCACGTTTGTTTTAATGCTCTTTTGTAAGTTGGGTGTGTGCATGTGCATGTTTAGGTGATATTTTATCCATTCTTCTATTGTTTGGGGCGTTTTAAGGGCTCAGGTATTGTGACGGTCCTATAGTAGACCGCCACATGAATGTAACGGTCCTTTGGTAGACCGTTACAGATTCTGGCAGTCCTGCGTGCATGCTCATGGGGCCGTGTTCGTCGAGACATAACTTTTGATCCCGATGTCCGATTGCGTTGATTTTTCTTCCGTTGGATAGCCCTTTATATTATCTTTCAATCCATATAACATTTGCATCATTTGGTTAACATTTGCATATTCTAATAGTGTCTAACTTTTTGAGTTTTGTGCATAAGTTCTGCAGGCATGCTCAAGGACAGGTTCACAGGTATAACTTTACTCAGTTATTTGACTACCTTCCCGATGTCTGATTGCACTAATTTTTGTTCCATTGGATAGTCCTTTGTATTGTCTTTTCATCCATAGCTTATTTGCACCATTTGGGTCTCATTTGCTTAGTTAAAAATTGTCATCATTTTTGCATTTTGTCCATAAAATCTGCATGTGGTCTGCGCACAGGTTCACGGGGGCAACTTTGCTCAGTGATTTGATTGACCTCCCCGGGTCAGATTGATCTGTTCTTGGGCTCGTTGTGCAGACCTTTGTATTATCTTTCCATCCATATACTATTTATCTTAGTTGGATCAAGTTTGCATAGTTTAATATAGTCTTGATTTTTTAGTTTTAAGCTAGAATTTGCAGGCACTCCGGTGCACATAGGGCCATACATTGCATATCATAGTTGCATTTCCTACCTTGGTAAGTGATCCTCTCGCCTTCATATTCCTTGGAGTCAACTAGGTGATCTTATATGGGACCTCCATAAGTCCCCGTGAGCCGTGGATTCCCACACGGACACCAGGCCGGTTGTACCTTCCCACCCCTTAGGCTTGCATTTGCATAAGTGTGAGGAAGTTAACCTTAGTCAACCCAAAGTTTAGACCTTATTCCCATAGGATTCCTATCTTGAGGGAATTGTTATTAATTCAAATCATTAAAAGGTCTATTAAAATCCCTAAAATATTTCCCATCATATCAACTTGTTTGACTTGGGTGAAAACTCTCACATTGCATTATTTATTTTGTTTGGGCTTGTCCAAGCCCATTAGTGATGTTTGTGTTGCATTCTTTCATCATCCATATGTTTTATTGTTGTTAGGCCCACTTAGGTTACCCCATTTTGTATGTCTATTATCTAGTCCATTGTCCCTTCATCCGTTGTCCATTCATCTTTGCATTCGTGGGTCAGCCCCCCTTGTTCTCAAGCCCATTAAGCCATTACTTCCCCACTTGTATTCTCCTTGATATCCTTGTATTAAGTCTCCATTTTCCCTCATGGAGTATCATTCTAACCCCTTATATCATTCTTTTTTTCAATCTTCTTCCCATTCTCTCGTGGAATCCTCTTCCCACGCGGGCCCATCTTCCCGTGGTCCCTCTGATCCCTCCGAGGAACAGGCTAATCTCATGGCCCATCTTTCAAGCCTTGTTCGCCAAATGGACCCGGCCCAGGCCCAACATCTTATTGCATCTCATCTTCATGGGCCTCCTTCTCTTAATGGGCCTCGTCATCTTAATGGGCCCCATTCTCCTAATGGGCTTTATTTTTCTAATGGGACTCATTCTTCTTCTCCTTATGCTGCCAGCCCAATGGGTCCTTATGCTCATACTTCTTCCAGGCCCACATATCCTTCCATTCCCAGAATGGGCCCTTCTTCTTCTCAGCCCGGATCCTCTTATCCGGCCCATTATCATCATACTGGTCCGAATTCACATCCTCTTGCTCAAGCTGGCCCATATTCTTCTCGATCTCTCCCTACCATAGAGATGATTGTTCAAACCCAACGCCAACTTGATGAGCTTCAACGTCGAATCGATCCTAAATCCTCTTTAAGTGTTCCGTTCGCTTTCCAAGGTCTTCGGCTCCCACCTCCATCATGAATTCCCACATATCACCATTATAGTGGAGTCGGTGACCCGTATGTGCACTTGAAGGAGTTTATTTATGAGTAGGCCCAATTTTGGCATGACCAACGCTTGATGGCCTATCTATTTGGTCTGTCGTTGGAAGGCCCGGCTCGGGATTGGTTCTTCTCTCTTCCGCAAGAGCAAGTTGTGAGTTTTCATGCCGTTCAAGAAAAGTTTATTCAACAGTATGAAGACCAGGTTGGACCCAAGTATTCTATGGCGGATCTGGCCCATGAGATGATGAAGCCCGACGAGGAGTTCTGCACCTTTGCTGACAGTTGGCGTCGCTTGGCCGCGCAAGTCCCGGGACACATTCCGGAGGGAGAGCAAATCAAGATGCTGATATCCAATGCCGCGCCCGAGTATCGGTTTATCTTAGCTCTCAACGACATCACCTCCTGGCAACAACTTTACAGCCGAGCCCGCTTCATTCACCAACAAATCCAAGATTCCCTTGACCCCGAGTCTCCACCATCCACCTCCACATATCAACCTTCACCCTCCACGTGCCAACTCTACCCTCCCATGAGTCAGCCCGCCATGAGTCAGCCTTCCACCACATATCCCTCCACGAGCCAACCCCCCACCTCTACATACCTATACGCCTCCGCATATCAACCTTCCATGAGTCAGCCTCCTGTGTCCGCATACCCGTCTCCGTCTCCACCCCCGGTCAAGGTCACACCACATCCCGAGCAGGTGGATGCCGTCTACATACCTCCCTACTCCATTCCACATATGCCTTCACCAAATCCCACCTCTGCCAGCCACACTCCATTATCTATGCAACCTCTGCTTTCGTCTCCACAACCTTCTCCACCACCTCATACCCCTCGGCTTTCGCCTTGCCCGAAGCGGGCTCCTTGTCCTCCGTTGTTGGAGTGCTTTACCGACATTTTTAGGGCTTTGATGGCCACTCACGAGTTGCCGCTCTCTCTGGTTGTGCCTTACCAACCCGCGGTCGGGAATATGCTTCAATATTGTGATTTTCACCGCCAGCAGGGGCATTTGGTTGAGGATTGTCCCGAGTTCTGAGAGTATGTTTATGGCCTGGAAGGTAATAAAAGGATTGATTGGGGTGCCATGCGTAAAGTTGTTTTAGATCTCCGCAGCAAGCAGCAGCAACAAGAAGCACCGCACAAGCAGCCGTCTCCATCTCTACAAGACCTGGGGCACCCCAATGATTCTTCGTCTAGCGTTGAACCCGCTCCATCACCTACTACCTCGCCTACTCTGTTACCTTCGCTATCTCATATCCAATCTCCACAACCTCCATAAACCCAAGCCTCTGCTCAGGCTAGTGCCACCTCCCCTTCTTCTACTTCTTCCACCACTACTTCCACCCCCAATGTCGTTCGGCGCGTTGTGTCGATACGTCGACGATGGGTGCCACAACCCCCTCCTTCACCCTTGCCATGTCCACTACCTCCATCGACCACATCACCATCTCCACCATCCTCTCCATCACCTACACCATCTCCACCACCCTCACCATTGCCTAAACCTCCATCACCCCCGTCATCACCTTTGACCGAGCCTGAGCAAATTTCACTTTTGCCGCCCTCGCCCGAGCAAGTCATACCTCCACCCTTACCTTTGCCTCCACCTGAACACACCATACCCGTTGAAACCCCCGCGTCTTCTGAACCTACTCCTATCCCCATTCTTCCACCTATTTCCACCCCACGGAGCGGGTGTGCGTTACCCATGGTGCCCCTTGGGTCTAATCCCCAGGGAGACAATAAGCCAAGTCAGGATGATCCGGTGCCGGCCATGCATTTCAAGATCCAAGACTTCATGCTGATCTGCATCCTAGTCCCTGGTCATTTTGGGGATGTTGAGCCTACACTCCTAGTGAAGACGGTTGACAAGAAGAGTTCCCTTGAGTTGATGCCAGTTTTTTCCCGAGCAAGGCCTGTGGCAATCTCTTTGCTCGCCAGAGAGTTCACCGTTGATGCTATTATTTCTTCTCGCTCTATTGCCATTCAGATGACAGGTCAAGAAGGGTTCTCTACCCGTGTTGTGCTAACGCATACGGCCGCCAAGCAGATTATGGGTTCTATGTTCAAGGGGCAATTGGCCGTATCTTCTACATTTTCCGGAGACATTCTACACTTGTTATGCAATCTTCCTCATTTTGATGGTATGCCGGCCACATCAACGTCGCTCATTACTCTCCCTCAGTTTTGTCTTGCTCTTTTATTAAGGGAGTTGTGCTTCAGGCCTGATTACCAAGTGGAGTTGCCGAATATCATGTTGCTTGTGCCGAAAGACAAAACTCCATGGTTTTTTGATATTCATCCTTTTAAGGAGTCACTTGCCCAAGAATGTCCGTCTACTGTTGTTAGCGCCGGGTGTCTAGGGGCAGCCGCCCCGATGAAGCTGCATATTCATAGTCGGGTCAGGTCCTCTGCCAGATGGGCCCGTTATTTAAGGAGACACTGTAAAATAAGAGGCCTGAAGGTCCAACCCCGCGCCAAGCAGGTCCATTTCAAGCCAATTTTAGCTAAGAAGAGACGGCGATGTAGGTTCAAGAGCCGTCAGTTGTGCATTCAGGGGTCCACCTCTTCCTCCCTTTCTTTTCATTCATCCTTCTTTCTACTCACTTCCCACCCTTGGGTGGTGCACCTTCCTCCATCTGATCCTATCTCCATCATTTTCTCCTCCTTCCGTAGGTCCGTGCGTCCCCATTCCTCTCCTTTTTCTCCGGATCCTCCAGATTTTCCCTCCTCTCACAATTCTAGGCCCCGGCCTATGTCATCCTTCCATCCCAATCTCGGGACATCACCTGATTCTTCTTCCCCGGGACTTCCGGGTTTTGCCTCTGATTCTTCCCCAGGACTTCCGGGTGTTGCTTCTGATCCTTTTCTAGCCCTGCCAGATGACTACTACTCTCCTTCTCCGACCACGTCAGATGATTCTTCTTCTCATCTTTCTACTCATTCTTCCTCATCATTTCAGGGTTCTTACCCCTTTTCTTGCTATTTTCGAGGCTTTAGTCCGCCTTGATCTGAATAATCTGGTTTCTTCTGTATTTGGTTCCTTGTTATCAAGGTCTCTGCACCTTAACGAGGGAGTTCTAGCCCTCATCTCTCTTCCTTTTTATCCTCCTTTGTCTAGTTTGGTGTCTATCGCTCCTCTATGTCAAGGAATCTTTCAATCCCTTTGCTATCCTCTCCCTTTTGTCCTGTCAAGCAAGGAAAATAAAGCTCGCACTCCTCAAAGCTCGATGGTCAAGATCACTCCACGGATTTACAAAGGTATTTTTATTTTGTGCAAGAATATGTTATCATTGCTATTACTCTTATTACTCCTGCACATGCTTATAATGCTATTCCTCAACATGGTTAAGTGGCTTTTAAAAATTTTCTTATTTTAATTAAATGAGTTCGCTTCTACAGCATCTTTAGGCCTATGATAGCTCCGCGCTGGGAGTCTAGTTCTTTCCCCGATCGTTGAGGGTGACCTTTGAGCATGGGTTTTTCACACACTACACGGCGAGCCATAGCCGATCTCTCTGAGGTGCACCGTTGCTGCTTTGGCCATACTTTAGGTATGCATAAAGGTCCTTTTCTCTTCTCTGCTCAGCCAAGTGCAGGGGCAAGAGATTGATGGATAAGATGACTAACATAGGCGCTCCCTAATACGAGAGAGGTCTCAAATAGGGGTAGTCTTGACCCTCAAAAGTGAGCTTTCATGCTAAATCTAGTCAATAAGGGCTGTCAAATGAAAATCATATATGAAAATCAAAAGAAAATTACGAATCAAAGGCATGGCAAGAGTGGCAGTACAGTTCCCCGCGGGACGTCATGAGTCCGGTCACATGCGTACCTAATAAATATGGGTCTCAAAATCAAAGACACAAAGTCCCGGCGCAACAGGCTATCTCTTTGAGGGGTGGTGTCTTGGAAGGAATTCAAGTCCTGATATCTCCCATCCTGCATAAACCTTGTCTCTATTTTTTCTTCTATTTCTCCCTCTTAGGCTGAGTTGTATCCCGGGTATGGCCTTAGTAGGGGCACCGTTCTTTAGAGACAGTTGGTTGTGGTAAGCCACCCTCACATGCACGCCCTACTCAAGGGAAGTCTTTAATGAGAGGGGAGGGACGGCGATCCCTGGCCAGTAGTTCGAGCCTGTCTTTGGGTGCTGCGGATTACTATTCAAAAATACCAAAAAAATGAGATATTGTCAAAAATCCAAAAAAAAATGAGATTCTAAAAAAAATGAAATATTGTTCAAAAAAAATTAAATAGTTTCAAAATCCAAAAAAATTAAGAAAATTAAAAAATCTAAAAATATTTATCTTTTATATTTTATTTTGAGAATAGATACGTAATCTGTTTGCTAAGTGTGCAGGTTGCAGGTACTCAGGCATTCCTTGCTATATCTTTGTGCTCTGTCTCCTGTCCACATATTTGATATGTTCTTCTCTTCTTCAATCATGTCTCTCGATCTGTTCTGAAGCTTATGTCCTTCTCAGCTTTTGTTTGCAATGATCATATTTCTATGAGAGGGCTTTACCTCACGATTATGAACCTGGCGGTTCTACTTCATTCTGATCTTGGGTTTTGATTAAAGGGCGTATTTGTTTATATCCTTTGTCCCGCCGTGTCCTTGTCTCTCCATGTCTATGTCCCACCATGTTGTCCCACACATATTTTGTTCTTCACCATGTGTTGTTAGTTGTCTTGCGTATGTTGTTAGTCGTCCTTTTATATCTCGTTAGCTGTCCCACCGCTTGCGTGTTGTCTTGTCCCAACCGTGTGTTGTCTCACTGCATTGTTATCTTGTCCCCCACGTTCATCTTGCATATGTGTTGTCTGTTCATGCCATTGCATATGTGCTTGTTCATCTTGTTGTGTTGTTTTCCATTCGTTTGATCGTTATGTTTTGTTGTGTTGTCGGTCGTTCAGTGGAGCATTATCTTATCATCGTTATGTTCATGCTTGTTTATCATGTTCATTCATATTGTTGTTGTCTTATTTGAAAATCCACAAAAATCAGAAAATTAAAAAAAAAGATGCCGTTTCGCTTGGCAGGTAAGTCATGTATGGCTCTCGATCCCTTCTCATTGTTGCATTACTATACGGTATCTACATTATTATAACCTCTCAAGGACCGGCTGGTTGGCCGTGTGTTCTGGGATCTGATGTTCCCCTTTAACAAAAATGATGATGATCTAGGAGCATACGGTTAATCGTTGGATAGGTCGCTCGGTTGAGTCGGGTGGGGGGCGATAGACTCTGTCTCGCACGCCGTGGTTGCAAGAAGACTCTTGACCCCATCTTGGCTTAGTCTAGCAATATTATCCTTGAGTACTTTCTATTTTATCTTTCTTTGCATTTGTTTTAATGATTTCTTTATTTTAGCCCAGCATGCATCATGTCATTTTTTTGAGCATTCATGCCTCGTGATCCATTCAAGGATTTCTCCTCTGCAATGGTTAGTTGCGCTTCAATTCACTTGGATAAGAGATTCTTCATTCCACTCTGAATTCAAACGATTTCTCTGATCTTGCCACTTGATTTGATTGGCCAGCGTGATTCCTATCTGGATTTTATCTCAGTCTTATCTTTCCTTTTCCAGCTCTTATGATGTGTTCCTGCCGACCCACTCATTGTCCGTGGATTGTGTCCCCGATGAGATTGGTCATGTTTTCTCCCTTAGTTAGTTCTCCGGACATGTCTCATCCTTGTCATCCATTTCAGGTGGTTAGTTCGGCATTTTCGGAAGAATTCCTGTCGCTTATTGGTTGTGACGGATGTCTTTTTGCATTGATGCCCGCTTATCAGTTCTCTCCGCTTCATCTCCATTTCACGTCGCTGTTGCTTTCGCTTCATTTCCTTTCCATTTTTTCTCCACGCCGCTTTCGCTCGTTCCCTTGCAAAGCAAACATCAAGGAGGGGCATCTGTTGACACCCGTTTTTAGCCCACAAGTTGCATCATTTCTCTTATTCATCATTTTTGATGTCCCGAACTAGACATTATTTTGGGAGCTTCCTTGGATGGATTTTGAGCCCATTTTCATTGTTTTCTATCCTTTGAGTCTTGGAGATCATGATTTCCTAGAGCCCTGGAGCTTATCTTATCAAATTCTGGCTTCCAAGTCAACTTACGGCCCATTTAGGCCGGCTTCCTTCAAGCATTCGGCTCTCTCTCGCTGCACAGTCTTAAAAGTAGTCCTTTTTCATCTCCTTCTGTTCCTCTTTTCAAAAAGTTGTCTTCACCAAAGTTGTTCATCATTCAAATATCTACAATTTCTTCCTCTACACCGTTGGTCAGTTCTTCCCCGATTGTGAGCTATTTGCATTTTTCCGGCGTGCTGTGCTGTTCACCTATGTCCCAGAATTTTCCTCTCTGTTCCAGCCCCATTTTCTCCATCTTCCAACATTTTCTCAACTTTTTTTCTTCATGAAAGTTGTTCCTCTCTTAGTTATCTACAATTTCTTTTTCTAGCACTTTTGCTAGTTCTGCCTCGTTTGAGAGATACGCTTCAATTTCCAAAGTCATGCGTAGTCTGCCCAGAATTTTCCTTCATCGGTGTGAAGGTCTAGTGTACGTGCGTTAGAGCACATGTGATGATCTAGTATAGATGCGTCAGAGCACTGTGACGGTCCTACACTAGACCGTCACAGTCAAACTTATCCGAAATCGTCTCGTTCGACTCTCAGAGCGTGACGGACCTACCCTAGGCCGTTACATAACTCTGACGGTCCTACGATAGACCGTTACACACAGCCGAGAGTCCAATTTGTGCTGGACTCTGTCCCGAAAACTGCACAGCGAGCCTATCTTGCAGAGCCCATAACTTCTTCAATTCTTATCCAACTTGATCCCCATTTTTCTCTACTTCTAGCCCTTTGTATTATCTTGAATTTGGTTCATAGAAATCAAATTTTCATTGGATATATCTCTCAAGATCTGGGTCACAATATCAAGATTTAAGCATCCTAGTTCAACTAAAACTCTATTTTCTAGTGCGACGGGGCTACCTTCCAAGTGTCATATCTTCTAGAATCCTCTTCCGAATTGATCCCCATTTATTCCTATCTCTTGTCCTTAGTATTATCTCGAGTTTGATCCAGAGAACTTGATTTATCTTGGACTATATCTCCGGGAATCGTGATAAGAAGATGGGGATTTCTTACAAAACTCTATAAAAACTACCCATTTCGCAGTTGCAAGGGGGGGCTCTTTCTTGGTTCGGGGCGAAGCCATGCTACAATTCCAACTCACAACTTCGACCCTGACTTGAAGAGGGAAGTATTAGCTTTCCATTGCATCCTTCTAGGCTTGATTTCATGATCTATATTCTTAGTTCTCTTCCTCTCAAAATCACAAATCATCACAGTTTTCTGCACTTTTCTGCTACACATGCACTTTTGCACGTTTTGCATCAACGTTTCTCTCTATTCTCTCAATCAAATATCGTGATTTCAAATCTCATGCATGCACAACACACCCACCTATTATTTCCACCCTTCCACAGGGGTTAAAAACCTCCCCTCGGTGAGTTTGCCCTCAATTTCTACCCCTATTTTTTCACTGCGGGATTGATGCTACACATGCATGTTCAAATGGGTTTTTTGTCCTTGTTTTGGCTTTGTTTTACATGAGAGCATGAATACAACGTGAGGCCCTCTTCCTCTAGCCGGCTGGAAGGAGAGGAGGTTTGAATCCACAAGTTCCCCGCACCCCGTTTCAAGCGTGATCAAGTCTTTAAGTTCCAAGGTACACGGCGCCGTTCTTTACACTTCTTCATCCTTTGGCATTGTTGGAACCTTGGTGGCGATCACGGTTAGTATTTCGCATCCTTTCATCCCCCTTGTCTTTGATTCACATGTTTATGCATGTATGTATTTAAAGGGGGCAGGATATGAATCTAATTAAAACAAATCTACAGCCGCGTCTTTGAATTTATTTGAGTCCTACCTTGTATTTCCAGTATGTCAATTTAGTTGTCTAAACCGTGTTAAGGCATGTAGCCTAGTGTTGGACTTTAAATTTGAATTGTCATGGACTATCTTTATTTTCCTTGTTAATCAAATAATTATCACTTTGGACTATTGGGGTTACTAAATATTATTAGTCTTTTGCGCACTCCGTAATTATGTATGTAGAAAATTTTATCGCTCTAATGACACGATCTATATAGACGTGTCACGCATCCCAGTATCTTCTGCGCTCGGGACGTGACAGTCTTCGTGGTATCAGAGCCTAGGATTTTAGTTTCCTAGGTAAAACCCGAGTCCAAGGATAGGCACAACCCGAGTCCAAGGATAGGTAAAACCCGAGTTCAAAGATTGATATACCTTACCCGGTGAGATGGATAGAGCCATGGGTTAAGATCTATAATGACTTTTGACCTTGTAAAAAAACCCGATCTTTATTATTCTTCAACCCTTTTGTAGGATCATGGCTGCTGAAAGAGCACAATGACGCGACATGCAGCGCACCGTGGAAGGCCTTACACAGGCGCTACAGCAAGTGGCGCAAGGTGGTGCTAACCGTGGAGCTGGTGATCTCCACAGGAGTTTCCGTAACATGAACCCACCAAGGTTCACGGGTTCGTCTGACCCCGAGGATGCCGAAAATTGGTTAAATGAGATGGAACGAATCTTCCGTGTGATGCAATGCACGGACGAGGAGAAGGTTCTACTGGCCGTATTCCAACTGGAGCGGGACGCTAGATGTTGGTGGGAATCCATATAAGCAACATTGCCAGAAGGCCATGCCACATGGGATGAATTCGCAGAGCATTTCAACAACAAGTACTTCTCCGACCATATCCAGGAGAAGAAGGCCGCGAAATTCATCGTTCTAAAACAACGGGGCTTGAAAGTGGCCGAGTATGAGGCCCAATTTTCGAGACTATCAATGTATGCACCCCACTTGGTGTGTACAAAAAAGATGAAGGCGAGAAGATTCCTCAACGGGCTTCGGCCCCACTATATTACACAACATGCACCGATGGACATCCAAGTCTATTCGGAGATGGTTCGGCATGCCCAACTGCTAGAAGATGCCACCGAGTTATCTGAGAGAATCCGAGGAAGGGACAAGAAGGAGCCTGTCACAAGCCCAGGAAAATTCAAACAATCATTCAATAAGAAGCGGTTCCTCATGGGAGGGGATCCCTCCAAGGTGAAGAAATTCCAAAAGAATGACAGGCCATTCTCCACCGCCACACCCTCTAAGGAGATTTGCAAGTATTGTGATAAAGCTGGTCATACGATCGAGGAATGCTGGAGAAAGTTAGGAGCTTGTCTTCGATGTGGGAGCCGAGAGCATCGAATCCCAGACTGCCCACTGATGAAGGAGTAAGCCACCCAATATGAGAAGCGTCCGGTAAAGGAACAAGGCCGTCTGCAAGCTCTCCACGAGATGGAACCCACAGAAGGTGGAATTGTGGAAGGTACTCTCACTATTTGTTCTAAAACTGCTCAAGTTTTATTTGATACCGAAGCAACTCATTTATTCGTTTCCAAGAAATTTACTGCTTCATTTTCTAAGAAACATGAACTATTAGATTTGGTCATATCTACACCTCTTGGGAATGAGTCCGATATCACTTATCACTATCCAAACTGTGAAGTGATGATTAAAGGAAAAAATTTACCTGCCGACCTGATATGCCTAGATATGAAGGGTTATGATGTCATACTAGGTGCTGACTGGTTATCCACATACCAAGCAACCGTAGATTTCGGCATGGCAAGGTAACTTTTGTGGATTTCCCAGAACTGGTTTACACTAGCCCTCGGGCTAGATCACCTCTTATATCAGCCCTCCGAGCTAGTAAACTTATGAGTAAAGGATGTATGGCTTTCATAGCATTCGTGACTGCCACGGAAGTCGAGGAGATTAAACTTGAAGATATCCATGTAATTCAAGATTTTCTCGACATTTTTCCAAAAGAATTACCCGATTTGCCCCCGAAAAGGGATGTGTCGTTCACTAACAACCTTGTCCCTGGTGCCGGTCCTGTTTCCAAGGCACCATACAGAATGTCCCCTGCTGAGCTGAAAGAGCTAAAAGAGCAGCTAATTGAGTTATTGAAAAAGGGTTTCATCAGGCCAAATACTTCCCCATGGGGAGCACCAGTGCTATTTGTCAAAAAGAACGACGGATCGATGAGACTATGCATTGATTATCGACAGCTAAATCACCTTACAATCAAGAATAAGTACCCGCTGCCGAGAATTGACGAGCTGTTTGATCAATTATCTAGAGCTACATGTTTCTCCAAGATTGATCTTCGTTCTGGTTACCACCAACTGGAGATCAAAGAAGAAGACACTCATAAAACTGCATTCCGAAGCAGGTATGGGCATTATGAATTTACTGTTATGCCTTTCGGACTAACGAATGCCCCCGCAGCTTTTATGCAGTTAATGAACAGCATATTCAGGCCTTACTTAGACCAATTTATTATGGTCTTTATTGATTATATTCTGGTCTATTCAAAGACCAAAGAAGACCATGAAGAACATCTCAAGAAGGCGATGCAGATATTGAGGGAAAACAAACTATATGCCAAATTCAGCAAGTGCGAGTTCTGGCTCGAGGAAGTATCCTTCTTAGGCTATATAATCTGGAAGAACGGAATTTCTGTTGACCCATCAAAGGTCGAAGCCGTGAAGAGCTGGGAACAACCCACCAATGCAACGGAGATTCAGAGCTTTTTGGGTCTAGCTGGTTACTACCGACGTTTTATCAAGGACTTCTCCAAGATTGTTGTTCCTCTGACTAGGTTAACCCGCAAGGAAGTGCCTTATGAGTGGAATGAAGACTGTGAAAAGAGTTTCCAAGCTTTGAAGGATCTCTTGACCACTACTCCAGTCTTATCATTACCAATTGAAGGAGAGAAATATGAGGTATATACCGATGCTTCTGGTATTGGCCTCGGATGTGTATTGATGCAGAACGGAAGAGTCATTGCATACTCTTCCCGGCAGCTCAAGAAACATGAAGAGAACTACCTGGTTCACGACTTAGAACTGGCCGCGGTAGTATTTGCCTTGAAGATCTGGAGACACTATATCTACGGAGAATAATTCACTGTATACTCCGATCATAAAAGCCTCAAGTATTTATTCTCCCAAAAGGAGCTGAACATGCGGCAAAGGCATTGGCTCGAATATCTCAAGGATTTCGACTTCACTATACAATACCATCCTGATAAGGGTAATTCCGTAGCTAATGCCCTTAGTCGAAAGCCGAGAGCGATATTAGCCAACTGTATGATACAAGAATGGAAGTTGCTGGAGAAATTCTCCGAGCTTGATATCAGCACAGATGGGAAGAACAAGTGTATTATTCTATCTCATATGAGTCTACACCCAGATTTGCTACTTGAAATCACGAAGCTTCAAGAAGAAGATCCCACACTAGTGGAGATAAAAAGCAAGCTGGACGAGAGACTTGATTTCAAGCTGGCACCTGATGACAGATTACTATTTCGTGAACGAACATGTGTGCTCGACTGTCCCGAATTGAAGAAGAAGATTTTTGAAGAAACTCATCGATTGAGGTACACGATCCACCCTGGAGCCACTAAGATGTACCAAGACTTGAAAAGAACTTTCTGGTGGCCTAACATGAAAAGGGAGGTAGCAGACTTTGTATCTCGTTGCCTCACATGCCAACAAGTGAAGGCGGAACATCAAAAACCCGCCGGAAAGCTGCATCCGCTAGATATCCCCAAATGGAAGTGGAAAGATATTGGCACGGACTTTATCATGGGTTTGCCTAAGTCTAGGGGCGGATATGATGGAATTTGGGTAATTATCGACCGGCTAACTAAATCGGCCCATTTCTTACCCATCAAAAGTCGATGGTCAGTCGACGTACTTGCTGCCATGTATATTAAGGAGATGATTAGATTGCATGGAGTTCCCGTCTCGATCGTATCCGACCGAGACCAGCGCTTCACCTCTCATTTCTGGAAGAGTCTACAACACTCTCTGGGGATGAAACTCAACTACAGTATTGCTTTCCATCCCCAGACAGATGGACAGACCAAAAGGACAAATCAAGTTGTGGAAGATATGTTGAGAGCATGCATTATAGACTTCGACGGAAGCTGGCATGACAACTTACCACTAGCCGAATTTACATATAATAACAACTATCAAGTCAGTATACAAATGGCACATTTTGAGGCACTATATGGTAGGAGTTGCCGATCTCCAATATGCTGGGATGAAGTCGGTGAAAAACAAATTCTAGGCCCAGACATCGTATGAGATTCTACCGAGAAGATACACCTCATTAGAGAAAGGTTAAAGATAGCACAGTCCAGGCAGAAATCTTATGCTGATAACAGAAGAAGAGACTTAAAATTTCAAGTCGGAGATCATGTTTTTCTCAAGGTATCTCTCGGCCGAGGCATTAGAAGATTCGGTGTTAAGGGTAAACTAACACCAAGGTTTATTGCTCCATTCGAAGTGCTGGAAAGAGTAGGCGAGGTGGCTTATCGCATCGCCCTACCGCCGCAACTATCAGAAGTGCACAACGTATTTCATGTTTCTATGCTGAAGAAATACTTGCACGATCCTTTCCATGTCATTGACCACAATGATTTAGTGGTACAGAAGGACCTTACCTACGAGCAGAAGCCAATGAAGATCTTCGACCGAGAAGTTCGAGTTCTAAGGAACAAGATGATCCCTATGGTGAAAATCCAATGGAATCGATGCTTAGAACAATAAGCTACATGGAAAACTGAAGAGTCTATAAAAAGAAGATTTCCGGAGTTGTTCTAGTTGTAAGTACTTCGCACCCTTCCTATTTCCGCATAATACAGTTGAATTTGGGGACCAAATTCTTGTAAGTGGGGGGAGGGTGTAGCACCCCCAATACAGCAATAGAGAAATCAAACTTCTTTCTAAAGAATCATACCTAAAGGCCTTACATAAAGAACCCAACCTCATGAGGGCTATAATATAAATATACAAGCCAACATCACTTTATGCCATAAAGAATCATGAAGGTCTTATGTAAAAGAACCAAACCTTATGAGGACTAATATATAAATGCACAACCCATCACTTTATGCATAGTACGTAGTGAACTTTTCCTAAAGAATCTTACATGAAAGGTCTTGTATAAAGAACTAAACCATAGGAGGACTAGTATATAAATGTACAAGATAACTTTAACACATGGGCACATGAGTAGTACGAAAGTGGGTTTCCACCTTTTCCAACCAAGGGAATGGACGCCCCTTACCAGGGCGCCATTCAACAAATTGAAGGCTATATGAAGAGGCGCAAGTTGACCCTTAGGGGACACCATTCCACTACATTATTTCACGTATCTAAAGCCAAGAATGGACGCCCTCATACAGAGGCGTCATTTATATTAATAGTACCACCTAGATTAATGGATGACCCCTTACAAAGGCATCATTTAATCTATGCTTTTATAAGGTTGAGGCACGAACAACCTATTTTAGCTGGCAAAGCACATCTTGTCCCTAACCGGACCCGCAAGGCATTAAACCCATCCTATAACTAATCCCCTCCGTAGCACTGGCAGAGGCTACTGCCGTCTGTTGAGTTATGGTTTTGATGATAACTAAACTTAATGTGTGATTAAGTGATGATAACTAAACCTGTGGTTGATTGCACATGTTCTTGACGACTGTGTACATTCATGCACTTGTTATCTATGTATGGTTGAGATGGCAAATGGCAACGGTTACATGGTCTTGATCCTTGGTTTGCATATGTTGGTTTTACAAGAGGCAAGAGGTTTCATAATCTCTTAATGTGAACAAGCATGGTATTAACCTTAACTATCTTGCTTGCAGGATCAACCTTATAATCCCATGGCAGTCGCCTGGTAAACCAAACATGTGGACAAGTACCTTGCTTCTCTACAATTCAACACAGGTGATATATGTCATTTATTGTCAAGAACCATTGGTCCATATACTCAGTACAAATCTTCAAGGTCGAAGGAGTTTGAATCCACAGACTGCAAATGGGTTTTAGGGGTTGAATGATCGAAATCTGGAAAATCCCAGATTTCGGTCGACCGCCAGCCTAGGGGCGGTCGACCGGATTTTCCAGCAGCCCAACATCTACAGAAATGTCTCAGAGCGGTCAGCCGCCAGCCTGATCCAGGTCGACTGGAAACAACAGAAGCTATCTGTCTACAGGGTTGTTACAGAGCGGTCGACCGCCAGCCTCTGCAGGTCGACCGCCAACCCCGATAAGCCCAAAATGTTGACTTTTGTTCACCTCAAAAGAAGTCCCTCCTTTTGATATTGTTTAATCCCAAAGCCACCAAACCCTTCAGGTTTTGTGGATCTGGTCTGGGGGTTGTCCATGGACCATTCAAAGGTTATAAAACATCCTATTAGAGTCATAACCCTAATCTATCCAAGAGATCCAAGGGGAGATCAAGGGAGAGAGCTATCAAAGGAAGAAGAAGGCTGCTGCAACCCTCCATGAACAGTACTCCATCCAGCAACTTCTTCATCCATCTGAAGGTATTCAAGCTCCATCTGAAGCCAGCAACCAAAGAGGAAGAGGAGAAGCAAGCAAACATCAAGGAGATCAAATAAAGCTGTCCAAGGAAGAAGAAGCTATACTGTAGCCGTGAAAAGTACCTCGTGGAAGATCTCTTTATCCCTACACAAGCCTTTCAAGCTCCATCCAAAGCCATTCAAGTGAAGCAGGAAGTATCGTTCCAAGCTCTACATCATACACTCAGTGGAAGCCAAATCAGGAGTCTTCTAAACCGTGCTTCATTATTTTTATGTTTTGGGCTTTATATTTGTGTTCTTTATAATCTGGAAACATTTGTGTGTGTGTGGATTGTTGTTGGATCCGTGGTCGTGTGTGTGTGTTGTACTTGATTCGTGTGTGTGCGTGGATCTTCCTAGATCTGCGTTTGTGTGTGTGTGGGTCTATTTAGATCAGTTCTGTCTCGTGTGTGTGGTTTGCTGCACTTGTGGCAGTGAGTGTTTGTGTTGGTGATCCATTTGTTGGATCGTGTTGGAGACCTCGTCTTCGTGTGTGCGTGTGTGTGTATTACGGCGCGTCCCCATGTGTGTGTGCAGGCGTCATCCTGCGTGTGTGGTTGGAGCATCGTCTCTGTTTGGGGATTTATCCCCGAGTGAAGCTTGATCGGGTTTGGTGAGGGGTGGACGTAGGATTGCAGTCGTTGCATCCGAACCACCTTAAAAATCAATGTGCACTATGGTTTGATTTGTGTGGTTTGGTCCTTTTCTTCTACCTCCATTCTACGTGAGTGTTAGTGTGCTTTGTTGTTGAGGTTTTATTCTTGTTCATCTTACTAATCTATCTCAACACTAATTAGATTTTGATAAATCCAACTTGTGATTGAATAGATATGTATCGCCTAGTTAGTGTTTTATCATATACTTTTGAAAAGGCCAAAAGTTTTTGTAAAAATTGGTAAACACCCAATTCACCCCCCTCTTGGGTGTCATTGATAGCGGGACTTCAATTGGTATCAGAGCTAAGGCTCTAATTTCATAGATCTAACGATCTAGAGTGATCCAGATCAATGACTACCATGATGTACACCTTAAACTCTCCACCCGTATTTGATGGTTCCAATTTCGATGTGTGGTTAGGAAGGATGTGTTGTCTAGTCAATTCATACGACCCTAAGCTATGGAAGCTTATCTCACATGATCCTTATGAATTGCCTAAAGATAAAAATGTCTAGACTGCAAATCAAAAGTTTAAACATGATCAAAATTGTTTAGTCTTGAAGTTATTTACGGTTGCAGTCAATTCTAATCACTTTTCCTTTGTCTCCCACTGCTGATCCGCGAAGGACATTTTGGATGGATTAACCAAAGTTCGGGAAGAACATGAAGACGAATGTCTTATGGTAGGCACAAGTGATCAAGGGAGTGATCAGCAAATTGAATCAAGCTCAAAGGTAAATTCTGATTCTGATAATGTAGATGAAGTTAGCTATGAAGATTTGTTGATTGCATATGAAGATATTGCTGAAAAATACAAGAAGTTAAAATCTGAAAATAAAAAATTGAAAAAGGATGCCTAACAAAATAAGTGTAATTCCTCTTGTAAAAAATGCCAGCATTTAGAGGAAATGATTGAGGCTCATGTGTTTGACATTGAATTTCACAAAGATCAAATATGTTCCTTAAGAAATGAAAACAAGGAGATGACTGCAAAACTAAATTCAATGGCCGATGATCAAACATTGATAAATGAACTGATTCATGATGAAAAGCTTGTTAAAGAAAATGAGAAACTGAAGGAATTGAACAATGTCATTTCTGAAAGATTGTTGATTCTTGAAAAAGGAAAATCTGTGGTTGTTAGAGAATGTGAAAATGTGGATGAACTGGGGCAAGAAGTAGAATGCCTTAAGACTACCAATGCCATGTTGAATGTTAATCTTTCTACTTGTGAAGAAGAACTTGCCAATTCTGAATTGTAAATTTCATCTCTTCAATCTAAAATTCTTGACTTGAATGATTCGCTGTCCAGATTTGTAAATGGTCAAGAAAACTTGGACAAAATGTTGGGGATGAAAGTGAATTTTCAAAAGGAAGGGCTGTGCTATAATCCTGTGAACAAAAGGAAGTTTGAAAATAAAGTTTATACATCTTTTGTGCACAGTTCAAACATATCCAGTACATCAAATAAAAATTTGAAAAAGAAAAATCATATTGCATACACACATACATTCACAAAGAAAATCAACTTACATCAAAAATCCAAAAATGCTGCTAGCACTTCCATGCATGTTAAACATACTTCTGCCACACACACACAACCAACTAGAAAGAAACTCACATATTTTTATTGTGAAAAACATGGACATGTCATGCGTGATTATTTCACTATGAAGAATGATGACTTGAGAGCATGTAGAAACCAAGCTATTTTGAAAAATGCAAATAGAGCTTTCACCACAAAATCTTCCATGCATTGCAATCACTGTGGTAAAAGGGGTCATACAACTTCACATTGCTGATTCATGTTGAAGAGAAAGAACTCCCACTCAACACATCATGCTCACACACACAAATCAGTAGAACCCATGAGAAGAAAGAATATGATGCCACGTGCCTTCTACCATCACTTTGGTAAAATCGGGAATGTTAAGCATGATTATTTTCTAAAGAAAAATGACGATTTAAATGTTGTCAAAAGTTAGAAACCACGTGCCCATGTTACTGCTAACCCACAAAGACCCAAGATGATTTGGGTAGCTAAGAATGTCAAATGAGAAATCTATTTTACAGGTGTGCCATGTGAATGTAAAGTATGAAATCTGTCTTCGTCAAGAAGGTAAGGCACACGGGCCAAGTGACATAAGTCAGGTTAAAAGAAAAATCAAAACTGAAATTTGGAAACTCAGGTTATATCCCTCTTACTCTCTTCAGTAATTGTGTCATGGTTTGATTCATATTGTGCTGAATAGTATTGTGATAATGCACATGTCTGTACATGCATTCCATCCATAGTTGTTTGCATATCTGTGTGAATATCACTTGTCATATAGCATCTTGTTGTAGGAGAGCTTGAGGTTTCTTCAGATCATGATTTCACCACATATATTAAGTTTGCATACACTTTCATACTCTGTCATGCAAAAGTTGAACATTGTGTATTCATCCCATAATGCATTGCAATCCTCCTGCCTTCGTCATCCATGATTACATAGTATATCAAATGGTGACATATGGAAGGGTAAGTTAAGCCTGTATGAAAACTATCACTATGCGTGAGGTGATCTTCGGATCTAAGTTCTCCGCCTAGTACTATGAGTCATTTACTTAAAAGGCTGCATATGGCATTGGATTGTTACTGAACATCTTGCATTCATGCACACACTAAGGGGGAGCAACCACATTCGTCATATGGGCTTAATGCTTAGGTTCATGCCTGAGTCATGCATCAACTCGAGAATTTATTAAAGGGATGTTTGGTTGTCAAAGGAATTTGTCATATCATTTTTAATAAACCTGAATCGAAATTGACAGATCAAGTCTTCTTGTCCTTGGATGCAGATTACACTCCTAAAATCTAAATGATGATGGGGTAGTTATGACCAAACTTGAATCAACGGAGAAATAACTTGCAAGGATGAAAATGATAAAAACTTCCTCAATCCGCCACCAGGAGATAGAGAGTGATCTAGATAAGTACCCAAGACATGGTATAAAAGGCCCGCAATAGGTAAAGTTGATCAACCATTTTTTCATGAGAAAATCAGGTAAAATCTTTTTAGTGGTTCATGCACATGTGATTAATACCATCTCTGGAACCACTAATAATGCTTTATATGATTATTTTGCAGCGATTGTGTAAGAATATTTTAAAATAATCTCAATGAGTAAATTGAATTTCACTCTTCTTTGGATTGCAGGTGGAAGGCTTGGAAGAAAATGGATTCTCAAGGCAAAGGTAAGAAAGCAAAATCTGAAATATCAACCCTCGTGAGGTTGGTGATCTTTATGATTGAAGGCTTCCAATATTGTCTCCTGAATTAAGATAATTCAACCTTGTCAATTCAAGCAATGACCATCTTTATCACTTGGTGACACACTCAAGTGACAAGGTATTGATTCTAAAAACTTGAATTGTCATTTACTAACATGTTGCGATGAATTGGTTGAATCAAATTGAAGATCTTGAAAATTGTGTGTGAAGTGTTTGGCTATTGAATATCTCTCAACTTGAATTTCATGATCACACCTGAATTGAACTGCACATCTGGTATATCAAATAGCGTCTATGGAAGAGTGGATTATGTCCGCTTGGAAGCATTCTCTATGCGTTGAGTTGGGTCTTCGGACTAAATCTCCGCCTTGTACCAGATCCTAAAAATTGTGATTGGTGGAGTTATGAATGAATCCTTGAGCAGAGTTCTTTAAATTGAAAATATGTTTCTGATCAAATGATTCAAACATTTGGCTTTTGGATGAATTCTCATTTCAACACTTGTGAATGACCCTTGAAAATCTGTTGTTAAACAATTCTGCAAATTGGGTTGCATTGCTTAATTTTGGTCATTTAAACATCCTTATTTCATAAAGGTCATGTCATGAAAATATTTGTTGACACATTAATATAATGTGAATGCTCCAATGTGGAATTTGCCTCATGGTTTGAAGATCAAGCCCTCCTATGCTGCATTTGCATCTTGCATCACATGCTTATTTAGGCATAGGTTGCATGCATTACAATTCATGCATTAGCTAAAGCTAGTTCATTCATTTGGTATCAGAAGTTTTTACACCACACTGCATTATGTCTTGGCATGTCGCATTTAATTATTATATGATCAAAGGTTGCATTGCATTAGAACTCATGCATTAGCTGCATTCGGTCCATTCAATTGGTATCCATTTGATTGGTATCAGCTGCATATTTACATTACATGTTGAATACATTCCCTCTATCTATTTGCTTGATATTATATGTTATTCACCCCCATCCCTTGGCATTTCTATGGCCTTATGTCTTCTTGATAAATAATGATGTATTTGAGTCATTATTGGAGTGTTTCATGTCGTACACTCTGGGGGAATTTATTATTCATAAGTGCATCTATTTAGGGGGAATTGCACTGTTATGTGTTCATGATACTTTCGGTATACATGATGAATCAAATTCATACACTTCTTACACAAAATGTGAAAATGAGTGTTAAAGATAAGAATATATGAATTTCTTTTCAACACTCTCGAGATGTTAAACTTGCTGCATGTATGTTGAAGAGACAGTTGAGGAAAAAGCTGCCTACCTATCCTTTTTGAAAAATCTCGAATGAAAATGAAAGACAGAGCAATGCTAAGTCTCACTGAGTAAATTGGGCACATGTCACCTGAGACGTGATATGATTCATTTCTGAAAAGTGTTGACTAAAGTCCCTCTGTTCAAAATGAGGTGAAATGGTTCAGTATTCTGAGTAACCGGGGATTCTGGCATGAGCTCCATGCGTCTACTCGCGTAAAAAGGAATTATTTAAACCGGATCATTCTTAGAAAAAGTCTGTTTATCTGTGTAAAATTATTGAGGTAGAGCGAAGCCTCTAATACGATGCTCTCAAAATTGAAGTGCAGTCTGTAAAATGTCTCCTTGTGTTAATCTGAAAATCTGAATGTCCATATTGTAACCATCATTTTTCATGTTACCCACTTACACATCTTGAAATTTGATTTAATATGTATTCAGAAAGTTGATTGACTGCATTAGCAATTGCATGAATCTCCTATATGATTACACAATCTTCCATGTGCTACACATGTGCATTCCGATTGTCATGACCCTCATGCACCCTTCCTATACATATCCTCTCTAAAATAAGTACGGGGGAGCTGTGTTACATGTATATATATGTATGTGTTTGATTGTACATCTCATATGGGATCACTTGCATATGTTACATTTCATGCATTTCAAACCAAAATATAAAAATCAGAAAATTTGAAAATCAGAGGGAGCGACCTTTGACCTAGCGTAGGCCCCATGGAGGCGCTTTGACCCCTTGGCTATGGCGAACTTGGGGGGGCCCGTCGTGGCCCCCTCCGCCGTGGTAGCCGCTCCTTCTTCTTCGGTCCCTCCCGCCTTGGCTTCTCCTTCTCCTGCTGTTTCCCCTGCTTTTGTAATCCCGGGGAGTAGTCGCACCTTTGCTGAAGCTCTTGCCACTTCGCTGCTACCGCCCGTGATTCCAGGCAATGTCCATGAGCCTGCGCTTACGGACGGTGGTGAACAGGCCATTTTCTTCTCCGCCGAGGAACTAGAAGCATCGCTGCAACCTTTTGCATTTTCGTTGGTGGCCCGGACGCCCCAAGGAAGACCTGCTTTCCCTGAGATCAGGGCTCATCTCACAAACCGGTGCCGATTCAAAGAAGATTTTATGATCAGTGCTTTGGATGCTAAGCATCTTCTTCTGCATTTCCGTAATCATGATGATTATCTGCAGTTGTTGCTGAGAGAGCATCTCTATGTTCATGGCAGATTTTTCCGCTTCTTTAAGTGGACGATGCATTTTTCACCCAATGAAGATTCCCCAATTCTGCCGGTATGGATTTCTTTCCCTGGGTTGCCTGTGAATTTTTTTGTGGAACCTTGTTGCGTTCTATAGCGGGAAATATTGGGAAGGTATTAAAAATAGACGCTTCAACTATTAACCTATCCAATACTGTGGCTGCCCGAGTTTGTGTTGAGCTGGATATTCTGAAGCCTCTCCCCCCTAGAATATGGATTGGTATGACTGGGGGAGGGATCTGGCAAGATATTTTTTACCCTGAGTTGCCTCTATTCTGTTCGAGCTGTTCCAGACTAGGCCATTCTTTGCATGATTGTAAAGGTAAATCAATTAATCCGGTGGTAAATTCTGAAGGGTCACAGGGTATTTCTCGATCTGTCCCAAAGGCCAAGCAGACTTGGAAACTAGTGGCTCAGATGAATACAGGTGATCAAAGGCACGTTGGAAGTGATGAACCTCCTCTTGCTACACTGTCTTCGAGTGGTGATGTTGCTGAGCCTTGTCCGGCTGTTCGACCAAACAGTGAAGCTGTAGTGGTGCCTCCTTCAAAGACCGTGGGGGACAATGCCACTGACTCAAATGAAATTTCCCATGTAAATCAGGATAATTCAATGCATTCACTTATGGATGGTAGTGCATTAAGGTCGCTACCTAATTCATCTAAAATTGCTGACTCTACTCTTAACACGTCAGCTACATTGATGGCCTTACATGCTCCTCCTCGAGTCACAGTGATCCCTACAGAAGCTCCCATTGCTCATGTTAGTGAGCTCCCTTCAGGACAAAGGATTGATGGTAATGGCCTAATTGCCCCTGTTCCGGAATTGGCCATTGTTGATCAGCAATCTGTGAACATATTGCAGCTTCCTTTGCTTGCCTTAAACAGTCATTCGGATCCAAGGACCTCTTTCCAGCATCAGCAGAATAGTTTGGATTTGGCAGGTACAAGACAAAATATTACAACTACAGCAGAAATTGAAAATGCAAGGACTGCTATTATTGATCATATGGGTGTCATAACTAGATCCATGACCAGGTCTGGATCATTCGGTACTCTTCCTTTATCAAAATCCTCATGAATTTCATCATATGGAATATAAGAGGAATTGGAAATGATGTTTCTATTGGGAGGGCTAAATATTTCATTCAGACCCACAAAATTGATTGCATTGTTGTGCTGGAACCCAAAATTCATGTCAGTAAAATGAATCATATATGCAGGAAATTAGGAATGAGCAATTGTTTTGCTAATTGTGATGATATGGCGCATATTTGGATTTTTTGGAGAGACCCCCTGGACTTCTCCATTGTCATTACTGATGAGCAGCAAATAACCATTACACAATCTGGTTCTGTTAGGCCTGTATTCCATCTTACTTTTGTCTATGCTAAATGCTCTATTCTGGAGAGGCAGGCATTGTGGAGGTCCCTACAAGCAGTGCACTCTCAAATTTCAGGGCCTTGGCTAGTTGCTGGAGATTTCAACTGCATTATGGCAGTGGGTGAAAAAATTGGTGGCAATCCACCTAATTTAACTGCAATTTCGGACTTTATTGAGTGTGCTTCAGATTGTGCTTTAGTTGATGCTGGTTTCATGGGATCTCAGTATACTTGGCATAACAACCAATCTAGTGGTCATGGTATTTGAGCTCGACTGGACAGGGTTCTTATAAATTCAGATTGGCAAAATCTATTCCCAATCTCTGTTGAGCATCTATCCAGGGAAGCTTCTGATCATGCACCCCTATTAGTGAGATTGTTACACCGGACTACTTACAAGAGCCGTTTCTGTTTTCAGCAAATGTGGACTTTGCATGACAAGTAATGGATGTTAATACTTGTTGGAATACCAGCCCTTTGGCTTCTTCACCTATATCCACTCTATACTTGAAGCTCAAATATTTGAGGAGTATGCTTCGCAATTGGAACAAGCAGACCTTTGGTCATGTCCATTTAAATCTGAAAACAGCAGAGGATACTGTTCTTAAAGCTGAACACACTTATGATCTTCATTCTTCCTTGGAAAATCTTAACAGCTTAGAAATAGCCAAATCCCTTTTATCTAAAAGAATTTTACAGGAGGAATGCTTTTGGAGACAGAAATCTGGGATTAGATGGTTAAAGGAGGGGGACAGAAACACTAAATTCTTCCATGCTGCGACTAAGGTCAAAAGAAACAAACAGTTTATCACACAGCTCAGAAATTCAGTTGGTTTGCTAACCTCAGATCATGAAGAAATGAAGGACATTGATGTTTCCCACTTTCAATCTGCTTTCTCTTCTCAGCAGCATCTTATAGAGGAATCCTCCTTAAGCTGTATTCCGAATGTGGTTACTCTGCATGATAACCTAATGCTTTGTGCTCTCCCTTCTGAATTGGAAATAAAAGACATTGTCTTTGCATTATCTGCTGACAGTGCTCCAGGTCCGGATGGATTTACAGGTGCCTTCTTCCAAAAGGCATGGTCAATCATTTCTGATGTGGTTGTCAGTGCTATTCAAGAGGTATTTACAAGCTCTCAGCCTCTCCCAAGATTTGTGTCATCCACCTTAATTGCCCTTATTCCAAAAAAACCGAATGCAGTGGAGATTTCTGATTACAGGCCGATCAGTCTTTGCAATTTCTTTTATAAGATCATATCATCCATTATCAATAAACGGCTGGCTACAATTCTACCAAACATTATTTCACAGGAACAATCTGCTTTTGTCAAAGGGAGGCATATAACAGAAAATATTGCTTTAGCTCAAGAGCTGACTGATGAACTAGGCAGAAAAACCAGAGGGAAGAACATCATTTTAAAATTAGACATGGCTAAGGCCTATGATATATTAGAATGGGATTTCTTGTTTGCTGTTCTGCAAAAATTTGGATTCAGTCTGACTTTCATTGAGCTGGTTGGAAAGCTGATCCAGAATTGTTGGTTCTCAGTCTTATTGAATGGTGATATTGCTGGCTTCTTTAAATCTTCCAGGGGTGTTCGACAGGGGGACCCAATTGCCCCTTCCTTATTCATCATTGCTGAGGAAAGTCTGAGCAGATCTTTAAAAGAAGCTCAGTTAAATAAACTAATTGATAGGTTTCAAGGGCCTCGGAGGTGTCCCACTATTTCTCACCTTTTATTTGCAGATGACACTCTGATTTTTAGCAAGGCTAGTCTGGCCTCTATTAGGAATCTCCTGAAGCTGCTCAAAACCTATGAACAGGGGTCAGGACAGCTTATCAATATCAATAAGAGTGGCTTTCTTTTGTACCCTAAGACAAATGAATCCATTGCTAATCGGATTTCCAGGCTTACTGGTTTCACCAGACACAGGTTTCCGATAAAATATCTTGGCTTTCCCCTGGTTATAGGCCGAAGGAAAAAAGTCCACTTTGCAGGTATTATTCATACCATTCAAAAAAGGATTTCTGGATGGAAATCCAGTCTTCTTTCACAAGGTGCCAAGCTAATTTTGATCAAGCATGTTCTCACCTCTATTCCTATCTATTCTTTGTCCACGGCACCCCTTCACTCTGGTACTCACCACCTGCTGGAGACTTCTTTTGCAAATTTTTTCTGGGGCTCTTCACCGAATGGGAACAAAAGACATTGGAGATCCTGGGATATCATCTGCAGACCTATCTCAAAGGGTGGACTGGGTATCATGTCTATTAGTCAAATGGACATTGCTCTCAGAGTTAAGATGTTATGGCAAGCTATGTATTCAACCTCCTTGTGGGCAACTTTCTTCAGAGCTAAGTATATTGGGCAGAGTCATTTGAGAGATGTGCATTTTAAGAACATGGCTGGTCATGCTAGAAGTAGCTGGATCAAGGCAAAACAAATTCTTCTACAGTATCACAAGTTCATAATTGGAGATGGAAACCTCACCAATTTTTGGTTTGATAAATGGATTGGAATGCATTGTTTGTCTGATTTTGTTCCCCCCAACAGTATCCCAAATTCAAACATCACTGTAAAGGATTTCCTATTGCACTCCCCAAGTGAGGATACAGCCTTAATGGACAGTTTCATTCCTACTCATCTCAAAACAGCCATTTTGCATACAACTCTCACTTCAGATCCTGATCTTCCTGTTTGGACCCTGTCATCCACAGGTCAGTGCTCGGTGGCTTCCACTTACAAAGTTATTTCTGAAACTGCCCTCAACCAGCCATTCACTCAATGGTCAAAGCTTTGGTCTCCATGGTTGCCAACCAAAATATCTGTGCATCTATGGAAGCTTCTTCACAATAGCCTCCCTGTAGACACAAATATTCAACGACTGGGTATTCAACTGTGCTCCATCTGCTCATGCTATCATACCCATCAGAGGGAAAGTCTGAATCATTTATTCATACACAGTGAACTAGCCTCACACATATGGTCTTATTTCCAAGCTGTGGGGCTGCCTTTGGAAGGGAATTCTGTTGCATCCTTTATATCAAATGCTGCTCGACACATAAGGCTGAACTCTGCGTTTGGCTTCCTAATTCTAGCAGTGATTGGATTTGGCTGCTGGGATGTTTGGAGAGCTAGGAACTCTGTGAGATATGATGGCTGCGCATTGTCCAAAAGCCGGATCCTACACCAAATCAAAGCCAAAGTTCAGCAGGCCTGCAAAAATGCTTCTTACAAAGAATATGATATTAGCAAAAGAAGGATTCTAGACTCTTTAGGGATTTCTATCTCAACTTCAATTGGTGTTCAGCTGAAAACCATTAAATGGGTTTCCCCCCCTTGGCCATTCTTAAAATTAAACACTGATGGGGCTTGCAAATCCGATGGATATTCTGGAGGAGGTGGTGTCATCAGAGATCATTATGGAAATGTTCTCCTAGCATTCTCCCATTTCTATGGTCAGGCCAATAGCATTGTTGCAGAGGCTAGAGCCCTCATGGATGGAATACACTATTTGCATACAATCTCAGACCGTCCAGCCTATATTGAATGTGATTCACAGGTTCTAGTTCGGGTTGTTAACAAGGAGTATAATTGTCCATGGTCAATTCTGTCTTATGCAAGAGAGATCTGGAGGTCTATTACTCAGGTTGAAAAGATTGTCCATACTTACAGAGAAGGAAATAAAGTAGCGGATCATCTGGCCTCTTTAGCCTGCTCCTCCAAATGTAATGCCTTTTCTTCCTATAATGAGTTACCCTCTGTTATAAAGGGAGAGGCTCGAATGGATAAGCTGGGTATGCCCAGCATCCGTCTGATGTAATTTTCATTCATCATATTCAGTAATAAATTCACCCCCTAGTGGCCGATGGTCCTCATCTGCTCCTAGGTAGGGCTTTTTGGAATAAAAAAAAGAAAATTTGAAAATCAAAGCAATTCCTTTTGATATGCCCTCCTGCACTTGCTTGTTGTGTAAATCTGACATGTGATCTAGATCTTGAATGCTATCATGCTGCAACCCTCATCCTGTGAACATCTTCCTTGAGGCCAATCACCACCTTCAATTGGTATCAGTACATGCTTGACTGTATTTACTTTGGATGGTATCATATTGATTTGGGAGAATAATCACCAATTAGTTTCTTCTGATTAGAATCATATTGATTTGTTCGTCCATGATTTGCCCTTGCTTCTTCTGATTTGATAAGATGGGCTATTGCTGTTTTCAAAGGGAGTTCAGCTTGTTCTTCCTTATTTGGCTTCTTCCAGCTTGTTGATATTGTTGGTCATGTCACAGGGGGAGAAAGATCTACATTATCCCGCTTTTTGATTATGTCAAAGGGGGAGAAAAATTGATGATTGTGTGTGACAGGGGGAGAAGAATAGATGTGCCATTCTGTTGTATCATCATTAAGTTTATCATCATCACTAAGTTTGTCATCATCAAAAAGGGGGAGATTGTTGAGTTATAGTTTTGATGATAACTAAACTTAATGTGTGATTAAGTGATGATAACTAAACATGTGGTTGATTGCACATGTTCTTGATGACTGTGTACATTCATGCTCTTGTTATCTATGTATGGTTGAGATGGCAAATGGCAACGGTTACATGGTCTTGATCCTTGGTTTGCATATGTTGGTTTTACAAGAGGCAAGAGGTTTCATAATCTCTTTAATGTGAACAAGCATGATATTAACCTTAACTATTTTGCTTGCAGGATCAACCTTATAATCCCATGACAGTCGCCTGGTAAACCAAATATGTGGACAAGTACCTTACTTCTCTGCAATTCAACACAGGTGATAGATGTTATTTACTATCAAGAACCATTGGTCCATATACTCAGTACAAATCTTCAAGGTCGAAGGAGTTTGAATCCACGGACTGCAAATGGGTTTTAGGGGTTGAATGATCGAAATCTGGAAAATCTCAGATTTTGATCGACTGCCAGCCTAGGGGCGGTCGATCGGATTTTCCAACAGCCCAACATCTACAGAAATGTCTCAGAGCGGTCGACCGCCAGCCTGATCCAGGTCGACCGGAAACAACAGAAGCTGTCTGTCTATAGGGTTGTTACAGAGCGGTCGACCGCCAGCCTCTGCAGGTCGACCGCCAGCCCCAATAAGCCCAAAATGTTGACTTTTGTTCACCTCGAAAGAAGCCCCACCTTTTGATATTGTTTAATCCCAAAGCCACCAAACCCTCCAGGTTTTGTGGATCTGGTTTGGGGGTTGTCCATAGACCATTCAAAGGTTATAAAACATCCTATTAGAGTCATAACCCCAATCTATCCAAGAGATCCAAGGGGAGATCGAGGGTGAGAGCTATCAAAGGAAGAAGACGGCTGCTACAACCCTCCGTGAACAATACTCCATCCAACAACTTCTTCATCCATCTGAAGGTATTCAAGCTCCATCTGAAGCTAGCAACCAAAGAGGAAGAGGAGAAGCAAGCAAACATCAAGGAGATCAAGAAAGCTGTCCAAGGAAGAAGAAGATGTACTGTAGCCATGAAATGTACCTCGTGGAAGATCTCTTCATCCCTACACAAGCCTTTCAAGCTCCATCCAAAGCCATTCAAGTGAAGCAGGAAGCATCGTTCCAAGCTCTACATCATACACTCAGTGGAGGCCAAATCAGGAGTCTTCTAAACTGTGCTTCATTATTTTTGTGTTTTGGGCTTTATATTTGTGTTCTTTATAATCTGTAAACATTTGTGTATGTGTGGATTGTTGTTGGATCCGTGGTCGTGTGTGTGTGTTGTACTTGATTTGTGTGTGTGCGTGGATCTTCCTAGATCTACGTTTGTGTGTGTGGTTCTATTTAGATCAGTTCTGTCTCGTGTGTGTGGTTTGCTGCACTTGTGGCAGCGAGTGTTTGTGTTGGTGATTCGTTTGTTGGATCGTGTTGGAGACAACGTCTCCGTGTGTGTGTGTGTGTATTGGGGTGCGTCCCCGTGTGTGTGTGCAGGCGTCATCCTGCGTGTGTGGTTGGAGCATCATCTCCGTTTGGGGATTTATCCCCGAGTGAAGCCTCACCGAGTTTGGTGAGGGGTGGACGTAGGATTGCAGTTGTTGCATCTGAACCACCTTAAAAACCAATGTGCACTATAGTTTGATTTGTGTGGTTTGGTCCTTTTCTTCTACCTCCATTCTACGTGAGTATTAGTGTGCTTTGTTGTTCAGGTTTTATTATTGTTCATCTTACTAATCTATCTCTGCACTAATTAGATTTTGATAAATCCAACTTGTGATTGAATAGATGTGTATCGCCTAGTTAGTGTTTTATCATATACTTTTGAAAAGGCCAAAAGTTTTTGTAAAAATTGGAAAACACCCAATTCACCCCCCTCTTGGGTGTCATTGATCGCAGGACTTCACCGTCATCAGTGCTGAAGGAGCATCTTCATCCCGACGTCTACGTCCTGCTACGATCCCGAAGCAGTTTCTTTATTCTATATCTCGTAATCACACGTCAAAAGGTAGGTGTTCTCAAGTCCTTGCCTAAGTAGTAGCTAAATAGGGTAACGAAACGTGCATGCTTAGAATTAGAATAACTCATCTTCCATGCGATATTACTTGGCTTTATCATGATCAGAAATGACCAAGTATATACCATGTTACACATATTTTTAATAGCCTGGTACACCTGATAGATATATATAGTGGTACACAATCTGTTACACTGATTTTCATGAGTTTTGAACATATCTTATTACACTAGTTTTAAAGTCTTAATAACTATGTCTTAAACCTTAGTATATAACCTATGTTACACAAGATACTTACCTGTTTTAAAAACCCGAAAAATCTCTGCCGTCAGGTGAATAGCGCTCCTGACCAGGGAGCCAATTCCCTAAGGGACGCCCCCAGCCAGGGCGCCAATTAAATGAAGACACTTCACAGTGTCGTCATTTTCATTTACATAATTTTTAGTAATTATTAAATCAACACATTCAAAAATCTATAACTATTGAACTAAACCATGAAAATTTTGCATGAATATGTTTCTGTGATCCTGACATTTTTCTCTACCTGCCCGTACCCTTACTTCCTGATTTAGAGAACTTTTATACTGATGAATAGTGAACCACCCAAATGTAAATGGCGCCCCTGACCAGGGCGCCAATTACCAAATTGAAGACTACTTGCGTGGTCGCCAATTAAATGAAGACACCGCATAGTGTCGTCAATTCCATTTATGGAATTTCTAGTGAATTATTAAATCAACGCATTCCAAAATCCATAACTATTGAACTAAACCATGAAAATTTTGCATGAATATAGTTCTGTGATCTTGAGATTTTTCTCTACCTGTCCATATCCTCGATTTCTGATTCGGAGAAACTTTGGAAAAATGAATAGTAATTTGTATCACAAAATGTACCATTCTGATACGAAGCATAACCCACTTGAAAAAAAACTCAATTGGTGACCCTACGCAGTGTCGTCAATTAGTTGAACCATGTATATCAATTAGTGACACCCCTTTTATCCCAAGGCAAATAACTGAGATTCAAAACCAGGCCTTGTGTGCCCTTTTGATGCTGCTGAGGTTCGTGAAGCAGTCTGGTCCTTAAGAGGATCTAGTTCCCCTGGCCCGGATGGATTCTCAGGGGAATTCTTTACTTCCACCTGGGACATTGTGGGGAATGATGTCACTGAGGCTGTTTGTGCATTCTTTAAAGGTTTTCCTCTCCCACAGGGTATCTCCTCCTCCCTAATCACTTTACTCCCCAAGGTGCAAGTACCTAAATCTTTCAATGACTTCAGACCTATAAGTCTCTACAATTTTTCATACAAAATTATCTCCCGAATAATTTCTGAGAGGCTGGCCCCTCTTCTGCCAAATACAATCTCACCAGAGCAAGGGGCATTTGTAAAGGGTCGTTTCATTTTGGACAATGTAGCTCTGGCTCGTCAGCTTATAATGGATCTCAATAGGAAAGTGAGAGGTCATAATGTGATTTTTAAACTTGACATGGCGAAGGCCTACGACAGAATGGAGTGGGATTTTATTCTTGTTGTCATGAGGAAAATGGGTTTTAGCAACAGATTTACTTCATACATAGGTATGCTCCTCTTTAACCGCTGGTTCTCAGTTAACTTCAATGGCAGGGCAACTGGTTACTTTAAATCCAGCAGAGGTATAAGGCAAAAGGACCCCATTGCTCCTTTTCTATTCATCATTGCATCGGAAGTTTTGAGTAGAGGTCTCTCAGCCCTCTTCCATTCTGGTCAGCTGAAAGGGTATAAAGGGCCCAGGCACTGTTCACATGTCTCACACTTGCTGTATGCCGATGATACACTGGTTTTTCTAAACGTAAACAGAAACAATCTTGAGGTTTTCAAACAATTCATTTGCAGTTATGAGAGGTGTTCAGGGCAGAAAATCAATGCTACTAAAAGCAGTTTTATCCTCTCCTCCAAAGCCCCTGACTCCTTAAGACAAGCCATCCGCTCTCTTACTGGCTATAAACATCAGTCAGATGGCCTTAACTACCTGGGGATCCCTGTTTAAAAAGGAAGGAATCTGTGCTCAGACTTTCAATTCCTTCTCGATAGAATTCAGTCCAAGCTGGAGGGATGGCAATCTAAACTACTATCTATTGCTGGCAGGGCTGTTCTAATTAACTCAGTTCTCCATAGTATGCCTGTGTACCTAGCCTCAGCATGCTTTATACCAAAGAAGGTGATTCACTTTATAGAAGGTCAATGTGCCAATTTTTTCTGGCAGGGAGGCCAAAGCACCAGCCGTCGGCACTGGGTTGCATGGCCTGTTATTCAAAAACCAAGGCTGGAGGGTGGGCTGGGAATCAGGGACCTGCATGGAGTCCAAATTTCCCTGGCAGTTAAGATGCTATGGAACATCTTGCATGGGTCATCTCTTTGGTCATCTTATGCTAGGCGCCGATTCATAAAATCCCATTTTGCTAATTGCACTAAGCCTTTCCCTGCTGGAATGCCAGTGGCTATCTTCAGGCAGGCCAAGGAAATCCTAATACAGCATAGTAGGTGGTTTATTGGCAGTGGAGCAAGTATCAATTTTTTAAGGGATTATTGGTCTGGGAATGGCCCAATCTTAAATGATGCCACAGTCAGAGGACCTCAGGAAAATGCTACTTTGCCCTTGGCCTCAGTAAGAGATGTCTTATTGGATCCTCAACATTCTGCTAGGGATTTCTATAATGATTCTCTCCACCTCTCTAATATCCAGCTAACTAGAGAATCAGATATATGTGTATGGACTGGAACTTTAAAAGGGGATTTCTCAGTGAAGTCTATATATAATATGATCCGGTGTAAAGGTCTGAGGAGGCTTGCTTGGGCCAAGTTATGGCACACTGCCATATCTCCCCGTGCTGCCTTATTTTCTTGGAAGGTACTTCACAGAGCTATTCCAGTGGATAGTAGAGTGAGTGATTGTGGGATTAATATGGCCTCCAGATGTAATTGCTGCTCTTTCCCCAGACAAGAAGATTTGAACCACCTTTTTATATCTAGTGAGCTGGCTTCTGAGATGTGGAGGTGGGTATCTCCTTTGATAAGCAACAGAGTTTTCCTGAATAATCAAATTACTGGCCGTCTATGGAATATTATCTCTACCACCAACTCACAGTCTGCTTTTAGCTTTATTGGGCTATCTGCTGTCATATTGATGATATGGGAAATTTGGAAATCCAGATGTGCAGCAAGATTTGATGGTGTTACAATAACCCCAGCAGCAATCAAAAAGAAAATAATATTTTCAATCTCTGTGACTCTAGGCAAATTGTATTTTCACAGGCCCCTATCTCCTGGCCAGTTCAGCTGCCTAGCTTCATTTGAATTGTTCCCTCGGGTTGTTATCAAACTACCCACTGCAGTTCTTTGTAAATTTGCAGAGCAGGGTTATACCCTACATGTTGATGGGGCATCAAAAGGAAACCCCAGTAGAAGTGGGGCCGGAGGCTGCATAAGAGATCCTGCAGGGAAGATGCTGGTGGCTTTCGCATTCTCTTATGGCATGGGGTCTAGCTTGGTTGCAGAGTTGAGGGCTCTACAAGATGGCTTAGCTATTGCTAAACAGAGTGGCATAAAGCTAGAAGCAATATTTTCAGATTGTTTTGTTCTTGTGGAAGCAATTAGGAAGAAAGTGATCCCCAGTTGGATGATCACCCCTTGGTGGAGCAAAACTTTAATGCTACTGCAGGAATGTGGATGCAGTGTTCAACATACCTACAGGGAAGGCAACCAAATGGCTGACTCCTTAGCCTCCTTTGCATGTGAAGCCTCTACTAACTCATTCTTCACCCGGGAAGAGGATCTTCCAAGATTGGCCAGGGGCGCCCTCAGGGTAGACAAGGCAGGCCTGCCTGCCTTCCGATATTAATTTCAATTGGTACTTTTTTCATTAGAATCCTTGATGTGCCTTCTTCAGGGCCCTTGATAAATGGCCTGATGTAACCCAGGGGATTGCCCTCTCGAACTCTGTATCTCTTTCAGTTTGAATAAATAAAATTAGGGCCCTGGAGAAGCCTGGGGGAGTGAGAACATTCTTCCTCTCTGAGGAAGGGTGCACTCGACCAGTCCTTGCTCCAGCTTGGCCAGTTTTTGTAAAAAAAAAAAAAATTAGTGACACCTCGAGGAGTCTTCAATTAAATGAAGACTACTCAGAAGGGCGCCAATTGTATTTTTGAGAAATTAACAACACAGCATTAGAAAATTCATATCTGTAAAACCAAATCCCAACAATTATACATGAACATGTTTCTGAACTCCCGAGAATTTTCACTACCTGCTCATGTCCTTACTTCCTATTTTTGAGAAACTTTTTCGGAATGAACAGTGCTTTGAGTCACAGAACGTACGCACTGGGTGAAAATCACCCTATGTGGGCGCCAATTACTTGAATAGCGGCAGCCAGGTCATCTTCAATTAAATGAAGACTCCCTGTGCAGGCGCCAATTCCATGTATATATATATATATATTCTGAAAATTGAAAATTTGAAAGACATGCCACACCCCAGGCGCCAATTCTTTGAAAGAGGGGTCATCCCCCAAGCGCCAATTCCCTGAAAGGAGGGTCATCACCCAGGCACCAATTACATGAAAGAACCCCGGACCCCAGGGCGCCAATTCAGAAATTACATCTTCTGATTCTGATCTGTTTAGTGATTTATACAGACACAACCCTAATCCATTTTCCTGCATATTATGAGTTCTTGAACTCCATTCCATGAAAATCTACTTTGTGTATATCCTACATGGTTAAACCTTGAACCTCTTAAAGTACCATTTGGGAGTGTTGGAGCTAAGTGCCATGCGGGGCAAAGTGCTATGTTGTGGGAGCCACCTCTTGAGGCCGTACGGCGCAAAGTGCTACACGACGGGAGCCACCTTTTGAGCCTGTAGGGGCCACCTCTAGAGTCCTCCATAACTAAATGACTAGTTAATCTTTGTCAGTAATACTACATTTCTTAATTTCTTGAAATTCCCTATCGGCTATAAATGAGAGTGGATGTCAAAAGTAATACATGAAATGATGTGCGTATAGGGCCCGGTGTGGTCCTGGGAGGAGCACCCGAAGGTACTTGTGTCTATGGGAGTTTATTGACCACGGTGTTTGGCATTGCACCGGAGTACTTGCTTGACTTGAGACACTCCACACTTACTCTTCTTACTTACTTGACTTGACTTGTGTGGCTCGGAAAAGACAATACTTGACTTGTGGCCCGAAAAAGGGCAGACTACTTGCTTGATTGAAATAGCCAATTCTATTAACACGTACTTGATATTACTTGCTAGAATATGAACTTTACTTGCTTGAACATGACTACTTGCTAGTACTTGAATTCTTGCTTGCCCGAGAAGTGGCATCTACATCTATAAGTTCTTGATATACTGCTTGGTCAAATACTTTAAACTCATGCAATACCTTCTTTATACAATTCTTGATCTCTTACTGTTCATCATGCATAGATTTACCTGTATACCTGATTTACTTACTCATACATCATGCATAGCCATACTGATAATACATGTAAACTATAAATCACTTAAAGATCTGCTCGAACTTGAGATGTAATTTTGTTGGCTCAGATAACAATCTACGCGGACAAGAAGGGGGGGTTGAATTGTCCCCCAAATGAAATTACAGATTTTAAACAATATGCGGAATTAACGAGATTGATGAAAAACAAGTTGAACAGAAATAAATCTAGTTCACTCAATCTCTCCGAGCACACTCGAATGTGTTGGAATAAGAAAATGCGCAAGCAAGCAACCACAGGACACGGGGATTTTAAGGTGGTTCGGGACCACGACGGGCTCCCTACGTCCACCTCTCACCGAACCGGTGAGGCTTCACTTGCTTCACAACGAAGCACACGGAGAAAATCTCCAACACACATAGAGACTTCAACTTTACAACGATCCAACTAGGGGATCAAACCACACACACGACCGTACAAAACCGGTCACACACACACAACATTATCATGTTCAGAAATGAAGGAAAATACATCAAGAGAGCTAAAAACAAAAGATTAAACATGGAAATCATCATGAATCATCACAAGAAATGAGATCTAGGATGTCTTCTCTTAGGTTGGAGGCGGATAGAAGATGCTTCGCTGGTTCCACAAGAGAGGAGGATGAAACTCGAGGCAAACCGAGCCGCCGTTGCTTTCTGCTTAAAGAACCGGCCACGAATTTGGCATTGGAGGCTTGAGAATGCATGTAGATCTTGAATCCTTGCTCTGGTCGACCTCTCCTCAGCTCTAGCCATCCTCCCTTTCCTTTTCCCCCCTTCCTTGCCCTACAAGATAGAAAGATAGCACATTAGGGTTCATTCTCCCCAAATTCGGAGCTCACAATGATATATATAGAGGGGTAGGGAAAAGACACATAAAACCCTCCCAAAGTGTGTTAGAAACAACCTAATAACAATAGGAACTAATGGGGGGTAGTATGGTAATGTATAGAAAGGTTTTCATTAGGTTTCGGACGCTCCCGGAAATCCTGTGCCGGAAGGGTCGACCCTCGGGCTTACAGAGGGCCGCTGGACACAAAAGAAACACCCAGCTCTCAGGGGTCGACCCTTGGCAGTTGGTCGACCACAGGGGTCGACCCCTGCACACCGGCTGCATATTGCAGCTTCTGTCCAGCCCAGAACATCTAAGGGTCGACCCCTGTAGTAGGGGTTAGAAAAACCTGTTAAAACACCATTAATTCATAGGAAAATAAATGAATAAATATTATCATAATCCCATGATGATCAACCATGAATATTTACCCTGAAACACATGATAAAACAAGAGGTTAGATCATAATCAAAATATAAGCATCAAATATGTCACTTTCAACAAGACCACTCAAATATTCTTCAATGAACCCACTTTAGCATGATTTTATCTTCTATCCTCAACCAACCAAAACATATTTAACCATATGCAAAGTCATGGAAGCTTTAATATGAAATTAGCATTCTTGAATCTTTCACAAGCTCAACAACAAAAAGCTTCAATACCCCAAGAAGTATATGCATGAAGGCATTTTCAAATTACCAAATCCTCAAGCAAAAATGCAGTCATTAAGACATGTATTTGCTATACATGAAACCCATTCAAGACAAATACTTCAAAACTCATATGAAGCAAGATAAGACCCAAAAGTCACCAAGACTAAAACCCCATATGAATATGCATGAAACACTTTCATTGCAATGATATCTCATAGAAGATGTTCATGAAAGCAACCCAGATTTTTAGCCAAAGCTTAAATCACTTGAACATGCATGTTATTAACACATGTAGGCATCAAACACCGCATTTTCACAATGTGAGCAAATTTTGCATAAATGATCATCCATGAAGCTTAAGACATGGTTTCTTCATGAAAACTTGACACATGCAAATCATCCACACATAAAACCATGTGAAGTCAAGTTAAAACCCAAACTTCTCAAAACTCCCATTTACACTATGGAATGAATCATATTCATGAAATTGAAGTACTAATGAAATGTTTCAAGAAAGTGATATACATGAAGGCCCAATTTGACATATATGATGTGAACACTTATTGCTTTTACAAATGCACGCATGATATGCATGAAAATCAACCACACATTTTCAAGCTATTTGATCAAGAATAAAATCAAAACAATCATCAAGACTCAAATTCACATGATCAAATATCTAACGGCATATTCAAAGCATATCAATTCAAGTCAACTTCCCTTGAAGGACAAGTCGACTTGCTTTAATCTCTAAAAGGTCCAAGTTGAAAATGCCACCAAAAGTTGACTTCCTTTGCATCAAGAATCGACTTTAATCATCATAGGTCATTTCATTGATTCTGCAAAATAAGTCCATTAAAGTATAAGACCATTGGTTAGCATTCTTCAATGAACTTACTTAAATACACATACACACAAGATTTGTCATCATTGAAACTTAACTACCAAAATCAACTAGGGGATCCAACAATCTCCCCCTTTTTGATGATGACAAAATGATGTGTGCGTGAATTTCAAACGATTGAATAGAAGCAATTCATTCACTTTCAAAAACATCAATGA